>WNWU01000001.1:29056400-29082998 GCA_012654045.1 Ptyas mucosa
TATATATATATATATATATATGTATATATATGTATGTATGTATGTATGTATATATATATATGTATGTATGTATGTATATATATATATATATGTATGTATATGTGTGTGTGTGCGTGTGTGTGTGTGTATTTCTCTTTAGCCAGGTTCTTCCTACATAAACCAAGATTTTTATGCAGCCCTAGTTCAGTGAAATCACAATCCACTAGTTTCTAGGCTTTTTTCAGGCAGCTAGCAAGCACCCTGCTGTCCATTGAGAGACTAAGGACACTAAGATAGATAGATCTATTTTGGACTTATTAGTCCTCATCAGTTAGCCACACCCTCATCCCATGTATTATATATATTTGTTTTGTTTTCTTTTCGTAGGCCTTTATGTATATTTCTCTTTAGCCAGGTTCTTCCTACATAGATTGTGGATTGTGATTGTGATTCCTAGTGGATTGTGATTTCACTGAACTAGGGCAGCATAAAAATCTTGGTTTACGTCGGAAGAACCTGGCTAAAGAGAAATACATACATACATACATACATACATACATACATACATACATACTCTGAAGGGTAGGTTGGGCTGAGAGAAAACAATGAACCCAAAATCACCCAATTACTTTCCATGGTTGAAAGTGGACTAAATCATCTTACTCCTAATCCAACTTCTTTAACCACTACATCATGTAATCTTCATCAAGGAAGGTGTACTGATGTAACAATTTCTGTGTCAGAGCTTTGATTACTCATAAGCAGCAGTGTTTTTGCCATTACTAGTAGGTAATTGATTCTCGGGGGGGAAATCAAAAAAGCTAACAGAGTTTCTTTTAAAAGAACTTCAATGTTAGTTATTTTAATTATTTTTTATAGCAAAGATTTCCATAAACATTGAAATAAGTGAATATATTTGCAGATAATCAACCTCATGGAAAATATATATTTGAGACCAGATGCCTTATTCCAGTTTTAAGAGCTATGTTTCACCAAGGATTGACAATAACACCATGCATAATGTATATGTTACATTAACCAGTGTGCAATTTTTAATTAAATCACAGCTGAGAATAGTAGAGAAATAAAGATGCTCAGATAACGACAGAAAATTTCATGGAGGGTGACAAACAATTTCTTCCTATGTCTTCTGGCTATTTTTGTGTCTGAAGAATTGGAAAAATTGAAAAACAACAATTTATGAAATATTTTTCTTACAAAACGATGAATGCTTAAGTCAAGGTATTTATTACTGTTATCGCTTTACACAATTATGATGAAAGTCAAAGCTGATTGTGAAGTTTCAGGCTGATGGTACATTTATAACCCTATGGAATGAAATCTGAACAGCTGCATAGTCTTAATATTTTACATTAAAATTCTGTAGTTTCTGCAAATCAGTTCTATGCAGCAAGTACCATAGTTATTTTCAAGATTTTGTTTGAAAATGTGTCTATCTTAAAACAAAAGAACAACAATAAATCAATTCAACATAAACTACAATAAAGCCTTTCTCATCCTTTCATTGTAGTTTGTCCCAAATAGATTTTTCCCCCTGGTTAGTTAATGACAGCACAGACTCCATTAATATATATCATAAGTGTGTGTTGGGTGGTGGGGGTGGTTTTTGGGATGATTTGCCAAGGTCTCATTTTTTGCAGGGTTTCTTTGGGGCACAGCTTTCAAATCAGACAAAACACAAAGCTATTACTGAATAGGCCATAGCTCAGAAAAGATTATAAAATCTTCTTTCCTTCATAGTTAGTGGGAAAGAATACATTATCCACAGTGGTGGGTTGACTGGTTCGCAAGAACTGGTAGTAAAACCAGCGGGAAGCTCCGCCCACTGCCCCAGATATTATCATAGGCAATCTGCACATGTGCAGAAGCTCAGCGCGCACACGATCAAAGCGAGCGCGCACACACGATCCCATTGAGAACTGGTAGTAAAGGTAAGTAGAACCTACTCCTGATTATCCACCATATTCCTTCTTTCTTGCTATGAGTTAATCTGATTGTTGGCAGATAGCAATGAAGCATGACAGCCATTATAACTGTGAAATTTTAAACTCCCCTCCCAGATGTACCGGTATTTTTTTTTTTTTTTTGCAGTTCTATCCCTCTTACTTTAGCCAAGACAAAGCAGTTCACAGACTAAGTGTCTCGGGACGATCTTCCATGATGGTTTTTCAGCAGTTGCCTTTCTAAGCTAACATTGGCTGGCTGAGAAACAGAGTCAATTTAATTCTGGTTCTGCATCAGTTTATTTGAAATCAAAATGAAGTTGTTTCTCTCCCCACCCTTCTTTGCAGTGTTGAAGTTATTCAGAGCTTGTGGGCTCTCTGTAACGACAGATAACTGTTTCTCTCTATCTCCTCCCTTCCCTAAATCCCAGAGCTACAGAAACAAATTCTTGCCACTTTTCGGTTTAGAAGACATCTTCCTGCCTTTCTCACTTCAACCACTATCTATTAGCTAAAGCCCCTAGTGGCAAAAATTTCTGACATGCTATTATTTTACCTTCACTGCTTAAAACAAACTTTTAAAGGTAAAAGAAGAATGACATAGTTGTAGCCTGCGTCCCTTCACAGCGACAACAACCCAAAAATCACATGCAAGATGAAAGGAAAACATTAACAAGGAGTGGACTAGTAAGTTCATTTGCATTTAAAGTTAATGAGAACGGAGGGCTTTCTATAGCTCCAGCATCTGCAGTAGCTCAGGGGCCAGACATGATTTGTTGATTGATTGATTGATTGATTAGCACTCTCCTCTTTACTAAAGATGAGTGGTGATTTTACTCAAGGCATTCGCTATGGGTTTTTGGTCTTTGGAACACCCCACACATCCCATTTTTGCTCTCTCCAGCCCCCAGGAGCACTCTGCACCAAACCCTCTGTGCATCCCATTTTTGCGAAAAACAGGTCCATTTTCGTGAAAAACGGGGCTGGTTTTGGCCTCCCAACTCCCCATGTGTGCCGTTTTTGCCTTCCCTGGCTCCCAGGAGCACTCTGAAGGCCTTCCAAACCCTCCAAAATGGGCACAGTCCATTTTTCACAAAAATGGAATGTGCATAGGGTTTGGGAGGCCTGCAGAGTGCTCCTGGGGGCCAGGGAGGGTGAAAACTATTTTTTCTTATTTTTCTCTTTGAAATCTTGGTACGTCTTATACTCCAGTGCATCTTATAGTCCAAAAAATATGGCAAATGTTGAACAGAAGCAGAGAGAGTACCGAACCCTGCAGAACCCCACAAAGCAGTGGGCGAGGGCTGGATATCTCCCCTCCTATCAACAGTAACTGAGAGCGGCCACAGAGGAAGGAAGTGAACCAGGATAGCACAAGGCCTCCCACTCCCATCCCCCGAAGCCACTCCAGGAGAATACCATGGTTGATGGTATCGAAAGCTGCTGAGAGGTCAAGTAGAGCAAGGATGGATGCACTACCCGCATCCTGCTCCCACCAGAAATCATCCAAAAGTGCGACCAATGCCATTTCTGTCCCAAATCCAGGCCTGAATCCTGACTGGTAGGGTTTAAGATAACCAGTTTCATCCTTCTTACTGAGGGGCTGAAATAATCCATTTCATCCAGATAATCTTTCATCCTGGGGCTGCCACACTCAACAACCTTCTCAACAACCTTCCCCAAAAAGGGAAGTTTGGAGACAGGTTGGAAATTATCCAACAGGGTGGTATCCAGCTTCTTAAGAAGAGGGCAGATCACAGCCTCCTTAAAGTTCTGGGGCACTACTCCCTCCTATAGGGAAACATTAATCACCGCCCAAGTCGACCCACCTGTCACCTCCCAGGAGGATTTTCCAAGCCAGGAGGGACATGGGTCTAAAACACAGCTGCTTGCACACATACTCCTTAACAGGGCAATAACCTGCCTCAGGGGTTTCCACTGGACCAGCAACCATACTGGCATCTAACTGGGAATGAAGTCGAGCAATTTTGTCTTCCAGGAAATCCACAAATTCCTCAGCATGGCCCTTCAGGTAGACCTCAATCTTCTCTTTCCCCAGGGGGAGGCAGCTCACCTTAAAGACGGTTGCAGAGCAATTATCTACAGACACAATTTGTGTGGAGAAATATTTACATTTCTATGCAGGATATACAAATAAAACATATGGATGTCTTAATAATTAAAAGGGATATACAAACAAGAAATTAAAAGAATGACCTTGATAAGTTTCCCATATTGGACTTACAAGTATTAAAACCTTGAAGAATTTTATGAGAAAAGACAAAGAAAAAAAATGAAAAGAAATAAAGTTCTTTGAGGAGATTAAATATCATATTTTTTAAAAAAATAAAATAAAATAAAATGTAGCAATATCAAAGTTTATTTGATCAACGATAAAATAGATATGTTGTTATCTCTGTGAACCCTTAATGGACTTTTTCTGACCAGAACTGAACAAGGAACCTATAAAATCTGTTTATAGATAAGAGGTGAGATATGGGAAGAAGAGTTCATTTATTGTATTTTAAGAGAAAATGATAGGTTTTAAAATAAATAAGATATTTTTTTACACTTGTTATGAAGGAAAAAATACTTTTTTATTCTTCTATTTTTTTCTTTTTTCTGCACTTCCTTTTTCCCCCTTTTATTCTTTTCAATTTTAAATTAGTTTTTATCTTCCTAATTGTAATGCTTAATAAAATTATTATTGAGAATGACTAACTCAAGGTTACCCAGCTGATTTTGTGCTTAAAGAAGAACTAGAATTCACAGTTTCCTATTTTCTAGCTTGATCCTTTAACATTACATCAAACTGATTCTCAGATAAAATTATAGAATATCTTACAAAATATAAAACTGAAACATCAAAGATGGCAGTTCATTTTCATTTAGCTCAAGGGAACTTACAATTATATGAATGTTTAACTGTGTGGAAAGCACTACAGAGAAAAAAACTAAAACTTTGCTCAACTGAGAGGTTACCTATATCATCAAGATTTGCACCTTTTCCCCCCAACTCTTACTAATTCATTGTGATATGCCTCAGGTTAAGGTTTCAGTGCATTTTTTTAATAGTTGAGTAAATCACACACAAATCAAAAGATTAACATTATTAAATCACTGTGAAATATTATATAGATAGGTAGTTAAATGGATAGATAGGCTATGTTATACATTTTCCCCCCTGAAAGGCTTGGGTTATATAAAATTCCTCAGATGTGATCCAGAATAGAATTGTTTGCATTCATTGGATGAACACTTCAGCAAAATTATGTGTTGTGTGTATGAAACTTTCTCCAATACATGAATATTATTGGGGAAACCTGATCCAAGTTATTGAAAGGCCAAATCACATAATAGATCTAATGTTTGTCTCAGAGCAGTGACACTGTGGTCTGGAATTGAGGGATGATGTCATTAGTCCCCTTTCCTGGACCGAAACTCCCTGCTAGCCTTGGAATTTTCTTTGTCTATCCCCCCCTTCCCCCAGAGCCTGATGGATTTTTTTTTTTTTTTTTGGTTCCATAGAGAACTCAAGATAATTCCCAAAGCTCTGGACATGACTGTGTTGAGTCCATTGCCACTGTTTGGAAAGAGGAAGTGATGGTGGCCTTGGATTTGAATGTGCTTCTTTGGAAGATTTATGCACAAAGATCCTAGAGCCATGATGGCAAACCTATGGCATGGGTGCCACAGGTGGCACGTGGAGCCATATCGGTGGGCACGTGAGCTCAGCTCCGGCACACATGCGTGCGCCAGCGAGCTGATTTTTTGGGCCTTCTGGGCCCACCAGAAGTCAGTCAGGAAACACACTGTTTCCGGCCTCCGGAGGGCTTCTGGGGTGGGGTGGGGAAGGCCATTTTTGCTCTCCCCTAGAAAGGCTTTGGAGCCTGGGGAGAGCAAAAAACAGGCCTACCAGGCCCACCGGGCCATGACATGCCAAAAGTGGGGGGATCACGTGGGGGGGGCGAGGCGCATAGAATTATGGATGTGGGTACGCGTGTGTATGACCCCACTGCGCTCCCCCCGCTTTTGGCACGCGATGGCAAAAAGGTTAGCCATCACTGTCCTAGAGGATCCCCCAGTTCTCAGAAGAACTCCAAATGAAACAGTCTAAGAGATCCTACAGTGCACTGAAAGAAAATTAAGAGATGTTGTCTAGGCAATGATCAGAGAAAAGGGGGAGGATCCCACAACTGCTTAACAGATAAAGAAGGGAACTTAAAAAGGATCTGCCCTTATTGACCAGACTGTGAAAATTGCTGGTGAGAGGCTTATATTTTCAGATGTACAAGGTTCTGTTAATATAACCTTACAATCAAGTAGAATTATTTTATCTGGTCATGTTTCCTGTCTGGTTTACCTGACAATACTGACACTCATACCTAGGTTATCTCGTAGGTGGACTACTACAATCCATTTTATATGAAGCTGCTTTTGAAGAGTGTTCAGGAGTTACAGCTGATCCAAATTGTGGTGTGCGCCACAGTAGGCACATGTTGCACGTGGCTAAATGAACTGTGCTGTGAGTAGGCTTCTGGGTAGGATTCAAAATGCTGGTTGTCACGACATGCCATGGGACAATATTACTTGCAAGACAGCCTCTTGGTTTCCAATTGTCCCACCATATCAGGCAGCGTATTTATGCTCCAGGTCCCATTTGAGAAGCATTACCCCTAGACAGTTATTTTCCCTCTGATATCCCAAAAATACTTTTCAAGAGGACTTGACTTGACTTTTGGCAACTGGACTTTCTGGTTTTTCTTTGAAGACATTTCACTTCTTATCCAAGAAGCTTCTTCAGCTCAGTCTTGGATGAAAAGTGAAATGACTTCAAGGAAAAACCAGAAAATCCAGTTGCCTCTTGAAAAAACCTTTGGGAGAACCATGGCCTGGATGACTGAGAATCTCCATAGACATTTCTCTCTGATAGCATTTGTCTTGTGGAATGGTTTTTCCCCTAACATACAGGTAATCAAGCCTGACATTGCTGGACTTGGAGCAATGGAGTCTGGCATAGATGTGGCTACATCTGATATGTTTCTGGTATGTTGCCACTGATATTTTTTAGGGAGACCCTTGATTTGTTTTGTCTTTAATGGATTGTAAATTTGCTTTTGCTTTTGTTTTTGTATACTGCCCAGAGTTCCTTTAGTAGAAGGGCAGCCATATAAATATATTAAATAAATAAATAAATAACTCCTCATATCTTTCAGTTACGGATTCTACTCTAACTATAAAACTTTTAACTGTTGCTATGGAAACAAATGTTCTGTTCCTTCCGAAAGCTTTGTGGCTTTGTTTCTATTGCATAGCCTTACTACCACTACAGACAAGCTCATAAGATGGGGGGAAAATGGAATAATGTCCTTTCAGTCTTAGCTCTAGGTTATTAAAACAAATGAAATGAAGACATAAAATATATTACTTTTATATGGCAGCCCAATTCAGCAGTAGTAATTTCTATGCAAGGAAAGCTGTGCTGAAATCTGTCTTCTAGATTTTTTTTAAAAATCATTTTCATGTGAAAACCTTCTGATTATTATTTTTTGTCTCACTTTAAGGTTGTTTTCAAATTTCCAAATTAAGATCAGTCTTTCTGAATGCAATTCATTGTAGCAAAATGTATTTTTTTAAAAAATATGCAAGAACACATATCCATATACAGATACTCCTCTGATTTTCCACTTTGGCAGTATGCTGTGTTGAGACATTTCAGTGTTTTCTGCAGAATTTACGGTTCCCTGGAAGAGATACTTCATTTTAAAGTGGGCATTCATTTTGAAATAGTGAGCCAGCAACTAAGTATGTTATTAAAAAAGAATCTCCTATATTGACCATCATCTCTAATATCAATTCTTATTAATACAATGTGTGAAATGCCCAGTCTGGTGGATGCAGAAGTGCATTTTCATGGCTTATACAGCTAATAATAAATCATCTTAAGGTCCAGGTTTATTAGAAATGACTGAAATACATTACAGGCAAAAAAACAAAAACAAAACAAAACCAACCCTCTTGAGTGGTTGGTTTACCAATCGGTGGGGTGGAATTAAAATGCATTAAATTTTATACAAAGAGAAGTAAATAGTAGAGAGCTAAGATTAGTTTTGACATTGCTAAATGAACCATTATCGTGTGCTGTGTGATTAATAAAGTAACACAGAAGAAACACGCCATTTCAGATGCTGAGAGGTGGGGAAAAAGCCTGTGATTATTAATTAGATTTTCTGCTTGTTCCCTACATTCTAAGTCAGCAATGCACTTTAGAAAGAAACTGTGGTAAAAGGTTATCTCCGCTGTTGTGGCACATCAGCAAATCCATAGGTTTTAATCAAATGAAACTTTTGATTTGCTCAGCTTTTTTGTAAAGTGCTACCAAACACGTGCTGCCAAAATCCAGATGAATGCTAAATGATGGCAAACTCTAACTTTTTGCTGACACCTGGTGATCTTGGGGACTTTTGCAGTTTCTAACAATTCCTAAATTCCAGACTTTCATTAGCTTGCCAGCTTTTCCCATTTTTATAAAGGCCTCTGTGTTTCATGACTTTCCGAAACGTAGATAACCATCTAGTTGATTTCAGGACTGTGACTAGAAACAAAGCACTCTGATTGCCATAACTAATCAGGTATTAAAAAGAGATGGTGGGATGATTTGTACTTTCAGACTTCTGAAATTAATGTATTATTTATTATTATTTTTATTATTTCTTTGTCAAATATGTATAAGATAACAGATATCTTATGGTTATGATAAACAGATAACAGATAAACATGGTTATGAATACAGGATAAGGATATGAATAAATGAGGACAGTAGGACAGGGACGGTAGGCACGTTTGTGCACTTATGCACACCACTTACAGACCTCTTAGGAATGGGGTGAAGTCAACAGTAGACAGTCTAAGATTAAAGTTATGGGGGTTTGGGGAAGTAACCACAGAGTCAGGTCATGCATTCTAGGCACTGACCACTCTTTGCTGAAGTTGTATTTTCTGCAATCAAGTTTGGAGTGGTTTACCTTAAATTTGTATCTATTGTTTGCTCGTGTATTATTGCAGTTGAAGCTGAAGTAGTCATTGACAGGTAGGACATTATAGCAGATAATATTGTGTACTACGCTTAGGTCAGACTGAAGGTAGCGTAGTTCTAAATTGTCTAATCCCAAGATTTCGATCCCTGGTGGCATAAGGTATTCTATTGTGAGCAGAGGAGTGGAGTACTCTTCTCGTGAAATATCTCTGGACTCACTCAATTATATTAATGTCTGATAGACAGTGCGGGTTCCAGGCAGGTGAGCTGTATTCAAGAATTGGCCTAGCAAAGGTTTTGTATGCCCTAGCTTACAGTACAATATTACTGGAGAAGTTTCGCAAGATTAGGTTAACAACTCTTAATGCCTTTTCAGCAATGTTGTTGCAGTGAGTTCTGGCACTTAGATCATTTGAGATGCATTCAATCAGCGAACCATCGCCCTAGTTCAGCTCTGCCATGCATGTGCATGCACCTCCCACTGGCCAGCTGGTCTTCAGGTCTCTGCCATGCATGTGCAGGGGGGGCACATGCGGGGGGCACATGCACATCCATGGGGGGAGTGAGGCATATGCAGGGGCCGTGTGGAGGGGAGGGGCATGCAGGGGGACTCACGTACCTGTACAGGGCGCAGGCACATGCGTGGGGGAGGGGCACATGTGGGGAGTACGCACACATTACATTTTGGGGGTTTGGGAGCATGTGCACGCTTTGGGCACTCGGTCTGAAAAAGGTTAGCCATCACTGACCTATGTAAACCAATTCAATTTATCTAATACCATGGTTGAGTGCAGATGTACATATATGCTTCATTCCTAATTACCAATGGTGGAAGAAAATGTTCTTCAAAACTGTCAGAAAATTGGAATAAGGGAGAGAGAATATGACATAAATTGTCATTTCCCTTTCCATTTTTAATAATTATACTGATCATATCCAGAGCAATATGCTGAAAAAGAAGACTAATTCAAAGGGTTGGGCTGCTTAGTGCATTTTATTATTTATCATCATGAAAAAATAAGAATCCAGTAAATACCCACAGGCAGTAGCCAATTAAATAAATTCAAGACAACTGTC
Source organism: Ptyas mucosa (assembly GCA_012654045.1). Taxonomy (NCBI): domain Eukaryota; kingdom Metazoa; phylum Chordata; class Lepidosauria; order Squamata; family Colubridae; genus Ptyas; species Ptyas mucosa. The sequence goes on from WNWU01000001.1 coordinate 29,066,457, forward strand.
CCAAACCTTTGACCCAACATATTTTCCTTCTGTTTACTTGTGTTGTTCATTCGCTTGATTGTACTTTTATTTGTCAATAACCAAAATAAAGTTTCTGTCTGTCTGTTAGCTATATTGAAAAGGTCACCAAGAATAAAATAATATTGTTTTAGGCAATATTATTGAGTGATTCAGTCTCTCAGGATTTCCAGCCCAGAGGATTAAGCTAGACAGCTGTGAAACATCACTCAATAACTGATACCCAATCATATTTTACGACATGTTTATTTTTATTTTAAATGTGATTGGTCTTAAATAAGACAAAAGTTATTCTTATATGGCTGTTCGACTTAATGTCAATTTCCAACAGTTGCAGAGGCTAAAGAATATGGTCCCATAGGCTGCAATGGAAGCTCCTCGTGTAATATTTTATCACTATCTTAATACAGATTAGGAAGTATCATTTGACTGCACCTTCATCTGAGATCTGAGTCCTGTTAAACAATTGAAGATGTAGATAGATAGACAAGCAAACAGACAGATTCATATTCTCAATGTTAAGTAAATTTGTGTTGAAGTTCTAAAATAGGTTTCTGAGACTTGTTTCAAGGGCACTGCATTATGTTCCTCAGAATATATGGCTGCTTTCAACCTAATTGACTATGTTGGCAAGTTTCCAACAGATAGACTTTTAAACTTTTTTTAAAAAAAATATGGTCAAGCAATTTAAAGACTGCAAAGTCTGGCTATAGTCTTTAAGTAGTAATTTTCTTAGTTTCAGTATCAGTTCTAAAATTATGCTAAAATGCACAGTAGTGGGATTTTTGGATAATGATTTAATATTAACATCTTAAGAAGAAATAGCATACTTTTTCTGTGTTAATTTTATCTTTCTTGAATCCTGCAGAGCTGCCAAATGCAGAAGAAAAGCAACTATTAAATATACAGAACAGATTAAGTTTGCATGTGTGTGTCTCTGTGTGTGTTTCCCCTAGAAAATAAGAAAATGAAAACAAATATGCTAAAAAGGATTTTTCTTTTCTTTTAAAAATAGGTAATGCAGATTATCTGTGTGTGTGTGTAATATGTGGGTGTAAGCATGCATACATACACCTACATATAGGACAGTGATGGCTAACCTTTTTGCCATTGCGTGCCAAAAGCGGGGGAAGCGCGGGAGGGTCGCCCACACACGTGCCCACACCCATAATTCTATGTGTCCCAACCCCCATGCATGCACATGCAACACGCCTGCGTTCCTCCCACTTTTGGCACGCAATGACCCGGTGGGCCCGGTTTGCCCATTTTTTGCCCTCCCCAGGCTCCAGAGACTTTCTAGGAGCCTGGGGAGGGCAAAAACGGTCTTTCCCACCCTCTGGAGGCCCTCCGGAGGCTGGAAACAGCCCATTTCATACTTCTGGTGGACCCAGAAGGCCTGAAAATCAGCTGTCCAGCGCACACATGTGCACCAGAGCTGAGCTCACGTGCCCACCGATATGGCTCCACGTGCCACCTGTGGCACGTGTGCCATAGGTTTGCCATCACTGAACTATACTGTAACTAAAGGGGATTTCACAATCACCTTGTCCTAGGCCTGGGAGAAGAACAGAGTTTTAACAGTGCATGGCTAAATGTCTATTGAGATCAGGGGTGGGTTCTATTTGCCTTTACTATCGGTTCGCATTGCGCCCATGTGCACTCTTCTGGGCATGCACAGATCACCTATGATGATGTCCGGGTTAGTGGGCGGAGCCTCCTGCCAGTTTTACTACCGGTTCTTGCGAACCAGGGGCAACCCACCACTGATGGAGATTCTGAATCATCTAGGTCAGTGATGGCTAACCTTTTTGCCATCGCGTGCCAAAAGCAGGGGGAGCGCAGTGGGGTCACATGCATGTGTGCCCACAACCATAATTCTATGCGCCTCTCCCCTCCCATGCTCCCCCGTTTTTGGCACATGATGGATGGTGGGCTTCGTAGGCCCGTTTTTTTGCTCTCCCCAGGCTCCAGAGCCTTTCTAGGAGGCTGGGGAGGGCAAAACCGGTTTCCCCCCCCTCCTAGAGGCCCTCTGGAGGCCGGGAACAGTGTGTTTCCTGACTTCTGGTGGGCCCAGAAGGCCTGAAAATCAGCTGGCTGGCGCACACATGCATGCCAGAGCTGAGCTCGTGTGCCCACTGGTATGGCTTCGCGTGCCACCTGTGGCACCCGTGCCATAGGTTCGCCATCACGGATATAGGACATAAAGATTCAGCTGCAACTACATTTCTATTAAAGATATTATAATGCAGATACATACCCTGTTCCCCCAAAATAAGACATCCCCTGATAATAAGCCCAATTGGGCTTTTGAGCACATGGCAATAAGGCCAAGCGCTTATTTCAGGGTTCAAAAAAAAATAAGACAGGGTCTTATTTTCAGGGAAACATGGTATTTACATACACACACACACACACACACATGTCTGTTTGGTATTGTATCACTGTGTATATGTGTGGATTTATGTTTAGATGTTTGTATGCATACTATACACATACCCACACATGCATGCCTACACATTGTGTTGACTCCTGGCAACTGTCCAGATTAGTCCCTGCTGTCAAAGGTTTTTCTGGAAATGGTTTCCTAGGGTTGAGAGAAAGGGACTGGTCCCACATCACCATCCAGCTTTGTGTCTAAAACAGGACTAAAACTCACAATCGTTCCTAGACTGATGCCTTAACCACTGCATCAAACTGCAAAAATCAGGAAGTGGTGCTAGGAGTTTGCTATTACTTGTGGAAGCGCTGCTGTATTTTCACTAGAAAAAACTGAAATAATGGAAGTTTTTTCTCACGTAACAAACTTAGCATTAATTAAACTATATCCAGACTTATCTCTATGAAGAGTAGAACTTCTGCAATTACTCACTTCAAGTATGATTAAGTGTGAATATAAACAATTACATACAGTTATAAGGTTTGCAATACATTGTCTTCTTGGAAGGTGGGGATATTAATGTTAGTAGAAAAAATTAGAGACGAAGCAATTCATTCTAAAGGAAGGTAAAAGATAATCTTAAATTGAGCTCAACTCTTGGGGACTTTGTGGATACCTCTATATATTTTACTTGGAAATACTATAGAGGTAATTGGGCACAGTCTTCTTTGGGGGGATGTTTTACAATACCAAATTTAGCCTATAGCTCCAGCACTGTATACTAAATCTTAAATTCAGTGGGAAAAGAAAATTACACAAGCTATAAACAGAGAGGATGATTTTCACATATTCCCTTTCCCGTATTGTATTTGAGGATCTCCAAATTTTTCTGTAAATGGGGAGGGCATAACCACTGGAAGCCTGAAGGGATCTAGCAAAAAAATAAAATAAAATAAAATCCTTCCAGTTTCTTTAAGTATACTTTTCAATATTGTAGAAGAAAAGCCTTTTCCCCCAAAGACATTGAGGACATTTGATTTCAGCACTTGTATAAATATTCAATTATTTGCATGGCCCACACTGAAATTTTATGACAAAAAAGAGAAAAAAATTAACTGAATTCCTGGAAATATGACATATTTTTTGTTGTTTTAATTTGCTGGTTTTATTTTATTTTATTTATTCATTTATTCATTTTGGTCTTCTGCTTCATACAAAGTCTTGTGACTGAGGCAACTGACAAACAATGTAAATAATTTAAAACAAAACCAGATAATCTTTTTATTGGCACATTTTCTCTAGTCTGGTAGAATCTCTTATGAGATGATATAAGGAAAGAAGAAGAAGCAGCCAAGAGGATGAAGAAGGAATGCAACATAAGTTCAAAGATATATTTTTATAATGCAATATTTGTCAGGGAAAATTTACTTCATAGAATATTAATTTATATCTGAAAATTGAAATTTGGCAATATTGAATATATTTGGCAATATTGAGTATTTCTCTCTTAGCATTTACTGATTGGTGGTGGTTTAGAAAAAAAAACAATTCCCACTTAATCAGTCTGCAACTTTGGCCTTTAATTTTTAAGATGTCACAGAAGACAAGTGATTCTGTGGAAAGACATTTTTTCTATCATTAAATCAACTGAAAAAACAGTTGAAGTAGACATCAGTTTTACATTTTCATACCATCTTGAAAAAGATACACGGAGGTGAATTGACCTATGACATAGTTACTGCAAGCAGGGGGAAATTTGATAATAATAATGGCAATTTCTATAGATATCAATCATTCAATGAAAACATAAAAGGAGGGGAGAGTCCCTTTGCCAAAATTGCTTTCCCACTTTACCAAACTTCATTAAATGCAATTGGACTTGTATTTGCAAATACAATTAACAGATTAACAGATTAACAAAGTTGAAAGGGATCCTACAGGTCGTCCAATCCAACCCCCTCCTCAAGCAGGAGACCCTACACCATTTCTGACAAATGGCAGTCCAATCTTTTCTTGACAGTCTCAAGTGATGTAGCTCCCACAACTTCAGAAGGCAAACTCTTCCATTGGTTGATTGTTCTCACTGTCAGAAAGTCCCTCCTCATTTCTAGGTTGAATCTCTCCTTAGTCAGTTTCCATTCGTTATTCCTTGTTTGGCCTTCAGATGATATTTACAATTGTATTTACGGTAATTGTCCTAAGCAATTTAAAGTGCCATACCTTTGAGTTTTCTTTGGTCACTGAGAAATCTTCTGGTAGATCAACTATAGTTTGCTAAAGCCAAATTACTTCTTTAGAGTTCTAAAGGTTGGCAAATGTGAATTCTGGCAAAAGTTCCTTCAGAGGAGAGAACATTCTGAAGGAATACAGTACATGCCCATAGGAATATTGAAACAAGATATGGATGACATTAATCTGAGATATCTATCTGTTTCTATGCTTCTATTATTCCCTTCTCTCTGTCTCTCTGTCTCTCTATCGCTCTGCCCCTCTCTCTCATTATTTTTTCAATTCTTCAATACATTTCAGTCTATAAAAAATATTTTCATCCAGTCAGCTTTTGGATTTAAAACTGGTTCTGGTGTTCTTGGAAATAAGATTAATAGATGAAGCAAATTTTTGTAAATGAATCTGTTCCCCAACTTCCCTATATGAACAGCACAGCAACAGTAAACTTTGGAATGGAATAGACTGCATTGAAAAACACAAATGCCATTCCAGTCCAAACCAATAGCAACAACAGTTGGTTGGTGTATGGGTAATTTCAAAGGGCCCAGATAATTCCGGGATGGTTGAAGTCCTGCTCTTTAGACATGAAATAAAAATATAGTAAAATTAGATTCAAGATCTGAAAGCATAGCTTTGGGAGAAATTCATAGCAGAACCTTGTAATTGTTGCTCCCTTGATTTGCTTCAATAAAGGGTACTTTGGTGCACACATACTGATTCAAACTTAAATTATAAATTGAACTTAATTATTGACACTACCAGTGTGAAGCACTAATTCCCCTGATAATACCCTTTTAGGGACTGCATGCAATGAATTACACCATAGTTAACAATAGAATAAAACTTAGTTGGGTCAGAATTAAAAGCAGGTTGGGAAATTATGTTTTTATCTCTTTTAGTCACGTTTCATTTTATTTTACTTTTTTGCAATCTCCCTCTTTCTACTCCTCTCTCCCTTTTTTATATTCTTCTTCATGCTTTAATGAAAGGAATAAATATACCTATTTTAGAGATGTGCACTTATTTTATGAAGGACTTTCATACCTGAGTACTTTAAGAATTGAAACCAACATAGGCATTGCTGAGACATTACATGAATTGTTTAACTGAGGCATTACATGAATTGTTTACTAATATAGATGTAGGACTGATAAAATGTAACAGGCTCTTGATCTTTCTGTTACAAATCTGGTGATCGTGTTTTGTATCAATTGCATTTTATAAACTACTATCCATAACAGGTACACAAAAAATTTTAGACAATACATAAGCTTTTTTCCCTAGACAAGTTTATACTCCTGTGAAATTGAGAAATATGTGATTGGGTAGAATTTAGGGACTCCTCAAAAACCAGATCACTTGCTTTTGGTTCCTTCAACATATTGATAGACCAAGAAAGGCGTAGAGGACTACAGTGAATGGTGTTTAGATAAATTTGATGTAAAGTTCCTTTTCTCGCCTTCTTTCTTGCTTACGTTCTCCCCACAAGGTTCTTATTGTTTCCAATGTTGTTTAGTCCAAAGAGAAAAGGCAAGGTGGAAGAGGTCATTTCAGGCTTACACAAAGACCTTCAGGTTTTACCTGAGAATGCTAAACCGAACATAATTCAACAGTGTAAATTGCAAGCTATTTGATGTACCCCTGAGACAGCTTTAGACCTCCTATTGCTTAACTATCCTATGTATTGCCAGATGCTCTGATGAGATATTACATTACCTATTATTTTTCATGAACTGTGATAACTAGAGGCAGCTGGATGAGAGTGTTTTAATCTTTTTGTATATCTGTTCACTTTCTGTTAAGGGCATGAAGTGCTAGCAGAGTAAAGCTGATAAGAATAACAGTAGTAAGGCTAGCCTAAGTTAAACTTCTCTTATTGGCTTGTGCAGAAATATGTAAAAGAAAGAATTAGCTTGAAAAGAATGCATTCCCTTTATCTTTCCAACTGAGCATCAGAGAAAACTTAGATGAAACATTTAGGTATACTGTCCCGTGGGCACGCTTGCAAAAATCCCATTACTTTTACACAAGTTACACAAATGCTTTGGGGCAGAAAAAAAGCTCTCCTCCTAATTTAACAGGCAGCTTAACATTTTTATTAAATTACAGTTTCTTTTATGACAACGGATATAGGATTTGATAGCCAGAATGCTGCACTTCTATACAAGAATTATGGTTGTGAAGAGTATAATCATCCAGAGAATGACATTAAAGAACACAGTATGGTAATACTGCTATAGCTAAAGGGGTGTAGCCATGAAAACTGCCTAGATACTTATAGATACTTATATAGAATAGTTTGAGCATTGTAGGAAAAAGGCTTGTAAAACATCACAACAGATCCACTATGGTGTGTGATGTTTAATGGCTAAGATGTTGCACTGGGACTCAGAAAATACAGGTTCAAGTCCACCTTCTGTTACAGAAAATCATTGGGTTATAGTACTTTGGATCTCCCTCTCTCCCTCCCCCCTCTCTCTTTCCCCCCCATGTTCTACCCAATGTTGCTGCTGTGTTGAAAGTAAAAATAGGTATCAAATTCACCTCCTGGGGACAAGCAGACTATAAATGAATCACATAAATAAATGAAAATAAGACACTGTGCACACTTCTCATAAGGTTCCTTTCAGGATAGCAACATTATACAAAATGCAGAAACAGGTAACAAAGAAATTGAAATATGTGAAATATAAGAAAGGCACAATGTACTATAGTTTACAAATACAGCTTATTGTTTATAAGACCTTATATAGACCTAGAAACATTCTCCAAAATATTCAAATAAGTTTTATAAGGAGGCCAGATACTATTGCTACCCTAGTTGAATACAAATACCTATAAAGGGAACAAATACCTATAAAGGGAAATATTAATGTACCGTATATACTTGAGTATAAGCCGACTCGAATATAAGCCGACCCCCCCAATTTTACCCCCAAAAACTAGGAAAACTCATTGACTCGAGTATAAGCCAGGGGTGGGAAATGCAGCGGCTACTGGTAAATTTCAAAATAAAAAAAGACTGGTGAAAAGTGCGAGGACCTGTCAGAAATCACTTTTTTCAGCCCTCTGGGTAGTCCTTTTGTGCATATGGACTACTCAGAGGGCTGAAAAAGTTATTTTTGACTGGTCCTCACACTTGTGACCAGTCCTCGAACTTACGACTGTCCTCACATTTTACATTTTTGCCCTATCTTGTCACCATGGTAAAGAGAAGCAGTTGTGAAATGAGTGACATGGTTTTAAGAATGCTGCACGGGCATAAATGTGAGGATGGTCATAAGTGTGAGAACCAGTCAGAAGTGTGAGGACCTGTCAGAAATGACTTTTTTCAGCCCTCTGAGTAGTCCCTATACACATATCACATGACCAGCTAGCCACGCCCACCCAGTCACTGGCTTGATCTAATTTCAGGCAAGTTGAAGCCTCTGTTAAGAGATACCAGGGCTGGGCAAATGTGGCCCTTTTACAACCTGTGGACTTCAACTCCCAGAATTCCTGAGACAGCCAAGCTGGGAGAACCCACTAGCTAGCAGCCAATTACAAGAAGGCTAGCTAGCAGCCAATTACAATCAGCTCTCAACTCAAGGTCAGTGCACATGGGATCTTCCTAAACGTGAGGATTTCTTTGTTTCTTTCTCCCTTTAAGCCCCCCCACAGCCCGTTTTTGCTTCCAGGGGGCTGCAGAGAGTCTTGCTAGGCACCCCCCTCATGCCCCTACCAAGCCTTGGGAGCCAGTTGCAGGGAAAAAGTCATTTTTTTCGTGACCCGAATATAAGCCGAGGGGGCGTTTTTCAGCCTGAAAAACGGGCTGAAAAACTCGGCTTATATTCGAGTATATAGGTATTTTAGAACAACCAGAGAAACAAGAATAACAACAAAAGAAATACAATACTTGCATACATATATACGATCACTGACCCTTCACACAGTGAGTGAAATTGTCTATCATTTTAGTTCCTAGTCCTAACAAAGAAATGAGATCTAAGATGCTTCAGTCAGGTAATCAAGTTTGATAGTTTCCTGGTATCCAGGAAATCCTAACCCTATTTAAGTGGTCTAGAAAGTCACCTTGTAGTCCTTAAGTTATGATAGTTAGCAAAACTCAGATTGCCATTTCGAAGTGATTCTCATTGCTAAATGATGTTGTAAAGAGCCACAGCCACTTAAATAGGGTTGGATATTTATTTTCTTTAGACTACTGGCAAATGTCTCTTGAGAGAGATTTCATTGAGAAAATAACCTCTGCATTGCTTCAAGGACTATTCTTGTTTGTAGAAATTCCTTTTGGATATAATGGGGCACTAGCATAGCCATCTTCCAGAAACTTAGAGGCAGAAGAGAGATACTGTGAAGTCTGAGTAAATAATATTAGCATGGGATTACCAAAACAGGAAAAAATATGGTAAAATCCCAGTATTATTTATAAACTTATAGCATGGTATAAATTGGGCAATGTTGAATATTGCAACTATTCTTTACACTACATACAAGGGAGGTGTAAGGGGAAAAAAACTTTAAAAATGATTTTAGCATAGAATCCATTCTCAAGATTATTCTTCAGAAGTGCATTCATTTTAAAAAAAAGATACTTTTCAATTATTTATTAATCAAATTTATATGGCTTCTCAACTCACAGGAAATCACTCTGAGTGGTATACAAATATCTTCCCAAGCAGATACTCATAGCCTCCAGGTACCAGAATAACATGTTCACAGTATTGCTTGATTTGTCAGAATCAGAGATATATAATCTAAAGCCTTACTCAATGGCAATAATAATATACCTTACCCATTGGCAATAAAGCTCATATAGATGTTAAAAGGAGAGGTCAATCACTAAATCCTGTAGAACCCCACATAGTAGGGGTTGCGAGCTGGACCTCTCCTTCCCAATCATCACCAATTGAAATGGAATAGGCAAACCTATTCTTCTGAATGGCCTCTGAGGATTTGGGCTCAGAGGCCATCCAGAAGAATATCATGGCCAATGATGTTGAAAGCAACAGAAAGGCACAAAACCCACCCTACCTATGCCAGATATCAGCAATATCATTTGTGTTCCATAACTGAGTCTGAATCCTGACTGAAAAGCGTCCAGAGAATCCCCTACTTTAAAAAGAGAGAGAGAGATACTTTTAGGATTTTAATCTTTCATGGAGGAAAATTCTCTTTACACGAATCAATATGTGACTGCTCTATTTTTAATCAAATAGCAAAATCTCCCCAATTATTATTTTCTTCCATTTCTTAACTTAATTAAATAAAAATGAAACTAGAACTGAAACAGTTGCTTAATTTGCAAATTCAGTTGTCATAGTATACTAAATTTGTGTAGAACATGCTTGATGTTTCCCATGAAAGCACTCACACTCAAAACACATGAAGGCACTGTAGATCCAAGTCAACTCAGCCTTTGATTCAGCATGTGTGGCTTCTATATATTCTCAGTGTGAAGCATTCTGACCTTCAGATGTGGCTTATGCAAAAGACCTGCCCGGTCTTCAAATATATATAAAAATATTATAAAATGCCATCAGGAAATATACGTTAAATGAGAACATACTTTTGTTTACTCCTGTGGGTAAAACAATAGCAGTACAATTGATAATTCAATATATTCCCTGTACAACTTGGTAGCTGTCAATATCCTTTCTAATTGTTAAAGATTCTCCTGTTTTGGTGTGAGGACTTTGGACTGGCAAAGAAACAAAAGCAACCACCCTTTCTTCCATTGTAAGATCCTAAAAGCTATGCAAAATTATTGAAAAAAGGGAGACAACAATAACAATTTAAAAACGAGGGCCCATTAGTTGTTTAGAAAAGAAAATGGAATGTTACAATTGGATATTGTATATTAAAATGGGACATGCAGGCCATAAAATCCTGAGCCAATTCAATGTACGAGGTTATGAAAGTTTTTTTTTTAATTGTTAAGTCCTAATAGGAAGATAGGAGGCATTTTAAACAGCTAACAATGTTATCATGAAACAAAAATTACCAATAAATTTCCCATTTAATCAATCCTACCATTCCTAGTTTGTCATATCCATTCATTTCACATAGTCATGCTAATAAAAAGAAAGTGAAAGAATGGAGAGTAGGCCTAGATATGGTTATATAATAAATACAGCAGACTCTTTAAAATTGATGGGACTTAAATGAATTACAACTAACATAAATCTCGCTCATTTCAACAGCTCTATTTGAAATATGACTTAGACCAGATTCAAGATAATGAGAACACTGGAAATGATGAAAAGTGATTCAGACATGGTTTAAAAGAAGCTATGTAAATGTTTGAGCTTGCATACTTTCAATAAATGTGGCTACTTTCAATAAATGAAATTCAGATAAAAATTAACATACATTTAAAAAAAAGGGTAATGATTTATTCATTGGTCTAGTGGACAGCAATAAAAATGCTACTGGGGTGAACCACTTCCATCCCTCTACTTTGCCATGCATTAAGATTATTTGAAATGGTTTGGGTGTAGAGGACAGAGGGAATGGCCTTGAAGGACAGGGAAAAAGAGCCACTACTAAGGCAATGGTCAGATAAGAGGGGCTTGAACTTGGGCTAACAAATTAACATGACAAGCCCTTTGCTATTCTCAATAGGCAAGCTGAGGAATGGGGTTAAGCACAGACTTGCAAAATTCTATTACTATAGCTGTAATAAGTAGTAATTAGAACAATTAATCAGTGGAACAGCTTGCCTTCAGAAATTGTGGGTGCTCCATCACTGGAGGTTTTTAAAAAGAGATTGGACAACCATTGGTATGAAATGGTATACTGTAGAGTCTCTTGCTTGAGCATGGGGTTGGACTAGAACAGGGGTCTCCAACCATGGCAACTTAAAGACTTGTGGACTTCAACTTCCAGAATTCCTCAGCCAGCTTTACTTTGCTGGCTGAGGAATTCTGGGAGTTGAAGTCCACAAGGCTTAAAGTTGCCAAGGTTGGAGACTCCTGGGCTAGATGACTTTCAGGGTCCCTTCCAGCTCTGTTATTTTGTTATATTCTGTAATTCTAAGCTGGTGCTGCCTTTTTAGTTTAGTCTACCTTGTAAGGATGACAACAAGTGCTGATTTTTCTCACTGCAAGTTGCAGTAACATATTTTCTGTGACAACCTTTAAATCCAGGGGGAAACATTTCCTCTGACCAAAGGGCTTATAATTGCATTTTTTTAGTTGTTGCTTTTATATGTTAATTCAACAAATAAATAAATAACCAAACCAACCAACCAATCACCCAAAGAAACAAACAAATAAATAAAGTCACCATATATCCCTCTCAGTCATTGAACATGTTGAACAATAAATTAGCAATAAATATTTTCATACCAGTTACCTGGGCAGCTAATTGGCAGGATATTCTCCAATTCCAGTATTGTTTATTTGCTGCTGGTGGCACAGCAGACTAAAGCAGTGTGATTAACATTCAGCTGTTTGCAATTACTGCAAGTTCTAATCTCACCGGGCTCAAGGTTGACTTAGCCTTCCATCCTTTCTAAGGTAGGTAAAATGAGGACCCAGATTGTGGGGGCAATAAGCTGACTTTGTATAAATATACAAAAGTATGAAGGCTATTGCTTAACCCATTGTAAGCCACCCTGAGTCTCCAGAGAAGGGCGGCATATAAATCAAATTAAAAAAAAAATATTACAGAAAGTTCAGAATAAAATCTAAAGTCCTCTTGATCAACCCTGCTACCCCAATTTTGCTTCCTAACCATAATACTTTCTCAGAGGCTACGTCATAACCTTTCTCCAAATTGATTGCATAATTCAGGCAGTGCATAATAATCTCTTAGCACTCCAAAGTATTCTTCCAATAGAGAAATGATACATTAAAACTGGATTTACCATTAGAGAAACAGCTGCCTCAAGATTTTGACATGATGGAGGGGGACACGACTGAGACTCAGAGCACAAAAAAATGAATCTGCTGTGGCTTCGTAGATATTCCTTCCATTTTATATGCAACATTGGTGGAGTAATGCCTGGTAAGGGAGAACACAAAAGACATAATATGCAGGCAGAAGAGGAGGTGAGAAGGAATGACACAATATAGCAGGAGCTGCAAGGAAAGAAAAAGGGACAAGCCTCTTATATATATCATTAGCATTTCCAAGAGTCTGGCTTTATTAACACCAGCTTCTTACAGAAGTTCTTGTTTTCTGTTCCTTACATGAACCCATTTGATAAAATAGATGAAAACAGATCAATTGCTTAGAGGAGTGTTCCTTAACCTTGTCAGCTTTAAGATGTGTGATCTTCATGCCAGCTAAGAAATTTTAGGAGTTGAAGTCCGCAGATCCTAATGATGCATTGAACATTGGCTTAGAGACAGAGGAATTATTAATAAGAGCCAGCTAGCCCCTTATCATTTTGGTAGACTCTGCTATCAGCCTCTTTATTTGTTCCATTCAACTGAGTTTTAAGAGCTGCTATAGCTAGGGGGAAAAACAGTAGTTGTGAAACAGGCAAGCAAGAGTTATGGTTGACATAATTGTATGAATCAGGCAAATTCAATGTGAATTTTTGATTCACCGTGGAAAATGGGTCTAATTACCCATTTGAATCAATGTGCAAGACTGATCCATTTCAATTTTGGATGTTCAAATTCAATCCCTGAATCAAGTTGGATTTTTGGAATTGAATTAGAGGCATTTGCTGGGATGATTTGAGTCAACTTTTTTTGTCTTCTTGATTTGAAAATTTATCTGACTCAGTGATCTGATGGAATTGCCCTTCAAGTAAATCTCTGAATTGAATTTTTGCCCAATATCAATAGATTATCTTGTCTTGAATGTGAGAGTTGTTCAGATTTAATGTGTAATTAGATCCTGAATCTATTAGAATATTATAACCTATATTAATTAGAAACACATCTCCTGCCCCATTCTCCAAACACACAATAAACTGGTAGAATCACCATTATTGGTTACTCATGTTGCATTACCATCCACACACAGACTATTATATTGTTACAATTAGAAAGTCATACCCTTATACCAATACTGTGAAGTATTTTGATATATCAGTAAATTAAAAAAATGTACATATTGAATGATGCTTTAACCTAATGTTTTCTGCACTATAAAAGACAATTATTGTGAAGATTTCAGGATTACTCGGGGGGACAGAACCCTTATAGTTTACTTCTTGTAATTAATATATAGTATTTTATCCTGAAGGACTTCCTAAATGTGTTTCTACAGAATTTTCTACAAGGGGAAAAAATGAAGCAATTGTCTGTTTCAGAAAATGTTTAGGACCTCAGAGATCATGAGAATCTTCAAAACAATAGTTCATTATGTAATTTGCGTGAAGTGCTTATGAACAGCACACATATTTCTCAATATTAACTGACATTGCTCTATAGATATTATTTATATCTATGCATTTGCACCAAGGGATCAGTATGGTAAAATCAATATCAGTATTCATTTTATTATCCGCAATAGCTACCTTATGCTAGTGTTTACACTCTTCTTCTTTTTTTAAGTTAATCTTATCTTATGTCCTACTCTTTCTCTTAGTGTCAGTTATATAAGGTTGAAGATGTTTATTTAGTTAACATGCTCAGAAGTATTGATTAATCCACATATTCACGAGATTAATCTTGACTATACGTTACAGAATTGAGGGCTAATATAAATGAATTTCTGCCTTCTGTCTTTTCTAAACCTTGGTTATTAACTTTCAGTCAGTGATGTTCAACTCATTACTTTTTAATGAGTTTTAATGCAAGTTTTGAGTAATTTCTGATTTTGCAACCGTATCAGGGGTGAAATCCAGCAGGCTTTGACAGGTTCTGGAGAACTGGTAGTGGAAATTTTGAGCAGTTCGGAGAACCGGCAGTGGACATTTTAAGTACTTCGGAGAACCGGCAAATACCATGTCTGGCTGGCCCCAGAGTAGGGTGGAAATGAAGATTTTGCAATATCCTTCTCCCAGGAGTAGGGAGGGAATGGGGATTTTGCAGTATCATTCCCCTGGAGTGGGATGGGAATGGAGATTTTGCAGTATCCTTCCCTGCCAGGCCCACCAAGTCACACCATGCCCACCAAGCCATGCCCACAGAATCAGTGGTAAAAAAAAAATGGATTTCACCACTGAACCATATGTCAAATAAATAGATGAGATAAAATATTAGGGTAAAACCACAATAAAATCACCAACTATAGAATTACAATAGGACAGATATTATAGTTCAAAACTAAGGTAGTTAGCCATCTAAGTGTTTCTGGTGTAGCTGCAATCAGACCATCCTAGGTGCCTTAAAATAATTAAATATTTTATCTCATCTCTTGTATTTCTGTTTGTACATATAATGTGTTTTATGAATATTGTACATCAATGATTTCATGACCTCTGTAGATGCCATACAGTAAATAAATAAAGAAGTTAATTAAATATTTTGCACTGGCATGAAAGACAGTTAATTACATATTTAATACAGTGTTAGAAACATGAATGTATATTGCACACATACATAATATTGCAGCCTATTCGTGTTAGAAACCACATTGCCATCACAATATTGCCTAGTACTGGCTTCTCCTCCCCACTCATCCACCCTAGGACATACAGCCTATAAGAATGTAAGAATGGGCTGTTGTCTCATAAATTCTGAGTTCATTATCATGGCTTGCTCCACATTCCCCCTTACTTTTTATTTCTACCAATAGAGTAGAATATTCGCAGCTCAGGGTAGAATCATTGGCTTTCTGAGCTTGGTTGATTTCCTGAAGACATTTTCTTATCTTCTGAGTAAGAACATCATCTTTATTTCTAATTGATATCTCTAGGTTGGAATTTCTTTTTTCTTTTCTTTTCTTTTTCTTTCGGTTCCTTTGAGTCATTGTTGACTCCTGGTGACTGCATGGACAAGTTTTTCTGCCGAGGTTTTTTTGCAAGTGGTTTGCTATTGTCTGCTTCCCAAGGCTGACAGAGTGACTGCCCCCAGGCCAGCCATTGGCTATATGCCTAAGGTGGGACTAGAAATCACAGTCTTCCAGTTTCTAGTCCAATACTTAACACTACACAAAGCTGGCTTCCAAAGTTGTATTTTAGTAGAAGAGAAAGCTGACAAAACTATTTAAGGATATTCCTATTTACCTTTAATCTGGAAACAGTTCTTTTACAAATCCAAATTCAATTGATTTCTGTGGCTGATTGAATCTGGAGGCAGAATATTATTTTTATTGTGATTTCTGAGTGTGTAGATGCCCATAACTTAGTTCTGTAAGCACGTAGTTGTATACCAGAAAGTATAGGAATAGCATCTTCAAGCACAGAAGTTATACTTGTTCGAACAACTAGCCACTATAATCTAATAGGAAGTTGCATTCCAATAAGCAAACATGGGGATACATAATCTTAGGGCCCACATAGCTCTTTCTAACAATCAAAAGATCCCCAAAGTTGAAATTCAAAAACTTTTTGTGGCAGAGTCCAAATAATGAACATAATATTTTTTTTAAATAAAAATGAAGATAAAATAGGTATGCACAATATTTTTCATTAAAAGAACCTATGAATCACTTCCCAAAGTGAAAGAAAGCTGAGTGGCTTAGCTCCATGTGATGTCACTCAATCACCAGTTATGTTGTGCAACACTCAGAGAAAGACAAATACATAATAAAGTATGGCTTTTAGAAGAAAAAAGTGGTATGCTTTAGGCTCGAGTGTCAAACTTGTTCACGTCACCTGACATCATGTGATGTAGCACAACATTTTTTGCCTTTGCGGAGATGGGTGGGTATGGCCTGTGCATGATGCATCTGGCCCACAGGCCGCCTGTTTGACACCCTGCTCTAGGCTAATAGCTGACTCCAGACATAGGAGAGGAAAATATATTACATCTAGATCAGTGGTGGGTTGCTCCCGGTTTGGTCTGATTCTATAG
>WNWU01000001.1:29112679-29134548 GCA_012654045.1 Ptyas mucosa
CCCCCCCCCCCCCCCCCTCCTCTTTAGCTGGCTTCAATTTTTTTTTCAATATTTGCATAATCAAACTTGCCTAATTCCACTGATTATAGAGCAGGAAGGCACTCTCTTCCTTTATCAACTTGAAGCCCACTGCAAACTGGCAGGCTCCATCCATCTTTTTATTTTTATGCATCTTTCTATGCATCAAAAGCATATTCTGACTTCTGCTGGTTCAAGTAGTACCATCTGATTTATTTGCACTGCTTCATTTCATTGCAGACAAACCTTTCCTTCCAGTTGGTTACTGTGAACTATGACAGAAACAACCATTTTCTTCTGATCACTGACACTCTCCTCCATGGCCATTTTACTTTTTTTTTTACCAGTTTACCACTGGAATGGTGATTTTATTTCTTATAAAGTTTACTGATGAAACATTAACCAAAAAGATGGATTTCTAAAGGTGAAGTTAACAAAAATTATATCATTTCTCCTTAGCCCAGTTGACATTAAAAAAAATAATAATGATAAAGGTTTGGTCTTGTTAATCTTTCAAAAGGTGTAAAGAAGTAGGGAAACCCAAAGACAGAATATCAGGCCATCACTAGTGCCAAAGCAGAGGAAGAATTGAAATCTGGAATGAGATATCTTAATCAGATTTTATTTCCAATGAGTCTACACCTTGAAGTCGAGGAATTTAAGGCTGCAATTGGAAAAAGCTTTGTGTGCCCAATGTGGGTTATTCAGGGGCAAGTTCACAGAACTTCCTACTTGTCCATTCATTGTGATTGACATTCATATGAATGTAATTCAATTAAACTTTCAAAAGAATATCAGTGTCCTTGCACCATCTCTCTGCAATGGAAGCTTAACTCCACAGACAGCTTGGAAGTGGATGGAGGAGTAAGATAAGATATTGTATGAAAATATTGCCCTGTAGTAACCTCAGATCTTCTGGTCAATGGTGAGTCCCTCAGGACAAGCACAAGGGATGAGGATTTCTGTTCAGTCCCAGGAGCTTCATCACATTATGCAGAAATACACCTGTTGGATTCTATGATCTTCATCTCAGTAAGTACACAC
Source organism: Ptyas mucosa (assembly GCA_012654045.1). Classification (NCBI taxonomy): domain Eukaryota; kingdom Metazoa; phylum Chordata; class Lepidosauria; order Squamata; family Colubridae; genus Ptyas; species Ptyas mucosa. The sequence goes on from WNWU01000001.1 coordinate 29,113,742, forward strand.
AGAATTATGACATGCTTAGCATTATGGAATTCTCTTCCTGGGAGATTTGCCAAGGCATAATGGAAGCATTGCTTTGGGAACATTAGACTACAGAAGCACAGAGTTTGAAGCTTTATAACCACTTGAACTTTGTCCTTTTTGAGATGGATTTTGTTGGTAAGAGATCCAGCTCAATCTATCACATTTAATAATGTAACATTTATTTGACATTTTCTTTGATCCAATGTTTCAGTCTCTCTCCAACTCTCTCCAACTCCAAGCTTTCAATGGCTCTGGAGTCCATGACATCATGGGACATATTATTTCTCTAGTGCATTTTACATTTATTTTTGCAACTAACAAAACAACTGCTAATTCATATCTACAGTATCTGCTGGCTTGTTTTATTTGAATCCCACAGTGCTCAGGGTTATTTTGAATGATATGATTATCCAAATATAATTTTTTATCTTTTTATTTCCTGTTAGGGTTAAGATTTATATTTATTCTCAACTGGAAAATATAATCTCTAAGGCTAAAAAAAAATCATGTGCTGCTGATTCCTTATAAAAATATAAATAGAAAACAACTGTCCTTGAATATTGACCACACAATAGAAAAGTGGGGAGATTTCCCAGGACTTCAGTGGTACTCAAGGCTAGTTCTGTTGAACTGATTAGAAATTTAATTGCCAAATTTTCTGAGGGAAATTCAGACTGAGTTGAGTTGAGTTGAGTTGAGTTAGCTAGAGATGGGATAGTCACTTCAAGAAAAAGAGAAAACTTAGCCAAATGAAGAAGTGGAACAGCAGCTTGCAGAAAAGAATTGTAGGAAAGTAATAAGTGTTGATGGGAAATGAATTTTGAGCTACATGCTAATAATAGTGCTAATCCTATTAAATAACACGTTTCAGAAGTAAAAGCAGCAACAACAACTAGAGTGGTTGGACAGCTGGGCAGCCATTCATGTTTTGCTGTGAGACAATCTGTATCAAGGGAGCAGCAGCCTTTTCAACATTTTACCCTGTCCAGTTCCTAGAAGACTATCTTGGCCTGTCATGTGGAAGACTCTTCATCTACTGCATCTTCCGTTTATTCTAGCCAGAAGTATCAGATGAAATAGATTGAGGTTCTAGTGAGATCTATGGGGCTGGGGTTTTTTCCTCATCTCTTTCTCTTGCCACAGAGCTTTTATCTAATTTTTGATATCCTAAATTATTTTTTAACCTTTGTTCTGTTGACCATTGTTCTGATTTCTTTCTCTATCCTTTAAAACTTTAGGTGAATATATAACAATCAATGTATTATAACAATACATATTAGACTGGAAGTATTACATATTATGAAGTTGTTTCACTGCTTACTTGTCAAAAAGACTAATTTCACTAATTGATAGTTCTTTTATTTTTATTCTATGTGAATAATTCAGGCAGTGTTGCGAGAAACCAAAATAAAAAGAATAATAATATAAATACAATAGGAAATGATCATCTTTCATATCTCTGCACCAAGAAGTATTCATAACATCTTGCTGTAATATTTTTTTTTCTAACTGGCCTGAGGGTTTATTCCATGCTGTTATTTTAATGATTCTACTACAATATTTTTTAAAATTGTATTTCTCTATCTCCCCCTCTAAAATTTCAGTGCATGCTTTGGGGTACTTAATGGAGAAGGAGAAATTTTCTAAAATAAAAGTATTTTGATTTGTGCAGCATACAGGTCCTCAATGGAAGGCAGGTTGGTAGTAATTGTTTTTTCTGCAATTCTTTATTCTTTATTTATTTATTCTTTCAAAATGCAGGTTGGGGGGGGGGAATCCCATCTGGAACAGACAGTCACTAGCTTTTGGTTTCTTGGGGGCAGTCAGAGCAGTCAACTCTAGGCATCTAGGAGAGTGATTTTGAAATGTAGACCCTGGCTTTTTTACAGTCATGAGCGCTTGTGCCTTATAGGATATAATTGTTAGGACTTATGAGTTTTGTAGGATTCATATTAAAGAGGTGTTTGCAATTGCATTCCAGGTTTTAAAATCCTGGATTTAAAGGACAGTACTTGTCAATCTCAGCAACTTTAAGATGTGTGGATTGGAGAATTGTTGACTGGGGAATTCTGTGAGTTTAAGTTCCATAACTTAAAGTTGTTGAGGTTGAGAGACATTATTTAAGGGATATGGAGGGCTTTGAAAGAGTGTGCATGGTCTGAGGACAGTGAAGTGGCCCTCAAACCTTCAAAATGAAGGAGACTCCCTATTCCAAGCAACAGAGGGAAAAGGGTACACTGCTTCATATTGGTTGACAAAAGTGATTTCTTTGTAGGCACATAGGTCATTCTTAACCAGTTGACATTCCTGGTTGAAACGCATCAGCCCTGCTTCAGTTTCAAGAATGGGGCATGCTATCTTAAGCATGCAATAAGCATCAAGGAGAAAGCTTTACATGGAGACATAGATTCCTCTATTTTTATTTTTAAAAGGTGTATTTGTCTGGGCTACATTTTGGAGGTAGTTCTTATTGCATTCAAACTGTCAAAAAATCACTTTGTGTAGATTGGATGCTGATGCCAAAATGCAAGGAAATTATGATTGATGTTGCAGAACATGCCAGAAGAATTAATGATTTGCTTCTCATGGTGAAACCCAATTCAGTCCAGGCATGAAACATTTGCAGAACTGACAACTACTGTGCAATAGTTGATGTTTCCTTGTCTGGCAAAAAGGAGAAGGCAATTAAAGCATGTATGTGTGTGTTAAAAACAGAACCATCAAGCAAGATTGTCTACTGCATTCACAAACCCCATATACTCAGAGTGTTCTGCATATTGGTAAAGACAAATTAACATATTACACAGATCAAAAGGCTCTGGGCCAGAAACTGTTCTGAGGAGGGAGGTTTAGAATAAAATCAGGAATGCAGAACTTATATACCGTTTCTTCTTGTGTGCAAAGAGTATGATAAATTTTGGATCCCAAGGTATTTTATACACTGATTTTGCCATTCTGTAAACACTTTCCTCATGGTACATTGTTTTTTTCAAAATCTGCAAAGTTTCAAACAGGCAAAATACCTGAAACAAAACACGTGCACATAAACAAAAAAGAAGCTAACCTAGAATGCCAAAACATATTTTCTGTCTACTGATTGTAAAGCCAACAATCAACCCTTCCAAACAGTTGAGAAAAGCTTCTAAAACAGACACCTGGAATTACTGCCACATGGATGAGTCTTGCCAATTTGAAATTTGTCAGAGGAAAGTGACAGCAAAAGATCAGCGGCCTTTAGGGTCCCTACCAAAAACTGTGACAGTCATGCTTCAAGCAAACATATTCCGTAATTTATAGAAAAGTATATGTAGTACATTAGTTAGCTTTTATTTTTCATTCCATCCTAAAGCTTCATAAATCATATGGCCAAAATGTTTTAGACAGACATATATGATTGTTTGTTTGTTAGTTTGTTTGTTTATAATTTACAATAAATGCATAAGAGCCAGGGTGGTGCAGTGGTTAGAATGCAGTATTGCAGGCTAATTCTGTTGACTGCAGACTGCCAGCAGTTCGGCAGTTCGATTCTCACCAACTCGAGGTTAATTCAGCCTTCCATCCTTCCAAGGTCAGTAAAATGAGAACACAGATTGTTGGGGGCAATAGGCTGACTCCAGGGGTGGGTTCTAATTTTTTTTACTACCGGTTCTGTGGGCGTGGGTTATTTTGTGGGCATGGCTTGGTGGGGGATAATGTGACTGGGTGGGTGTGGCCAACCTTTTTTTTTAACTTTTAAAAGCATTTTTTCTACAACCTTAAGAGGTTACAGAAAAAAATGCTTTCAGAAGCCTCTGACGATCAGGCAACTCAGCTGGGATCGGCAGAGGCTTTTAAAGGCATTTTTTTTCTGACTTCCAGTGGCTCCATGAATGCCGATGGAGGCTCCTTTGGGAGCTCCAGCCCCGTGATTCCATATAGACACTAGAACAGCAAAAATCAGCTGTCTAGCGGCTCGAAACTCTCCCCCAGGGAAAAAGGGGGAGAGAAGAGCAGAAGGGTCTGGGTAGAGCTCCCCTAGACCCCCAGGTTTTTCTTTTTGAGCCTGGGGCTTGCAGGGTGAGAGCTCCCTGAAAGCCCTTCAACTGCTCCGGATCCGGGATGAGTCTGCTTTATGCAGAACGAGGCATCACAACCACACCAGCAATGCAATTTTAAGGATTATAAGAAATTTTGACTTTGGATGCTGGCAGAGCAAATCAGGAGAACAAAAAATGTAAGTACTGAACTTTAACTCCATTTAAAAAGGGGGAGGAAATGGTGCCTGAGGGCGTGAAAATGAAACTTACTAGTGAAAGTGCTTGTTAATGCTTGCAACATTGTTAAAGCTACTGGATTACACATTAAGGAAAAAAATTAAAGTGGAAGCTGAATGGAAAAGACTATGGTATTGACTTCAATTAATTTATACATCTAAATTGTGTTGAAAATAATTGGATTCATTGACCTGATAGCGGAATAAATATAAAGTGAAGATTGAAATATAGCTGATATTAGAGCTGGAGGATCTTCATCATATGAGACAGCAAATTCACAAGCTGTGACCGTAAAGGTTTTTCAAGAACTTTTAAATTCTTTTACTTCTACTATAATAGAATCAAGTGTAAGAATTATTCAAAAATATAATTTGAAAGATTTGTTGGCTGGAAAAGATGAAGAAAAGAACCAGACTAATGTGATTTTGGAGGACAAAAAAGAGGCTGTCAGGATTAAGATGGAGGTTTCTACACCGGATACAGAAGCTTTGCCAGAGGCTTCCATGCAACCAACTGAAGAACAGCAACGAGACTCTTTACTGCAAACTGACAAATTTTATTGTGACAATTCTTGGTATTACAGACAGAATCAGTATTTAAGGAATGAAGTAATTGACTTTATAAGCAGGAAGAGTCGAAACCGGGGTCTCAAATTAGAGGAAATAATTTTAAGAGGAGAACGAGTTTCAAAGATACATCAACCTCAAATTAAAATTCAAAAATTTTTGAAAACAAAAGCAGGGGGAGGAGCAATGCTGAAGAAGAAAGTATTATTGAAGGGGAAGGACTGGAAAAAATATAGAAAGAAAGGAAGAATGCAAGATTAATTTTTTGGAGGATGATCTTAGTAATAAATTTGAAAAGTTTACTGTTTTATTGAAATAAAAAGGTTTAATTAAAATTGGATAGTTTTTTCAAATTTATTGAAGTATTAAAATGGTTAATTCAAAATTTAATGGATAGTTTTTTCTTTTTAAAAAAAAAGAAAAAAGTTTTGAAATTTATATTTTGAAGAATGTCCTAGTGATGTATTAAGGGATCTTAAAATGTTTAAGCTAAGATTATAGTTTTTTTTTAAAGCTATATGTGATGAAATGTTTAAGTCAGATATAACTTAACAAACATGAAAAGTTTTTTTTCTTTTTAAAAGAAAAAAGTTTTGAAATTTATATTTTGAAGAATGTCTTAGTGATGTATTAAGAGATCTTAAAATGTTTAAACTAAGATTATAGTATTTTTAAAAGCTATATGTGATGAAATGTTTAAGTTAGACATAACTTAACAAATATGAAAAGTGATAAGAAAATTTATAAAGGGTAGGTTGATGAATAATTTTTCAAAGGGGAGTTAAAGAGTGTGAAGGAGTTTTGAATCTTGTAGTAAATTAGCATATTTTAGCTTATGTTTGTTAAATTTTATACCCTGTTTTTGCTCTGGGAAGTTGGAGGTGTGTGGGGAGGGGGGGTAGAATGATGGGTGGGGATAAAATTGTTGTATAGATAAATGTATTAATAGAAAAGTAAGGAAATTGGGGAAATGTTACAATAAATGAAATGATAGAATCAAGATATGATAAATATTGGTGGAATAAGAAGAAGACATAAGAGATGTACTCAGATGATACATTGTATGATTGATTATGAATTGTATGTTTGTTATAAAATAAAAAAAACTTTTTTTATAAAAAAAAGGCATTTTTTTTCCTACAACCTCTTCGGCTGAAGAGGTTGCAGAAAAAATGCTTTCAGAAGCCTCTGACGATCCCAGCTGAGCCACGCTCCTGGATTGGAGCTGAAAGGAGAAAGGGATGCAGTATGCTCCCTCCAGCATGCTGGGGTAGACCAGGTGTCTCTATAGAAAAACACTTTGTGTGTGTGTGTGTGTGTGTGTGTGTGTGTGTGTGTGTGTGTGTATGTATATCAACAGATGCCTATGGGAAACCCAACATTGTAACCTAATGAAGTTTCCTCTGATGAAATGTTTAGAGGGACTTTGGAAAGGAGAATGACAAAATACATTTGGATAGTTTGTGCTGCTGATTTTATTTAATTTAAGATGACTGACCTGTGAGGTTTAAGGCATTCATTAAGAGCTGTAAATATAAAGAGCCTTTTGATATTTCTTAATGCAAAGCAAGTGCTAAATAAAAGAACTGAAGCCAAAGTAATGAAGTCAAGCTTTACATTCTTTAGTATAAATCTGTAGAGAGATCCTGTGACTTGAATAAACTATGGAGCTCTAGATGAAGTATATCAACTGAGTCATTAAAAAAGGAACAAGTCATTTAGTTAATTTTGCTCTTGACTACACAAATCCAATTTCAAGATATAATTCACTCACAATGTACAGGAGTCACTTCTTTTTAGGTATAAAATAGGCACGTCAATGCTTCATTTTTTCTGCTAAAAGTGAAACCTATTTATTCTAGTAAATATATGAATGGAATACTTACGTGTATGACTCATAAAAAAACAACAATAATTTGCTGGATCAGATGTAGCATAATGGGATTTTTCAATTATATTGTTTTTGCAGAGGTGATGGTTGTTATTACTATTTTTAACTACTAATATACTGGGGGGAAAGTCCATGGTTTTTGCATATACAGATATATCAATATTCCTTCTGGGCATTCTAAAAAAAATATTGAATGTTCACAACAAGGCTGAAACATAATAACAATAAAAATAGGCATCTTGGGTGTTAAGTTCAAAACATCTGGAGTACCACTTCAACACTATCACCATTGACAAAATCACCATTGGTCAATTGCAAAAGGCAGCTTTACTTGAAGCAGCTTACATCTTGAGATGAAATTTTTAACACCATTAAACAATAAATCTGCCTATCCTAGGTGCCTGGGAAGAACTTGTCAGGTGAATAAAAATGCCAATCCAATCTAAACATCTGGCTGACTGTGTGACTAATCATAATACAAATGAGAGAGATCAATAATGTAAGAGGTTGGAAGGATGAGAATTGTTATGTCCCTGTCAGGGACGAACAGACTGAGGCAAGACAGTTTTAGCTAAAAGCTAACAGGTTTATTTCTTAATATTTCCCATTAACAGAGTTGTTAGCTTGGCGGCTAGCGAGGCTGCTTGGCTAACAGAAGCAGCGGCTGTCAGCACTTTTGACAGCTCTTTTTATACTCGTGCCAAAAAACAAACAGCCAATCAGAGTGCAGTGGCTCCTGGGGACCAGAGTGTAGCCTGGTCGCAGCACTCCTTCATCACTAGAGGGCACATTTGTAGTCCTTGATGTAGGCAGGCCGTCTCCTGACTCGTCTGGACTTTCGAAAGCCTTCTAGTTCATATGGATTAGGTGGAAACACCAAAGAGGGTCCTGAAGCGGTTTCTGCAGCGTCTACTTCAGCTTGTAGAGGACTCATTGCTGGAACACAGTCCCCAAATCTTGGTGAGTTGCCATCGCTGCAAGTTGATTCTCGGTCCTCGACTTCCGACTCAGGTTCATGTGGCTCATCTGCAATGAAACCTTTATCTGGCTGGGTTGAATTATTATTTGGGTTATCTAAGCTTGTATTCCTGTTGTGTTGACCCCTTATTTGGTCGATATGCGGCCGCCAAATTCATCCATCCCCTAGGGTGATACTATATGTCCTGGGGCCTGTAATTTTGGTTATAGTTCCTGGGAGCCATAGGGGAGGCCCTGAGTAATTTCTTGCATATATATAGTCCCCTATTTGGAAAGTTCTGAGTCTGGGAGTGATTTCCCTGGCTGTGTCAGGAGAATAGGTTGGATATATAGGTTTGTCCAATTTAGTTTTAATGTGTCTTCCCATTAGGAGTTCAGCTGGGCTTTGATTGGTTTCTGGGCAAGGCGTGGCATGTTGCATTAAGAGATATTTAGAAATTTTAGAGTTCCAGTCTCCTGGCCCCAACCTTGTTAGATTCTCTTTAACAGAGTGAACAATTCTTTCAACTCGGCCATTGGTAGCTGGGAAGAAAGGGGCTGTCCTGATATCAGTTGGGGACCATTATCAGAAACCAGGATATCTGGTATGCTATGTGTTGCGAATAGGTTTTGCATTGTCTTAGTTAATGCTTCAGAAGTAGTAGATGACATTAACTTGAATTCCACCCACTTGGAATATGAGTCTTCAACAATTAAGAACATATGTCCCTGTACTGGGCCAGCAAAGTCTATGTGGAGTCGTGACCAAGGGGCTCTTGGCTTGTCCCACTTAGTTGGTGGAGCTCTTGGGGGATTTGGTCTTGACTCTTGGCAGTCTGTACACCCCGAGACCCAATCACAGATGTGTTGATCCAATTTTGGCCACCACAGATAGCTTCTGGCCAAGGACTTCATTCTGACTATGCCTGGGTGGCTTTCATGTAATGAAGTCAGTATTTGTTTCCGTAGTGTGGCAGGAATGACAACCCTATATCCTCATAATAAACAGCCCTTCATTGTTGATAATTCAAATTGCCTTTCCTTGTAAGGTTTATATTCTGGGTCCACAGGTCCTGAAGGCCACCCTCTCTTAGTCCAGTCCAATATCTTGGAAATTATTTTATCTTTGGCCGAATGTATAGTCAGACTTTAGCAGTCAGAAGGTTAGGCATTTCCTCAATTAGCAAAACATTGCAAACAGGGGCAGTGTCTTCTACAGCCGTGGGGAATGGGCATCTACTCAGAGCATCAGCGTGTGCCAGGGGTTTACCAGGGCGATGCTCTAACATATAATTGTAAGCAGATAAGAATACTGTCCACCTTGTCATTCTTGGTGAAAGGTTTGGAGGTGTTTGCTTGTTCCCTGCAAGTATACCTAATAACGACTTATGATCAGGGATCAAAGTGAAATGGCACCCATACAAGTAAGCATGAAATTGTTTGACCCCAGTGACTAAGGCCAACACCTCCTTGTCAATTTGCCCATAATTCCATTCAGTTGGAGACATGATTCTTGAAAAATATGCTATTTGTTAGCATATTGCAAATATATGCTTCTGAGTTGTTAGGCAATTTATGACTTAAAATGGCCCCTACACCATAGGGGGAAGCATCACATATTAAAACTAATGGAAGATGGTCATCATATTGTAGTAGTAGGCTGTCTGAGGTGAGAAGATGTTTTACGACTTTAAAAGTGACCATTCACGAGATCCCCACAACCAAAGTCTTTTGGAATCTAGAAGCCTGTGTAAAGGCTCTGCTACTGAAGCCTTGTGAGGCAAAAACAGACTGTAAAAATCTAGAAGGCCCAAAAAGGCTTGTAATTCTGTTTTATTTTTTGGAGTAGGGGTTTGGTGAATGGCCCTGACTTTAGCCTCAGTTGGATGGAGTCCGGAAGCATCTATTCTGTATCCAAGGAATTCTACTTCCTTTACAACTAGTTGACACTTCTCTTGCTTTAATATGAACCCTGCTCCCTTAAACTTCATTAATACAGCTCTGAGGTGATCTCGTAATTGAACTGTATCTTTAGTGGTTATCAGGATATCATCGAAATAACTCCTGGGATTCCTTGGAGAAGTCTCCCCAGACTTTATCCCATGGGCCACAGTGACCCCAAATTGGAGCCTATGGCATTTGAATGCACCCCTGTGGGTCACTATGGTTTGTGCCTCTGCTGTTGCTTTATCTACTGGGATTTGTTCATAAAGGCCTGGGTAAGGTCTAACTTAGCAAAAATATTGCCTTGGCCCAATGAGTGAAGCAAGTGTTGCACAACTGGTACAGGATAGGCTGAATTTTGAAGGGCCTTATTTAATGTGCACTTATAGTTGGCACAAATTCTTACTGAGCTGTCTGGTTTTACTGGGGTGACTATGGGGGTCTCTCATTTGGAATGGTCTACAGGCTCAAGTACCTGTTGGGATATTAGCTTGTCCAGTGCAGTATCTACTCTTTGCCTTAACGCAAAAGGAACTCTCCTGGGCTTAAGTCGTATAGGTGCTATTTTGGGATCTAAATTAAAAGAGAGGGGTTTTCCCTTGTATTTACCCAGGCCCGTGGTGAAGATGTCGCTGAACTCCTGTATGAGATCGATAAGAAGGGGTTCTTGTATTTGGTGTATGCCCAAATTGAAAGGCCCAGGGAATGAAACCATTCCAGGCCTAAGAGGCTGGGGCACTATTCTTCCACGACAATGGTAGGAAAAAATCCCGAAAAACTACCATATTGAATGTGGAAAGGGCAGGTGCCTTGAATGGGAATAAACCTGCACTGATAATCTCTTAATTTAGTGTAGAGTGGTTTAATGTCATTTTTGGAAAAGTGAGGGACTAGCCTTTTAATAGTATGCCAGGACATCAGGGACATCCTGTATCCACTTCCATCTTACACGGAGAGCCTTCAAATTGGATGGTGACAAAAAAATTCTTTTTATTGTTCCCAATTGCATTTCCGATTATATTTTCTATAATTGCTATTACTGTGTAGCAGTCCTCACCCCTGTTGTAATTTTTGAATTGTGCTTTCTTAAATTTGGTTGGTCTTTCTATTGTTTTTGAAGTTGGTTGTGTGGCTCTGCACACTTTAGCTAAATGACCTTTTCTACCGCATCTCAAACAGTCTACGTTCCAAAACTTGCAGGCAGGTCTCATATGCTGTCCCCCACAGCTCAGGCAGGACATCTGGTTTGTTGTTTTGTCTTTGTTGTCTTTCTGATCTCTGGGTTGGCTGAGGCGATTTACGACTTCCTCCTCTTCTTCCACTGTGTCCCCTTCTGTGTTAGTTGTCTCAGAATGTACAGCCTCCATTTTGGTGGGAAATTTAGTAATAGTCTTTTGTATCTCAGAGGAAGACTTATTGGACACTTCAGCAGCTCTTGCTTCGTCCAGAGCCAATTGAAGGGGAAGTACTGTTTTTGTCAGCAGGTGGTGTTGTAGTTTTAGATCTCTGATGCACATACTAGTCTGTCTCTTAATGAATTCTCGAGATGTTCAAAATCACAGTAAAGGGCAGCAGCTCTGAGGGCAGCAATATACTGATTTATAGTTTCTTCCTCTTTTTGGTCCCTGTGATAGAAGGCATGCCTCCTTGCTATAGATGAGAGTGCTGGAGAATAGTGATTCCTTAAATTTCCAGAATAATATCCCAAGGTACTGTGTGTAATTTCTGAGGTGCCAAGAAATTTTTAGTTGTTTCAAACACCTCATCTCCACAGTAGGATAGGAAATATGCTTTTTTCCTGTCATTTGAGATGCCTCCATAGTTATTGGACAGTAGGAAGCACTCAAACTTTTCTAAATACGTATTCCAGGATTGTTTTTCTGGGTTAAAGGCAGCAAAAACAGGCAAGGCTGTTATTCTTCACAGGCGGGGACTCAGTGCTTTGTCAGGATTTGTCAGGTGACTTTTTGTCGCGGTTAGGCTTCAGCTCTTGAAGTGTAACTTCAGCTCAGTGACTTTTACTCTGCTCTTGTCAGTGCCACAGGTCGGATCGGGATGAAAATCCCACCTTCGTCACCAGCTGTTATGTCCTCGTCAGGGACGAACAGACTGAGGTAAGACAGTTTGAGCTAAAAGTTAACAGGTTTATTTGTTAACATTTCCCATTAACAAAGTCGCTAGCTTGGCGGCTAGTGAGGCTGCTCGGCTAACAGGAGCAGCAGCTGTCAGCACTTTTGACAGCTCCTTTTATACTTGCGCCAAAAAACAACCAACCAATCAGAGTGCAGCAGCTCCTGCGGATCGGAGTGTAGCCTGGACGCAGCAAGAATGAACTGGAATTTAACAAAAATATTCTGTAGAAAGCCCTCCGTTTGTGGAATTTTATTACTGAGATTAGAAATCTGGTGGGGGAAAACTGGATAGGCTGAACACGGTGCAATGAAAGAAAGTAATGGATAAATCATATCATCTCTAGAATACCCAGTGTCTATTGTGAGAAACACCAGGAACACAAAAGATAGCTGAGGGACTACATGATGACACTTTAAGGAATGGCAGATTATGTGAGCAGTAACATGCAGGGATTACATGACAATGCTGTTCACCATAGTTTCTATCACCCCCTCTTCCATTCTGTTGAAAATTAACAAATTATACATTATTTGAATTTTTCTCATGTAGATTATTAATCTTTGTCCATGCCCAGGATCACTTATGTATGAATGGACAGACAGAGAAAACGAATTGATGGTGTTGTGGCCCACCAGCTGCCAGAGGAACTACTGGCAGACTTGGACGATGAGGAGGTTGGGGAGGAACTTGGGCCAGTCCTGGAGTCCGGGGAAGGCTCTGATGGATGTTCTGTGTCAGAAGCAGAGATAGAGCCAGGGCCGTCTGATATTTCCCAGCTGCCTTCAGAGTCAGAGATAAGTGGAGAAGAAGAACAGCTGGGGCCTGTTCCAGATGTGTGTAAGTGCAGAGCTGTCAGGAGGAGAGAACAACTGAGGAACAGGAGCTGACTCGGGAAGAAAGGCACAGGTGGACGCTGAATGGCCCCTCCTGGCTGGGGAATAACTAGTAGCAAAAGAGGAGTGGTGGTTGCAGGAGACAACAGTTCCTAAGACTTCTTGCCAGGAATTAATTTACAGCTTTAGGACTGGAAGCTCTCAGCCTGGCAATTATCCAAGGACTGATAAGGTCTGTTATTGCAATTAACCTTTGGAACTTTTCTGTGTGTGAATGCCATGAATTCACAGTAGCTAAATAAAGAGGGGTTTTTCAGGACAAGGAGTTTGTTTCTTGGTTCTGTTAAGGCTGGGTCAGAACAGATGGACTGAAGACCAATAGACAGATTACAGGAATTCTGAACTGTGTTCTTTTTCCAAATCTCATTCTAGAATTGGACATCCACTTTGTGGACCAATCCCCAATGAAGTAGAACATTTGTCAAATTTTAGATCAGGTAACAGATGAGAATGTGTGGTCTCTACACATCTATACCAATAACAACTGATAATAAAAATACATTATAGATCTTTAAAATTATTTTATTATTTCTTTACAAAATAGCAAACTGAATTATATGTTCCCTGTGCGTGTTTTATATAATAAGGTGCAACATATTTAGTCATAACTCATTCTGCATGCACTAGTATGCACATTTGTAAAGTCGTCTGACTATGACATATCAGAGATACAAAATCTCCTATTGTGCGCAGTAGAATGAGGCATTTCAAATACAAAGGAGAAAAAAACAGAACAAACAAATCAATTTCAAACCCCACTTCTTCACTGGAGTGAAAATGTAATTGCTCTAGTTTTTTTGGGGAAAAAATCAGCTATTTGACTGTCACAAGTCTCATAAATGTTTAGCTAAAGGCGTGCTTTCTTTGTGCCTCAAAAGGTTCTGCAGCAGCAGATCCTTCACTACCTGTTTGCAAATTACATAATTCTCACTGAAACTGGGATCTGACAATGAGCTAAAAAGAAGCAGTCAGTGTCTTCTTAGATCAATAAATCTGCATGGCATGGTATAGAATAGGAGGAAGAAAAATAGAAAGGATAAAAAAGATGAGTGAAATACCAGGAAAGCCCTTATTATCTCCATTGCAGGGACTGTGGGTAGGCTTGTTAAAGAAAAGATTTGCTGTCATTCTGGAAATCTGGAAGGATTAGGGATCTCAGGGCTATATCTCTCCCACTTTCCATTAATTACCCTATTATAAATTAAAATTATGTAATATCCCCCTCCCGCTAAAACTCCAAATTTTCTTAATTAATTTTTTTATTTTCATTTTAGTGTTTAGGTATTCAAATATTGTGTTTGTGTATGAGAGAGGAGGAGGAAGAGGAGAAGGATATACAGGTAGTCCTCAATTTACAACAGTTTGCTTAGTGACCATTCAAAGTTACAACGACACTGAAAAAAAGTGACTTATGGCTGTTATTCACAAACACAACCACTGCAGCTTCCAAAAAACACAGCAGAAAGAGGCAAAAGGCACCCAGGAAGGAAAGTTTAGTAGACACAAAAAAAATTAAAAAGAGATATAAGATTCCAAGAGAAAGAGATAAAAGACTGACCAAAAAAATCAATAAATGATGGAATTTTAAAAAGACTAAGAGATGATGGATAATGAGAAACTATATTAATAAAATGGGAAAACACCACAAACCCAATAGGTTTTTAGGTTAGTAGAAAGTAATTTAAGACTAGACAATTTAACTAAGGTACTAATATTAACACTGTGTTAAAAAATATTGTGAATTTAAAATATTAAGGATTAGAAATGATGGGGACTTTGAGATATACTCCTGTGATGGATTGAATAATAATTGGTGTTATTTGTAATCCTATACATTTGGAATATTGATGTTATGGTGGAATAATGAGTGATTTTTAAAATATTGAAAATATAGTAAAACATTTACTAAGGGGTAATAAACTCAGGGTGCAAAGAAATGTTATTTATGCTTAAACGGATTAAAGAGAAAATGTAAAAGGAATATGAAATAAGACTAATATTGTTTGAAGTTGGAAGATTAGAATTCCACACACTATTTTATTATTGTTAACGTTGTGTAAAAAAGACCTGACCCAATCAATGTACTGTCCACAAAACATGTATGTTTATATTGAAAAAAATAAAAAAAAACTTAATTAAAAAAACCCATTGCAGCGTTCCTATGGACACGTAATCAAAAAATTCAGATGCTTGGCAACTGACTCATATTTATTATGGTTGCAGTGTTCTGGGGTCATGTGATCACATTTTGTGACCTTCTGAAAAGCAAAATCAATGGGAAATCCAGATTCATTTAACAATCATGTTACTAAATTAACAACTACACTGATTCACTTAACAGTTATGGCAAGAAAGGTTGCAAAATGGGGAAAATACTTAACAGCTGTCTCACATAGCAACAGAAATTTTGGGCTCAATTGTGGTCGTACGTCAAGGACAACCTGTAGTTTCAGAATTTAGAAAGGTTGCAATAAAGTGGCTGAAGACGTGGCTCTTCAGCTCTTCAATAAAGTGAACTAAAGACGTGGCTCTTTTATCAAATGGGCTGATCTGTTGGGGGATTTTTACATTGAAATAATTTTAATTAATTTTAATTGGATTTTAATTTTTATGTAATTTTCTAATTTTTGAATGTTTTCTTTGTAAGCCGCCCTGAGTGTTTTGAGAGAAGGGCGGCATATAAATTAAAGAAAGAAAGAAAGAAAGAAAGAAAGAAAGAAAGAAAGAGAAAGAAAGAAAGAAAGAAAGGAAGGAAGGAAGGAAGGAAGAAAGGAAGAAAGGAAGAGAGAAAGAAAGAAAGAAAGCACTGAAGCAATGCTACTTCTGAACAAGCAGAGACTTCACTATAATCTTAGTCTGGAATCACCAGTTATTTTCCCCAAAAAACAAATATTTCTAGCCATCAAAAATACATTTAAAAGTGTGCTCTTCCACTTCTTTATATTCTCCCAAATTTTATCTGATCTGCATAAGAATCAGGAGTGATTCCTGTCTCCTTCATTTCAAAAAGATTGTAATAGCGCTGGTATATTGTTTTTAGATTTTGTGAAGTACCATATTTTCAGACAAATAAAATTGTAATTGTCTTAAATGAGAAAGACACCGTTGAGTTTTCATAAGAATCAGTGGAATCCTGTAAAAGTCTGCATGATTCTTAATATAGTTCTATTTTGATATTTAATGGTACAGAGAAACAGGAAAGAAAGCAGTGTAGGATTTATATTGTGCATAATTGTTTATTTTCCTTGCACATAGTTATAAGGGCACACTAATTACTTCTACTGCTACTGCTATGTACTTGTAAGTATTATTCACCTCTTCAGATAAAATTATAAGGATCATGAATTGGAAAAAAGGAAAGATTAATTGTACCTTTTCTCTTACTCTGTGCCATAGACAGTGAAGTTATATAAAACACTTAGACTATACTTTAAAATTCAGAAGATTTATGTATGATCTAGAGAGCATAAAAATTCATACATAGTGACAAGAGTTTTGTTTACACAATTTTCTGTAGGAAAACATGGTCTTTCCACTTATCTCCAGGGGAATGATTAAGCTAATGGTCTACCTCATTTAGGAAAGAGAACATTACTAACTTACTTTTGAGTGCTTTCACTATTATATTCATTTATGACTTAAGCAATGCGGTTTGACAAAGCATTTTATCTCAAGTAGCATCTCTCAAGAGATTAATGTGCTATTAGACCAAATGAACTAAATGAACATTTAAAAAGTTTTAACTGTGTGCCAGTTACTTTTAATTAAATCACAGAAAACATGAGGAAATTACCCAGAAAGGCCTGGAATACTACAGAGGAAAGATTCCATAGACAGGAAGTTGTCCGGCCTTACACAACTTCCAGTACTCCAAGACAATTATAATTCATAGATAATAGTTTTTACTAAGAGTCCTAAGGAATGAAGGGTTTGTGTACCCATAATTTGCTTCAGTAGTTTGGTCAACTCTGGGCTGGGGAGGAAAATGATTTTCCTCCAATCACTAGATAGGACTTAGTGATGCAAAGTACAGTGCTTTCTCAAAATTCTGGTACTGTACTAAGTAGGTCCAGCAGAATTTCAATATGTCAACAATCCATCCAGTGTTATTTCCTACAAACTGATTTGTTGTATTTCTGCTTGAAGCTTACTAATCTTAAGACAATATCTTGGAAATGAATGGCATATTTATATTTGGAAAATCACTGGATATTCAGGTAGTCCTCAACTTACAACAGTTCATTTAGTGACAATTCAAAGTAAGAATGGCACTGAAAAAAAGTGAAGTATGACCATTTTCACACGTTCAACCATTGCAGCATCCCCCTGGTCCCATGATCAAAATTGAGTTGGTTGACAACCAACTCATATTTATGTCAGTTTCGGTGTCCCAGGGTCCTGTGATAATTTTTTGCAAGCAAAGTCAACAGGGACATCAAATTCACTTAACTGTTTTACTAACTTAACCACTAGAATGATTAGCATAACAACTGTGGCAAGAAAGGTTATAAAATGGAGTAAAACTCAATTAACAACTGTCTTGCTTAGCAACAGAAATTTTGGGTTCAATTGTGGTCATAAGTTGAGGACTATCTGTAGTTGTGACTGAAAAGAACTTGCTCAAAACTGTAGAGTCACTGTTCATTCTGTAAACTGATTAATTTCAATTAATATTCCACAGATTTTAGTGTTTACTATAATTATAGATTTGGACATATTTTGCACCTATGAGAAATTGTCACATAATAGATATGCAGACATAAAATATAGCATGTGAACTATTGTACATTTTCTAAAATTGCACTGGATAAAGGAATTATTTTTATTTCTATTGTATTGAAAATGAAAACAGATTTGGGTGACTTTTCTTGAATCAAAATGAAGTGGAATAGGGAATCTTAACTACACTTTCAGGATCAATGACTTATTTTAAATATTAATAGTTATAAAATGGCTTAAACACTTTGATTACAATTTATAATGGATCAGTGGGAGGATATGTGTTTGAAAGGATTGAAATTTGCATTATGTAATATAGTGGTATCTTGATATTTGATTGATTCAAAACTCATTGAATTAGGTATTTGACACATGAAAATGTTGTCCCAGTATTGGCATTTGTTTAGTACTTGATGCACTCTGATATGAAGAAAGGAACAGCTGCAGAGAATACATAGGAAGTCAGCCATGCTGGGAAGTTTGCTGCAAAAGAGGGGGACAACCACAGAGGGAAGACAGGAAGTCAGCCATGCTGGGAACATTCTTTATGTAGGAAAAGGGACAGACAGAAAGTTCTTCCCAGCCAAAACAAAGGTAAGTCATGTAATTTGTTTGGGACCTGTCCTTTTCAGTACTCACATCACCTCCGAGAACGAATGAACATTGAGTACTGAGGTACCACTGTAGTCTTAAAGATATTTTTTTTATTAAATGACGTATTGTTGGTATCCTGGAAAATCTATCTAGAATGCATAAAGGCTCTTCAAACCTATGATGGGAATGTAATGAACAAGAAGGGACATTTTATCATGCTTGTTGGACATGTAAAAAAGCCAGAAAATTTGGACTGAATAATATACAATAATACATAAGACTTTAAAGACTCATATACAATTGAAAACAGAGACTTTTCCTTTGGGATTGACAGATAAGTACTTGGAAAATAAAATATGTTTTCCATGCAAACTGTGCAAGGTTGAAAGATCTGACTTTACCCATAATGGAAGAATGGATAGTGAACATGATGGAACTTGCTGACATGGCTGAATTGATGGCTTTAATTAAAGATAGGACAGTATCTAAATTTAATGATGATTGGAAATCACTTATTGACTTTTTTGTGGGAATTAGAAAAAAATAATGTTATGATTATGGTTTTGAGGATTAGAATAAACATTATAAAGAAAAATTAAATAATAAATGTTACCATTTTACATACCTCTAATGGCTATGGAAGTAATATAATTCCTAGGATAAATTGATGAGAATTCCAAGGTGAGAATGTCTAATATTTTCAAAACTTATAAAGTTCTAAGGAAATGATTCTACTTCATAAATGCAAATGATGGATATTGAAAAGTTTAGTACAGATGCTGCTGCTTTGCCTCTTGACATTCTTGTATAATAAATTCTATCATTCATGTTCTACTGAAGAACAAAGAAAGGGTGCAGATGGAAGCCACTAGTAATCAGTTATTAGGAATTTACACTTGCATTGCTGGCATATATATGAGCAAACAATCAATACAAATTCAAGGTAAACCGCTCCAAACTCAACTGCAGAAAATACGACTTCAGCAATAGAGTGGTCAGTGCCTAGAATGCTCTACCCAACTCGATTGTTACATCCTCAAACCCTCACAGTTTCAACCTTAAACAGTCTACTGTGGACCTCACCCCATTCTTAAGAGGTCTGTAAAGGGGGCGTGTATAAGTGCACCAGCATGCCTACCATCCCTGTCTTACTATCCCCATTTAACTGTATTTCACTTTTTTTCATGCTTATGTTCATACTTATACTTGCTACTTTGTACATGTTTGACAAACAAATAAATAAAATAAATAAATAAAAATATACAGTGCCATTTATAAAGACACAGTGCATCAGGAGAAAGTCTACCAGATGTTTCTTCAGAAAGCAAAAAGTTTGTTCAAACTATGAAGTCCACATATCTTCTGGATAGAGTACATCAACCAATTTACAGGATTGTTATGAAAGTGGCCAGTTAAAGTTGCTTCAAAATCTAGGCAAACTTGAAAGAAAGTAAATTTGTCCGTTCTTTGAGAGACAAGAATCCAGACTGAAACAGAGGTTTCTCTTATTGTGACACCGAGACTCTCGTGTATGAGAGATAAATACCATATAAACAATTAGATCTCTCTGTTTTCCCACTTTTTCAACAGAATTTGGCAGTACAACCCAAAATGAGCTACAGCGAGGTGTTCGGTGAAAAAAGGACCAATTATTTTTTAAAGATTTCTTTAAAAACAAAAATCAGTGGAAGTGTATTTTTCCCTTTTCATGCTCCATCATGTCCCTTTGCTTTGCTCTGCCTGGGAAAAGAACGAGGTCATGTGTCATTTACAAGCTTGTGAGACAGGAAGGGAGCACAGCCCAAGGTGATGAATGCATTGGCAGAAAACCGATTATGCTGCTGTCAGCGTTTAGTTAGCTAGCTGTCAGTAATTCTAGCCATGACTGCTCTTGTTCCTAGCACCCCAAGACAGAATGCTCTCACTCTATTAAGAACATGTGAAATAAGGTAAGTTTCTTAGAGATACATATGCCAACTGGACTGTGCAAAACCTTCAAAAGAAGTGTTTTGGAAAGTGTGAGAGTAAATATGTGCTCTAAAGTGCCTGTGTGGGACTGGAAGATGCTCAGGGTTTAATGTTTCCAAAAAGAAGATCTGCAGAGCTTTAAGAACCAGATTAGTTGTTCCTGCAGATGCATAAACCAACAAATACAACTGTACAAATGCTTGCTGGATTTGCCACTAAGAGATACTTAACCGTATTCTAAAAGAAAGTGAAAATGTTTCTATTCTGGGGAAAAAGGGTAGTTGCAATAAGGTTGACAAGTTTTTTTCCCCTCTGGTAATTCTCTAGCTAAGTTAGCCCTCAGTGATAACAGAAGGACCTGGTTTCCTAGGTAGAGATAAAGTGACTCCCAACACAATCACCTGCCTATCTACAAGGCCATTCAAAGCTTCAAGGGGGTGTTTTGCTTTGATGAAGTTTCAACGAAAGTATCCCATCTATCCAGAGAAGTGGAAAAGAAATAGCTTTTAAGTGTGCCAAAAAGCCCTAATGTTGAATCAAAGTAGCAATGGAGATAAACAAACCCTGTCTCACTCCATCCTAACTCTACAAATTATCAGGACAGGCCATATAGATGGGTGTGCATATTGGTGATCCTTTGGCATATTATGAACATTAAAGTAGGATCATCACCCTGATTAAACACAGATATATAAAATACAACAAGGGTTTGCTTCAAATTAGGGACTAGGTGTTCTAGCGTAGTTGGTTTATTTCAACTTGATTATTTTCCACAGTTAAAAAAATAACCCTCCATCTATTCGTATTTGCATTTCCATTTGGAGAGAGAGAGAGAGAGAGAGAGAGAGAGAGAGAGAGAGAGAGAGAG
>WNWU01000001.1:29134558-29279558 GCA_012654045.1 Ptyas mucosa
AGAGAGAGAGAGAGAGAGAGAGAGAGAGAGAGAGAGAGAGAGAGAGAATGAACCCCAGCTGACATTTACTCAGGCTAAGCTAAGGAGACACTAAATGTTTTGAAAAGAGGTATACTATATGCTATAGAATAACTTTACAGAATTATATCATATTGTATTCCTCTTTTCAAAGCAATTCAATATGAACTATCTGTTGGAGTGTTAAGCTAAATCATGAGTATTCCTTTCTTTTAAAAAAAAAAGATTGCATTTTTGTTCAATATTGCTGCTTTCAAATTATTTCCCACCTACAGAAGTATAACAAAAGATTCTTCTTACATTTCAGTGTAATAGAACACAGTTGGGAAAGATAAACAAAATCTATTGGATGAGATTTTTTTAATGGGAAAACCCCCCAAATCCATGACCCTGCACTCGCATGTTCAGATATGGCTTGCTATCATTGTTTTCATAGGCCTTACATATGCAACCCACATATGCACAAGCCAAAGTAGGTACTATCAAAATGTGGTACTGTTGTGTGCAGGTGGAAATTTCAGGAATTTCAAGGGCAAAATTGAGCTTAAGCTGATTCCCTCAATATGGATGCTACACCCATCTGTCTTTGCAGCATAGTCTTTAATAAACTGCATAAATCCACGGTCAGACCTCGAGGAGGGAAGCTGCAAACCACTATCTTAAGGAGATAAGAGTGCATAGAAAATAAAGCCAAATTTAATACAAATTTATTAAACTTAAAGGTGGAGAAAAGATTGATGTGCTCACGGCAGTTGTCCAATCAAATATGGAATACAGCCTTATGGTAGCAGACAAGAAAACATTAAGCTGGTGTGTTATGCTGTGTATTACTTAGTGTATCTGCAGAAGAATAAATCATCTTAAAGTATATTAGTATAATTTAATAATACATTTTTATCTCATTTTCTATTCGCACCGTAAATTAGCCCAGCAGTATGATTTCAGGGGGCCTATCTGGGAGAACAGTAATTCCATTTGTTGAAAAATGGTGGATAGAAAACACACCGAGGCAGGCAGGGAATTGGTTTGCTTAAAACCAGGACATCATTCCATTAATTAAGCAATATACTATGATTGCACTGGCACCTTTCCCAATGCACAAGTGAGTTTAATTTGCAGCATTGCTACATGGAAGGTGTGCCAATATGAACCTTGAATTTTAATGGAAAACATTTTGAATAATTTTCAACACAGGGCATGGAAATTAATGAAGCGCACATTCGCTAGACGGCTTCCAGAAGGCAGAGAGTGCATGTCTCCGTGTGATGGGCTGAGCAATTCAGAAAACGAATGACCCTCATGTGGACAGAAGAAAGTCCTAGTGAATTAGTGATTGCAGCACAAGACAGCATGCATGGATTTATTGTGAACCTGAGGCTTTTCTCTTCACTGCCAAGCAATACCCAATACTCCAAAGAAAGCAGGAACTTAAAGTCTGGTGTATTTGTTCAGCAGGTGCAGAATACCAGCCATTACACACTGAATCCATTGACTTTTTAGTTAGTTAATTCAGTACTGATGGATACAGCTCCAGATATTGAACTGACAGATGGGTAAACAGAGTGACAGTACAGAGACACAGTCAGACTAGACTACCTTGCTCACAACTTCATTTGAAATCTATCATTAGAATTACACCAGTCAAACTGATTTAAACACAGACTGATTATTTTCTGCTATTAATGTACATTAAGAAGAGATGGAAATCTCTGATGTGGCTAATCAGGTATTCTCTTGAAAACACAGAGAGTCCAAGCATATTCAGTACACTATTCAGATATCCTCCAGCCATAGAGTACACAGCCCTCAAATCTCAATCAATCAATCAAAATAGAGCCAGAAGGGACCTTGGAGGCCTTCTAATCCCACCCTATACCATTTCAGATAGGTGGTTATCCAGCCTTTTCTTAAAAACCTCCAGTGATAAAGCACCTACAACTTCTGAAGGCAAGCTGTTTTTACTGGTTAATTGCCTCCACTGTTAGGAAGTTTCTCTTTAATTCCAGGTTGCTTCTCTCCTTGATTAGTTTCAGCCATAGTTTCTTGTCTTGCTTTCTGGTTCTTTGGAAAATAAATTGACCCTCTCTTCTCCAGACATCTCTCCGGCTTCACAGAATTTTGAGACTACAGAACAAGGAGGTGGATCTTTGAAACGGCAGAGAATGAAGTTGATCACACTGCAGATTTTTACTTTCCATATAGTTCATACTTGGTTTTGGATTAATTAATGTGAAGTCAGTCAATTCTGATTGTTGAATAAGCCTTGAAAGGTTATGTGAAAATCCAGCAGTAGAAAAGAGAGAGAACAGTTAAATTGTCTAGTTTTGCTGCATGCTCAGCAAAACAGCATTGGGTTAGAACAAATGTCTACAAACTGCCCCCCCCCCCCCAGTTGCCTTATCCCTACTATGGAGTTGGAAAGTAAGAATTTTTAGTTAGAACTTTGATCTTTATGCTTGAATAATGTTTCTTGTGACAGTAGACAAAAGGCATACTGAATTAAGACAATGGTTGGTATGCAGGATGCCTTTTGATAGCATGATTTATTCATCATATTGGTATCAACTTTTAGTGATTGCTTAAATAGATTTTCTTCATGACAATCTGTCCTAACTTCATCCATCAAATTTTCCAAAGGTGCACACTTTACCACTGTAACTGAATCTAGCCACCTCTTCTTTTCCTTCAACTTTCCAGCAATACAGTCCTCTTCAGATGCCTTCACATAATATGTCCAAAGTAGAATAATTTGAACTTTTATTTATTTATTTATTTATTTATTTTATTTATTTGTCAAACATGTATAAAATAACAGATATAGGTATAAACATGATTATGAATACAGGATAAGGATACAAATAAATGGAGACAGTAGGACAGGGACAGTAGGCACATCGGTGCACTTATGCATACTCCTTACAGACCTCTTAGGAATGGGGTGAGGTCAACAGTAGACAGTCTAAGGTTAAAGTTATGGGGATTTGGGGAAGTAACCAGAGAGTCAGGTAGTACATTCCAGGCATTGACCACTCTGTTGCTGAAGTCATATTTTCTGCAATCGAGTCTGGAGCAGTTTACCTTGAGTTTGTATCTATTGTGTGCTCGTGTCACTCTTGTCACTCTGGATTGATTTGCTCAATGATCCCCCCCCCAGGTTTTTTTTAGCTGTTCATGGTATTTTCAGATATTTTGACCAATACCACATTTCAAAAGCATCAAGACTCTTTCTATGCTGCTTTTTCAAAATCCAATTTTGCTTTCAAAAATACCAATACTGAACTTTGTTGATATATATGGGCATGTAATGCCATCTGAATATATTTTCCTTTGATATTATAACTTAGTTTAAAATGACTCTGATGAAGGAAGAAGAAGCCAGATAAAGAAGTGTAAAAAATGTTTAGTGTAAAACAATAAAAGTGAGACTATGGTTCCATACTCATGATCTGGATTTGAGTGCTTATTATAAATATAAAAATGGGAGAATTTCTTACCCATGCAAATTTTATCAATAATTTTTGATTGTTCAAATAGCTTTTCTACATCTTATATAATCTTTTGTCAAACTATTGTCAGGGTTGTCAGTCAGTTTGGCTAGGAGCCAAGTGATCATTGTTCAGAGGTGGGTTTCAGCAGGTTCTGACCAGTTCTGGAGAACCAGTAGCGGAAATTTTGAGCAGTTCCGAGAACTGGTAGTAAAAATTCTGACTGGCCCCGCCCCTGTCTATTCTCTGCCTCCTAAATCCCAGCTGATCGGGAGGAAATGGGGATTTTGCAGTAACCTTCCCTTGGAGTGGGGAGGGAATGGAGATTTTACAGTATCCTTCCCCTGCCACGCCCACCAAGCCACACTCACAGAACCGGTAGTAAAAAATTTTGAAACCTACCACTGCCATTGTTATAGGGTAGTTTAATAAAGAAACTTTGTTTCAGATCTTCATTTCTTTGGATTGTATTCTAGTGAATTGTTTTTTCTCCATGACACCATCTAGGCCAGCTTCAATACATATTTCTTTCTTAAGGTGAAGGGGATAGATATAGATGGATGGATGGATGGATGATGGACGGACAGAGAGACAGACAGACAATAGACACAGACAGACAGACAGACAGACAGACAGACAGACAGACAGACAGACACTAACTTAGTACAAGAAAACTTATTCTTAAATTCTGCATGGGGATATTGTCCATTAAATACAAGTCTACTTTTATAGGGAATGTGGCTCAGTTTTCACAATAAAGTTTCCTCTTATTTTCTAACATTCAATGAGACTCTTAAAGACTTAGAATCTCAAATTAGAATCCTTAAATATGTTATTTCTGAGCACAGTCTCAGTTCCTCATTGATCCAAAGAGAAAATATTTCATCCTTGAGAATACCGTGAATTTATGAATTGCTGTTCTATTTTAAACAGAGGAAAACCACAACAATAGGAACCCATTTGGTTGAAAATATGTTTCTTTGTATGTGTGCATTGGTATATATGTGCAAGGATATATGGAGACAAGTATGAATATGCATGTTTAGAAGTATGAAAATGCTAAATTATTAGCCTGGCTAATTAGCATGCTTTATCAGATCATTGTTAGATATGCTCAACAAAAACACAATTAATGTTCTATAGCAAAGTATAAGTGACAGTAATGGCCAAGAATGGACTTAAAGGTCCATGAGCTCAAAATGTCAAATATAATAGAAGTTGACATTACTTCAGATTTTTGATTGCATGAGTTTCTTGATTTCCTGTAAATCCAGAACAATAGATTTAAGACATATGTTCGCGTAGCACTCATTTTCCAGTGTAAATTGCTGGAAAAGATCAATAGCACTCATCATTTGTGTGAAAAACATTTCTTCCTTATGAAAAAGGAAAATCATCCACATGAAAAGCATTCATCTGGAGGTATAATGAACTACTAAAAACCACACCATTTGCAAAATTCAATTGCACTGAGAAATTTATCACAACATTGTACTCTTTACATTAAAACTAGTTTTTCTTCTTCTTTTCTTAACTTGTTTTTGGACATAGTAGGGCCATAATATATGGCTTTCAATTTATTGGCATACATTATTTCTCTGTTTTCAAAGGTTCATATTTAACCATGACTCTTATTAGAAAAAGAGCTACCCATATAAGTCTTTGAGTACAATTGAAGTTACTCCCATATAAGTGGGTATAGGTTTACAGTCTTAATATGGCAGTCTTTATTTTTACTTACTTCCAATTTCTAAATATAAACACATTCTGTAATCACCTATACGTTGAGCAAATAAATTAATCCATATCAATAAAACTTCTTTTAACTTATATAATATTGTTTTTACCCAACTGATGATCAATCAGAGTAAATAGATTCATATCAGAAATTAGAGTACATCAAAAATTTGAGAATACAGTTCAGTATTACTACTTAGAATGTCAAAAAGGGAAGGTATATTTCCTTCTGCTTTCACACATCTCAATTATAATTAAAAAAAAAAGACAGTAGGTAATTTCCCATGAAAGATATGTGATACTTTCACATATGATTACCCTTGATTCAAAACATCCAGGTATCATGTCAAATTGTTGTCATTTGTATAGCATTGTGCAATTCGTTGTTTGGTTTTCCTAAAGAAATATTGAAAAGAGAAACTGCTCTAAAATACTGAGAAATAAGTAGACCAAAGGACAATCAAAGCCTGTAGGAAAACTGTTCACCGCTGATTCTTATGATCATTCTGACAACGACCTCTAGAAGAACGGGCATGAATGCAAAAACAAATGCAGGCAACCACATTTGCTATTCAATATTTGCCCTGAGTCTCCTTAGTCTGAGTCACTGACCTGTCATTCTAGGCAGCGCATAAGACAGCTATTCAGCTCCTCTTTCATTCTCACTGAAGAAGGAAAATGCTTTTGACTTGATGTCAGGGCCCACAAAATGCAGAAAAAGAGTGATGACATCAGCATGAAAGCTTTCCTTTACACTAACTAGGAGAGACGGTATTTCTCTCTTGCCTTCAAATTCACACTCCGACTGAAAGTGACCTGTATGAAAAAGAGGACAGTACTTCCCCAGTTCTTCAAAGGACTTGGGAGCCTGTGTAAAATCCAGTGGACAGCATGTCTTCCTCTTTTTTTATATAATAAAGGAATAACTCCACCCGAGCTGAATACACAAGGCATATTACTAGAAGCGCTTTCATGAAACTAAAATACTCTCATTCTCTTTTGTCCCACACACTGAAAGTACTTGCTGCATATCCTGCAGTTTAATACTCCACAGGCTATATATCGGTTTTGCAGAATTTATCTACTGGAAGAGTCTGCTCAGCAGAACAACAACAAAAAAACCCATACACAGGGCCTCTTTTTTTTTTTTTAGGAAAAAAAACCCTTTTATGCTGAACTTGAAAAACAACTTGCCACGGAATAAGCATTTGTCAGGCCTTTTGGTTTATCAGTGTGTTCCAAGAACAAGTGCAATAAATCTGAGCTTGGATTAAGAATGCAAACCCCTTCGACTAAGAATTCTTATTTGCAGTATCATTGCTTGACTTCTCCTGGGTGATGTAATTTAGAGACTTAGCATAATGGATGTCATGCCATGACAACACATGTTCAGAGATTGCTTCTTTTGAGCTATTGGGCAATTTCCTACAGTTAGATTGTGATCAAAGTACCTGTCGTAGAGATATATAACCATCTCCTAACGGTATCATCTTATATTTTTTTTTAACTTTGTCAACTCAGATAATGATGTCAGAGAAATCATTCCAACACTCAAGCATTTCCCAAATTTAATAATTATTGTGTCTCCATAAAACACCAGAACAGAAAAGTCTCTAAAAGTTTTTTGATATATGCACACCGAATTTCTGGTCAACCTATCAGCTGGTTCTTAAGTCTTACAGTGCTTTACATTTTCAAGCTACATGGAATGATCACTTGAAGAAAAGTTTATATGAGCTGCAAAAAAGATGGCCTCTAATCTCCTTCCATGATAACATGTATTGAGTATAGAAGAATGCAGGGAAATGGGAGGGAGGGAGAAAGTGCTAATAAATAGCATGAATCCATGGTATACCACAATGATGCCATTATGTCTGACAAAAGTACCTAAGTTATGTCATTTGCATGGTTAGATCATGGCACATGTTGTCATTTAGCCTCTTGTTTCCTATGTGGATGCCTATTCTAACAGCATTAAAAAAAATCTGAAAAATAGTTAAAATATCTTTCTTAAATAGAATGCAATATAGAGTGTGGATACTGTTTTTTCAATCCTTGATATTCATGCAAACTACTTTGAATAAGATAATCCAAATATCAATTTAGAATTGAATACAGAGGCTTGGAAACTTAATACCTGAAAAGAAAAACACTTGAGAAGCACTATCAGTAATTCATGCACCTTAGTTGTCCTTGTTGGATTGAAAGTCAGGGCTATATATCTGAAGTAATTTAGAAAATAATCAGACTTTTGAAGGGAGTATTGTAATGTAGCAGATGGACTCAAGGACATGATGAAGTACCCCAGATATCATTATATCATATTCAATCTCAGCCTCCTAATGTGAATAATTAAGAATGAATGTATTTAAGCTAGAGAATTTTAGAAAGATAATTTATGGCATTATTTCTTCATTGCACTTTCTAAAGTGCACTTTAGTGCACTGCACATTTAAATCTGTTTTTAAGTTTTTATACAAATTGGGTGTTTTTAAATTTGTTTTTGGGCCAAAATTATTTAATATATTTTTAAATGGTTTTTAACTTTTGTATATGTATTTTTACTCTGTGGCTGTTCACCGCCCTGAGTCTTTCGGGAGTAGGGCGGTATATAAATTAAATAAAATAAAAAATAAAATAAATAAATAAAGTGAAATTTCAGGAAGAAGCATGCAATCACTGATATGAAATCTAACACAAAATGTACAAAAGTAAATACCTAAAAGTATGGTCTATAAACTAAGACTAGTCATTTTTTTTTCATTTGGTGTTTCTGAAACTTGCTAGAAAGAATAGATGTCTCATACATCCCAAAATTAAATTTGCCCAACCTATTTATGGTCCAATTGCCGCAAAGCTTTTAATATGAAAGGCATAGTGACATCTCTGACAAGAAAAGGTAGATTATTTTCTATTATTTTGGGCTGAGAGGGAGTAACTGGGCCAAAGTCATCCAGCCAGTTTTTATACTCAGGGAAGGGTTAGAAATCATGGTGTTCTGATTTCTAGGGTGCACCTTCATCATTATACCAGGCTGGTTCTGTAACATCATACAACTCAAGATACTGTATCTATAGCAGCAGTCCCCAAACTTTCTAGCTCTGCAGATTCGCAGCAATGGTGATGGTGGGAAGGGAGGGGATAGTTTTGTGTGCACGTATGCCACTTGCACAAATGAAGCTTCACACACAGCTTGCCTACCGCTTGCATGGCCCAGTTCCCAACAGGCTGAGGACCAGTATTGCTCTGCGTACCAGGGTTAGGGACTCCTGATCTACAGGATATAATTATACAGTACATATGTGAGTTCACTTTCTCACTAAAGTAGGTAAATACCTCTGACAAATGTCATACCCCTTATTTCTTTTTATTAACTGATTAATCTGTAAGGTTCAAATAATTTCATACAAATGAAGAACATAGAAAAATAAAAACTCAAAAAATTCTTTTAAAAAATAATTAAAAAATGCACCAGTTTTGAATGACTTCTCCGTTCAAAACAGTGGAAATTGTTTATACGGGTTATAATACTGTAACCAAACTATACTATATGTATAATACTATAAGTAAACTAACCTATACCGATAGTAACATTTCAACCAATTGCACTACAGAAAACCATCACCCTCAGAAACTTACTTAGAAGAGAGACTTGTCATAGTTTTTAAAATATTGAATACAGAGTTGAGGGTCATCCGTTGTTCATGACACCTGCTGATAAAGCTACAAATATCAAATAGGGTGATATTCTACCCAGTACTTTTCAAAATCTTCATAAATGACTTAGATAAGGGACTAGAAGGGGAATTCATCAAATTTGAAGATGACACTAAGCTGGCAAGAATAGCCAACACCCCAGAAGACAAGCTCAGGATCCAAAAAGATCTCAACAGACTTGAACAATGGGCCCCAACCAACAAAATGAAATTTAATGTGCAGAAAAGCAAGGTTTTACACATAAGCAGGAAAAACCAAAAGTTCAAGCACAAATTAGCGAAACCTGGCTCAAAAACAATAACTGAAAGAGGGACCTTGGAGTCCTAGTGGACAATCACTTAAACATGAGCCAGCAGTGTGTGGCAGAAGCCAAAATAGCTAATACAATCCTTGGTTGTATAAACAGAGGCACAGAATCAAACTCAAGTAAAGTATTAGTACCACTTTATAAAGCCTTAACAAGACTACATCTGGAATACTGCATCCAGTTTTGGTCACCATATTACAAACAAAGATGTTGAGACTTTGGAAAAAGTGCAAAGAAGAGCAGCTAAGATGATTAAGGGCCTGGAGACAAAAACTGATGAAGATCAGTTGCAGGAATTGGGTATGACCACTCTAGAGAAAAAAAGGACTGGGGTGACATGATAACAGTATTGCAGTATTTAAGGGGCCACCACAAAGGAGAGGGGAGGTCAACTTATTTTCCAAAGCACCAGAAGGCAAGAGAAGAAAAAATGGATGGAAACTAATCAACAAGAGAAGCACCTGGAATTAAGAAGAAACTTCCTAACAGCGAGGACAATTAACCAGTGGAACAGCTTGCCTTCAGAAGTTGTAGGTGCTTCATCAAAGAAGGTTTTTAAGAAAAGACTGGACAGCCATCTACCAAAAATAGCATAGAGTCTCCTGCTTGAGCAGGGAGTTGGACTAGAAGACCTCCAAGATC
This sequence comes from Ptyas mucosa, assembly GCA_012654045.1. NCBI lineage: Eukaryota > Metazoa > Chordata > Lepidosauria > Squamata > Colubridae > Ptyas > Ptyas mucosa. The sequence goes on from WNWU01000001.1 coordinate 29,144,465, forward strand.
CCTTCCAGCTCTATTCTGATTGATTGAATTATCTTCAATTACTTCAGAACACATGGTAAATAATATAGGCTGCAGCATAAAAGCCTGTAGTTTTCTTCACTTCAATTTTCATTTAGTAAACAAGCAGGTCACAGGATCCTCTGGGCATTGTCTCCAAAGAAGACTCAGCAATATTGTGTCTTGCTAAGAAGGCATTTCAATTTTCCAGTTTCTATAAGAAAATTAAAATCAATTGCTGCAGAGAGTCTAAATGCAATGAGAGGTGTGGGAGGATTGACAGAGATAAATTCCTACTAACTAAAATTGTTTCTGCCTATAGCTGGGCCAGACGCCAGACGGAAATGATTCAAAGAATGTAGTCAGTCTATTCAGAATAAGTCATGGTTTACATAGACTGAAGTATAAGCTTTTCATCCCAGTGGATAAATTAGTTTTGCAGGTTCTGAATGTTCACTATTCTAATCTCATGAGAAAATTATAATACTGATGCAGTATTTTAGAACATCTGAAAAATTTGTCCTGCTGAACAGAAGAACGATTTTGAATGTTTCTCATGGCTCTGATTAGAATGTAGCAAAATCCATTCCAGGACAATATAAAACATCACAACATTATCAAGCTGCTACACCCAACTGTAGAGCACATAAAGAAAAAAATAGTTTCCCAAAACATTATGTTCCACAATAATGTCACAATTGGCACTAACTTTCAGAACATGGAAAGCTGTCAACAAAGTCAGACACATCTAAAAGAGTTACGCAGACAAACCAGATCTATTGCTATTTCAACTTTGCCAACCAAAATCCAAAACTGAGTCTAATGTAAATTCATCAGAAATAAATCACCATCAGAACAGCCTCATTTAGAACTTATTCTACTCTTCTTTATCAGACTGAAACAAATGTCATAGATGAGTAGGAACTGTACCAACACTTCATCAAAACTCATGTTCTAGTAAGAGAACATGCCAGAAAATGTTATATTGAAGTGTGTGTGTGTGTGTGTGTGTGTGTGTGTGTGTGTGTGTATATATGTATGTATGTATGTATGTATGTATATATCTGATTACCTTTATTGGATTTTTCATTGGACAACTTCTCAAATTTCCTGAAATAATTCCATTTGTTCTGTTTCTGGTATTTTATATATCTCTATCAAAATTTTGCATAGAGCTTTCTTTCTTTCTTTCTTTCTTTCTTTCTTTCTTTCTTTCTTTCTTTCTTTCTTTCTTTCTTTCTTTCTTTCCTGAGGGATTCATAAAAGAGAAAAGGTACATTATCAATCATTTAAAACACTTTTTCTTTCTCTTATATGTGTACATCACCACCACCACCACCATCATCATCCTGAAGCAATCTACTGCAAGATGAAGACCAATAAGGGAATCTTTCATCTCATAATATTTATTAAAATCTACCCACTGTTTCAATACAGCTTGGTAAATTGCTTTTAAAAAAACACCAAACCACAGTCAAAGGCTAAGAGAGAATGAAGCCATTGGTGTAGTGGCTTAATCCACAATATTCCAGGCAAACTCTGCCCACAGCCTGGAGTTCGATCCTGACAGGGCTCAAGGTTGACTCATCTTCCATCCTTCTGAAGTTGATAAAAGGAGGACCCAGGTTGTTGGGTGCAATATACAAATAATGCTTACATTGTAAACCACCCAGAGAGTGCTGTAAAATGCTATGTAAGCTGACAGTATACTAGTCCAGTATCTGATTTTTTTCATATAAATCATCTAATGGTTAGATGGCCTATACATTGGTATCTGAATATAGATCTTTTTAACATTCTTTTTTTTTAAAATTTGATTTATATGCCGCCCTTCTCCGGAGACTCAGGCGGCTTACAATGCATTAAACAATAGCCTTCATACTTTTGTATAATTATACAAAGTCAGCTTATTGCCCCCACAATCTGGGTCCTCATTTTACCTACCTTAGAAAGGATGGAAGGCTGAGTCAACCTTGAGCCTGGTGAGATTAGAATTTGCAGTAATTGCAGGCAGCTGAATGTTAATCGCAGTGCATTAGTCTACTGCACCACTAGGCGCAGTAGACTACTTTTTATACTATTATTACACTTTTATTGTAATTTATTATGTTATTATGTATTGCAAGCCCGTGTATAATATGCCACACACTAAATAAATAGGCAATGTAGGTCAGTATATAAGCCTAAATGCTACTGCTATTGCTAATGACCTGCCCAAAGTCACCCAGATCTACCATGTTTAAGAGTCGGAACTAGATCTTCCCTTTCCTAGTCCAGCCCCTTAACCCATACACCCCACTGGCTTGTGTGTGTGTGTATGTGTGTGTGTGTGTGTGCGTGTGTGTAAAATCTCCAAACACTTCATATTTTATCATAGACATGAACCCAATGTTGACATAACTTTGTTACATAACTATGACTATGTGGTTAGCCTTGAGGGAGGCAGAATCAAGCAGATAACAACTACCTGAAAAGAGTTGATATGCTTCTCTGAGAAGATAAGTAATAATTAGCAGATTTTGTCAATTATAACTTTAGTGAAAGTTACAATTTCTTACTCTTTGTATCTTTTGTCATTACCAGCAACGTCCTTTAAACCACATACATTATTTTTTCCTCCAATTTGCTGTGGCTGTACTGTTGTTCTAGAAATAGCTTCTGAAGAGTTCCACATGAAGCGGATCCTAAGAGGTTTCAAGCTTGTGGACTGCAAAGTTCATAAATTAGAATACTATAGTTTTCTAATTTTCCCTGATAAAGCATTGGCCATATTATAACATTAAGGGAAACTGTCAACCTCAGCTGCTGAATGGGACCTGGACCTCTAGTTCTCACCTTTCTCTTTATGTGCTGAAAGGTGATTGTGAAATTGTCTTATTATATAGCTGCTTTTCAATGCATAAGAAAACTCTTATAGTTTATTAAAAGCAAGGAAAAATCAGAAGAAAGATGCATACGGAAATTATGTAAATAACATAGTTTGACCATCAAATTGAAACGCGTCCTTCAAAAAACCTTGCAGCTCTTCTTTCTATTATTTCCTTAATTATGTAATCTACCATGTAAAATAAATAAGGCTCCCAAAATCTGTTACTTTGAAGGGGTGCTACCATGCTTTCTTCAAATATATGTTTTTCTTGCTTAATACTGAAATGGTTTGCTTAAGCACTATCAATGTCAATAGGTAAAGGTAAAGGTTCTCCTCGCATATATGTGGTAGTCATTCCCAATTCTAGGGGGTGGTGCTCATCTCTATTTCAAAGCCAAAGAGCCAGCACTGTCTGAAGATGTCTCCATGGTCATGTGGCTGGCATGACTAAATGCCAAAGGTGCACGGATTGCTGTTACCTTCCCACCAAAGATGGTCCCTATTTTTCTACTTGCATTTTTTACATGCTTTCAAACTGCTAAGTTGGCAGAAGCTGGGACAAGTAACGGGAGCTCACCCTGTTATGTGGTACTAGGGATTCGAACTGCAGAACTGCCAACCTTTCGATCGACAAGCTCAACATCTTAGCCACTGAACCACTGTGTCCCTTTTTATCAACGTCAATAGATCTACTCAAACCATGATTAGATATATACTGACCCCTTTTTGGTTAACAAACACATCAATGTCATAAACGGATAATCAATTTTAGCAAGAAGTAAGCTGGCTGGAAGTCAGTGGATAATAAAACTTGGTAGCCAATGGGGAGATATAAGTAGCTGCATATGATAGAAAAAGAGCTAGGTCAGACTTTCCAGCAAGTTTTAAGATGGATGAACTTCAACTCCCAGAATATTTCAGTCAACATGCTTGCCCAGAGATTCTGGGAGTTACTCCACACATCTTAAAAGTTGCTGAAGTTGAGAAACATTGACCTTGATTATGCATTCAGGTGAATGTGAACAGGGATATCTGCAAGGGAATCAAGATGTCAGCCACAATTGAATAATGGAAGTGGAGGAAAAAAGAGTATTTCCTCCCCTTCAAAGATGCTCCTTTATGCAGAGAAGAGGGCAAAGACCAAAGAATGAGTAGACATATACAACTGATTTCAATCTAAGCTTCTGGCTATGATATTATCATATTTCTCATTCAGTAGCCACCTAAAAGGATAGGAAATGAGCCACATTCAATCAGAAGCATATATGTGCTCAAATAAAATAAACCTTGAAACATCGCCATCCATTATGCTTTAATCACTCCTACCAACCATTTCAGCTTCTTTGGTGATCCTTGCATTTTAAATTGTCATTGGGCGCATTTCTTGACAGATTGACAAAAGAATATCACCCTTCACCAGCATGTATTTTCTGCTTTATCAGTTTTGATATCTAAAAATGAATTTTGCCAGGCCTCATCTTTTTTGCTTGCTCTGCCACAGAGATTAATATTAATCATGTTTCAAGAATCATAGACATCCTTCCTTCCCCACTATCCCTTTATATTAAGCACAGATATGTTCAACCTGCTAACTGGATTGCTATATACATTTATAACATTCCAAATTTTCTTTTTTTAAAAAAAGAAAGAAAGAACAAAACGTAGTATAGCCCAAATCGACAAAATTGTAGGGAGAAGACTGCATTGCAAATAATCTAGAAGATCACCACAATCTGAGGTAACCGAGCCAAATTTTCCAGCAGAGGCTTTACATTCCAAGTTTATAACAACACATTCTATTTAACCAAATAAATTCATTATTTTCAGAATGTGAAAAGTCAGGTTTATAATTTAAACTGAGGAAAAGAGCTCTGGCCATGCTTTCCGGCCTGAGTTGAAACACAAGTGAAGAACAAAGTGTAAGTGGGAGCCTTTAGTTTGACTCATTCCTCTTCCTGCAACTGGCTGCTATCTTCTTTGGTGATGGTCAGTGATCATGAACTTATTACTGTAGAAATAGGAACTTTGTTTCTCATCCTTCTGGCAGAAAGATTAATAAAGTTGTCAATAGAACTGTATCAGAATTAGAAGCTTAGTAATAGATTGTGCTACTTTCCCATTGCAAGGGGGTCTACTTTTTCCATCACCACTGAGTTGATAGTCTGAATAATTGATAGTCTGAATTGGCATGAAAATGAAAATCCATGTACCTGAAGGTGGCACATTCATATTCATGTGCATTTTTACATCCTTGGTTTGTTGGTTTTATATTCCCTAACTTCTTCGTAGCAAAACACCCTAAGGATTATGGATCTTATTAAAGCTTTACTACCTGCCAAGGAGGCATTAGGCGGGCTGGCTGGCTAGTTTCCTTATGTACTACAAATGATTTCAAGACATTTGCTGAAGCCACCAACTTTGAATGACCTTCACATGGATGAGGCAAGCAACAATTATGGCTCCTAGTTTCTCCCTCTCTCTCTCTCTCTCTCTCTCTCTCTCTCTCTCTCTCTCTCTCTCTTTCTCCCCCTCTCTGTCTCTCCCCTCTTTTTCTTTCTCTCTCATATCTATTTACACGTCTATATATTTTTAACCAATTCTTATATTTATCCATCTACCCAAAACATACCAAATGAGTCTGCTGCTGTCCACTTCCCAAAGCTCTTAGCCAGCAAGTACATGGAGGCAAAGAAGTATCATACTGTCTCCCTTCACTGCACCTGACAGCTCAATCTCCTGTGAGCAAGTAGAGAGTGGAGGTGACCTGACATCACTTATGTCTTTTGCTTGCTTTCTCCTCATTTGTTGTCCAAATCTCTTGGAGATTTGGGGCTGACCATCCCCAAGTGTCAGTATTGCCCAAGTGTCTGTAAACCAGTGGTTCCCAAACTTTGCAGCTTGGTGGCCTGGCTGGGGGGTGGGGGAGAGGGGAAATGGGCCATGCAAGCAGAAGCCCAGTGTGCATGCACACACCTCCACTTGCATAAGTGATGGTCTAGTACACACATGCATGCAACTGCAGCTCAACTGCAAATCAAGCTTCATGTGTGTGCATGCCAGCCCATCACTGGTATGAGTGGAACTGTGTGCACACATGTGCGCCGAGCCACCTCGGCCCAGTTCTGAATAGACCACAGTGTGGTAGTGGGGCACAGCCCAGGGATTGGGGATCCTTGCTCAAAACCCTTCAGCCAGTGTTACAGCAGAAGAATCCTATCAGCTTCTCCTGATAGCACAAACTCTGAAGGAGAAACTGAAGAAATTTCAAAAGATTACAGTGAAACAGCTTAATTGTTTTACTTCTAATTATTTTAGAAGCTAGTGAAAAACTGCATTAAATTATCACTTTTCCTTTCCCCAGGGACATCACTTTTGGTACTATGTTTATGCATTTAACGTTCAGCTTCTAAATCAGATATGTAAAATATCCAACGTGGGATTTTCACTTTACCTTAAAGTATATATTGTAAGAGAATAGATAATTTACAGGTTTAGTAGCATCCTGCTTTGATAAAAAAAAGCCATTTGGAGTTGACTTGTCTTTTATTAGGGCCTTGCATGCTTCAAAACTAGATCAGAAGAAGCAATACTTTTTTTCCCTATTTATTTAAACATAATTTTTGTTAGGTCCTATGAAAGTCTATAACTAAGCAAACAAGCAAACAAGCAAACAAGCAAATAAGCAAGCAAGTAAGTAAGTAGGTAAGTAAATAAGCAAGTAAGTAAATGTTTATAAGTATCTATGTCACTACTTAAGAATTGCAGTAACAGAGAATATTTATAGCTCAGGGTTGAAAGCACATTACCTAGTTTGGGTAATGAAACATTTGCAAAAAAACAACCAAACTCAAAGAGCACTAAGGACCTCTCAGTTGCAACACTCTTTAACAAATGGACTCTGTAAAGCTAAGGCATTTTTCCTCCAAGTTTACACCTATACAGTAGATATAGATCATGCATAAGAAATCCATTGTAACAGAATTGTTATTGGACAGGCAAACTTCAGTCTTGTTGAAACTATAATTAGAGCCAGATCAAAATACTGGTTTATGTTTAGAGGAACATATTCCTCTCACTGAGAAAAAAAGCTATCTAAGGGTATATTCAGTTGAATTTTGGCATTTTTATTCTGGCATAAAAAAAACCCAGGCAACCATCTTGGCAGCTAATACTATCCTATGCAAGTTTTTTGAAAATATATATCTGGAAAAATGCATTAAATACTTTGTTATTAATTCTCTCTTAATTTCCAAGTAATGTTTTTCAATGAAGTTAGAAAAAAAACTCTTTCATAATTTACTCAGGAATTATTACTGCCAATATCCAGTACCGGTACCTTATATGCAAAAGAACTCTATGTAGAAATGCAAGATATTAGATTTAATAGAAGGTTTACACTACATGATGGGTTATATCTTATAAACTGAATATAAGTTTCATTGCTCTGGAAGAATTAAAAAGCAGCTCTTACTATTTTATATATGGAAAGCTTTATATCAAACTTCTATTTAAACTCTTTGGAGCATGTCTCTTTTTATGTTAGCTGTATATCAGACTATTTTTTCAATAAAATTCAAGTGAAATACTTAAAAGATTTTTCTTTTTTCATGTTTTTTTTCCAGAAAAAAAAAAAAGAGAGAGAGAGAGAGATTAAACAACAGGCTGGTTCCAACTAAGAAAATGACTCACATAGACAAACATCTTTTTTTCATCATCTCTTTTTGTCCTTGAATGCCTACTGAGGTGCATTATTACTTCAGCATTTAGGAAGAAGGGTGTTTGCATGATGCAGATGAACAGAAGATTAGACATTAATGTCTCCAGGAAAATGAACTTGAAGGAAAGATCAGCGTACAATGCATTGATTCACCAGGCAGTCAGCAGAAAATGAACATATATTGACCAATGGGTGGAATAATAGCTTTGTTGACAAACTCATGGAGGACATTCAATCTCTATACTAAGTAGGCATTGCAATGGAATCAAAAAGACCCAGGCGGGAGGGGAGGAAAAGAAGGAACCACACTTTTTCTTTAATATGACCACTTTTCTTTGAATATATTTATGAGCCAGAAAATGGTATTATTTCACTTCCTCACCAATCTGTCTCCCCCCCTCCACTTTAAACATTAATATATAATATGAACTCAACAGATAGAGATGGAAAGAATAATCCAAGCAAAACTATGTCTGAATTCAGTTGTGCTTGAAAATGTTTCTGCAGGAGTAAAGAGTTTTGGTAAAGGTAAAGGTTCCCCTCGCACATATGTGCTAATCATTCCTGACTCTAGGGAGTGGTGCTCATCTCTGTTTCAAAGTCAAAGAGCCAGCGCTGTCCAAAAACGTCTCCTCATCATGTGCCCAACAGGACTAAATGCCAAAGGCGCATGGAACACTGTTACTTTCCCACCAAAGGGTCCCTATTTTTCTACTTGCATTTTTACGTGCTTTTGAACTGCTAAGTTGGCAGAAGCTGGGACAAGTAACGGGAGCTCGCTGTTACGTGACGCTAGGGATTCAAACCGCTGAACTGCTGACCTTTCGATGACAAGCTCAGCATGTTAGCCACTGAGACACTCCGTCCCAAAGAGCCAATAGTCCATCAGATATTGTTAGAAGACCTGTGTGACTATAGAGAGCCTTCAGCAAAAGAGTTGGATCGTAGAGGGGTGTTGTGATTTGCTTTGTTAATCACATCTCACCATCTGATTAATAAAAACATGCAGGTGGCCTTGAAATGCTTTGTGACAACACTATCAGAAAAGATTTCTCTCATGTTACAGCTCCAGTACCACATGAAGTGTGCCGAACATGGCCACATCCTGGACAGTCTGACCTGCCTGCTAGAAATTCTAGCTTGGACAATGTTTTCCCATTGTAATGTAAAAGAATTATTTTTATTCCGACAATTATTTCTAAACTATAAACAGCAGTCTGAAAGTAGATGAATATAGGGTTCAGAGCAGGGGTGGGTGCTACTTACCTTTACTACCAGTTCACAGCGGGATCGCACACACACTCTTCTGAGCAAACAGAAGATGGATTTATTTGTTTATTGTGATTAATTATCTATTCTCACTACAATCATGGTTCTGATCTGAATCCTGAAATTCCTGATTTGATGAAAGTGATGAACTACTAGATTAGAAGAAAGAATAATTAAGAACCAGGGGTGAAATGCTCCCGGTTTGGACCGGAATGCTTGATCTGGTAGTGATGGTGGCAGGTGGTTCGCAGAACCGGTAGCAAAAATCCCTGTGGCCCCCCCACCCCCATGCCCAGCTGAGCCGTGTGATCATCAGAGGCTTTTTTTTTTACTTTTAAAAGCATTTTTTTCTACAACCTCTTCAGCTGAAAAAATACTTAAAAAAAAAAAACCTCTGAGGATCGCGCGGCTCAGCTGGGATCGTCAGAGGCTTTTAAAAGCATTTTTTCTACAACCTCTTCGGCTGAAGAGGTTGAGTAAAAATGCTTTTAAAAGTAAAAAAAAAAGTTGGCCACACCCACCCAGTCACATTACCCCCACCACTTCCAAGCCACGCCCACAGAACCGGTAGTAACAAATGTTACATTTCACCACTGTTAAGAACTACTAGATTAGAAGAAAGAATAGTTAAGGAGTGGTATTTACCATCATCACCACTACAACTTACAACAACAACAACAACAACCACCACATTTATGATTTTTGCTAGATTAATGGCTATATAGCAGCAGGCAATGAAAAACATACAAAGTAGAATCTTTTTAAAGCCAATAACTGATTGTGCAAACCACTCATCAGGTTCTCCTGCCTTAAGAAAGATCAAGAACTGTATCCTTAACTTGTTAGAAGATGCCTTATTCCCAAGACTAAAATATTTAGTTCCTGGAAATAAGATCTGTTATTTCATTTTGGTCTTATAGAACAGTTACTCAGAAGCATCACTTCAAATAGCCAGTCTACTAAAATGCAGCTATGGGTATAATGTGAAAAGTTTGACATTTTCCATCTGTGGTAATTCCCCCTCCCTGAGTTTCAGATTTTGTTATTGTCTTTAAAAGGATGTTACCTTTTAAAGAGAACTGGTAATGATGAAAAATGCCATAAATTATGGTTATGTTTGGTATGCATTAAAATTGCATCTTAAGGAAATACAGCCTAACCAACAAAAAAAAAAAAAAAAAAAAAAACCCACCTTTTTGTTCAGAATTGCATAGATCTTTATAGAATTACTTTAAAATAATAAGAAAATTTCAAAGAAATCAATTCATTTCAAAACTTTTGATACATAAAAAGTAAAGAAATATATCTCCTATGCCATTATAGGAAAAGTGTTGCAAAGGCCAAATCTTATCATTACTACAACTAATTCTTTTTATTTACTTAAACAATTGCACATACCAAATCATTTACCATATATTTTACTTTTAAAAATTAGAATTATTATAGATGGATATAGTCAACAAGCCCATTATGTGAGTGCCACATTTTTTTTCTTTGTCTCCAGTTGCAGAAAAAAAATGCTAACATTGAATGTAAATAAATATGTTCTGGTATAATTGTTTCAGCACTGTAAAGAAATTAGCATTTTAGAAGTCATCTAACTCAAACTCTGTTCTAACCAAATTTACTAGAACAGTGTGTATTGACTTCATCAAATTTAAGATATGTGAACTTCAATTCCCAGAATTCTCATTCAGCTTCTTAAATTTACTGAGGTTCAGAAACTGTACTACACTGTACAACTCCCAACAGATTACCTTCAAACGTCTGTTTGAAGGGATACAGTGAGGAAGACTTTACTGTTTCAGGTGGCCAAGTATTCTACTGATTGACAACCTTAAAAGTCAGGAAATTCCTACTCATGTCTACCTTGAACCCAAGTCTTTTTATTTTTAATCCAGAGGTTCTTGTCCTTTCCCCTGGGATAAAGATGAATTTACATTGCAATACATCAAATATTTAAAATCTCTCCTCAGCTGTATTAAATTGGTTTGAAAACTACTGCAAAAAGTTTGAAATTATCCGGCCTTTAAGAAATTGTTTCTATAGGGTTGTGCTTGGGTTTGCACTCACATTTCTCAATACTACAATCAAAGCCTAGTATCATTTGTCTTACTACAATAATAGCATAGCTTCATATCATAATGACATCATAAAGACTGCAAAATAAAAGAAACAGCTACTGTTAACTATGCAGCTATGAGTGCAATGAGAAAACTTTCACATTTTTCATCATTGTCACTTCTCATCTTCAGGTGAATGAGGCTGAAGCCGTATACGTGGCTTATTAAACCTTCAGTTTATAACCTACCAACAAGCAGCAAATCTGCCATAAAGCAATGGTTTTGTCTTGAAAAATATTGGGCTTGTGCGCAGCATCTTCTCAAGTTGTTTCACAAAGCAATGTACCTCTTCTACCTTTTCTAAGGGTAAAGCAGCCATGTTGCCTTACTTTGCCTTTTCTCTGAGACTTCAACTGCCATGTCCAATAGCGAGAAGAGGTTTCTGCAGAGGCATAAAATATACATGGAAACCTTTTGTGGTAATTGCTATTGCCATTCAAAGCTGTGAGGCAACACAAAAAGACATCTTCATAAGACAAATCAAATCACATTGTCTTTTCATCTTGAAGAGGAGAATCATATCACCTCCAAGGTGCAAACCACCTTGTCAAAGTGAATTTTAGCTGCCTCACACAAATATACAGGTCTATTTGTTTATTTTTGATTGACTGCTTTTATATAGTGAAATAGGAAAAGACAATAGAGGTCAGACAATTATCAATCCATTAGAGATTATTCTACCTGTTCTTATTGTCCTAAGTGACAAACCTGTGTTGTTAGGCTACCAGAATGCAATTTCTAATAGGTTACAGGTAAAAAATAACAATAAAGAATAGACATCATAATGTGCAAGCTGATGTAGGAGATGACCAGGCTGAGCCCAAGAAAGCACATCATAAATTTGGAGTCCTTTGTGCTCACAAGAGATCTAATTCCAACCTTCCTTGAATTCCATTGACTCATATCTACCACTACATTTTGGACTCAATGAATTAGCTCCTATCTGTGATTTAAGCAGAAACCCGAAAGAGAAGATTAACAGATTAACAGAGTTGGAAGAGACCTTATAGGTCATCTAGTCCAATCCCCTGCTCAAGCAGGAGACCCTACACCATTTCTGACAAATGGCAGTCCAATCTTTTCTTGAAAGTCTTAAGTGATGAAGCTCCCACAATTTCCAAAGGCAAGCTGTTCCATTGGCTGATTGTTCTTATTGTCAGAAAGTTCCTCCTCATTTCTAGGTTGAATCTCTTCTTGGTCAGTTTCCATCCATTATTCCTTGTCTGACCTTCAGGTGCTTTGGAAAACAGCTTGACCCCCTTCTCTCTGTGCCAGCCCCTCAAGTATTGGAAAATGGCTATCATGACTCCCCTGGTCCTTCTGTTCACTAGACTAGCCGTGCCCAGTTCATGTAACTGTTCTTCATATGTTTTAGTCTCCAGTCCCCTAATCATCCTGGTTGCTCTCCTCTGCACTTTTTCTAGAGTCCCAACATCATTTTTATAGTGTGGTGAACAAAACTGGATGCAATACTCTAGGTGTGGTTTTACTAGAGCTTTATAGAGTGGTATTAGTACCTCACCTGATTCCCTAAATCACAGACCAGCTCTTTCAGAAATAGTGCTTCCCTGTCAACAAACACTGGAACTGGTTTGACCATTAATAGTTCAGTTTCTTGTATAGAGATAGCATGGAATAAACTTGTACTCATTTGAACAACCTTGGTTCCTGATTTCTTGTGCCTGACAGTTAGATAATATAAAGCTGGAACTTTCAAGCAAAGAAACTGAAGAAACTGAGGCTGGAATATAAATGGCAATTGAAACGTCAGAGGATATCAATGAATAATATTGGTTGTCCAAGAGACAGAGAAGGTGGAAAGAGTAAAGCTTAAATATAGAAAATAAACACTGTAAATGTTTGTGGGAAGATTTTATCAGCAGTCCTATAGGAAAACTGAAGTTGGTTGATAAGTGTATTCTATTCAATATTTTCTCTTTGTATATATAATATGAATGGTGGGGTTGGTGAAAGTGGATACTCAAGTGCTTGCTTTGCTTTGAAATATGTGGGATTAACAACATTACATATACCATAGAGTTAGATGAATAGTGTGAAATACTGAGAGTGGGACCATTGTACTGTGGCTCCCATTCTCACTGGTCTTGATTTTAATTTCTTCATGTCAAATAGATTGTAGAAAAGCATAAATTGTGCAAAGCCACAATTAGGCTTCTGAAAACTATAGATATTAATCTATTCTGCAGATTTTAATTTAATCTGCATAAATCAAGACAGACATGCTAATAAAGGCAGAAAACCAAATGATTTTGATTTATAGATTGTGGCATAGATATTCATAGGTGGGAGAGAAGTCTTAATTAGATAAGGTTTTCATGAACATTGACACCAAATGTTTCACAGACAAACTAAGAATTGTGTTGCTTTAACTCATCGTTCTGACCAAGAAAAAATGCAGTTATTGTGAGGAACATCACTTCAGTGCATTCTACAAAGGGCTATCTCTAAAGATACTTTGCTACAGATGGGATTTATTGCTAGTTGGAAAATGTACTACACCTACTTTGCAATTTCTTCACTGGTTTCCATCAAGGACCTGGATCCAATACATAATATTGTATATCACCTTTAAAGAACTCTATTCTACACTTTACTGGATTACATAAGGGATTGGCTGATCTAATCACAGTTTGTCCATCCTATTGGAGATCTCTAGAGAAGATCTGCTGAAAGTACCCCTTTATAATTTTTATTTAATTTGTATTTCTTTTTTTAAAAAAAATTATTTTTACAAATAATTCAAGGCGGCAAACATATCCAATACACATTCCTTCTCCTATTTTCCCCACAACGACAACCCTAGGGCCTGAGAGCCCAAAATCACCCATTAAATTTCAAGGATAAAGTGGGACTTGAACTAAGAGTCTCCTGCTTTCTAGCCTGGTGGCTTAACCCCTAGACCCGTAATGGTGAACCTATGGCATGTGTGCCGGAAGTGGCATGTAGAGCCAACTCTTCGGGCATGCCAACTGCCACCTGTTGCTTTTCTGGGTTCTGGCATGCACATGCACATCGGCCAGCTGGTCTTCATACATGCATGCATGCCAGAAACTGGAACACCAGGTGACCGGCGTGCATGCTGGAAACCAGAAGCTTAGCTTCCCGGGGAACGCATGCACACCGGGGAGCTGTTCTTCTGGTTTCTGGTGCTCCCCTGCATGTGCATGCTCCTGTTTAGGCACTCAGTGCCAAAAAGGTTCACCAACATTGCCCTAGACCAAACTAGCTGTCAATGCAGTGAGGACAATGTGGCCAGTGCTTGTACCCCAATTATAGAATCATCATCACTAGAAATGAATCTGCTCTTTTCTCTTCTGAAATTTAAATACATTTTTAAAAATAGTCTTTTGGAATCTAAGCTAGAGCACAGTACATCATGTGGCTTTGTTGTAAGACGTGCTCTTAATTGCCTTTGTACACTAAGAGGTATCATATCCTCACATGATTGGGCTTTTGCTTACATATGCAATTAGGTAACCATGATAATTTCGCACACACATTTGTTACTATAACCCTAGATTCAACCTTCTGTAGAGCAAGGCACACAACGCAGAAACATTTGCAACCTGCTGTATAATTTCAGGTGTTTCTGATTTCTGTATTTGATTTATTTGTGCTAATCCCATTTATTTTCCCCTTTAATTTCTGATATACCACTTTAAAAAAAAATCAAAGCAAAGTTCAGTTTGTCGTTTTGGGACTGCTAAATAGGCTTGAATTGCTACCATTTCATATTTTGAAAGACTTGGAGGGATCACAGAGGTTTCTATATGCAAATAAAGGGACTATTTGGATTGTGGCTAGTGTTTATAATGTTGTTGTATAAGCCACATATATACTGAAAACTTTAAGCAGTGATAATTGAACAGTTAGTATTCATTATTTTGAAGAGAATTAACAATGTCAAAACGTCAATATTATTTTTAGAGCACAAACTGCAGTAGTGCCCAGCTATTCTGCAGGACCAAATGAATAGAAAATCAGCAAACTGTCATCTAGAATTTATGATAAGTGTAATACATTTTGATGGATGTTTCAAGTTTATCTTAGGGGTGATAGTTTCATCTAATATACAAAATGGCAGTTTTCCGAAAATAAAACAAAGCAGATAATCTTTGAGAAAACTTTGAGAACCAATCATGAACTACAGGCTCAGATATCTATTTCTCTCTCTTGGTCTGCATGTAGTTCAGACAGATGTTTAATTGATTAACCCAATTCAACCTTGATAAAGATTTTTGTGAAGGCAGGTTCAAGTTTGATTTCACAGCCTCTTTATTTCTCACATTTAAACTCTGCCACATTTCCACAAAATTCTTGGTAGCTATACAGGAATCCAAACATCACTGAAACACCCATAGTCCAGTTCCTATCGGACAAAACATGAAGCATGCAAGAAAAAACTAAAAAAGAAAAAAAAAAGCCTTCCCACAGAATCATCAAGTTTCGAATGCCATCTGGAAGAGTTCCGTCTTCAAGTACTTCTGAAAGGTCAAGCTAATCTAACTTCCACTGTGAGGAAATCTCAGAGGGATGGCATTGCTGCACAAAAGCAGTGCCTCCATGCTTCAGCCTCCTAAAGCTCCCTAAAATGGACAACCATCATTTGTTTTTCCCAGTAAGATTGAATAGATTGGGTTCATATGGGGAGGGGAGGATGTGGTTCTGAAGGTAACTTGATGCCAAGCCATAAAGGGACTCAAAATTTAAATTCAAGTAAAAGCCAACAGATAGGCAATGAAGGACCCATGGCACTAGTGTAATTTTATTTCTATGGATAAGGGTCAGAAAATATATGACTTGCTGCATTTTGGATCCAATGAATTAGCTCCTACCTGTGATTTAAGCAGAAACCTAAAAGAGAATCCCTAAGTCACAGACCAGCTCTTTCAGAAATAGTGCTTCCCCATTAAGAAACACTGGAACTGCCTAAACATCCTTATGGATCAACAATAATTCTGTCTTGCTAGAAATTCAATTTTATCCTGTTTTCTCCCATCCAGACTATCATTTCCTTGATAACAAGTTCTCACCAACAGGGTTAACTCAGGATATTGTAGGAGAAAAGAGGCAAAACCCGAGAGCAGTGTCAAAAGAGAAATTGGCCTAGAGTCATTGTGTTCCCACAAACGGTCTAAGCCTAACCTCTCTTGTATTCCTTTGATTCTTATCTAGTGCCAATTTAGTTCTGACTGTTAGTTGATTAGATTCTTGGTCAAGAATCTAGGTATGAGTAAACATCTTAATAGGACATTAATGTGTGGTCCCAATTTTTCATACCTGACAAATACTTGTTATACTGAACCGTAAAAGGATATATGATCTCACTCATTGCTTTCATATAGATATTAAACAATAGGGAAGAAATGGTTGATTTTGTGGCACCCAGCCTGTAAGATGACCTCTTCCCTTATACCATTACTAACAAACAACTGAGAAAAGAGTGGAACCAGCACAAAACAGAGTTCTAATCCATATTTTCCAAAGTAGGTTCAGAAGGTGATCATGGCTGATGGTATTGAAAGCCACCATGTGGTCTAAAAGAGCCAGCACAAGTGCACTCTGAAAATAGTACATTAACTATCATACCAAAGCTTTCTCCATTGCATGCTCAGGCTCAAACCAGTGGTGGGTTTCAAAATTTTTTACTACCACTCTGTGGGTGTGGCTTGGTGGGCATGGCATGGCTTCGTGAGTGTGGCTTAGTGGGCGTGGCAGGAGAAGGATACTGTAAAATCCAGGGGAGAGAATGGAGAATCCTGGATACTGGAAAATCCCCATTTCTGGATACTGGAAATGGGGATACTGGAAAATCCCCATTTCCTCCCAATCAGCTGGGACTCAGGAGGCAGAGAATAGATGGGGGCAGGGCCAGTCAGAATTTTTACTACCGGTTCTCGGAACTACTCAAAATTTCCACTACCAGAACTGGTCAGTACCTGCTGAAACCCACCTCAGGCTCAAACCCATATTGACAATACATAATCCATTTCATTTATGGTATTTGTTCCCTCACTACTACCGGTATCTCTATAACCTTCATAATAAAAGGAAGTTTGGAGACCAGGCAATAGTTACCTAGCACCTCTAGATTCAGGGACAGTCACTTAAAGTATACCATAGTGTTCTTAAGACTACTAGTAACACTCTCTCCCATAATGATAACCTTATTTCAGGAAATAATATCCCCATTCCCCATTCCCATCCCACTGCCCAACGAAGCTATAAGGGACAGATAAATGAGATATCATACATGCAATGCCTTTCAATCAAGGTTGATTTTAAAGAATGATTGTTCAACATAAAAAGGGCCTTTATTCTTTTGGGAAACTGCTGAGAGAATTCTGGGGGAAAGGAGTCAAAAGGTATGCCAAGATAAAGTGTTTCCTAAGTCTCCAGCCTCTGATTAAAATGGAATGTCCTAGATAACAATGGAATAAAAAAAAGAAAATATTATTCAAAGATACTCTGTTCTCTATAGGAATAGGAAAAAGTTAGATAAGGATTGTGTTAAATTTAATCCTTCTATTCTACATATGCTAGTTAGATTTTTTGCCTCTTGAGTGAAAATGTATGAAAACTGGCAACTGAAAATGTATTTTCAACTTGCAACCTTGAAAATACATTTTTTTAAAATCTAATTTTTGGTGATCATTAACATTAATTGTGAATCTGTATTCACTCCTGTATTTATCAGACCATTATAATTTTGTGATCTGATTGGAACAGCGGTTTTGACCCACACTTTTAAAACTGATCTGGGAGCTGTTGTTTTCCTGTTAAATTGAGCAGCTCCGAAAATTAGCTTCCCCCCCTCAATAACGCATATTTACATTTCAGCATTTAAAATTTAAAAAGTGTTTCTGCACTGGAATTTTGACATTTGTCAATCAGAAGGACTGATACCTGTAGCTATGTGCCTCAAAATGTTGCACAGTAGCAATTATTTATTTAAAAAAAATACATAGCAATTGTTACAATAACAGAATGGAAACCCTATCTCTCATACATAAAAATCACAGTGAGGAAGATACAAAGTAAAATAATTCCTAGAATTGATTGATTGATTGATTGATTGATCTTATTTTTGAACCACCCATCTCTCTCAAAGAGAAAGATACAGGTGATGGCTGCAAAACTGCTAAGCCACTGCTCTAGTGGGCAGGTAGCTATGGCTTATGGATACTAAGCTTTTAAGGAGAGTTGTCAGTCAACAAATGCCAGTTAGATGGCTACCCCTAATAAATATTATTCATTCATTTCATTCATTCATTCAATCAAACAATCAATCAATCAATTCCTATAACTGCCCAACTACACACAATACCTATATACCTATATTCATATATACATTCATACAAATTTGTTACATATATGTTAGCTGTACACGCTTCAGGGTTAGGATATGTTTACCGTTGTTATTCCTCTTCCTGGGAATAAATGAATTTGTTTGTCATATGAAATGACTCAATTGTGGACCTTGGACCTAAGGGACAGCTAGGGGTAGAGCTGGGCCACCAAATGCCATGTGGTGTCAGAAATGAGTGAATTCTAAATGGCCTCACTTCCAGCCCTTGGCAGCCTGTTAACTGCAGGAAATGCTTCAGACAATTGGCCTAAATGACTTCAGGCATTTCAATTATATCTGATTGCTAGTGGGTCTGAGTGGGAAGAGAAGGTTCAGTGTTTGTTTTTTGGCATCTTGCTGGTAAAGAGGCACCTGAGATTTACAACCATATTACAATTTATTCAGGAGGCACATGAGCAAAAGCTGCAAATAGTAAAAGAAAAGTTCACTGAATATTTTGAACATTACTTGAGAGAGAGGTGTTTTGTTTTGTTTTTTACAAGAATTGAAGGCTCTGACGAGTGCTATTTTTTATGCTGTAGTGTTAAACGGACCCTCCTAAATGTATGCATTTGGAGAACTTCGTGAGTTGCTTATAAAGGATGAGATATGTGTAGCATATGTTCAGCCATGCTGAAAGAGACTTTTGGGACAGTGATGTGGCCCAGGAGCAAGCAGTAGATAGAGCCAGAGCAGGATAAACCTTGGCATTTCAAATACAAATTTTGAGTGTTTCTAAGAGTGAGATATGTACTTTGCAAGTTAACACTGCTCTGGAGCAGACACCTTACAGGAACCTTTCTAGGCTACAGAAATATACATATATTCTGGCTCAGTCAAGAGCTAGTAAATTTTCAGAAGGAGTGGCAGGTAATAAATTTATGTGCAGGTGTTGTGGAAATGCTCACATGCCAAGAAATTGCCTAGCATTCAGTACTGTGTGTTATAAATGCTCTGGCAAAAATCATTTTGGAAAAGTTTGTACAACAGAGCAAGTCTCAGCCAACAGACAAAAATGTATCTTCTTGTGGAGACATTAAAGGAAGTCCATATTTAGAAAGCAGAACTGAGATGGGCAACTTGGTCATTTAATGAAGTGCTTGCTAAGTGAAGCTGCAACTCACCTTATAATCTTACTTCAGTTTTTTTTTTCTTTTCTTTTTTTTTTTCTTTTCAGACCTGTAAGGGACATAACTGTGAGGATTGGTTGCAAAGTCCCAAAGTACTGAAACTGTCAAAAGTTTTGGGAAATGAGCAGGTTAAGATCTTATGGAATTAAAATTGAAATAGATAGGTCTCTTCTCATATGACGCCTTATATTGTTACTGAAAGAAAGAAAGTCTAGTTCATGGATATTGCTATACCAGGGGAATGTTATGCTTGAAGAAAACCAATTACAAGAATTTGCAAAATACCAGGACTTACAGATCAATAGCAATAGCACTTAGACTTATATACTGCTTCACAGTTGTTTATAGACTCAGCATATTGGCCCCAACAATCTGGGTCCTCATTTTACCAACCTTGGAAGGATGGAAGGCTAAGTCAACCTTGAGCCAGTGAGAATCAAACTGCTGAACTGCAGGCAGCCAGTAGGCAGCAGAAGTAGCCTGCAGTTAACTACTGCGCCACCATGGTTCATTGTTCAAAGTTGAAAGCTTATGGAAAAATAATAAAATATGGTCTTATACCAAATATGATTGGAGCCCTTGGATTGATATTTAAAGAATTTCCTCAATATCTGAAAGTATTGAAATTTATCAGACCTAAATAACCTAATTTTACAAAAAGCAAACAAAAAGCAAACAAACACACGCTGGTTGGAATTTCCTATATTCTTACACACTAACTTAATAATTCTTAGCTCTTTGATCAGGACTTCAATTATTAAGTTTCCATCAGTTTTAAACTGTGATTTTAACTTTATATTACCACACATAATAATACGACCAAGTGTCTATGGAGATTCTCAGTTATCCAGGTCATGATTGTCCCAAAGATGCTTTTTCAAAAGGCTTCTTTCAAATTGGTGCAGCACAGAATAAAATGCTGATATCTATTCATTTCATGATTGGATAAAAGTAATAAAGACTTGGAATTCTCTACCTTCAAATACCATTATATTTGCTAGATGAAATAGTAAAAAAAGACTTTTTATTACACAGCCTTGAAAACCATCATTTTTCTCACTTACGGTTCTTTTAGAAGAAACCTTGACATTTTGGAACATAATGGCCCATCTGATACAGAATTCACCATGTTTAATTTTATTGAAATTAGTAGGCTAAAGCATATCTAATTGGATTGAAAATAACAAAATACACTCAAATTTAGTTATACATCCAAAGCTATTCCATACATTATACACGGTAGAATGAAGTTAAGAATTCTGAATTATTAGACTATGAATATAGAATTGATTTATTTGCGTACATTATGTTTTCTTTCCATACAGGTTTGTCACACATAACCACGTCATGTATTTGCTGCTGTACTATATGCAAGTTTAGTACATGCTCTTAATCAACCTTCCTTCCTAATCCTTACCCTTAATTTTGCCAATTAGGAGGCATAAAAGTATCTCTGCATGTAGAATGGTATAGTATGTGCAGTGGAAAACAGCATGTGAAGAGTCTCTGGTTCATTATAACCACAAAGACAGTATCTTTCCGTAATGGCATCCTACTATGACCCTAATCTAATACCGCTGAGGGTAATACACTGAAATTAACCAAGAAAAGATTTTACAGTGTGCTGAGTAAACAAGACTGAAAAAGTAATTTGTGGGTATAAAAAGGTTTCCATTTTTGAACCCACCATGAAAATTAGCTATACTGTAGCACTCAATCTGTCTGCTGACTGATGCCAAAGAATTTCAGCTTTAGCTCTCTTCTATAGAGGACAAAAAATATTGTCCTGAAAGAAAATGAGACAGCAAAGTGTTATGACTATAAAGCTGAATGTCAAGAATTGAAAAGCTTGGTTGTACGTGAAAGAGACATATTTTGTTCACTCATTCTTGTGTCCCAATACTGACAAAAGACCCAGAAGATACCCTGCAGTAAGGTGACATTTAGGAAGCTCCCTGGTAAGTCTAGAAGTAGACTGATTAATTTTCTCACCCTCTGTATCCTCTTTGAAAAGCAGAAAGATTAAAAAAGCTCAGTCTTTTTTTCTCATAAAAAAAAAAAAAATCCCTTCAGGTATCTTGCTTCAGCTTGGAAATGTGGGGTCTTGGAAATGAAAGGTTTCATTCTATAGGGAACACAGACTTCAAGAACGCAGATTTTTCTAACATTGTTCATGCTACAAATCTGTTTGGCCCTGGTCCAAGGGAGAATTAGAACCCGGGCAGCTGCTCAGACGGGAATCCTTACATGCTAACACATGAGAGTCAAAAGGGAAACAGTATCACTTTTCAATGCAAGTGTCCAATTAATTAAGATTTAACTTGCCCCCATGATAAATGTGAAATGATTTAATTATAATCAAAATGATCTAAATTGAATAGCTTGTGTTTCAAAGACTCACTCGTGTAGCGCTAAGAAGCTCATTAAATTCAATTTGCAGGAATGTACTGCTGTCATGTTTCTTTCCAGAACCACAATATTACATTAGCTTTCTTTGATTATTTCCCTGTAGAGTAAGTACCATTAATACAGCACAATATGTAAAAGAAAA
Organism: Ptyas mucosa; assembly: GCA_012654045.1. NCBI lineage: Eukaryota > Metazoa > Chordata > Lepidosauria > Squamata > Colubridae > Ptyas > Ptyas mucosa. The sequence continues at coordinate 29,166,490 of WNWU01000001.1, forward strand.
GCTCAGAAGAGACACAAAGATCTATTTAGTTTTTCCCGTATCTTTAGACTCTTAGCCTGAAAGAGATATTCATGCAAAGAAATGATGTGACATGGATTTTCTGTGCAGAAAAAGGAGTGAAGTGTTCATATTTCCATTAGCAGTTTCCATGCAACTGAGGTACAAAATTGGCTCTATTTTGCTGATTTATTTAATTATTCAAAGATGACATGACAATTAAATAGCAGAATAAAAAAATATGCACAGAGACGCTAATTGTGTTGCATAAGTTGAAATGTAATTAGAGGAAGCTACAGTTGATAGGGAATCCAAAATAGTCCATTTATGAGTGATTTTGTTTTATTGGGGTTTTGTTTTTTTAATATGGATTGGCATGTTTAATACAGGCAGAGACGCAAGTCTGATTTATGCAACTGATTGCTAATCATTTCTTCAATAACTTAAAAAAGGATACATAAAATGAGAATTTGGCAATATGATTAACCACATTCCTAAATGTCTTCATTTAGCTTCAAATTTAGTTGTAATTATACCAAAGTATTTGGGGATGGGTTCTGAACCAATGAAATTATTTGTTAAAAAAGAAACCCCTGACTTTAAGTATACCAACAATTCAGCATTTTAAGAAAAAACACAATTAGTTAAATATGTTTGTGAAAGGGGACCCCAAGTTCCCTCTTCTGCTCCAATAATTATTAAATAAGTGAAAATATTCTGATATATGCCTCTTGGCACTAACAGGGAAAACATCAATTTCACTGAAGGAAATTATGTTAAGTGTAATTTAGTCTTCAAAATCCTTTATCAGCCTGCTTCATTCAATGTAATTTGTTCAGCAGTGATAGACAGCAATGAGAAGTGGTCTACCAGCCCCCCCCCCCTAAAAAAAATGCTGAAAAGATTGTAAACAGCCTTTACAAGAGAAAGGTTCCTAGGAAAAATGAGCACAAAACTATATAAACTGTGTTGACGTATAATCTACAGAATTATATATGTAATGACAAAGAGACACTTTCATCAATGATAAAACCGACTGAGGAAAAATTACCCTGAACCTTTCCCTTCCTTTTTCTAATATCTGGAATGTGAGAATGACCTTGGAAGATGGAAAGAAGAAATGCTGCCTAAGGAACAAGCAGATAAAAAGAGGAACAGCCTGCAACTGTGAAACAAAAGCAGAAAAGAAACCTAGAAAGTGTGTCCCCTAATTTATCAGATGATAAAAGGAGACAGAGACAGATTTGTACTTGCAGACTTAAAAGATCGATGTCAACCTCCCAAAGAGGAAACATGACAAGATGAGCTAATTCTACTTTATTTTAAGGGTATATTAACAGAATCTTGCAAGTTTAGATGTACAAACTTCTCATTGTCTCTTTACTGATAGGTATGTTAGGATGGATCCTTTCTAAGTCCACCCCCTCTGCCTGTTACTCAATCGCAGGCTCCTCCCTATTTTATCTGATTGTTCCCTAGGTAGCATCTCTTCTCCTGTAATTCTTACATTCCATTACAGTATTAGAGCACTTGAGGCACATACAATTTCCCAGAACTCCCTTCTGCTTCTATAATAAACTTAGGTGTAATGGAAGAAGAATCTTTCTACCCAGATAATTTTCATTGATAGAGGCACTAATAGACAGATATCAAGAGTTATATCCCAAGTTCAAAAAGTGAATGCCTGGAGGAAGTAAAAGGCCCTTACTATCCCACTTTTCCTGGTTCATGATAGAAGGCAATGATATTTCTCAAACCAGGTCAATATTAATCCTAGTAGCTACAATGAAAGAGATTCAGAAATAGATTAAAGCCTCTGTAGATTCACAAGTAAGAACAAGTGTGTTTTTTTTAAAAAGTATATGGCTCACCCCAAGAACATAAATAGAACATTATTAAACTGCCTTTTTGTCCTCTGATGTATGATTACACTTTCACAGCAAGAATTTTATATGGCCTGCATTCCTTCTCAGTAAAGGAGAAGAAAAATTGGGTTCATCTGTATGGTCTTTTTAACCACCTTGACCTTGCTGGTTACTGTGAATCACCTCTGGCACCAGATTCTATTACTGGCAGCTGAGAGTTGAAGGAAATGAACTGAGAAGTAAAAGATTAACAGTGTTACCCTATACACATAGTCATCACCTAATAGTTTCAATATGACTTATTCTCATGTATGGGTTCTTTGCAGCACAAAGAAACAGTCAATAATATATTTAATAAAAATACATTTATTTTTTTATAGAATATGTATATATTTCCTTTAGGGTCTTAAAAAATAAGGCTGACTTCCAGGAGTCAATGTAAGCATACATAACAACGCTCTCTGAAGTCGTCTCCTTAGTCATGTGGCTGGCATGACTAAGCACCAAAGGCACACAGAACGCTGTTACCTTCCCACCAAAAGTGGTCCCTATTTTTCTACTTGCATTGTTTATGTGCTTTCGAACTGCTAGGTTGGCAGAAGCTGGGACACCCCGAGATGCGGCACCAGGGATTTGAACCGCTGAACTGCCGACCTTTCAATTAACAAGCTCAGTGTCTTAGCCACTGAGCCACCGCATCCCTTAACCATGAATAAAAAGGTGTAATAGTATAAAATCTTATTTCTATTAAAATGGGAAAATCAAATGAATTATTATATTAGTGTAATTAGCACAATTAAGTGTTTTAAGGGAAATCTTTAATTTGGGCATTATGGGGGGTTTTCTAAAGTGATGGTGTTATAAGCCCCCTAGGTAGACCAGACAGAAAACATGACCAGATGAGTTAATTCTACTTTATTTTAAAGCTATTTTAACAGAATCTCACACATCTCAAAGTAAAAAAAAAAACATTTTTCCACTATCTCTTTTAAAACCTGACAAGCAAAAGAGAGTTCCTTCTAAGTTTCTTTCCCTGTCCATTAGGCACCTGAGGGCTATGCTTTCTCTTATTGACTCTTTCATAGGGAGCATTTCTTCACCCCCAACTTTCAGGAACTTTCTCATATATTGTTACAGGTGCACATCTTCTAATGCAGGGTTCTCAAACTTGTGACCCATGGGCCGGATGCGTCACACCTGCCCATGCCCATGCCCTGTTTAGCAAAGGGGGAAAAGGTTGTGATATGTCACGTGATGACACCATGACGACGCTAGTTTGACACTCCGGTTCTAGTGACTCAAGGGCCATATCAAGCTTCAGTAGTATTTGGAGCATTGATCTCCAAAAGTGGGTGAGAATAATGACTGTTTGGGGATGGAAGTTTTAAGAAATGAAACACAGAGAACAGAGGCATGATTTTTCACCTTAAAAGCTCTCAAAATTCAAAAACCTTTAAAACATCTACATTTGGGTCCTTTCCACTCATGGCCACTTGATAACACTTTTGACTTTGGGTCTTTGGTGTTTTTGAGCTTGGTTGTTTTCTTGCAGATGTTTCATTACCCAACTAGGAATGAAGAAGAGTTTCAATGAAACATAGTTTCATAATAAAACTATATTTCATTACCCAACATCATCAGTGCTAGAACTGATGATGTTACCTAGTTGAGTAATAAAACATGTGCAAGAAAACAACCACTTCTCAGAAACCACCAGGAACCTCACTGTTCAACCCTGAACTACAAACATTCTTTTTATTGGTATTTTTAACTCTCTTCTATAGATTTGGAATGATGGATACCATTCACATAGTTGGAAAAACCAATACAAAGAATTAGTGCAGGGAAAGCGCCTTAGAGGGAGACCACAGCTGCGGTATAAGGATATTTGCAAGAGGGATCTAAAGGCCTTGGGAATGGACATTAATGACTGGGAAAATGTGACCTCTGATTGTTCAGCCTGGAGGCTAAAGACGCAGCATGGCCTTCTCCAATTCAAAGAGACACTTGTTTGGCAGGCTGAGGCAAAGAGGCAGTCCTGGAACAAGTGAAATCTGGGGCTGGGCAGGGAACAGAATGTATCTGTCCTCAGTGTGGAAGGGATTGCCACTCTTGAATTGGCCTTTTTAGTCACACCAGATGCTGTTTTAGGACCTCTTTCCAGAGCACAATACCATAGTCTTTTGAGACTGAAGGTTGCCAATGATGATGAATTTTAATTAATTTTCAGAAGGAAAGATGTTTATAAAAGATGTAGAAATGGCTTTTTATAGGACCATATATTATGTTTTGGCTCTTTAATATTTAACAGATCAGGAAGACTACAGTTTATGGCATCTCAAGAGATATAGAATAATTTAATTTACCAGATTACAGAGAAATATAAGAGAGATTTCATTCATTATTCTATAGAAATAAAGAAAAGCATGCCACCTAGTGAATTGTGAAATACAATTATTACATCACTTCTTGTCTTGATCCAAATTTAATTTAAAAAAGTAATAAATTAAGAGTAAGGATAACAATATTGAATTTTCACCTTCAAAAGATACTTGGCAATTTTGCATAATACAAGCTGTCCTGAATCTGACAAACAAGTGAATATATGAGGCATGATATTCAAGCAAAGAGGAGAAAAATGTTGATCATACATAAGTAGATGTTTATTCATATTATTATCTTGAAAGTATTTTAGACATTAGTTTAATATATATGCGTAGAATAAACTTCTCTTAAAAATTCTCATTCTAACCATTGAAACTCAAATTATAGGGCTTATTTCCTTCCCTCAAGAGAAAGAAACTCACTTCTTTTCCTCAACAGGACATGAAATTACTCTACATTCAGGAACAGGCCATTATTTTATCAGTAACTCCTATGCAACCACACAGTTTAATCAACAATGCATATAAAAGGGACATTAAACTTGAGGTAAGAAACATTAAACCTCCCTTTCTCTCAGTGATAGAGTAATAAACCATGGAGATATCATTTTAACTAATAATTTAACAATAGTTAAATTTAACAATAGTTCTGAATGTGATTCCAGCAGATTACAATGTAATAAAATATTAAACATGACATCAAACACACGGAAAAGAGAGTGATTACTAAAGAATAATACTTTTTTGTCAAATTTGCACATATCATCTGCAAATTTTACGTATGTAAAGGTCAGGGCCAAGAAACATTCTTCATGTTATGCCTAGCCAATGGAGGAATCCGGCAGAGAACATTCAAGTCCTAATTGTTAGAATCATAGAAACTTAAAGTTGGAAGTTACCATTTGGCCAAGTGGGGGAAACTCCAAGGGTGAGGAGTGGTATTAAAAAAAACTTTAAGATGGTAGCTGCAACTGTATGACTAAAGTCCAGGTTTTAACATGCTGAGTGTTATGCATTCTATATTAACACTATTTGTATTTAATTGCTAGCTGTCATAAGTAATATTTTGATTGGAGAGGCAGAAAATATATAAAATATTGTATATCTCTGAACTCGCTTGTGCTCTTTGATTTATTAAAATAGTTTGTCAGTTTCCTGTTCCATTCCTATGCATGTTAAACTCTTGGATTGATAAATTTTGAGAGCAAGACACGAAACGAAGCACAGATTTACCTTTTTCTTAATTAAATGCCTCCTTTCTTTATTTTATACAGAAACCCAGCAATCATTCATATTGTTACTTCTACTTCTTTTTAATTCAGTAAATTTCCCAAAATTTGGATGACATAAACACATTTACTTAAATATCCTCAACTCCAAATATTATAGTTGTCTAATGTTATATTTATACGTTCATTAACTCTTTTGGAAAAGTTATTTTTTATTTTTATTTATCTCTCTTTTTAATGAAATTTATAGTGCCATGATCTATTATAACTGAAATATAATCATTAGTAATACATTGGGGATCCCTCCACCCAACTAAGTATTGACAAAATGAAAACTGCAAACCAAGTTTCAATTCAAAATCAATCTGAATTATCTTGAAGTGAAAAATTGACAAACGATTCAGTATAGTCACATTTCTCTCCTATTCTTCCTTCCCATCCTTCTCTCTCTTTCCAATTTTATATCAGATCACCAGCATGCCCACCAGTAATTGAAGAATTCCCCCTCCCCTCCCTCTTCCCCAGCTATGTACCAAGTTGAACCAATGGGACTACTGTCTCTATATTTCACTTCACCAGCTCCAGATACATTGTGACACACATTCATCATGATGTTGTTCCATATTTTTCCTACATTAACTTTTACAAGTTACATTTTAAAAAACATGAGAATCTTGTGTGTGTGTGTATACATATATGTATATATGTACATAGCTGTATTTCTAACTACTACGTATCTGAAAAGATATTTTGTTACGAAAATTGAAACATGTAAAGTTAGAAAAGTCCCCAAACTGAAGAATGCCTGAATCTGCAATTCATTCATTCATTCATCTAGAAAGTAGGAGTTAGGTTAATACACAGTTAAAGATGAAGGAAATCCTATACCACCGTATGCCTAATAAGGAGCCTTCTTTATTTTCACAAATATTGAGGCTATAATTCCACATACCACATGCAGGGAAACAAAAATGAAATGTAAATATATGTGTATCAGTGGCTGGAAAATATAATTGGATTCATATCTGGTCATAGGTATTTGATTGATGAGCCACAGTGGCACAGTGGTTAGAATGCAGTACTGCAGGCTACTTCTGCTGATCACTGGCTGTCAGCAGTTTGGCAGATCGAATCTCACCAGGCTCAAGGTTGACTCAGCCTTCCATCCTTCCGAAGTCAGTAAAATGAGGACCCAGATTGTTGGGGGGAATATGCTGACTCTGTAAACCACTTAGAGAGGGCTGGGAAGCACTATGAAGTGGTATATAAATCTAAGTGCTATTGCTATTGGCTGTTATTTTATTTTATTGGTTCGATTTATATGTTATGTAATGTCTTGCTGCCTGGAGGCCATGCGGGTCTGGATGGGGAGAAACAGGCTCAGACTCAACCCCTCCAAGACCGAGTGGCTGTGGCTCCCGGCATCCCGATATAGTCAGCTGGTGCCATCGCTGACTATTGGGGGTGAATCTTTGCCCCCCACAGAGAGGGCTCGCAATCTGGGTGTCCTCCTGGATGCACGGCTGTCTTTAGAAGAGCACATGATGGACGTGGCCAGGAGGGCCTTGTATCAGGTCCGCCTGATTCACCAGTTGCAGACCTTTTGGATCGGGACACCTTGCGCACAGTCACTCACGCCCTTGTCACCTCCCGGCTGGACTACTGCAATGCTCTCTACATGGGGCTCTCCTTGAAGAGCACTCGGAGCCTCCAACTGGTCCAGAATGTGGCCGCGCGGGTGGTTATGGGTGCAACCCGTTGTGCCCATGTGACACCCCTCCTGCGCAAGCTGCACTGGCTCCCAGTGGTCTTCCGGTGCAATTCAAGTTGTTGGTTACCACCTTTAAAGCGCTCCATGGCATAGGACCCGGGTACCTTCGAGACCGACTTCTGCCACCAATAGCCTCCCACCGGCCAGTTCGCTCACACAGAGAGGGTCTCTTCAGGGTGCCATCAGCCAAGTTATGCTGGCTGGCGACACCCAGGGGGAGGGCCTTCTCTGTAGGAGCCCCAGCCCTGTGGAATGAACTGTCCCCAGAAATGCGTAAGATCTCCGACCTCTGAGTATTTCGCTGTGCCCTTAAGACCCTGTTGTTCCGCCAGGCTGGGCTATCAATGTAATAATTTTAAATTGGGTGTTTTAAATTTTTTGGGGTCCTAAACTGAGCCGAAATTATTTAATAATTTTAATTATTTTAATTGATGGTTTGTCTTGTGCTTTTAATAGGCTGTACACCACCCTGAGTCCTTCGGGAGAAGGGCAGTATAGAAATAAAATTATTATTATTATTATTATCATCATCATCATCATCATTAGTATTAGCCGCCCTTCTCTGGACACTCAGGGCGGCTTACAATGTATTAAGCAATAGCCTTCATACGTTTGTATATACCTGCTTAGTACGGCTTTCTCCCCCCCCTCCCCCAGCGGTGTTCTTTTTTATACAAAGTCAGCTTATTGCCCCCACAATCCGGGTCCTAATTTTACCTACCTCGGAAGGATGGAAGGCTGAGTCAACCTTGAGCCTGGTGAGATTTGAATTTGCAGTAATTGCAGGCAGCTGGCAGCTAAGTGCTACTTAATAGCACTTTAGTCCGCTGCGCTACCAAGGTTATGAGAATGAAGCAAAGGATGAAATGTGTCCTTGGTCTTATTAAGGTCTTTGTTTATATTTACATTGTTCTTATATGATGGCTGCAACATCACTTGAGTCATTTTCATATGATCTTTTCAGGATTCAAATATTCAGGTATTAACTACTGAGATAAAGAAAATTGAACAATATATATTTAATCTAATCCAGTGCTCAGACATAAATTAGAAGCTCCTATGATCCTCTTGGGCATTTATTAGCATGAATAGGGATTGTTGGAGATCAATATTCACCATCAATCTAGAATTATGAAAGTCCAATTATTAATATATTTTTCCTTGCATGCAACCATGCATTATATATAGGAACATATATTTTTTATTATTATTTGTTTGTTTGTTTGTTTTTGTTTCCCACCTTTATTACTTTTGCAAATAATTCAAGGCGGCAAATATATCCAATATATCTTTTTCCTCTTACCCACAACAACAACTTTGTTAGGTGGGCTTGACTGGCCCAAAGTCACCCAGCTGGCTTTCATATACAATTTTATAATGCTATAAATGTTTGATCTTGATTGTGTAAGTTCAGGAAAATAAAATACTACACTTCTTCTAATACAAAATGTTAGACTCATCATACTAGAAAAAAGACATTCTTATTTGCTCCAAAATTTCCTATCTGCATGAAAGCTTTCAAATGCTCAACTTACTCATTAAGAATGATACAGTAATTTTTACATTTAATATATATATATATATATATATATATATATATATATATATATATATATTAACTGTTGCCATGTGAGTGAATTATTTTTAAGAATAAGCAGTCAAAGATAATATAGTGAAGAAACTTAAAATCACTGCAACAAAAATAAATGGATATACCTCCCTTTGCTCTATTTTCTATATTTGCAGCCCGGTATTTTATGTGTTATTTTACCATGCTACAAGTGTTTGTTTTAAGTATATATTAACAGGAATAATTACACCTACCTTTAGATTTTTAGTTTGGCTTCAAATACATTCACTTAGATATATGTGTGATTGTCTGGTGCTTTTTATTTATTTAAACCATTTATATACCACCTTATAGCCTATCAAGATTTGATGCAGGAATGCAATCAATTATATTGCAAAACAAATAAAGCAGCAGATTATATCCTTAACAAACCATAAAGCAGCAATAAAACATTTGCAATAAATATCTTCAACAATTAAAAAGTTTACAGCAAATAAAACAAGCTGGCTAAGAATCCAATTTCTTCTTCCTCTTAATTTTCTTCAGTACCATAAAGGGATTTATTGCAGTATTTCTGTTCCTTTGCCATCCTATCTTATCTTTTTCTATCTCTATCTTGACTGCATACTCTATGTGGTATCACTCTGTTTATTACATGCTTCCTTTTATTTTTAAGTACAACAAAACAGGTAGAGATGCTCCTTATTATGTTTTCTGGTTCAATAGTTGGTTTATCCTGTCATCCCTGGTGGCTTTGAATTCAGCATTGATCTCCCAAGGTTCTTTTGTCACTTGTGAAAATAGGCTTTAGAATTTATTCCAGGGCTACTGGTAATAGCTAGGCCTCATTTAACATGGTAATAGGAATCATCCCTAAGCAATGCAATTGTAAAGTGAAATGTCACATGACCACATCACTTAGTGACAACAATCCATGAAATCCTCATTGCTGCTATTAAACAAGGACCTCATGAGATCAAGACTTGTGACTTCCTGCTAACTTCCAACCAAAATTAATGGAAAACATGACAGGAAGTTGTAAATCCCAGTAATAACAAACCTGTTCTCAGAAAGCTCACAAGCAGCCAGTAGGTGTGAATGTGCTATGGAATGGGCTGAGTAGAGGAGGGGGCTATTGCGGTGTGGCACAAGTATGGCAAGGAAGCATAGTGTGAGTGTGTCGAGGCCAGAAATATGCAGCATGGTGCACGTGCAGTTAGGTAAGTGACCACTACCTATCTGAGGCACACCCAGTACTTGCACTGTTGTCTGGGGGCTTCTTAGGAGAGAAACTAGTGGGAATGTAAGCAAATTACCAGAGCAATTTGCAACTTTCTCTTCTACAGTATTACCACAGAGGTGCTAGGATGGGCCACAACTTCAAGAACTGTTTGCAATCACCACTTATTTATCACTGTTGTAACTTCGAACAGTTACTGAACAAGTGGTTATTAACTGAGGACTATCTGTATTGGGGTTGTAGATTACTAACCCTTGATTCATAGAAATAATAGAGATAATAAAAGAATACTGAATAAAGTTTTTCAAAAGTCCCAAAGTATGTGTTGAATAAAATCTGCTCAGCTCTGATTCCCTTCAAGGCTCAGCTCAAGGTGCTTATAATGCTGTATAAACCTTTTCACAGCTTATTCCAAAAACATTTACAGTCCACCTATTCAGAGGTGAAATGCACTTATCTTGGCTACTGGTTCGGAAATGTGAGCATGTGCACCTCTTCTGCGCATGCACAGAGGGTCAAAAACAGGACATAATAACATCCTGGTGGGTGGGCGGAGCCTCCCGCTGCCGGTGTTACCGGTTCACGCAAGCCGGATAGATCCGGCTGGATTTCATCGCTGCACCTACTCCTGTAACTTCCTTTACATTTCCAGTAGGACATTTTGACTTACATCAATGGCTGAGTTTGGATTTTTCTATAGTAGAGACAGGTTATGAAAACATGGATTATAGTTTAGGAGAGAATCATATGACATATTCTGGTAACTATTCTGGTAAAGCACTTATTGTCAACCCTGAAGCTGACTTAACTGAGGCCATTTTGAAGGTTCAGAGTTGCCACACTGGAGCTGAAGGATAGGGAGGAGGGATAGAAATAGCTGGAGTTTGTAGCCAAAACAAAATACTTTCTCCTGGGAACCAAGGACATTCCTACAGGTGGTTGGAAAGAGGAGGAGGGAAGTTACCAGGCAACCGGAGGATGCCTTGATTGGACCGTGTGACTGATTGTTTGGGGAAGGGAGAAAACTTTTTCTTTTAATTAGGTGAAAACATTCAGAGTCAGTTTTCACCAGCCTGTGCCAATATGATATATCCAATAAAACTGTTCTTTGAGCAGCCTACCTGCCTTGGAGTTCTATTTGCTATGGGTGTATTACTTGAAACCCTGACACCTATATGTCAGGGTTCCATCCTTGAGGGAAGGGTCCTTCCTGCAACCATTAAAGGAAGTGGTTGTAAGGCCCCTCCTCAAGAAGCCTTCCCTGGATCCAGCAGAATTAAAAAACTTTCGTCCAGGCTCCGACCTACCCTTTTTGGGAAAGGTTGTAGAGAAAGTGGTGGCACTTCAGTTCCTGCAGTCATTGGATGAAACGGATTATCTAGATCCTTTTCAGTCTGGCTTCAGGCCTGGCTACAGCACAGAAACTGCTTTGGTCATGCTGATGAATGATTTCTGGAGAGCCTGAGATGGGAGTCATTCCTCTATCTTGGTGCTACCTGACCTCTCAGCAGCTTTCAATACCAATGACCATGGTATCCTTCTAGGATGACTAAGGGAGTTGGGAGTGGGAGGCACCGTGTTACGGTGGTTCTCCTCCTATCTCTCTGGTCAGTCACAGTCGGTGTTGGCAGGAGGACAGAGGTCGACCCCTAGGCCCCTCGTTTGCAGGGTGCCTCAGGGCTCGGTCCTCTCTCCCCTCCTATTTAACATCTACATGAAACTGCTGGATGAGATCTTTCGACGATACGGGGTGGGGTATCAGCAATATGCTGATGATACCCAACTGTATATCTCCACCCCGCGTCAGTTCAGTGAAGCGGTAGATGTGATGTGCCGGTGCCTGGAGGCTGTGAGGGTCTGGATGGGAGTCAACAGGCTCAGACTTAACCCAGACAAGACCAAGTGGCTATGGGCATTGCCTCCTAAAGACTATGTCAATTGTCCATCCCTGGTTCTGGGGGGGGGGGAGAGAAATTGTCCCCCTCAGAATGTTTTGCAATTTGGGTGTCCTCCTAGACAGCTAAGATTAGAGCAACATATAGCAGCTGTGGCTAGGGGGACCTTTGCACAGGTTCGCCTGGTGCACCAATTGCGACCCTACTTGGATCAAGAGGCTCTCCTCACAGTCACTCATGCCCTTGTCACCTCACGGTTAAATTATTGCAACACACTCTACATGGGGCTACCCTTGAAGAGTGTTTAGAGACTACAGTTGGTCCAGAATGCAGCTGCGCAAGCTATTGTGGGTGCACCTAGATACACCCACATTACACCAATTCTCTGCGAGCTGCACTGGCTCCCTATTGGTCTCCGGGCACAATTCAAGGTGTTGGTTATTACCTTTAAAGCCCTACATGGCTCAGGGCCAGGCTATCTTCAAGACCGCCTACTACCGCATAGCTCCCAGAGACCGGTAAGATCCCACTGGCTGGCGGGCCCGTGGGGGAGGGCCTTCTCTGTGGCTGCCCCAGTTACCTGGAACCAGTTACCTCCTGAGGTCCAGACTACCCCCACCTATTGGCCTTCTGGAAAGTGGTGAAGACCTGGCTTTTCCAGCAGGCCTGGGGCCATTGATCTTGCTGTTCAATCTTGCGAGATCCGGCCATGGATGGTGTGCATGTGTTTTTAATGTTTTTAAAATGCTTTTATAATGTTTTTTTTTAAATTATGTTCACTGTTTTATTTCTGTTGTAAGCCACCCAGAGTCCCTTGGGAGTTGGGTGGCATAGAAATATGATTAATTAAATTAAATTAAATTAAATATCTTTTCCTAGGACTCCATGGCAGCTGCAAATGACAAAGGACAACCTGTTTTCATTTCATTCTTCATATGGAATGTACAAGATAAACTTCTCTTTTGTCCTCACTTTTTTGTAGTGGCAGCATTTCATAGTTAATATCTGTGCTGTCTTTTGCATCAAATAAGGCACTTAAAATTGACCTTCATCTCCTCTTGTCAAAAAGCTATGGAAATTTTATTTTAATCTTTCAATGATTTATTTTCAGAATAAAGTAAAATCTATTTGAAAAATAGGTCATTTGAAACATACAAAAACAATAACACCGGGTATAGGGGAGAAAGTAAAGAAGTACGCTATTAAATATTGAATGAAATTATATGCATAATTGCTTGTAAATATGAAATCTGAATCATTTATTAGAATTAAACTGAATCTATTTAAATGGACACCCATTCTTTTTTACTCTCAAAAGATATAGATAGATTAGTTCCACGCCCAGTGGTGGGATTCATTTTTTTTAACAACCGGTTCTGTGGGCGTGACTTACTTGGGGGTGTGGCTTGGTGGTCATGTGACTGGGTGGGTGTGGCTAGCTGGTCATGTGACTGGGTGGGTATGGCTATGTGCATAGGGACTACTCAGAGGGCTGAAAAAAGTCATTTCTGACTGGTCCTCGCACTTTTGACCGGTCCTCGCACTTATGACCATCCTCACATTTATGCCCATTGTGGCATTCTTAACAACCGTGTCAGTCATTTCACCACTACTTCTCTTCACCACGGTGACAAGATAGGGCACAAAACATAAAATGTGAGGACAGTCGTAAGTTCAAGGAGTGGTCAAAAGTGCGAGGACTGATCAAAAATAACTGTTTCAGCCTTCTGACTAGTCCATATGCACATAGGGACTACTCAGAGGGCTGAAAAAAGTCATTTCTGACTGGCCCTCACATTTTTGACCGGTCTTCGCACTTATGACTGGTCATAATTTATGCCCATTGTAGCATTCTTAACAACTGTGTCACTTGTTTCACAACTGCTTCTCTTCACCATGGTGACAAGATAGGGCAAAAACGTAAAATGTGAGGACAGTCGTAAGTTCGAGGACTGGTCAAAAGTGTGAGGACCAGTCAAAAATAACTTTTTCAGCCCTCTGAGTAGTCCATATGCATAAAAGGATACAGCAAGAGAGGGATGAAGGAAGGGAAGGGAAATTAGAGTAGGAGTGAGGGTAAGAGAGGGAGGAAGAGAGGAGGAGAAGGAGAAAGGAAGAGGAAGTAGGGAGGAGAAGAAGAGGGGAGGGAGAAAGTAAGAAGGAAAGAAAAGAGACAGGTGGTAGGTTGGAGGAGAAAGATTGCTGTACAATAAAAAAGATGAAAGGGAAGAAAGCCAAACCCAAACAAATATAAAAATATTAAGATAAAGAATGAATTGTTAAACTTTAAAGAATTAAAGAGAACAAATATGAATAAATAGCAATAATTAGAAACACACATACAAACATACAATATATTTTCTTTGAATAGAGTATTTGGCTGGTTCACAAATTTAAACAGTGTTTAGTCATTTCAATTAAATTTACAATTTCTATATTTCCTTTTTGCCATATTTATTCCTCATCTATTTTTTTAAAAAAACCAATATTACCCTTCATCCTCATCTCTAATCTTAATCAAATTCAATTTTTCCCTTCTATTCTATATTATACCCCTTCCCATTGTCATCTATTTTTATATCCATCCTCACATTGGTTAATTATGTAATATTGCAGCTGTTTAATACAAATTCAACATTTTAATATAAATCAATTAGTTATATAACTATCTTTTTTGTATATTAATCAATATGAACATGAATATTCCAATTATTTCCATGCAATCCAATTTCTTACAAATCCATTAATTATATTTACCAATAATAATAAACCAAATAGTTTCCCCCATATATTCCTCCAAACCACAACTTAACCATTTCTGCTTTCAATACAATATACAATTAATAGTATCTCAATTATTACAATTCCCTAGTTAAATAGAGCTTTTTTTCTTTTGTGTTTTAAAATCTTGAACTCTCCTCTTTTGAACTAACTTTCCCATTGTTTGCACCTACCTTTTTTGGTGACCAAAGAGAAAAAGAAATTTCTCTCCCTGCCCCATTTTGTCCCGTTGCAGCAGAGCCTGCTTTACTTTCAGTTTCCTTTTAGCTAGGGGGAAAAAAAAATCACTCTTTGCAGCTAGCAAAAAGCTTGCAAAACAAGAGCTTGCAAAAGACCCTGCCCAAAACAGCTGAGAGCGAATCAGCTGAGAGTCAGGAGTCAGATCTAATCAAGCCTAAGCTAAAGCTGAAAGGAGTTGTTTTTTCCTGCTGTTTGCTTGCAAGGAGGTAACTGCTGCGAGGCACAGGCCAAAGGGTGGGGGCCACCCTCCTTGCCACTTAGCCCCCCCTGTCACCCCCTTTTGCCTCTAGTGCCCCCCTTCCGCCCCGCCCCCCTAAGGCATCCCACCGCCCCCGGTACTGTCCCCTTTGGCAACCACTGGCTTAACTATTTAACTCCTTAACAACTGGTTCTACCGAAGTAGAATCCCACCGCTGGGTCTACCCATTTATTTTTGCAGGTACAGGTCTACTCATTTGTTTTCTTTTGACACTGATCAGCTGTAGGGCGGCCCTTTGAAGCCCCGCGGCAGCTGCAAGGCCAATAAAATTATAAAAAAACACCGAACCGTTTGTTAAATTGCTGGCTCGCCCACCCCTCACCCAGTGGTGCGGAGGGATAGAGCAAGGGGCGGGGCGAGCCAGCAATTTAACAAACGGTTCGGCCGAACCTCCTAGAACCGGCAGAATCCCACCACTGCCCACGCCCCATAGGGGGGCAATTTGATTTTTAATGGGGGCAATTGGAACCTTGCTTAAAACAAGTTAACGGCCTTTTAGGCTTCCTCCAGTGGGTAGGAGTTCACTTTTTGAATAGTAAGAATTATATGTCATGGGGGGGGGGGGGGTCAGGATTTTAGATGGGGCATGGCCAATGAAAGGTTGGAAACCACTGGATTAGAGAGAGGGGGGGAGAGAGGGAAGGAGGGAGGGAAAGAGAGATGATAGATAGTTTAAGAAAAAGAGAAAAATATTAACATAAAAATCTGAGTATTTGGTGCATTTCTTCAAAGTGATCATATTTAAAATGAAACCTTCTAACAAGAGAAAAAATTATGATCAGTCTGAGAATAATTTTCTGAATAAAAGTCAGTGCAGTTGTTACCCTTAAGTTGTGCTCTAACAAGAAAGGAAGTGAGAGAAGGATTAAGCAAGGTCAAATGAAGATCAACCTGCTTCTTTCCATGCAACTGTGATGAGAGACATACACGTTTCTGATTTAAAAGTTTCCCTAGCCTTCTGCGCATAAATAGAAATCACATAACCATAATTTAATCCTATTACATTGTTGTACAGCTTTATATAAATCCAGTCTGTGACAGTGTAATTGGCTTTCAGATGCTAATTTATTCTTCTATTTTTAACATATATTATTATAATCTCTTGAAAAATCAATATCAGTTCTCAATTTTTTTTTCTGAAGCTGCAATCCTTGCATTCATGTCCACTTCAAGAAAACTTGCTTTTTTAAAAAAGGTCACTGTTAAGCTTATTTTGCTTTTAAAAAGCTACACAAGTCAAAGCAAAAAGAAAAGTGCAAATTCCTTCAATATTTTGGTGTATTCTGAAGCATATTCTACATAGGTTGTATTTTTGAAAAAGGAAGAGACATTTTCTGCATCATAATTGGCCAATTAAACTGGATCTACCCTGACTTTTTAATTTGTAGACTGTGCTCTCACACTTTGAAGCAGTTGTTACACAGAATACTGGCTATTAATAACAAAGATTAGAAGATTGAGAATGGAATAGCTCAAGTGTACCTGATAAACTTTAAACGCACATGGAATTTGTCAATGCAACCTGGCAAAAAGAATGTTTCAAATGTTTGCATGTTTCCAAATCTTAGGAATTCTTCAGTTTGGTATTTTTATATAATTTCATTTTCCCTTGAAAAGTTAGACAACAGTGGCAGTAAGAGTGGTTTTACCATCTCTAATTCAATAATTTGTGACAAATTAAGATTAATACTGGTTTATTTATATTTAGTTTTTTGCAGAGTGGATTGCTATGACTCACTTTTTGAGAAAATGCTCTTGAAAGTTAGATCTGCATTCTCACAGTGACTGTTAATCTGTCACGTTGTGTCTCAATAGGCCAACCTTGGATTAGTTTCATCTAGATTCTCTTAATCTACTCTTTTTTGTTAAAAAATAAGTTTATATAAAATGTTTTTTTTCTACTGTAAATATTTTTCCGTACTTTCTTCATAAAGTGCATATTTTTGCAAACCATTTTCTTTAATGGACAATATTATTTCATACTACTATCACATACACAAACATACAAGTACATTCATACTTGTAATAGTTCCCTTAAATATTTCTCTTTGCATTTTGTTGTTCTGTTCACAACACTTCAGGGTGGGGTGGGGAGCAAATATACTAAATATATTTTAAAATGTATTCTTGATAATATAGTTTGGGAAGTATAATTGTTTTGAAATTTTCCATATCATTAACTCATATATACCCTGTTTCCCCCAAAATAAGATATCCCCTGATAATAAGGCCAATCGGGTTTTTGAGCGCATGGCAATAAGGCCACACACTTTTTTCAGGATTCAAAAAAAATATAAGACAGGGTCTTATTTTCAGGAGAACATGGTAGTTATGTGCCAAATTTTCTGTTCATCTAAACTCAGATCTTGGTTTCATTGGTGTATTGGAGCTGCAAAATATTATTGTATCCAGATATACATTCAGAGGAACCTATTTGGTTCCCCTGTTTGGTTGTTTTCACTAATTTGATTTGTTTTATATCCCTTTTAGGAGTTTGACAATTATTCCTGCTCATCCATCTCTGCACATCTTAACTCTTATGCTTTATGCAGCTATTTTGGCTAACAATGAGGATCATGCTAGCCAATCATTTTAGCTTGGTGCTAAGAAATAGAACATAAACATGTTATATGATGGGAAATTATAAAACCCGAGTACTGAGAATTTCTTCTGGAAATGTAGTAAAAGTCAGGCTCAGGAAGATGCTATGCACATCTGCCAGGAGCCATTCCCAAAGACATAAGAGATGTAACCTTGGTACATATTCAGTAATATGAAATCTGCTCTGAACTGATCTTAATAGCTTTGGATTGTCATTATGTAAGGCCTATTAAGAATCTGCCTGCACAGCTGTGTATTGCAATCATTATGGGCAAGTGTGGAAAAAAATTCACTTGGACAATACAACTGCAGTTATCGTCTGCCTCAGACAAAAGGATAATGACCAGATGTGAAACTGCTAGATTCTTTTGTGGTACTTCTCTACAAACAGCAGCAGGCAATTCTACATGGAAATAGTTCATGCAAAAATAATGCAAACTAATGAACACCAGATTAAAGTTATTCCCAGTTCTGGGAAAATAAAATAGTATGGCAGGTGACATTGATTTAAAACTTCCCAGAAAAATTAGAACATTAACAGATACAGTATTAATGCATATATTACAGATTCCTGAAAAATGTCATTTCATGTCTAATAAATAAGTAAATAAATAAGTTCGCTGAAAGGTCTGAGGTATAATTATAGAATAAGAGAGTTGGAAGGGACCTTGTAAGTCATCTAGTCCAACCCCCTGTTCAAGCAGGAGACCCTATACCATTTCTGATAGATAGTGGTCCAGTCTCTTCTTGAAAGCTTCCACTGATGAAGTTCCCACAACTTCTAAAGGCAAGTTGTTCCATTGGTTTATTGTTATCAGTGTCATAAAAATTCTCCTTATTTCTAGGTTGAATCTCTCCTTGATCAGTTTCCATCCATTATTACTTGCCTGGCCTTCTGGTGCTTTGGAAAATAGGTTGATCCCCTCTTCTCTGTGACAGCCCCTTACATATTGGAACACTGTTATGACCTGGAAACCAGGGGTGGGTTCTAATTTTTTTTGCTACCGGTTCTGTGGGCGTGGCTTATTGTGTGGGCATGGTTTGATGGTCATGTGACAATTCTTTAGGATTTAGCAGAGATACTGGTCTACCAGGCTTTTAACTGCTTGCAGAGCTGTACTGGTCTACCCATTTATTTTTGCAGGCACTGGTCTACTCATGTATTTTTGCAGGCACCCATCTACTCATTTGTTTTTGGAGGCACTGGTCTACCACCAAACTGCCTTTTACCACTGATCAACTGTAGGGCGGCCCCTTGAAGCCCTGTGGCAAGAGTTTAAACAGTTTTTTTTTCCTTATAGCCCGTCAGCTGGGATTCAGGAGGAAGCAATAGATCGGGGGTGGGGCCAAATAAAAGGTAAGAATAATGCAGGAAGGGTGGGGGGCAGAACCAGTTCGGTGATGTCATATTGTCACCGCTACCAGCTCGGCAGAACAGTCCCGAACCAGGAGGAACCCACCACTGCTGGAAACCCTTTGAAACAATCCCAGATGTGCATGAATGCTTGTTTTTATTGAGCAGGAGAGGGAAGAGCTATGTCATTTTCACATATTCAGAGAATATGTACAATAATGGACAATTTGGAGAAATGAATTTTAGAACCTGAGATATGTTACACACCTGAATATTGGTGAACTCCAATTGAGATAGTATAGTATAGTTTAGATCTAAAATTATAATGGTTCAAAATTGGATTCTATTCTTATGCATTTTGCTTTCTACATTGTTTTTTCTAAGAATAAAACATAGCATACTGTCATGGCAGACAGAAGCTCCCATTGTTTGTTACTTTTTTCCCCTTTTGTCATCTTATGAAACTTTTTTCACCCATTGTATATGTTTTTCCCTTACAGGCAAAATAAATAATTCCTTTATCAGCAGAATAAAGAATAAGATATTTACTCTTGGATCAACTATGCAAGCTAACTTTGACAAAACAAGATGTCTTGGTTTGGATTGCTATTCATGTTGTGTTTCATTGTCTTTCATGCTCTTAGTTCAAAGAAGATCTTTGAAAGAAAGAAAGGGGTAAAAGGATACAAAATCAATGTGGGTCATATGAAGCAAGGATACTCAAAAAGAAAATAAAATGGCATTAATGTACTATATTAACAAAAAATAAATTGTTTTCTTGTGTGGAACTAAAATATCCCCATTATGTTTTTCAATAGCAATAGCTATTATAGCTGAGACCTATATACCACTTCACAGTGCTTTACAGCCCTCTCTAAGCAGTTATACAGAGTCAATATATTGCCCCCAACAATGTGGGTCCCCATTTTACTGACCTCAGAAGGATGGAAGGCTGAGTCAACCTTATATTCTGCTTATTATCTCAAAAATGCTTTTTCAGGAGGCAACTGGACTTGTTTTTTCTTTGAAGATGTTTCGCTTCTCATCTAAGAAGCTTCTTCAGCTCTGATTGGATGGTGGGGAATGGAAGGGTTTATATTTCTTGGAGACAGCTGGCCATTTGCATTCTTTTAGCGAGTCATTGCGGCCACCCAGAGGTTTGCCAGTGTTGTCAGGGTCACCTGAGTGGTGCAGATGGGTTTGGAGCCTTCTTGGAACCACTGAAAGGACTGTGTTATGGAGCTGTGCTTTCTGCAGGATGTTTTCTGCCCCGTGTCCCTTCACAGCCTTGGAATATATGCCAAGGCTATTGGGGATGAGTCTCTGTTGTCTGTATCTCAAACTGAAGCGCAAATGGTTCCTACAGTCTGCCATTTTTATGAAAATCCGTTCATATTCCCGCACCATTTGAAGGGTGTTCATCTCAAAGTGCCTAACTAAATGTTAATGGAGATTCTCAGTCATCCAGGTCATAGTTGTCCCAAAGGTGATTTTTCAAGTGGCAACTGGGACTTTACATGGTACATGGCACCATTAAAAATGGTTTGATGTTTTCCAACTTTTCCACAAGCAGTTCTTGAAGTAGCCTCTTTTTGAAATCAATCAGGCACTTTGTTAATAGGGGTTAAAAGTGAAAACAGGTTAAAGTGACCAGCAGTACGAAATATAAGTGAGGAAAAAATTGAATTATCCATGCAGCCACCCAAGAAAAAAAATGAGGTTAAAAAAAAATCAGATCAGAAAGCAGCAGCCAGATACTGGAAGCTGTGGTGCTGTACATCTGATACAAACCATCCAAAATGAAGTGCTTTGCTCCCAAACAGCTCTTGTTTGTTTTCTTTCTTTCTTTCTTTTTGGCAAAGGGACAAAAAAAAAAAATGAATCCACAGTCAATACAATTTGCTTGGAAAGAAGTTTGAGTAATTGAGTGAAAGCGCTACCAACCGAAGTAGTACGAGATTTGAAGAGTATATTAGAAGCTCTGCCAACCCTAAAATTCAATTGGTTTGCACTTCCAGAACAAAGAGAAGTGCAAAACTTCTAGGTATCGTTTTATTGTCTCTTCTTGCCGACAGCTGCTAGGTACCACAATTAAGAGTTTTTCATTAGTATACCTTTAGGTCTTATAACTAGACCTAAAGTTATCAATTAGAACTTGGGATAAATTATCATAAACCTCTAAACAATGGTGATGATACCTTAATTGTGTTCCAATGTCTTTGTAGGCAAAAAAATATTTTTAAAATTTGGCTTATCTGATACGCAGATATATATGAAAAATGTGTTTGTACACACAGACATACACATTGTACTGTATATACCAGTGATGGCTAACCTTTTTGCCATTGCGTGCCAAAAGCGGGGGGAGCATGGTAGGGTCACACACACGCGTGCCCACATCCATAATTCTATGCGCCTGCCCCCTCCATGCTCCCCCCACTTTTGGCACGTGATGGCACGGTGGGCACGGTAGGCCTGTTTTTCGCTCTCCCCAGGTTCCAGAGCCTTTCTAGGAGCCTGGGGAGGGTGCAAACGGCCTTCCCCACCCACCCAGAGGCCCTCCAGAGGTCAGAAACAGTGTGTTTCCTGACTTCTGGTGGGCCCAGAAGGCCCCAAAATCAGCTGGCCGGCGCACGCACATGTGCTGAAGCTGAGCTCGCGTGCCCACCGATATGGATCCACGTGCCACCTGTGGTACCCGTGCCATAGGTTCGCCATCATGGGTATATACAGTATAGATAGATATAGATATATAGACATGGTTATATTTATGGTTATAGCCAGTGGTGAAATCCAATTTTTTTTACTACCAGTTCTGTGGACATGGCTTGGTGGGCGTGGCTTGGTGGGTGTGGCAGGGGAAGGATACTGCAAAATCTCCATTCCCACCCCACTTCAGGGGAAAAATACTGCAAAATCCCCATTTCCACCACACTCCAGGGCAAGGATATTGGAAAATCTCCATTCCCACCCCACTCTGTGGCGAGCCAGAGGTGGTATTTGCCAATTCTCTGAACTACTCAAAATTTCCACTAGCGGTTCACCAGAACCTGTCAGAACCTGCTGGATTTCACCCCTGGTTATAGCTATATATTTATATATTGTTGTAATTAAATATTTTCTAACTAATATTTCTTCAAGTGAAATAAAAATCATGTCTTTTTCCTAATCACATTTATTTTATAGTGTCAGTAAAAATACACTATTAATTGCTGATTGTTCAGCCTCTATTGCTTCTGTAACTGCATGAAACTCAGACCGTTTTATCTATTCTATGTAGCATAAATTGCCATGTATAATACAGTTGTGATCAATCCACAACACATCCTCTTATAGCCTAAATCCTCCAAAGATTAAGCAAACCTTGAAGCAACATTGATTTTTGGACTTCTAGAGTGATCTGCTAATGTCAAACATTTGGGGAACCAGTATTTTACAATGTAATTGCAGGTTCAATTGCAGGCCTATCCTGGTGAAATCACAATTCTTTTTTATCACTTCATTCTGTATATTTTCTTGCAATTTGTCCATCATTTCATCTCTGTGATGGACAAGTGACAGGATCTGTTTTCTGTATTCACAATGTACTGCATCTATAAATTGAAAGCCTTTAGACTGAATTTACCATAAAACAATAAAGTTGGACTGTAAGAGAACAGTCTGAGTAGCGGAATTCCAGATTTCGAATCCACATTTTTCTGAGATCAAAATAGTAGTAGTAGTATCCATGATATTTGATGTTTCAGCATTATGACTATTATAAATGTGGATGAGCCTTGATTTACTGATGATTGATCTATTTTCCCAAAGGAAGCAGCTTTAGTTAAGATACAAGGGATTTGGAGATTTTGAATGAGACAAGTAAAAAACTGCTTCAATCGTTAAAATTTTCTCAGAAATAACTGCCCACTCCTATCAATGTAGCTTAATTACATAGATAACATCATCATTGCTATTTTAGACTCAGATGTTAATAGAAACTGTAAACATATGGAATAATGATTAAACAAGAAAGAAGCAACAAAGTACATAAATATATTTGCTAAAGAGCAGTACAGTCAGAGAATCTCTTTTAATCAAATAATTGGGTCATTGGTCAAAATTAGATAACTTTCTTTACTTTGTTCATTTGAATTATCAAATATACATTTTTATTCTTATATGTGCACCTGTTACATTATTTTCAAATTTTGTGTCAAATTATTGTATCCTTCCAGATTCTGCCCAAAAACAGTTTGCAAACTTGCAGCTGATATTTGTAAGCTGCATTTAATCTTCAAGTCACTTCAGTGATTGAGACAGCTAGTTAATTGAGTATTTAAATAAATAATCCTTTACATTATATTTTATTTATTTTATTTCCAATATAATTCAGTGTTATATGAGCCATGGTGGCACAGTGGTTTGAGTGCAGTACTGCAGGCTACTTCTGCTGACTGCTGGCTGCCTGCAATTTGGCAGTTCAAATCCCACCAGGCTCAAAGTTGACTCAGTCTTCTATCCTTCTGAGGTGGGTAAAATGAGGACCCAAAATGTTGGGGCAATATGCTAACTCTGTAAACTGCTTAGAGAGGCCTGTAGAGCACTGTAAAGTAGTATGTAAGTCTAAGTGCTATTGCTATATCATCAAAAAGTCTGACATCTTAGTATATTAATAAGTAAACATCTGGATTCTTTTTAGGGTACAATAAAATTATTTTCGATAAATTGTAATACCCTTAACTAAGAGGAACAAACTTTGGATTCAGTCTTTTTGTTACTCAGTAGATTGTTTCTCAGTAAATTAAGTGTTAATCAGCTCTCAGTTTAATTGTTCAAATATGCCAATGTGAGTAATGAAATGAAACATGCCGACACACTATTTAATACTATTAAAAACCAAAAATCTTGCAGATAAAATTCTTGTCATTTTCAACCATTCAATCATTACATGTTTCCTTGATGTCCACCATGCTTTGGACTTCTATTGGAGTTCTACTTGCGGGGGAAAAAAGATCTTTTAAAAATGAAATATATTTATCTGAGATGTACCAGTGTATTATAAAATTAAAAAATAGATGTAATTGCAGTGTTTGGTTTAGAAGTAAGTGCACCTGCCTATTAATTATAAAGTTAATATATAAAGTTAATATATAATTATAAAGTTGAGGACCCAGTTTGTGGGGGCAATAAGCTGACTTTGTATAAATATACAAAAGTATGAAGGCTATTGCTTAGTGCATTGTAAGCCGCCCTGAGTCTCCGGAGAAGGGCGGCATATAAATCAAATTAAAAAAAAAAAGTTGGGAAATGTTAAGGAGGGTTTTAGATGAGTACAGAGAATGGTGGAAATCATCCCCCTGACTGAGTGTTTTGTAATTCCTCGCATGGTGAAATCCATCAATGTGAAAATCATCCAGGCTGCCATTCTATGATAGCAATGTAAAAAAAGTGGAGGGTAAAACTTTGTGGCAAATGTGGCATAGTAAAGTAAATTGAGCTCTTTTGTGCAGGAATCCAGTGCAACCACTGCATTCTTTTACCTGAACCCACATAATCAGGTCCATATTCAGGACGATGTCAAACATCCTTTCAGTTTTACGGCAGCTTGTCTCTTAAAGAGAACAGGAGTGTCTTGGGAATCATTTGGTGCTGCTAAGAAATCTAATTTTTCAATCCCTGAAATTACTTCCAATAATGATTTTTCATTTCCACACTCCTGAAAGGCATGGCACATAAAACCACAGATCAAAGTAGTGGTCAAGGCAGTTCATCATGCAAAGGTAATGGCAGAACTTCAATATTGTAATTAAGAGAGCTATCACTTGAAGATTTGCATTGAAACTCACAGGTGTCATTCATAATTCAAAGCAAAAGATCCATTAGTTCAGTCCATCTTTTACTTGTACGATTGATTTACAACATATCCTGTTTTTTTCTGGATAGGCTGCCAAGTAACATGCAATGTCTGCTAAGGCTCTAATTTTTTTTAATCTTTATAAGACTATCCCCATCAGCATGAAACATGGCAACTTGAAGTAGAAATCCTAGAGTTATTGTTGGGTTAGGTCCAAATAAATGTTTTAACTGCTTTTGGAATAGTTGAGAGATTTGGAAAAATGATGGGACACTGTAGTCTTTCAAAGATTTTCAGTGGATCATACAGTAAGTCCTAACGGACTTCAGTCCCATTCATCAGTGTCACAGAATAATGGGCTGAGGATGGAGCTCAACATCATATGGTCTTCGTCTTCTCAATGATTACCTTTTACCTTTGGTGGACTTAGATTTCAGACTGTTCCTTTGCATTCTGATTCAACTAAGTTTGTCTGCCTTCAAATCAAACCCAGCCATGCTCCCTCCACTTCCCCCCCCCCCATCTCTCTCACATACACAGTCCTACCAAGATGTACATACACACACACTGTGTCACTAACAAGTTGTGGTACTAAATGATACCCCTCCACACAAACACATGTGAATTACATTCACTACCTATGAGATGTTCCCCCCTTTCATACATATTACTTGCTTAAAGTAACCTTTGTAAGAAAATATTGACAGCAAGTAAAATTGGACCTGAGGGGGGGGACAGAGTGAAGAATCAGTCAGGAACCTGTGGCCGTGTACACCACATTGTTTATATTCACTGATCATATCTCAACGATAATACAGTTGCCATGCTGATCTAGTAGGAAGGGATTAATAATAAGGCGGCCACCTATGGGTTTATCCAAAACATTCTAACGTCATGCTGTAATTTCCACTGCTTCGGCCTTTTTCTTTGTCTTTGAAATGTAGCAGGCCAAAGGGCTATATGTTATGGATCTGCTTTCGTTGTGGGCTGGCCAGCAAGCTGCCAATGCTTTGTTGGAATCCTGCTGTACACTCTTTGCTATTTTCCTACCTATTAAATTTTTATGTTGCATGTTCAAACTTCTTCATAGTTACTTTAGGTGAGCCAGGCTTTGCCATAACATAGTCTATTAGAACATGGACTCTGAAAGCAATGCCCTTTTCCTAAGTGATCATGGTCATGTGCTGGAGGCAGAAGATTAAACTGTAGCTGCAGAGGGAAGGATTCAACTACAGGTAGTCCTAGACTTACAACCATTCCTATAGTGACCATTCAATTTCAATTCAACAGCACTGAAAAAAGTTAGTTATGATCAGTTTTCACACTTATGACCATTGTAGCATCCCATGATCACCATGATAAAAAACATGCATGTATGACAGTTTGCACTGTTCCAGGGTCATGTGGTTGCCATTTGTAATCAGATGTCTTCTGGCAAGCAAAGTCAAAAAGGAAAGCCAGATTCATTTAATGACTGCATGATTTGCTTAACAACTGGACTGATTTGCTTAATAATTGTAGCACAAAAAAAAAAAGACCGTACAATGGGGCAAAACTCACTTAAAAACTGTCTTGCTTAGCAACAGAAATTTCTGTCTCAATTGTAGTGATAAGTCAAGGACCTGCATAATATGAAATGCTTCCAATTAAAAGACTCAGTTTTTGAGAGGTGAAAACTATTCTCATCAAAGGAACTGCAGCCAACATATTACATTGTACCTATGGATCAATCGGTAATAATCAATTTTTTTTCTTTTCTGCCACTTTTTTCTTTAAATTGAGATTCTTATTAAGTAATAACATTATCATAGGCAATAACATAGGCAATGCTCAAACTATAAATGTATAATTTGGATTTCTGAATTCTTTGATTACCAAAAACATCATTTTAGATTCTCAGAGAGAGTTAGTATATTTATAACGTTCCTCCGTTTTCTGATTCCATTAGACAATATGTGTGTGTGAATATTTCCTAAATACAACTGAGGAAATCACTGATCATAGACTAAAACTGGTAGGCACAAAAGTAATTTGACAAACCAACACTGTAATACAGCTTTGGACATTTAAGCTCTTAGCTTTACAACCATTTGACATGTTAATTGCAACAATAATGAAGTATAATTATATTTAAATCTTGCTTTAAGTGACATCATTAAAAGAAATTATTGCGGCTCTCAGTATGACAAAGAAATAATAGTGTTCTGACATAATTTAAAGATATTTTGCATGCATGTTTCTATAAAAGAGGAAATATGTATGGAAAACTAAGAAAGCTATTTGCTTTTCTAAAGCTTAAAAAGCCAGAAAGCTTTTAGAATAAACCTATAGCAATCTGTTCACCATGCTATGCAAAAACATAGTAATCTAGCATGGTTCTTGTTGACCTGAGTGACAACTGAGCCAATATGGGTTTCTGTAATTTACGTCTCCCCATATATTTTTATGGAGAGACACTTTTTGTCTAACTATTCTGATGAGACCTATCTAGTATAATTGAATTCTAGCATAGCTCTCATCTTCCTCAGAGTATACAAGCCCCACAACCACATCAAGGTAGTGCCTCTGTCATCCCCCCAGTCTATAATTTGTGTATAAACTGCTGCTGTTCTCTGGCCCCATCTAGCGGCCAAGGCCAAATACTTTATTGTTTGTAAACTGATCCAGCCCTTCAAGACATCCATCTTCTCATCATCCTTCATTCCAAACAAGAAGTACATCCTGGGAAGCCAGACTCCATTTCCTTGAGCAATCTGAGGAAACAGAAACAGCGGGAAGAATCCAGCCTAATCCATGACACACATTAAACTGAGGACAAAAATCCACATCCCATACACACAGAATCATTGGTGAGATTTAGATTTATCTACATTTGTTTTTGTGATGCTCACCAGCAACTCAACACCACTTATTTTATATTTGGGTTCTTACTGCATATATTTCTACTTTTCCCTATTTCACTCATCCTGTTCCTTTAATAAAACATCAAGATCTATTGTCATGCCTGTTAAATCCTCATAGTTACGACCACATATGCCCAGGCTTTGTTGCCGGGCTACGTTGATTACAATGTTGATTGGTTCTGAGGCAAGCAGCAAAAGTGGAGGGAAATCGCTGCTTGCCCATTGGTTCACGCAGCCCTATTTAAGCGGCTGTCAGTTGCGGAGTTCGTTGTTGTTTTTACACTGGTGTTCCTTGCGGGTTCTGTTAATAAAACTTTGTTAAGAGCAACCAAGCCTCCCGAGTATTCCTGACTACCGGACACTTCAATGCCCACATCGGAGTCTGAATCTGAGATGGAAGATGAACAGCTGAGAGAGAGTGTGAGAGTGGCTCCATTGGCTGTGGATGAAACTGGGGAAGGGCAAAGTCAGGCTGGGCAGAGCAGGGGAGAGGTAGAACAAGGGAGAGTGGGTTCAGATGAAGACCAAGGCCCACCCCCTCCTCATCCTAGGGCAAGCAAGGAAGAACACAGAAGAGAGCAATGTTGGTTGCGTGGCTTACGAGGAAGGAAAGGGCCCTGATTCTGTTCACAAGGCACCCCTAGGGAAGAAGTTTAAAGGAGAGGCAGTTGGGAGGGGCATTTGCCTGCATTCTTGGCATTCTCCTGACTGTTTGAATTAGTGCCGGGCTTCTGTGCATTTATCTTGTCTTGCTGGAATTATTCCTCCCTTCTGGGACTCATTATCTAACCCTGCTGGAGTGATTGATTGCAGTCATTCTGCTTAAAGTCTTTGGACTGGAGTCCTGGAGTTCTGGCTGCAGGTTTGTGGGAGAGTTTTTCTCCAGGCCAGAGAGTAAACGGGACATTGGGGGCAAAGTTGGTACCAATAAAGGGACTCATACCAGTTCTCTGGCTGTGTTGCCTTCGTGCCATGCCCCAGGTTATCACATCTATGCATGTGGTCTGTTTTATTAGAGGATAGGTGGGTTTAACTGCATGTCAAGCTGCACACACGGTAACTTGTAGCAAGGACAGAGGAGCCTCACTGGGGTTCATGTTGAATACGTTTAGAACAGATCACCTCCTTATTTCTTCCTTATGTTTTTTTGGTCCCAGTTCAATGAAAACTAAACCAGGGTTGATCAGAGATTGCTTCCAGCTTTCCACTCTTTCAGGTCATTTTTGGTCAAGTTCAAAAAAATGTATACTTCTTTGGGATTTTTTTTCTTTGTTCCTCTCATTTATTTAACCATTTTTGTCTTCATTTTCACATATATTTTAAGGTTAAAGCATGATGATAGCCTAGTAAAAGTAGTCCTTGACTTATGACCACAATTAAGCCCAAGATTTATGTTGTTAAGTGAATTTTGTCCCGTTTTTTTTTACTTTTACTGCCACAGTTGTTAAGTGAATCACTGCAGTTGATAAACTAGTAACCCAGTTGTTAAGTGAATCTAGCTTCCCCATTAAATTTGCTTGTCAAAATGTTGGAAAAGGTGATCAT
This sequence comes from Ptyas mucosa, assembly GCA_012654045.1. Classification (NCBI taxonomy): domain Eukaryota; kingdom Metazoa; phylum Chordata; class Lepidosauria; order Squamata; family Colubridae; genus Ptyas; species Ptyas mucosa. Next base: position 29,195,960 of record WNWU01000001.1, read on the forward strand.
TCTGGGATAAAGCAAAGGTCATAAATACGAACCAGTTGCTAAGCATCTGAATTTTGATCATATGATCATATGGGGAAGCTGCAAAGGTTGTAACTGTGAAAATGGTCATAAGTCATATTTTTCAGTGTCATTGTCACTTTGAATGGTCTCTAAATAAATTGCTGTAAGTCGAGGACTATCTGTACAGAACTCCAAAATATTGAACTTTTATAGAAAATCTCTGTGGAAGCTAATCATCTCCATCTTTTTTCTTTCTTTCTCCAGCCCTATACTCCTCTCTAATTTAGATGTTACAGAGTCTATTCTGTATTAATAAAAGGATTAAAAAATAGAATTAGTCAACAGGAAATTATAAACAATAGTTAATTTTTGAAAATGAAGAGGGGTAAATTAAGAGATTCCAAAGCGCTCTATAAAGCGCTATAAAGCGCTTTATATACTTATAAAGATAAGTATATATATTGTGTACACTTTAAGGCCAGCAACAAGATGGCTATGTTTGCTAATAAAGCTGAAGTAATTTCAAAGCAAAATGGACAGCAAAATGGACAATAAAAGGAGCTTTAAATTAGCTCAGCTAAAATATGAGGATCTCAGTTCAATAGAAAAAGGGGATCATGGGATTATTGTTAATAATTTGATGAGAGTGGGAATTCAGAATATGGCTGATTTGAAAAGTAAAATGTAAAATAAAAGTTACATTTGGGTCTTCTTTTTTTAAGACAAAAGGTAAGCAAAGAGAGAAATCGCAGTAAAAATATAAAAGCATACATACCTAAAAATGAACAAAATAACAAATCAAATCAATGTTCCACAATTCATTAAGATAAAAGGAAAAATATAGTTTTTCTAAAATATACTCTAAAATATACTCTAACCGAAGGGTTAGAGTTTATACTACAAAGCACTATTCAGACTATAGAATAGTACTTAGCTGTGGTGAAGGAAATAAAATCAGATTGATCTGATAATAACATCTTGAGATAAAATTGGAACAACCAGAATATTTAGTAAAGAGTGGAAATAATAATTCCTGGTGAGCACCTGCATGGAGAGGGCAATAGTGAATAGCAGGTTCCATTGATTCAATTATAATGTTTTCTATCTTTTTTTCACTTCTACATAATACCAGACCTCAAGATTATCTCTGAGACTAAATTTAGGGCAGATAGAATAATTCTATCACTACATGGAAGAGTGTTATATCGGGCAGTATTATAAATGTAAATTATAAATAATAAATAGTTTTAAATTTTAGCTTTTCATATGCTGTAGGAATCACTGTCAACTATGGCCTAGATCAGTGATGGCTAACCTTTTTGCCATCGTGTGCCAGGAGAGGGGGGGGCGGGGGAGGGTCGTGCGCGCACATGCCCACACGCATGTGTGTTTTTCTTTCTTACCTGGCTCCAGATCCTGTCTATTTATCTGGGAAGGGCAAAAACAGCCTTTCCCACTTCCTTGGAGGCCCTACGGAGGCTGAAAGTGGGACAGGAAGTGACATTTTTTGCTGTCCCCAGCCTCCAGAACCTCTCTAGGAGTCTCTAGGAGCCTCTCTAGGAATCTCTAGGAGCCTCTCTAGGAGTCTTTGGAGGACGGGGACAGCAAAAAATGTCACTTCCTGTCCCACCGGAAGTCAGGAAATGGGCCCTTTCAGCCTTCGTAGGGCCTCCAAGGGAGTGGGAAAGGCTGTTTTTGCTTTTCCCAGATAAATAGACAGGATCTGGAGCCAGGTATGAAAGAAAAACGGGCCTTCCCCACCTACCCCAGTCCCTCCAGAGGCAGGAAACAGCCTGTTCCCCTACTTCTGGTGGGCCCAGAAGGCCCGAAAATCAGCTGGCTGGCGGGCGCATGCGCCCCAGAGCTGAGCTGGCGTGCCCACTAATATGGCTCCGCGTGCCACCTGTGGCACGCGTGCCATAGGTTCGCCATCACGGGCCTAGATAATGCAAAACAGGGGAATACTTGCTGTTAGCTTCAGGATCACAGTGTCATGTTTTGGGAATTGTGTTGACTAAGCATATAAACTGTTGGATGATATTGTATTCACTTCTTGTTTCTAAGCTTTTGATAAGTATCTGACTTTCCTACAAAAATAACATTTTGGGTTTGCAGGGAACTATTACCCTATGAATGCAAGCAGCAATGTGTACATCTTCTGCCATCAAAATATGGAATCAAATATTCTCCATTATCACATCAAATATTTATTTGAAGAGGAGCCAGTATTTTCAGTTTAAAGGAAAGCTGCAGATTGATTTTGCTTCTCTAGATCAACCTTTGCCTAGTTTCCCAGCCAGAAGCTTAAAAACAATTACAACATATGCTCTGGCTGTCAAAATCTTACTTGTTCAATTTTCTAGACATCAGCAAAGGAGCATGATTGATACACAGTGTGTCAGATCTCCCTGTTAGGATTTTTTTTTCCCCCTTCTGTTTTATTAGTAAACCAATTCTGTTATTTTTATGCCTTTCAAATGTCATTCGCAGCACTTTGGCAGAAATGTTTTACTCTTGAAATAAACGTATCCTATTGGGTACTACATTTCAAAGAATCTCCCTCTGCCACAAGATGATTGAGTGTAGATTAATTACTTTTAAACTTAAGAACCCCAGTCATTTCTGTTAAGTACAATTAAAAAAAGGTTCAAAACTATGTTTGATTGTTTAGCTGTTGTAATCCCAAATGTTACTAAACTCTGAAGTCTTCTTCATGGCTTTTCCTCACGTCCCTCAATATTAACGAACAAGTGTGTTCTAATAACCATTTTTAAATGGCACATCCTCATGGTGTTGAATTGTCTTATCCCCAGCCCAAAGGGCAGGCCATCCTTAGCTGTTTTAAAATGGTTTCCCTCTCCTCTTATCGCCCTCTTTGCTGAGGCCATGATCTCGTATACATCGTCATAATTTGGCTGATGATGCTGTCAGAGGTTGAGAAATGGTCAGCTCTTTTGGCTATTTCAGGATGCTTCAGATGGTTTGTTGTTCTTGTGGTTATGTTGATTTGAACTGCAGCAGGAACCAGACACCTGGCTTCCACAGAAGCATCTGTCTACATCAGGGGTGTCAAACTCAAGGCGCATGGCCAGATCCTGCCCACGGTGTGCTTAAATCTGGCCCGTAGGGCCAACCTGGAAATAGCAAAAGCAGATATTTTTTTTTCTTTTCTCCCTAGGAGAGAAACATCTATCTCTACCCAGGATTGATCTCTCAACCTTCCAAGTGGAAGGCAAGTGTTTTCACCACTAGGCCACCATGTCACTCAAAATTAAGATAATATTTTTATTATTTAATATTCTTCAACAGCATTAAAGAAAAATGTATATGTATCTCTGTCATATCTATCTTTCTTTCTATCTATCTATCTATCTATCTATCTATCTATCTATCTATCTATCTTATCTGTCTGTCTGTCTGTCTATCATCTATCATCTATGTATGTATACGTCTCAATTGCTTATTTAAAATTAAAAATATTCTAGATTTAAAATCATACTAAACAAAAGTCACTATTCTCAATATTATCAGGAGATTTAGACACTGTGAATATATCTGTAGATCAATTGTGTATTAAAGAACCATTTTAACTGTATATATTACCATACTGGAATTTTAGGCAATTAAATTTAAAAATACAGTTTAAAAATATAACATTATGGATGAAAATATTAATACCATTATTTCTCTCCCCACAAACAACGGATAAACTAAACCTATCTGCAATTTTCTAACTGAGATTATCCAAGAGTTTAAATACTTCATATATCATTTCATAATAACTGTACTTCTGCCACAATATCTTCCAAATGTGCTTTCCAGACTTTAATGCAGGAAATAAAATAGAGCTATTGCTAAAAATGGAACCAAGGCTCTGAAATAATTCATAGTTCTAATTATATCCATAGCAGTTTTTGACTTGGTCACTTGCTTTCTATACAGAAGTTGCAGGGAAAATATATTTCCAGTGTCAAAGCTGAAAGTCATTAATGTTAAAATTGATTCTATATATTATTCAGTTTCCCAGCAGATCCCAATAACACAGAGAAGCATTTTTTTTGGGGGGTGGGGATCCATTTGCTTGAAGCAATTCTGTAAAAATATTCATCCTTAATCTTAAGTGGTCAGATAGCTTTAGCATTTCAGTAAGAATTCAGGAAAACTGCAAAAATACAACCACTTAGCATGAGTCTGGCACTTAAAAGCTTTTCACTACTAGTTAGTTATGTACTCCAACAATTATATTTTAATTTTCATAAAGTGGTTCCCAATCAAATTTCAACTTTGGAGGTTTTCATTTTGTGGGAATTTTAAGAGATGCTAAAATAGTTTCAATAAAATATATTTAATTTAGCAATAGAATTTCACTGGAAAGTGAAATAAGGCTCACAATATTTCTCATAGAGGTTTCTCATTAAATAGTTTTGGTTAGGTAAAATTGCACATCAGTTGTGGAAATGCTTTATTTAGTGCATAAGTTGTAAAAAAAATCAGCCAAAGGAACATAAGCAAGGAACTGAAAACAAAGCGAAAAGGTAATTATATTTTAGACAGTTCAATATTGTTTCTGTCTGCCTGGATTCTTTCCAAAGAATGACACATTAATTGATTAATAATATAAGAAGAAATATCATTTTCAAATCACTTTATCTTTCAGTGAAGAAACTGGAAAAAAATTTGGTTTTTTTTTTAAAAAAAACAATAATGGTAATTCAGCAGTTTGTCATCTGAATAAAACATAGTTGAGTATTTGATATATTTTTTACAATAAACATAAATACAACATGTAACCTTTACTAGAATAACAATGTTACCTATGATTGAATCTCTTTAATGTGATATACTGTATTTTTCAGAGTATAAGACACACCTTTTTCCCCCCTAAAAGAGGCTGAACATTTGGGTGCGTATTATACTCCGAATGTAGCTTTTTCAAAGCTTTTTTTCAGCTCTAATGAGGCGTTAATGAGGCACTAGCCAGCAATCTTCCCAGCTTTGCCTGCTCCTTCGACTCTCCACTGTGCTTTAACCAGGCGCTAGCGAGCAAAGCGATCTCCATGCTTTGCTCCTACTCTCAGCTGTCCTTTAGAAGCTTTTTTTCAGCCCTAACTAGTTGCTAGCTGAGTGAAGCGATCTCTCTGTGCTTTGCCTGCTTTTCTCATTGCTGCTTCCTCTCAGCTGTGCCTTAGAAGCTGTTTTTTATCCCTAAGCAGGGGATAAAAAACCAGCAAACTAATGTGCTGAAGCTGACCAGTCTAAGGACGCTAGCCAGATGAATACCTGGTAGCAGATTTTTTTCCCCCCTATTTTCCTCCCCCAAAACTAAGCTCCGTCTTATACTCCGATGTGTCTTATACTCCAAAAGATACGGTACCTAGAACTTTATCACTTCATTCTAAGTCAGGAACCATTAACACTCTTTCAAGGAATTTTTCACTGAAATAATTTAGTAGTATTTGAAATGTTTATCATAATGGGGTATTACTTGATTTTGGAGATATATCTCCCAAAGTAGGTGGAAGTGTAGGAAGCAGCTGACTGGTGGCAGCTGATAGAAAAAGGGGTAGACTAGATGTGATCCATACAGGAAGTGTTATCTGCTGGAGCTGGTTGAGTCCCTTCTACTGCATTTGAATCAGAACTTGGTATAGAACTTGAGCAGATTTATGAACCAGAGAGGCACTCACAGGATTTGTTGCTTTGCAGTGGAGGTTGGTGGTTAGTTTGGTCAGGAATATTTACACAAGGGAATGCCTAAAGGAAGGCCTTCAGAGCTGAGCAATCTTTGGAAGGTTACAGTCATGGGCAAGAAGCCATGATGGTAATGCATTAGGTATGCATAAGGTGTGAACCATGTTGTGTTCTTGCCTAAGGAGGTCTCCAACAACAGTTGTACCATATACAAACTTATTGCTGGAGGCTGACTTTCTTCCTTTGAGGGAAAATAAGAAGTTTTAAATAAATCTCCCAAAAGATCAGAGGAAGAAAGAGGCCACTATGAGGAAAGGATAAATCTTTGGGGAGGATTATTGGGCTGTAGCCAAAATAATAGAGTTCATTCACTAGGAATGTAGAGTTTTGTATTTAGGTGGGAAAAATCAGATACACTGTGCCAGACAGTTGATACCTGCCTTGATACAATTCCTAATCTCAGGGTGAAATTCAAATTTCCAAGTGGAGTAATAGGAAGCTTCCTTAAATTCACAGATGATTTACCCAAAGTTATTCACAATTTTATTACAGTGTATTTTTTCACTCACAACAAGCAAAAGCTCTAGTGGGAAGTTGATATGGGGGAATAAAAAGTGTAATTACATCAGAAACTACAGTATATTGTTATTATTACAAACTTTACACTCGGAGGAATACAAAGTTCTTTGCTTGAATCTGTAACACATTATTGCAGGTTCACTCACAAACGTGTAAAATGGGAATAAGGTAAAACAATATGTTCTCAATATATGCTACCTACTCAGGCATTGTAAGTTTCAGGTTATTGCTAGTTAAAATCCAAAGCTATGAAACATTACATAACTCTAAACCATAATTTGAAGGTGGTAGAAGTGGATTTTTGTTTTTGGATTTTGTTGTTGTTGTTATGGTACAGATTTTAATTTTGTCCTGGGTTGTCTAGGCTTGGCTACATAATGGTACCGAAAAGAAATTCTGAAGAGACCTGTCTCTTATTCCCTTACTGCAAATAAAATATATCTAAAGAAAGCAGAAAGGGAAAAAATAGAAAAGGGGAAAAAAAAACATTTCTACTACCTGCTTTTTCTTTTAAGTCAAAGACATGTACTTGATACAGTTTTGTATCAATAAGAAATAATGCCCTACTGGCAAACACTCAACACACAATTCAATTTTCTCTAATTATAAAGCAAACTCTGTGAATCATGGAAACTGTAATTGCAGACATTAGAATAATTAAAAATTAAAAAATCAAAGGGTGCTGATTTTTTAAGTACTTATTTTTCAGCATTCCTACGGATGGAAAAATTGTGAGGAAACAATAATTGTGAAAGGAAAAGAAGACTAAGACCACAGAGATTGAAACCAATCTTTTCTAAATTGATGTGTACTCAAGATACATTTTTAATTTCATATGTCATAATTTAAACTTCTTAAGAAGAATTCAGATCTGCATACTTTGGGAGATAGATATTTTTTACACTGTATTGAAAAGGTCATTATAAAATAACCTGGAGATGAAATAATGCCATCTAGGTGTAAGCCATAACCCAGCCTTGGTTTCATCATTCTTTCTATAAAAATAAGCATATCATTCTTTAATATATAAATCCTAATCCAGAATATTTTCAAAAAAAATCCCTGTCTAATTGAACATAGACAATCCAGCCTGGGTTCAACAGAGGAGCAGTTATTTCATTACTTTCTGTTGTGAGACGCCCAAAAGCAGACCATGAAGGCACAAGTATTTCCCAGTCATTTACCTGCTCTTACCTGGAATTCAAAAACATTGGGGCTTTGAAAGTAGAAAATCCATGTAACCATTTAGGTTACAGACAGTAAACACAAATGTATCTATCCCCTTCCTTAAAAACATCCAATCAATAGTTTTGCCTCTGATATTCTGAAAATATCTCAAACAGGACATACATTCATAGCTAATATCCTCACTATTTGCAATTTTATTTATTTTTCATCCAGACTACTCATTCATTCGTTCATTCATTCATGTGTGTATGTGTATCCATTAAGCTCATGTTAAATTTTAGTGAGTATATAGGTAGACTTTTTCCATGACAACCTGTCCCCAAGCTGGCCCATCAGATCTTCCAAAGTTGTACCCATCACCAGTGTAACTGAGTCTAACTACTTTGCTGATGGTTGCCCTCTTTTCCTTACATCTTTTCCAGATAGCTAAGTCTTCAAAAATGCATCTGAAGTCCAATAATTTGAGCTTGATCATTTGTGCCTTGAGTGAAAACTCTGGGTTGGTTTGTCTATGGAGATTCTCAGTTATCCAGGTCATGGTTGTCCCAAAGGTGCTTTTTCAAGAGGTGACTGGACTTTCTGTTTTTTCTTTGAAGACATTTCACTTCTCATCCAAGAAGCTTTTTCAGCTCTGGGTTGATTTGTTTAATTATCCATTTGGTTCTCCCCCCCCCCCCCGCCCCTTGGCTGACCATGGTATTCTCAAGAGATTTGTCCAATACCATATTTCAAAAACATCAATACTCTTTCCATTCTGCTTCTTCAATATTCACAGAGATGAACATGTCCACCTCTCTTCTCTGATTTCACTTTTCACCCTTCATTATTAATACAAGCTCTTTTTTCACAGCTTACTTTTGATTAATTTTGGACTTTGGGAGTTTTTGGATCTTCAGAGATTCTGCTGAAAAACATTGGATAACCTTGACCAAAAGCAATCAGGTATACAGTAGCTAATGAGGAGGAGGATAAATTCTAAAAGATTCCTTCCTTCTATCTAGCAAACATTCTTAGCTGCTAAAGGCGATGAAGAAGCTTCTTGGATGAGAAGTGAAACATCTTCAAAGAAAATCCAAAAGTCCAGTTGCCTCTTGAAAAAAGCACCTTTGGGACAACCATGACTGGATGACTGAGAATCTCCACAGACATTTCTCAGTTGCTAGTTTTCCTGATTCAGACTGCTATTTTTCATTGATTATTTGCAATGTGAATCAACAACTTTTTCCTTGAAGCTTAATAGAAGCAAGTGGAAGTAGGCAGAGAAGAGGGCAAGATTCCTAGGCATCTAGGAATTCCGTAGCAGCAACTCCAAGAAACAACATATGGGCTGCAAGCCTTAAGTTCTTCATCCATGGTCAGATACCCTGCTGTTTGTTTGTTTTGTTTGTTTGTTTGTTTTGTCAATCCGTGAAAAGTATAAGTTTACAATTTGAGAAACTGTTCATAATTCAAGTGTTATGAACACAATGGTTAGAAATATCAACTATTTCAGTCTAAGGAAAATACCCTCATCTGGCTGGCATTTTGTCACTAGTTCTCCTTTATTCTCAACTTTTTATTTTATTTTATTTTTCTTATTGATACCATTTGTATTTTTATTCCTTTTTCTTTCTTCTTTTATTTGCTGGTCTCATACTTTTTTCAAAATCAACTAAAGTCAACTTCCAGTCCTGTTCTGTTAGAGCCAGCCTAAACTCCAGTTGCCATATTTTGGAACAACTGAGGATACAATCTCAAAGAAAGAGACCTGGAACTCACTTACCCTAGAATGTTAGCGTAGTAGAATTCTTACTTATGTGCACATAGAAATTGTCTAATTTACTGTCTTGATTATGCAGAAGAAAACTAAAGTACGTTTGAACAGCTATACCCCATATTTATCCCTTTCTCACTCAAATAAGCAGCCTGCCTTCCTAGGGAGTCCTTCTGTGATTCAGTTTATGAAACAGACAACCAGAGTTAAAACATAATACAAAAGTAGTAGTCAGAATGTTTAACATTGTCTTTCATCTCTCAATATTTTGCAGTAACAAACAAACAGAAAAAAATAAATTGGGTTCTTATGACAACAAATTGAAAGTTAAAAGACCAGCTGAGCTCCAGAGTAAGATGTGATCACTCTGCATCCATTCCTCAAAGCAATGCATTAGCTGCATTGATGGGATAAACCTTCTGAAAAATGTTGCAATATCCCCATAGCCATGAGCATGGGGGGGTGGGGGCAGTTCATTTATCAAAGACTAGTAGTATGAAATACCTAGATAGATAATGATGTTGTTTTTACAGAAATAATAAGTTCAAGTCTCCTTTTTGGTCATCACTAAGTGATTATGTGAGCAAGCAATAACAACAAAATTATGTTTAAAATATGTTACACTTATTTCGCTTATAATTGAATTTATTGCACACAGAGAAAGATGTAGTATAGTATTGCTCATCACGATGACTCTAAAGATACTCCTACAAGGTTGTAAAGGAAGTACAGAAGGCATGTAAATACTGAACAGTATATCCATCTATATTTTTAGAATGTTCATTTTCATTCTAGGAAGTCCAAAGTAGTTAGCAGAGAAGAAGTGCAAAGATACTAAATTTAAACCTATGTTCTTCTGCACTACTATTAATCCTGTCATTGTTTCTATCACCCATCTCCTCCCACTCCTCCCACTATCACCCATCTCCTCCCACTGTAACCTTGTTACTGGTATCCTTACAATTTATATTGACTGTTTCCTAATATGATTTGATTGCTTATTTGTACGCTATGACTATCATTAAGCATTGCACCTTATGATTCTTGATGAATGTATCTTTTCTTTTATGTACACCGAGAGCGTATGCACCAAGACAAACTCCTTATGTGTCCAATCACACTTGGCCAATAAAATTCTATTCTATTCTATTCTATTCTATTCTATTCTATTCTATTCTATTCTATTCTATTCTATTCTATTCTATTCTATTCTATTCTATTCTATTCTATTCTATTCCATTCCATTCCATTCCATTCCATTCCATTCCATTCCATTCCATTCCATTCCATTCCATTCCATGTCTGAAAGCATAAATGTTTTATCAGAAATAAGACACATCAAATTCAGGTATGGTTATTTCTATGTTAGCAGGTAAATACAGTCTTCTTGGCATATAATTATAATTAGGTATCATTGAAACATTTTATGTAAAATGTTGTAAAACTTTTTCTAAATCCTTCTAATCCATCCATCATATCTTATTAAACAAAAACATCTGGAACTAAAACTAAAATTTGTATCAAATCTTCATAAAAAATTAAGGTCTCCTTTATTACAATAGATAAATGACATTGATTTCTTGTTTTTCTCTGAGTTGTTTTCTCTTGTCAGAGCAGGGATGATGTTGGCTAGTCAAAACATCTGCAAAAAGAACCAAGAAACCAACAATTCAACCTAAGTTAGATACATTTTCCACTATTACAACTGAAAAACCAAATAGTATTGATATGAGTCACTCACACACTAGTATGTTTTTAAAAACCTTTTTATTAATCTTTATTTTAGAAAAACACAACCTGTAAGCACAATAAGATACACTTAAACAACAAAATTAAACTAAACAATCCTTAATTTTTTAAAAAAGAATGATAAAAATCAGAACACTAAAAAAGATTACGAAGAAAGAAAGAAAGTCATTTTTGTGTGAAAATATATTTTACCATTTACTACTTATCTATATAACTAATGAAAGGGAAACAATAATAAGGATATAATAAATACTAGAATATGATATACTGCTATACTAGATTCTGTATATATGCCTTTGTATTTGTATCACACATATTATGTCTTTATATTTGTATCTCCTGTAACAAACATATTCTGTTATTAGGCCTCTGTAATGTATCTGGTATTTGTCAAACATATGTCCCTGCCATTTGACCTGAACCCGTATCAATCTTCTCCCTGTTTTTCCTTGTGTATCTAAGAGCATGGTACGTATCTCAGTTGAAACTACAGCCACCAACAAAGGGATAATTTACACCTCAATCCTAATTTATGTTTGATCTAGATAAACTCCTGCTTTCCAGAGCCAGGAGGCCAAAGTGGCCAATTGAGTAAACAAAGAAATGCTTAAGGATTAGTAATTGGTAAATTTCTATTCCCCCTTGCAAGGGAACAAGGAATACACAAACTTAAACCAGGAGGCCAGAATTGGGTACTAAGCTGACGTCTCTGAGGGTATAAAAGGACGCCATACCTTTCCCAAGGTGTGGCTATCTCCTCGCATGCATTGTATCTGTATGTTCTGGATATAGTTCCACACAGTATTTTGTTTTTGGCCATAAATAAAATCTGGTTTTTTGCAAGCCTCGTCTTGAGTCTCTCTCTTTGGCATTCTGGTGAATCAAGTGTATTTGGGGACCTTACACTATGCTTATAATTCTTTGCTGCATCCAAGACATCTCAATTTTTATATTTATATGTACTATTCAATTAGTATATGAAAGGCATCAGCAAACAGAAATCCCAATTAGTAACTCTATTTATCTGCTAGAAAGTATAACACCAAAAACACCAAATATACACAAAGTTGGTGTTTTCCAAATTATAATCACTACCCTCATCAAATCTGTCCTTCCTTCCACCATTTTCTTTTCACACATCCTTCTATTTTTATTTTTTTCCCTATCCTTCTTTTCTTAGCAACTCTAATGTCAAAGAAAAGCTACTTTTGCAAATGTCCTGAAAATTTGTAATAATTACCCACGTTTAATATTATTGAGTAGTTCATCTTTCCCAACTTTCTAGATATGAAATTTAAATTATTTGAGAGGAGAATATTATGTACTGCTAGAAAATCATGGCACACTAGTCCTTACTTTTTATATTAATGAGCTGCTGATGTTTTAATTGCTAGATGTAGAGACTAGGGAAGCCATTTACATATCTGTCAGCCGGTTTAGTTCCAGAATCAATTCATACTTTCAAATTCCATAGCCTCTGTATATTTAAGAACAGGTGAATTGCCAAAGGTTCCAGAGAAGTTATTATATAATATTTTACCCTTTCAAGTCACTTAGCATTGTCATCTGGGAGTTTAAGATAGTGGCATGCAAATTCACAAGCACGCCAAAAGGCATTATGAATGTAGATTTGTTTTGAAGTGGTGTCATTTTGGAAAGATGGAAGGGATGGGGGATGGGGATGAAGCACAGCCTTTGAAAGCTGCAAAACTACAGTACTAAAGGCATTTTATATTGTGATTCTGAATGGATAATTTTTAATTGTGCGGAAAACATGAAAGATTCAACGGCAGAAGGCTCTGAAATGCATCTTATTGGGGAGTTTAGAGTAGCTATGTAGTATTGTTTGTGTAACTCTCCATTTCTGTAGCAGCACAACTTTCTGTTGTACTAATTAATCACTAGCAGAGACAATTGTTAACTATTATTAATTGTGAGTATTTTTTTCCATTTTTCTTATTGATTGATTGATTGATTGAATCCAAAATATAATTATTCTGGAATAAAAGCTTCACATTTGGCAGCTAGTGACTTTGGAACAATCACTCTGTCTCAGACCTAGGAAGCAAGCAATGGCCAACCACTCCCAAAATCTTACAAGAAAACTGCAAAATTCTGTCTTTATTTTCTTTTATTGTTTTTATTAAAACAAGTTGTTAACATAGCTTATTTTTAATTTACTATTAACTTATGCCTTAAGGGGAGTTAACACTTATGGAACATTTGACTATAAATAGCTTACCTTTATGCCAGTCAATGATGCTATATATTCCATCAACAGGGACTGCAATACAAGGGGACCTTAAGTTGTCCCTGTCTGTGTTGATGCTCTCTGTGCCGCAAGCCAGGTTTTTTTAAATCCACCTGAAGCAGGTAGATGTTACCAGGTGTTTAATTTAGACTGCTGGCTGCTTTGGACTATTCCCCCATTGCTGTGCAGTTCATGCCAGCAAAGCAGCTGCCAATCACTTTCATTTCTATGGGTGGGCACTTACTTAATAGACATATCTAATACGTCTGTTTATGTCTGAATATGTCTGTGGGTATATATATGTGTATGTGTGCACATAATTCTTGAAATCCTTTATGCTTTTTTTCTAAACAAAACCATTTTTCATCTGAACATTTTAGCGTATGTAAAATTTATAGAACTCCAAAACAGAGTTATAGATGATGCTTTTAAAATGATCATCATAAAAGAGGATGCTTTTAAAAGTTTACAAATAGAGGTAGTCCTCACTTACCAACCACTTCTTCAGTGACTGTTCAAAGTTGCAAAAGTGCTGAAAAAAAATGAGACCTAGAAATGGTCCTTAAAATTGAAACTCTTGCAGTATCCCACCCATTCACATGATTGTGATTCAGGTGTGTATGATGGTTACAATACATTGCAATCACATGATCGCTATCTGTGACTTTCACAAGCAGCTTCCAACAAGCAAAGTCAACAAGCAGGAAGTCACAAGAAGTGGTCGTAGGACAATGCACTTCAAAACCATGAATGATTCACTTGAAAGGACATTGTATGTCAACATGGCCATGTGACATTTGATTTAATGACTTGAACCCGTTAGCAATGGAGTTTCCATTCTCAATTGCAGCCAGTAAGTGAGAATTATCTATACATATATTTGTGTATATTTAATTTTGATTTATGAGAATCAAAGAATGGAGAACTTCCAATCTACAGGCCACATATGTTCTGTGAAAATTATCCTTCTCAGAGATCAAGAGACATTTGGGGCAATTTTAAGATCCCTAGCCATAATAAAAATTGAAATATTTGAATAATAAATACTTGAATAATAAAATAAACATACGACAGTGCCTACATCTGAGGGACTCTTTGAAACTGGGACAAAGGCCAAATTGCCTTCTTGGCTGGTCCTCTTTCATTGTCTCTATATGAGATCATCTCACATAAATCAATAAAGCTTTTCTTTTGACTAAAATCCAGTCCTCTATACTTTTCTCTTCACAGAAAGTATGCTTCCTACTTCATGCATGTTGAGAGACACAATATAATCCCCATGTGCCTAATTGTACATGAAGATCAAAGCAATTATTTCCTTCATGCACCAGGCAGGCCTAGTGCATTCAATGGACTTTAGATATTTTTAAGGATTATTGAAACACTACCACAAAAATATTATACATTTAATAATGTTTTGTTTATAGGTAGAGCAATCAAGTACAACTGACACAGAAACATATTCAGTGAAAAATATCTAGGCTTTAAATTATCTTGAACAAGAGATGCAGTCTCTCTCTCTCTCTCTCTCTCTCTCTCTCTCTCTCTCTCTCTCTCTGTGTGTGTGTGTGTGTGTGTGTTTAAAATCAGGTACTGCATTGCATATTTTTGGGAATTAGACTTCAAAATGAAAATAGTTTCAGTGACTTTCTGATACTCTGTGTTGGTGTGTCTGTGCTTACGTATGTGTTTTCCAAAAACAACAACTAAAACAACACACTTTAGTTTACCAAGTTTTGATTAAATTTAGTTCAGTATCTGGTATTTCTCCCCCCCCCCCCCAAAGCTTTGTTCTTTACAGAATAGTGTAAAAATATTTGTAATTATTAGCTGAAAGTCCTAAAACAATGAACTTCTAACTGCATTCTTCTGGGTATATGATACATTTTTATGTAGCCTTCAGTGCAGAAAATCTTGTTCAGTCTTTATCAGAAATCGCAATTAAAAGTCAGTCTTCTTACAAGGCTATAATAGTAATTATGACAAGAACTTTCTTGCACATGGAACAGCTGTTCCATGTGAGAAAACTTATAGTTTACTATGAGTCAGGAAAAATGGGACCTATCAAAAGATTGGCTTTGCATAAGGAGAACACTGGGAGTTGCTATTGCATACATGCAAATTAAGGCATTAATGTCTTTCCAGGTGCTTTGACTGTAATATTTTCCTCTACAATAATATGTATTTTGACAAAAAAACAACAACTTTGTCAAATCAGCCAGTAGGAGATGAAATATTGTAAAAACATTAACACCA
Organism: Ptyas mucosa; assembly: GCA_012654045.1. Classification (NCBI taxonomy): domain Eukaryota; kingdom Metazoa; phylum Chordata; class Lepidosauria; order Squamata; family Colubridae; genus Ptyas; species Ptyas mucosa. The sequence continues at coordinate 29,211,427 of WNWU01000001.1, forward strand.
TAAATTTTATAACTGAGCTATCTTATAATACGTGTTGTCTTAGGTATCTGTTTTCTACTGATATTTTCCAAAACTGCTTCTTTCCATGTACTGTTCACATAAACTATAGCTCCTTTAAATTACTATGAGAACAAGCAAAAAATATGGATTGGTTGATCATCTTACAATTCTTTCTATAAATTAGGATTTAAAGATGGCATATAGGCAGTGGTGAAATCCAAATATTTTTACTACCGGTTCTGTGGGCGTGGCTTGGTGGGCTTGATGTGGCTTGGTGGGTGTGGCTTGGTGGGCGTGGCAGGGCAAGGATACTGTAAAATCTCCATTCCCTCCCCACTCCTAGGGGAAGGATATTGCAAAATCTCCATTCCCACCTCACTCTGGGGCCAGCCAGAGGTGGTATTTGCTGCTTCTTCGAACTACTCAAAATTTCTGCTACCAGTTCTGCAGAACCTGTCAGAACCTGCTGGATTTCACCCCTGCATATAGGTGATTCTTTACTTAGGACCAGTAAAGGTATACTGCAAATTTGACTCCTCATACAAATCTTTTTATAAATGAAGTCATAATAACTTGTTGGATATATTTCTTTTTTTTTTTTTAATGGAAAGATACAAGAAATCATCCACAAGACTATTCTGGCTTGGATAAAATGTCTTGTGCCACTAAAGTGACCCTCTGTAGAAGTTTTCATTGTAGGCATGCAGTATAAACCATGATTACTTTGCACGTATCATGCAAATAACATATATTTTGTAATTTGCATCAGTCATGTCATGATACTAATTCATAACATTTGTATGATGATGTCAATTGTCTCTCTTAACCCCTTTAACCCCCTACTCAGAGCCCCAATTCAAAGTCCTTGTTTTTGCAAGAAAAAAAATCCAGGAATGGCAGAATTTGCAAAATAGCAAAAAAAAAAAAGAGAGGCCAACATCAGAAAAAACCCATTATGAGTAAGACTTGAACTTCATGAAGGTCTTGAATCAGCTCATCATGAGCCAGTGTCTAGATTAGAAAAAGAAATCATTTTTGGACTCTTTTCCCCCATTGTAGTTTTGGCTTTCATCCTCAGCTTTCTTGTAGTACGAAGCTAAAGATTTCCAAATGACATCCATTTGCAGAAATGCTGTTGAAAATTTACTTGGCCCTGCTTTCTGTTCAATATTTGCAACCTTGATGAAAATGTTTCCCTGCTTAGACTCTTCACTGGGACTTAGGTCATGAAAAATTAATGTTCCCTGTTGAATCCAATATTCAGAAACGATATCACCTGTACTTCATTTATTCAAGCACACCTGGTGCTGTCTCCCTTTTCAGACCTTGATGCAAGTTGTGCTTGCCATGAATATGAATCTTAATTTTTGGATCAGCTGTGCAAATGAGCATTTATTGTTCCCCTTCTCTCACAGGACTTAGAGGTAGTCTACTAGGCATGATGAAATAAATGAGATCATTGGGGTAGAAAGGCAAAGCTCTGTGAAGAGAGCTTGCTTCCTTACCACAGTTTAAAGCTTCAGGTTTCACTTATTGTTAATGAATTTTCAATGAAACATTTGATAAAACTGAGGGGGGGGGAGGAAAGCAAAGTTATATTTCATAGTTTCAATACTTTCATTAGTTTCAAACTAATTTATCCATGAACATGACATCACCAGATAAGTTCAGAGAGTAATTGTTTCCTATCAACTTTTATCAATTCTATCAATCCAAATCTTTTCAAAAGAAAGTAATCAGTTCATTGCCTCTATCATCACTAAGCCTGCATCCAAAAGCATGATTTCATGTATAAACATAATGGGTCTATCTTACTTGGAGTGTTAATATAGTATTCTGTTGTGCATAGGTGACATCACACTGTGCATCCAGTTTCTGTGTGTTGTTACATTTTGTCATACTGCATTGTGAACAGCTTCAAGAAAACCAGTGGCAAAGAAACAGATTTCTGCCTTAAATTTAATGGATACTGCTACTGTCAGCTAAATGAGCTCTAGTCATCATTCAGAGTTTGACTTGCTTCAAGAATGAAAAGTTGCAGTCATAAAAGGGTGGATGGGGGAAAAATAAAAGGAACTAATAACAGGAAGTAGAGTCTCACACTGCTGTGGTATCTGTCAAATTTAGTCAATTATTTGTGCTTCCAAAGCTATGACCATATTTGCCTGAAGATGAACGCAGAACTACTCAACCAGTAGCTTTTGTACTGGTTATGATAGTGAAAAAATTAAACATTTGAATGATGATAGATTATTCTATTATTCATAGCAACAAATGCAACAATTAGCTATAATCATTTAGCCTTCTTCATTAATGCGGGAACAAAATAAAATTTAAAACAAGGGAGAGAACTTCAACCTCTCATATGAATTTATTCATTGAATTATATGTATCTCTCTCTCACTCTCTCTCTCTCTCTCTCTCTCTCTCTCTCTCTCCCCTGTTTCCTCCAAAATAAGACATCCCCTGATAATAAACCCAATCGGGCTTTTGAGTGCATGGCAATAAGGCTAAGCACTTATTTCAGGGTTCAAAAAATATAAGACAGGGTCTTATTTTTGGGGAAACATGGTATATCTATATCTATATCTATCTATCTATATCTATCTATATCTGTCTATCTATACACACACACACACACACACACAGAGAGAGAGAGAGTCACCTGCATAAAATTCTGAAGCATGGGAGAATAAATTTGTGAAGATGACTGGAAAATAACACTTTTTTAAAAAGAAAATCCTAATATATGCACTTGGTTATTTGGAAGTGTAGCTTTCCAGTTTTTTCCCCAAAACTAAATAAAAGTATAATTTAAATGACAAAATGGTAATAAAATGCTACTGACGGAGATCCAGTCTTTCCAGTACTGAATTTTTATTTCTTTTGAAAATGTTTTTGGTGCTATATTTTAATGGCAACTAGGAAAATCTCAGGATTCTTATGGGTATGCTACTCCTGAGGGATAGGAGTAGCAGATGTGAACAATCTTGAGGCTTGCTTGTTGAGAAGCAATAGATACTATCTCTAACAAGAATGTTTTATCATGGATTATATTAGTTTTTGCAGATGCAGTAGAATATGCAAAGCTTTGTAACTATTTGGGGTAAAAAAAACTTGATAGGATAGTGTTACAAGTCAGAGGAACAGAGGGATCATTCTACTGAAGTGTATGTTTGTGTTTGAGATGCAAAGGGAAGAATGAGAGATTTGAAAGTTAGAGTTGGGGGTTGACGTATGAAAACAGGGTCTATGCTAAGTATAGTTCAACAATTTGTGGACTGTCTCATTACAGAGGCTAAGAAAATGTCTAAACATGCAGTGGAAATAACCATAACAACAGGAAGAAATTGAGAGATAGAATGGAGGTAAGTGGCTGTCTCAGCAATATCATTGATCTGACAGATTCAGATTGCTTCTTACACTGATTTTAAACCAGTTCCTTATTCTATGATTTATTTCTGATATTTGATAATTATTATTGTCAAATAATAATTTAAGAATTATGCTTGCTTGTTCTCCAAATATTTTTGAATTATATTTTGAATTGCAGTTTTAAAGAAAAAAGTAAGAAAGGAGACTTGTAATCTTAATTCTTTTTATGCAATTCTTGCATTATACAGATTACCACAATTTTGAATTATTTGTTCTATTAACAAAGGTATAACATATGAAACAAAAATCCTTAATAGATATTTTTTGAATACTGGTCTTCAAAATTACTGGATATGATTGACAGAGCATGTATCAATGAAGTAACAGAGGAAGAACAAACTACAGCAAATACTTTGGAAGTTATTTGAAAGTGAACTTAAATATATCAAGCAATGAAAGAGATATGGAGAAAGATATACTGGATACACGAATAAAACTGATCGATCCCAAAGGAGATGTGCAAAATACAATCAGAAATGTGATTTGGACAATTTTTTCTTACTGGTTCTGCAAAAAAGCTCAGTACAGTTTTCTGGACTTTATTAAAGGTTTCTCTCTCTCTCTCTCTCTCTCTCTCTCTCTCTCTCTCTCTCACACACACACACACACACACACACACACACACACACACAAACAAAACCCCGGGACAAACTTTATTAATTTAATTTACAAAAGAGGTCTGTGAAAGATTTGTGAAAAATTCTTAGATTAAAAAGGAGATAAACAGAAAAAAAGCTCTGGAATTATATTTTAAGATATTAAAATTAAAAATTCAGGGGAATAATAGAAGTTTGTCTTATTCAATTAATTAAAAAAAATGTTATATCTGGTTTCCCTTATTGAATTTTTGCTAACAAAAAAGAGAAATATTTTTTATATTACTTCTTAGTTAAGAGGTATGTTATGGGTGAGTGGAGTTTATATTTAGAAATGGTGATCAGCTTAATAGCTGGGATGAAGGGATAATTTCCTTCTTTCTTTCCTTCTTTTTTCTCTTTCTCTTTCTCTTTTTAAACTTGTTTTCTTTTCTTATTTTCTTTTTTTATCTTTATATTTTCTATCAGCTTGTCTTCTTTCTATTTATAATTCTTAATAAAATTACTTTTTTTAAAAAAGAGAGAGAACTAATACCAAGAATTGAATTTATTTACTAATTAAGCTTTTGTGTTTTATCTCTTTGGTCTGTTGATCAAGGGCAACTTTGTATATGTCAACTGGTAAATGGGGCATGGTCAGTCCCAACCAAATTGGGAGACTGGGAGTTCTAGCCCTGCCTTGGGCACAATGCCAGCTGGGTGATCTTGGGCCAGGCATTTTCTCTAAACTCTAGGATGCAAGAAATGGCCGACCAATTCTGAAAAACTAGACTGCTTAAAGTTATCTAGGCAGTCTCTGAAAATGAGACATAATTGAATGGAAGAATAAAATATAACAAAACAATAAAACAAAACAAAACAAAACAATAACAGAATATTATACAGATGACGTATAAAGGACAAGTCATTTCAGTACTCTCTAGATCTAATAAGTTTCTAGGGGATGGTTATATGTAATGAGATACACAGTTTTTATTCAACCAATTACATAACATGACATTTCAAACAATGTTCTTGGTGCTATATGCAGCATCAGAAGTGCTAGCTTATGTTTAGCAATTTAAGCATGTACAGGTTAGTGGCAAAGCATATCATTTTGTTGACATATTGTGTAAGTTGGGAAGGGAAATGCTATTCTTGCAGCTTTGATTTTCTATCTTTTTTTTAAGTGACCTTCAAGACAGGTTTAGTTCATCAGCTTCTGCCACTCTGCACATTTATTCTTGTAGCAATAAACAGTTTATGTACAGTTTTGCAGTTTTCATTAAGCATTTCAAAACATGAGGGCAGAATGACCAGTTAAAGTATATAAAGAACTTTAATGAATATTAGGGGAATATTATTAGGTCACTGCATCAAGAGAAAAACAGCCAATATGGAATTATCAATGACATTTTTTGTAAGCACTCAAATTTAGTAAAATGTCTTTGCAGTGTCCCTCAAATATTAGAAAGACCAGATTCACTCTAAAATGTTCAAGAGTCAATACCAAACACCAACTACTCCATTACGCATTGAAAAAATCATATAAAGAGCTTAAGATGAATAGTATTTTATTTGAACTTTCCCCTCTTCCAAGATCTGTTATCTAACAGATATAGATATCTAATTCTTCTCCAGGGTCTAAATCAGGGGTGGGTTCTACTTACGTTTACTACTGGTTTGCAACAGGGCTCACTTTGCTTGCACGTGTGTGCTCTTCTGCGCATGCACAGAAGTGTTCTGATAACGTTGGGGTCAGTGGGCGGAGTCTCCCTCCAGTTTTACTACTGGTTCTATAGAACGAGGGGCAACCCACCACTGGTCTAAATTCAGATTTTTGTCACTACTTTTAACAAAAGATCAAGAGCTTTTGGACACTGCAACCTAAGCATCTAGACTCTCATGCAACTTGCTGGAAATGAAGCTGGCTTAAGAAATTCTTCCAGGGTTTAAACACCTTCCTCCCACTTACCTAGGGGTTTTTTTTTCCCCTGTTCTGTCTGGACTATGTTTATCACAAGGTGGATTCTTCTGTTTATTTATTACTCCTGGACTGGTGAAAAGGACAGATATAGAAAAAGAAAATCTGTTTTTTCCCCCTGTCACTTTGTCAAGAGATCATATTCAAACTTTTCATTAGCCGTTTCTAGGAACTCCTATGTAGCTTGCTAATAATGAACTATTAACAAGGAAAGCCCTAGCTAAACACTAAACACATATCTCAGTTGTTTTTGAAGGCATTAGCTTCAGTGGTGGGTTTCTACTGGTTTGCACTGGTTCATGCGAACCAGTAGCGGCAGGGGGCTCCGCCCACCCACCTGGATGTCATCACAGATGTTCTGTGCAAGAGCATGCTCACAGTTCCGAAGCGGTAGTGAAGGTAAGTGAAACCCACTACTGATTAGCTTGTCTGAACCTAAGAATTCAAAAGATAAAACACAATTTGGACAGATCCCTATTGTACAGTCCTACAAATGCCTTGAATATGTTTTTTGCACAGTTATCTCTTCAGGTATAATAGAGAGTGCACTTGAAACACTCTCTTTTAAGAAGATATATGTCATGGACTCCCACATGCAACACCTCATCAGATAAGGAGGTGACCACTCCATGAAGGCAATGTAATATCTTCCACAACCTCTCCCCCAAAGCCCACAACTGCACTCTAAAGTCAGTAGAACAATGCAGACATTCACGTGGAATTAATTTGAAAGTTAAGGCTTAGAATGATTAAATTACTAGATGGTATCAAAGCTTGCTAAGTATATATTGTGTGCTATTTCCTTTTTTTTAAAAAAAAATCTTTGGAACACTTATGATTCTTTATGTCAATTTTTCACTGAGAAATGAGTACTTTGTTTCATGATCCCCCCCCCCCCTGTGTGGAATCAATTATCATACACATTGAAGCAAGTAAAAAACAAAACTTATCAAGTCTTCCACTTTTTGAGTGATGACTAAGAATATTCTTCAACATAGCTATTAATTAATTTATTAAAATATACAGTTCACAATTGGGCAGATCGTGGCCCACTTCTAAATTTTAAATTAAATTAAATCAATTGCTACCTTTGAGAACTGGTCTGGACCCTGTACTGACCCTGTATCCTTTTGAAGGAACCATCTCATCTACTAAAAAGACATGCAGATCATTAAGAACATAATGAAAAAAATATAACAATAGCCAATGTAATTGTCAATCCTATTGGAAATCTGTGGGATGTAAGTGATGTGTGTGTGTGTGTGTGTGTGTGTGTGCACGCGCGCACACACATATGCATATGCATATTTTCTAGGATTATATTAACCATTTTGGTTTGAGGTCAAAGTTCGGTATAGTAGTATTATAACAAGTAATTGTGTCTAATACCTGAATTACTTTTTATTGATACATTAATGATATGTTATGAGACATTCTCCCATAATGATCTTTCCTTTAGTAAAAATAAATAGATTGCAAAAAATTGCATATTATTGTATTATTAGTAACCAAAGGCTTTTGAGATTTTCAAATAAACCCAACAGTTCCTTGGTAAAATGGATAAAAATGTAAAGCTGATATAGATAAATACATAAATAGATGGATGGATGGATAGATGGATAGATAGATAGATAGATAGATAGATAGATAGATAGATAATCCAATATCTGAAATGTTTACTGTTTTTTATTATTATTTATTTTTAACATTACAAGCACAGTATTGGTCTTTTTTTTTTAACAAAAAAGATACATTATCAATTAAACAGCAAGGTTTAAAGTGTTGTTTTATGTTATGTTTACATTTCTGTGTAAAACTAAAACCAGATAACTCACTTCTTTGGAGTTCCAGAGAAAGTCTTTTTATCTACTGACAATACAATTTGTCCAAAGATGATAATCAATAAAATAATGTTTCAAAGCAAGTTTGTATCAATGCACTAATGAACAAGTTCTTTTTTATGTATGAAAAATAATCTACTGTAGCAATGTGAAGTTATAAACACATTTAATATTGATTTATTTATAAATTCCATTTCAGAAATTTAAAACAGTTTTTATAATTTAATATGCAGGTTAATTTGACTGAATCATGCATGAATAACTATTTAATAAGCAGAAGAAATATTATCAAAATTATGCCCCCTACTGTATAACTGCTCATTTAAAAAAAAACAACCCAATACTAATGGGCCATTGACTCTTGTTCAAAGGACTTCACAGCTTTACTCTGTAATCTTTAATTTGTCAGGTTAGGCAATAACATACATAAATCAATTTCTTCCTTTGAAGTTGGATATCTCCCTGAAAACTAACAAACTGTCTTGATCACAGTTCAAAGGAACACATAAACGTGCTCTAAATGTAGTTTTGAAATGTTTTTGGAAGCGTGATTTGTACCACCTGCTGCAAATAAATTTATTTTAAATTTATTTAAATAAATAAATTTATTTATTTAATTTAGATAGCCACCCGTCCTACTTGCATATGATTCGGGGCGGCGGGGGTGGGAGGAGATACAAAGTTCAAATAAAATTGATCAATTGACATAATTTATCCATTATCAGTTAAAAATAATTAAAAACCAGAATTACAAAAGGCAGAAAAAAATGCTGTCCAGTTTATAGCAATCATTTATTGGGGTCCATGCTTCCATGGGATTCCAAGGTTTGATGACCAACCAAGTTTTGAGGGCAAATGCAAATACAGTACAATATAACTTTATTCTGATACTCACCGAATGCTTCATCTCAGCATACAGAATTCCTCAATTGCCCTTAATTGTAGCTTTTTAAATGTACCACTAAGGTATAAGCAACAATGAGATCGATAGATTATATTCCCATTAAACTATAGATAACATCTCTGGTATAGAAAATAAATGAAAATGCTTCAACAGCATGTTGATTCAGATTTCACCTCAACTCATTGCACTTTGCTGTTTCTAAGCAAAAAGAACCGAAATAGCTGAATTAAAAAACAAAACAAAACACAGGCATGGTACAGTATCACACTACCCATTTTTTATCAATTGAAGCATTGTTTATTTTCTGTCTCACCATAAAATCTTTGTTTCCTTTAAGTGAAGTTTCAAAAAGTTATCAATTTAAACCACGGAAAATACTTATGTCACCATGGTGAGAGTTGTCAAAACTTAAAAGCCAAAGCTCTAAAATTTCACAGCAATTCCACTGCTAGCAGGAAAGCAACAACACAGTTTTGTGGAATTAACAGCAGGTTGAATGGTTCTCTCTCTATATGAAGATGAGTATAAGGCATAAAAAACACTCCCCCCACCTTCAAAGCATCAAGATTAGCCTTTGCTTCTTTGATGATGTCTTCTACACAGAATAACAGAAGACATGTAGAAGGTTACCAGTTTCTCTTCATGCAGTTTCACTAGCATTGTAATAATAGGTTTATTGCTCTGACACAAAGTTAAAGGAAAACATTTGATTTTGATGTCCAATTATATTTATTTTTGAGGGTCATTAAAATGCTTGCAATGTATCTTTATCCAATGGAAAACAGTTTGCCAAGTTTGTCTGCCAAAAAACTTGCTTTGCTGAGTTTTTGTAAACCCATGTTTGTATCATCAGTGATAGTATCTATTTATTGTATTTATTTTATTTGTTTGTCAAACATGTACAAGATAACAAGTATAGGTATGAACATAAACATAAACAAAGGAAGTAAATACAAATGGGGACGGTAAGACAGGGACGGTAGGCACGCTGCTGCGCTTATGCACGCCCCCTTTATGGACCTCTTAAGAATGGAGGGAGGTCCACGGTTAGCCATCTTGTCTTCTGGAGACCACTTTTGCAATTGCCTCAAGTTTTTCCAAGTAACAGGACTGGCTCTACTTCTGCTCTATGGTACAAATTATCTAAGTTTTAGCTTCTTGATTAATGTTTCTCATGAAATGCCTGGATTTACTGCAGCTGTATCTACTGCATCAATTGATCAGTTGGTTTGTTGGATGAATTACTGAATACCTTCGAATGTCATCATGCAGCTATTAGAATCTTAGCATTTAATGGGGTTATTGGGTGATGATTTGTAGGATACTTTTACGCTTTCAAAATGACCATAGTGTCAACCTCATGTACAGCAGGTGAGGGCCCATTAGCTTTGTGTATACATGTCTAGACATATGTGTGCATACATGTGTTTGTGTGTCTTCAAGTTAGTCTTGATTCCAGGTAACTGCCTGGACAAGTGCATGCAGTTTTTTTAAAATAACAATTTTGCAAGTGATTTGCCATTGCCCACTTTCAAGAGTTGAGAAAAAGGAGCTGGCACAGTGGTGAAATCCAAATATTTTTACTACCAGTTCTGTGGGCATGGCTTGGTGGGCATGGTGTGGCTTGGTGGGCATGGCGTGGCTTGGTGGGCATGGCTTGGTGGGTGTGGCAGGGGAAGGATACTGCAAAATCTCCACTCCCTCCCTATTCCTGCGGGAAGGATATTGCAAAATCTCCATTCCCACCCCACTCTGGAGCCAGCCAGAGGTGGTATTTGCCAGTTCTCCAAACTGCTCAAAATTTCCGCTAGTTCTCCAGAACCTGTCAGAACCTACTGGATTTCACCCCTGATCTGGTACAAAACCATCCAGCAGGTTTTCACTATAAGGCAGGTCTAGAAATCATAGTTTCCTTGATTTGAATTTTGATACCTTAAACACTGTTCCAAACTGGCTTTAATCTACTTTCACATCCACATCATCTATGTACCTTATATATCTTAACTAAATAGGAATTCTTTTATTTTTCTACCACTGAATACAAATCCTATCTGGCCTTTCTGAATTTCACTGTTTCAATAGTATCAATATTTTATTTAAACTTGAAAGTGTGGTTAAATTTGTTGAACTGGTATCCAACATTTTTGGAAAGTTTATTCCAATTATATATCTTATCCATCTGCTCATTGTAGATGTTAGCATATAAACTTGAGTAAAATTCCATAAACTGAGACATAATCACTTTATACTCCCTCTGAGTCTCTTAGACATTATAATTCTTGCTGTCTGTTCCAATGAACATATTTAATACTCTTCAACAAATATTCTGTGCTCAATTCATATAGGCGATCAAACTCCAATTCAATGGATCTCAGGATATAATGTGTTTCTATATTATGATTTGAAACATAAATATTATGTGCTTCCTTTGCATCATTTTCAAACTTTCTATGATATAATTATTTTGTTTTCTGTCCTATGATCTTACCACATATAAATGCTTTGATATCCCAATTGATCCTTGCATCCGCCATCCCTCAAGTTATTTTTTGTTTGTTTGTTTTAAGATACTGTTGTAACTATTAGTACAGTGAAAGCTGTCTAGTAATAATGTATTTATGAAGACCCTGCCTTCAGCCATATCTTTTTGTTGGCTATCTATGCATCAATGCAGATACCCAATCAATACAGCTAATACATGATCTATTTATAATAAAGCTAAGAGAGATGATAGTTTAGATTATCAATATTTTTTTCATCAAAAAGGAGGCAGTTCAGATTGGCTAATATTGATATCAGATGCAACATTGATTTTAGAAGTGAAGTTTTGAACCCAATTGGACATCATTCTCCTCTAAAAAGGAGATCAATGGAAAGTAATAGCCTAGCCAGGTCCAAAAGTGTAGTGTAAAGGCACTTCTTTGTCCAAAGGGTGAGGTCAGGTACACCTCATCAATGGTAGGAGCAACAAAATGGCAAAGGCCAGCTGTGGTGGTGGAACATAGGGTGTCAGGGGGCCAAAAGGGCATAGATGGGGGAGAGATAAGTAGTGGAATTGAAGTGCCCCTATAGTTGCTAGTTCATACAAGCTGCAATGCCAGAAATCTGATCATGAGACCACAGCACTGTAAAAAATCTCAACTTCAGGGATGGGTCTTAAATCCCTTCATTCAATGCCATTATAACTTCAAATTATCATGAGGCAAATGGTCATAAGATAAGGAGTACTTGTAAAGTATTATACCAGCCAGAATAGAAAAAAAGAGCAGAACTGCTACTGAGGTTTGTAAAACATTCCTTAATTTTACAATTGAGACTTACAGAAGATTTTGATGTGTAATCAGAACCTTGAATCAAATTGTGAGGGGGAAATGGAAGATCATTCATTCATTCATTCATTCATTCATTCATTCATATATCAACAAGTACAAGGAAACAAGTAACAGTATAGACATAGACATGGACACATGAAAAAAAATGGCATAAGTAAAAGGATATAAATAAGCAAAACATAGCCATAAACACATAGATTACATATAAATGGGGAGAGTAGGACAGGGACGGTAGGCATGCTGGTGCACTTTTGCAGGCCCCCTTAGGGACCTCTTAAGAAACATGAAAGGTCCACAGTAGACAGTTTAAGGTAAAAGGTATGGGGATTAGCAAGACTAACAACAGGATCAGGTAGAGTGTTCCAGACATTTACTACTCTATTGCAGAAGTCATATTTCCTACAATCAAGATTAGAGCAAATTACATTGAGTTTGAATCTATTGATAGTTTTGTATTGTCTCTTTCAGTCAAGGTTCTTGAACCTATACACACATTCTATCAGAGTGTATATATACCATAACATCTAAATGTTTCTTTTGTAAAACCAATGACTTTATTCCTCAAATATGATAAGAAAGTATAACTGTACCAGTAATTATCAGAGGAACCACAAATTTGTTGATAAAAAAAATAACATACTTCCATGGAGACCATACAATTCTGGTTTTTTTAAAAAATTCTGATCCAAAATTGAATTAAAAACTCAGTGAATATATTCTGCTAAAATTATTTGGTCCAAAATGTTTGGCCAAAATATGAAACTTAACCATGGTTGGATCATTTTAAAAAAGATGCCCAAGGTCTCCTACTCCATTTCAAAGCTGAAGAGCCAGCGCTGTCCGAAGATGTCTCCGTGGTCATGTGGCTGGCTCATGGAACGCTGTTACCTTTCCACCAAAGGTGGTCCCTATTTTTCTACTTGCATTTTTTACGTGCTTTTGAACTGCTAGGTTGGCAGATGGTGTGTGTGTGTATGTGTGTGTATAGGTAGTAAAATATTTTTTCTAGGGATACCTCTGACATTTGCAGTTCAAAAACAAATGAATTTTAATTTGTTTAATTTAAAAATAACCAGTTTGTACAAAAGAACGGTCCTAATATAGAAATAATCAGAAATCATGAAATATAAAACATTAAAAAGTCCATTTCAATCATTGCCTTCCCAGCTGGAAGAATTATACAACTGTTTTTTAAACTTATGTTCTGCGCGATTTCTGTATCTTGTTATTCTATCCAAGAAAATTCTAGGACAGAAATTATACAAAGTAGCTAAGAACTATTGTCCATCAGAGAGAATTATGAATTGGTAAAACATATCTTTGGATGCTAACTTAAACTTATAGTGAAATGAGACTAAAATCACATAAAATATAGCTTCAAGCTACAATAAGGCAGGCCAGACCTCCCTTGATAAAATAGCTAGGAGATGAAAGCCTGTAATATTTAAATCAAATTGATTGTGAAAATTAATAAATGTGAACCTAATTATTGAATGACAGAATATCACAGTTGACACAGCCACATTTTCACTTTAGCAATATTCATGACAAGAAAACTATATAGCTAGGAGGTAATAATTCACTGTAATAAATTAGAGAATCATAGAAGCAAGCTTCATTGTGTCATTTGTCTCTTTTCATCTCAGAAGACACAACGTTTCACTATTTCCTATTGAAAACATGTACTTTTGTTGCATGAAATATCTATGGACATTTACAATACTTCATTACTCGTTGTAGCCTTTTTCCATTCTCTCACTTACTTGCATTTTCTTAATATTATATGGGAAAAATATTTGTCGGTAAATTTGAAGAGAATCAGTGTTAAGATTTGTTCAATTATGAAATGAAATACAGAGTTCTGTACACCCTAGGCAGCTGCTTCTCAGAAACTTCTTATAGTTGCTTATTATTAGTTTACTCAAAGTAGCGTGATACCCAAACAGTAAAACATTTCAGTTTTCTGCTCTGGAAAAGAATTCCACATTATTGGAATGAAGGTCTGTTGTTATTTCCCACACCAATTATCCATGTATGCTTTACAATAATGGAACAGATTATAAAATTAAAATTGTGAATAGAAATTGCAGGTTGCACCTAATTGATAGAACCAATATATGAGTGTTTCCATTAGCTTGGTAAGTGTTCCTGTGTAATTAAAGAAGACTTTTTCATTTAGTTTTCCAACATGGCTTTTTCAAGTTAATATTTTATTCAGTATGGCTGAACATGATTATATATCTGTACATAATCATGAAGAGTTTTCAGAACCTGTCCACTAAAGTACAATTAAGGAATCCCTTTTCATAAATTAGGTATTTTTGTCTTGCCTACATTTACCATTACAAGCATAAACCTTTTGCTACAAAGACTATATTTAAATTAAATTAATTTATATTTAAATTAAAGCAGATACATGCTTTTTCTTTCTCTTCAACTTCTGCTGATGCTATTGTGCTATATTGCAGGATATACATACACACACGCACACACACAAATTTTCCCTAACATTTGCTTCATACTAAATTGTTGAATCAATTGCCAGAAGCAACTCAGTTTGAATTAGATCAGAGTTGTTGTGTATACACCTATTTGTGTAACAGTTTACTGAAGAAAAAAAAGAGAATGAGAGAGAGAGAGAGAGAGAGAGGGAAGTATGAGTGTGGAGGTATATTAGTGAGATAAGATTGGCTGTAAAATGTGTAATTTACAGATTTCGTATAACATATATTACAAATACTGTAATTATTTTTGCAATAAATAATTACTTCTAATAATCATGATTTTTTGATTAGTATATTTACAGGTAGTATTCGACTTACAACAGTCTGTTTAGTGACCATTCAAAGTTACAATGGCACTGGAAAAAGTGACTGATGACCATTTTTCACACTTACGACCATTGCACCATCCCCATGGTCACATGGTTTACATTCAGATGCTTGATAACTGGTTCTTCTTTATGACGGTTGTACCAGGGTCATGTGATCCCATTTTGTGATCTTCTGGCAAGCAAAGTCAATGGGGAAGCCAAATTCACTTAACAACCATGTTACTAACTTAACAACTGTAGTGATTCACTTAGCAACTGTGTAAGAAAAGTCGTAAATGGAGCAAAACTCATTTAACAACTGTCTCGCTTAGCAACAGAAATTTTGGGCTCAATTGTGGTCATAAGTAGAGGACTATCTGTATTTCCACATTTTTTCTAATTTACAGTAACAAAAACAACACAAAGAGCTGTAATTTGAATTTGAAAGACAATGATAATATCGCCTCTTTATCTGTTTTTGTCTAAAATTTAGTTTATTATGAGAGATGTATGCAGTTATTACTGATTCCCAGTATATTTATATTTGTTTTCTTTAAGTCCATTGTCTACTATTTTACATTATATTGTTCATTAACAATATGGAGATTTATATAGTTTTATCTATCAAAGCACACATTTCTGAATTCTGTTTCCAACAAACTATTTAAACTACTTAAAAATTCCACATTTAAAATTTTCATCTTGTATAGATCAAAATCTAAAAGAATATGTTATTAATGTAACCAAATGTGATGACAAAATTTAAATAATGTTTAAATTTTGACAGCTTTCAAGATTCTTCAACCAAGGCAATATCCAACATTGTAAAATATGATTAAACCAAAGAAAGCTGTACTTTATTTTTTTTCCCCCAGCATTTTACTGATTCAGTTCTTGATTTGGCAGCTAACAGGGAAAAAATGTAAATGTAATTTCTTACATTCCAGCCTTGGGAAATATGTCTTGGGAAATATTGACAATAAAGCTACAGTATGACTAAGTACCAAGGACTGTTCAGTAATTTCCTCCATTACTCAAAAGCTTTCAGTCAAAATGAATTACTTAATGGGCATTGCCATCAAAAATGGTAATAAATACAAATTTAATTAGAAGTCATCTCACTCAATCTAAAAAGGTTTTTATTGATATAATGAATTCTAAAAGTGTTCAGTATTTTAGGGAAGGATAACATTTTGATAGTTGAGGGACACTTATTTTATTTCTAGGGACAATTTTTATGAGCATGTTTTATTTGTCTTTGTTTAATTTGTTTTTACTAAACTTAATCTAATTTTTTCTTTTTTTTTTCAATTGTATGTCTCATGGAGTCCTTAGTGCTCTCTGAGCTTGACTGTTTGCAGACATTTCATTACCCAACTAGGTTAGCACTGATGATGCACAGAGCATATAGGTGTGATGAGCTGTACAGACATATAGAAACAAACAAACAAATTATGTTACCTAGTTGGATGGCAAAAATTGGGCTAAACAGGCAACAACAGGCTAAATAAGATACATCATGTAAAATACATCATGATTCAAGGAATAAAATCACTATTGCAAATACATGAAAAACAATGAAGTTTAATGATAGATGAATTACTCTTTTGCAATCACAGCTATATTTGTGTGTGGTCATTTCAACATGAATACATGATTACTTAAAGACAATGGTAGGGAGGTTCATGATTAAATGTTACTAATAACTTTTTTTTTCTTGAAATGGGTTATGTGGACCCTTATTAGTCAGGGCTTAGACCTGGGACCAAAATGGCACTGATCGTCGTTGTGGATGAGCTCTGGTGGAATGGGATGGGAGGGGGTAGTATATCCATCTGTGTTTTTAACCTCTCAGTGGCTACAGTATTCTTCCGGATTGACTCTTGGAATTGTGTGTCATTGACACTGTCTTGTGCTGGTTTTCTTCCTTTCTCTGGAGATGATTCTAGTCTGTATTGATAGGGCAGAAGAAATTCAGTCCATGGTACCTGCTTTGTGGGATGCCACAGATTCTATTATCTCCCCTCTCCTGTTTAACATTTACATGAGGCCACAGGCTGAGGTTATCTCACAACATGGACTGAGGTATCATCACTATGCTATCATCAGGTTTACATCTCAATCTATGTGCTATGGAGATAATGTCTCAGTGTCTGGAAAGTGTGGGGGTTTGGATGGAATACAGTAGGTTTTGGTTCAACCTTAGCAAGACCGGTTTTGGATCCCAGGGCTCTTTGGTTCTGAGGATTTTCTATTTCTGGATAATTTACTAAACAGAACCAATACACAATCTGGGTGCGGGATAAGGAAAAATATGAAATAAAACCAGATGCACAATGTGGTGGTCCTTCTAGACTCACAACTCCTGTTTGAGTGACAGCTGGCAGTTTTGGCCGAGAGAGCTTTTGCCCAACTTCATATTGTGCATCAGCTGTGCCCTATCCTGGAGCTGAAAGTATTGCTCACAATCACTTATGCTCTAGCCATCTTCCAAATCCACTAGTGCAATATATTGTACGTTGGCTACCCTTGAAGAGCATAGCGAAGCTTCAGTTGCTACAGGCAGTTGATTGGTGCACATTACATCTACGCTATGCAAATTGCATTGGTTGTTAGTCTGCTTCCAGGTATAATGGGTGTAGCCTACAAAGCCCTTCATGGATTTAGGCCAGGTTACTTGAGGGACTGTTTCTTCTGATCATCTCTACCTATCTACTGAATCTGGAAGATGAGGCATTCTCTGAGTTTTGTCCATTAAGGAGTATCATTTGATGAGGCTCAGGAGAAAACTTCCAAAGGGTTCCTGCCAGACATCAGATTGACCCCAAGTCTTCCATAAGATCTAAAAGACCTGGCATTTTTAAGGAAAGGAGTCATAAGATACAGGTAAGCTCATGTATTGGCTATCTTAATTGTGATGGAGAGATCTGTTTTATTACTCTGGCTGCTGTTTTATGTGTTTATTTGTTTTACTTTGCTTTTTTTAAATATATATTGTTAGCCCAGAGTCATTAACCTGAGATGGGTTGTCTAATATCAATTGATCGATTGAACAAACAAGGAAATGAATGAGATGTTTAGATGTTTTATACATTTAGACACCCTCCACATAGATGGCTGCAGTCTTTACTATGCAATATGATTGATATCTGCATTGATATCTGCATTCCAGATTATGCCTAATGCAAAAAAACACTAAAATCAAATTCTCCAATAATTCCTGATTTTAGTCGGTTTGAAATTCAGGGTTCAACTGGCGAAAAGGTACAAATAAGTAAAAATCCTCTGTTAGACTGTATTTGTGTAACAAGATAGGTTTCCAATTAATTGATAATGTAGCTATTCCTTTGCATACATCCACATCAGTGGTGGGCTGCTTCTGGTTCTGTCCGGTTCTATAGAACCGGTAGTAAAAGCGGCGAGAGGCTCCACCCACCCACCTGGACATCATAATTGATGTTCTGCGCATGCGCAGAAGCGTGTGCGAGTGAGCGAAGCAAGAGCGCCATGCGCTCCCATTGTGAACCAGTAGTAAAGGTAAGTAGAACCCACTCCTGATCCAAATATTGGGGGGGGGGGTGAGGGAGGGAGAGAGAGAGACAAACAGTACATTCTATTAACAAGATGAATTCATGTTAGATTTAGCTGTCAATCATTTGACACTTTTGGGGAAAAGGAAAAAAGTCATTTGGTAATAATAGAAGTTAAATTATTTAACAGTGGCTTGAACCAACAGTCACAGAAATCAAAAAGTCGTTTGTCTAATCTGAAGCCTTCTGAAAATATACTCCTAATGTAGCCTTTATTCCGTACAGCAGCATTTACTTTTCAATGCAAAGACACATTTTTGGTACAATTTTTTTTGGGGTGGGGAGGGCATGCAAGATTTGTAATGGGCTTATTAAAAATGCAACACTGTTAAATGTCTATTGCACATTGATTTTTTTTAAAAAAATATCCAAACTTAGGCATTTATTTTACGCTGATCCATTTGTTGAGAATAGCTGTGCCTAGCATCTTAGAACTGCTGGTAGGATATCAGTAGCTATGGAAACACTGCTAGGTAATTTATATATTTCCAAATGTCTAAATCTCTGGCATAGTAGAAGTGTGTGTGTGTGTGTGTGTGTGTGTGTGTGTGTGTGTGTGTATTCTTTGATGTGCATATTTATCAGCATAAAAAATGCAACTGCTTGTGGTGACTGAAGGCAAAAGAACCTGCATTAAATATTAATGATGCTTATATTTATATATTTAAAAAACCAGCAATCTTTCATATCAACACTTAAAATGCAAAAAACAAAAGTATTCCCATGTCCTACCATCTGCCATTCTCACCTCCCCCCCTTGCCCAGAAAATATTTGCTATTTGTAGCACTCACTGTTTTAGAAAACAAATCTGCCAAGCAATTGGAACCATGGGAAAGGGAGGGGGGTAGAAATGAGTGAAGGCCCTGCTGTTGGTTTGCCTTCCAAAAGGCTATTGAGGATCACAAATGTTAATAGGCTTGTTGGGAGCCTAATTTGTTAATGACTACAATAACTCAGTAGGAGATAGATCAAATGAACATAGGAACCAATCCAGAACTGAAGCTTTGCGGAATGGTTTTTTTTTTATTATTGTTATTGTTATTTCCAACCCAATGGAATGTTGGAAATAATTTATAGAAAGCAGGGTTGTACTCTCTCTCTTTTCAGCATAATGCTTCTCCCAAAAAAATGAATAGAATGGGATCAAATTTTCAATGGGGAAAGAAGCCAGCAAAAGAGAACTCAAGTCTGAAAATGGACTGGTCCAAGCCAAGAGCTTTAGAGGAAAAATAAAAAAAAATCTGGAAGGAAATTGCCTAATGCAACCTTACAGAAAAGGCAGTTAGGCAGTCACTTATAATGTTGCTGCCGACTCGGTTCTAAGCCTACACTGTACACTGTCCAGAGTCACATTTTATGATATAGGCAGCTATGTAAATACAATGAATACATAAATTCTCTTTTCTCCTTTGTCATATGATACGGAACAGATCAATGGCCATCTGTCTTGTGTCCCCGATGCGCAAATATATACGAATAACATAGATTCAATGTTGGGAATAGGAATTGAGGGGAAGATATACAGAGACCCAGAGGTGCAAAATATTACTTAATTGCAGAGGAAAAAATGCAGATGTGTCCTATAATTTGTTGGCAAAGGGGTTTTAAAAAATTGCAAAACCATGCTCTATGTGCTTTCTAAACCTTGTTTTTTGTTTTGTTTTTTAAATGAATATTATCCTTTAATAGGATATTGTTCTTTACAGCCTACTCAACACTTGGGCTATGTAGATAAGCGCTCATGCATTTCTATTGTGGTTCTTATTCTTTCTGATGAAGGAGAGCTTGCTTCAAAATGATGCTCTTACAACAGCTAGTAAGGGAAGTGGTGAAAGGGTGTCTTTCTGGACCTTTCTGAAGACACCTTGGTTTCCAAATTTCAAAATTATTCTAAAGGCAAGGCATAAAGATTGAACTTTTCACCTTCGGTGAGGAAAAGTGAACAGCTAGGGCCACTACATAGTGAAGAAAATAGACATAAGAAAAAGACGCAACAATACTAGTAGTTTGAAAGTAAGATAGGAAACAAAAAGGAAGAAAACTTCAAAGAAATTGTAAAATGATTCCTCAACATCCGTGACAGCTTCAAAGTGGATATGGAAACAAGCTCTGAACTCTAGCACCTCACCAGACATTTTCTAATTCTATTCCATCTTTTATGCAACTGCATGAGTAAATGCGTCTTTTGAACTTTGCTGGCCAGCAGATAAGATCTGATTTTATCCATTTTAGGCATACTTTCTACTGTCTACTTTCTACTGTCATGAGTTCCAAGAGAAACCATTAGCACATCATGAGATATGAATGAATATAAAACCCAATTATATGGTAAAATTATATGGTAAAATTTGTATCTTTTTTTTCTGAATTATAAAATATAATTTGCAACTAAAACATCATTGAAGTATATTAGGAAAATATGCATACAAAATGCTTGAATTATTGAAATGTGCATAGAAAACGGTATTAGAGAAGAACCAATAAAATGCACATATTGGAATAATGCACATAAAATGCATGTCTACTGTTAAGAATCCCTAAATAGAAAACAGCATAGTCTTTGCAAGTCGTAATGAAGTTTTTTTTCCCACTTCTTTTCACTTTACCCAACTAAACATTCCTCATAGTTTAATGGAACTTCTTAATGGAAAAGGGATGAATGAACTTGTAAGATTTTTTTTAAAAAAAGGCTGGATGCCTATGATCACCATGATCCCACCTAAAATAAAAATAAGGCCTTGTATTTCAAGATGGTACCATTGTCTATAAAGAAATTGTATGCTACAACTATGTTCTAGAGTTTACTTCAAAAGAAGTATAGGAAGTCAAAGATTAAGAAATATTTACTTTTACCATCAATACAGTTTGAAACTTGGGGAAAAAACATGCTGTAATATGGCTAAGAAACAAGTAAGAGATTCACAATAGTAATAGTGAAAATAGTGATTGCTTAATAGATTGATGTGTTTATAATCAAGGTATTTTTTTTAAAATGAAATATGTAAAATGAAAATGAAGAGCAGCCTACCTTGAATTCCTTCTATTCTTAACTCCCACTAATTTCTTGACCATTAGTAGTTCAGATTATTGCAGAGAGCTTAAGTTTACAACAAATCTTTATACACATTTGAACTCCCTGGATCTCCTGATTTCCCTGGTGCTTGGCTTTAATTATATCAATAGGTTTAAACCAGGGGTGAAATGCTCCCGGTTCAGACTGGATCACTCGATCCAGTAGCGATGGAGGCAAGTGGTTTGGAGAACCGGTAGCAAAAATCCCTGCCCCCCCCCCATTGCCCAGCTGAGCCACGCAATCATCAGAGGCTTTTTTTTATTTTTAAAAGCATTTTTTCTACAATCAGTGGCCGAAAAAATGCTTTTAAAAGTAAAAAAAAAAGCCTCTGATGATCCTGCAGCTCAGCTGGGATCATCAGAGGCTTTTAAAAGCGTTTTTTCTACAACCTCTTCAGCCTGAATAGGTTGTAGAAAAAATGGTTTTAAAGGGGAAAAAAATGGCCACGCCCATTCAGTCATATTGCCCCCACACACACACCAAGCCACGCCCACAGTAACAAATTTTACATTTCACCACTGGTTTAAACATGCTTAATTGCACTAGGTTATGATACATCAGTATTAAAGCAATACCCTTCTACAATTGCTTTGTTTTAATTTTACCTAGTGGCCATGTTCTCTTGGTTTTATGTTATTTTATTCATGATCTTTCTAGAGTGAATAGTTTACCAATTTTTCATTTCTTTTACCACTTAAAAAGAAATGTCAATGAAATTCCTGGAATTTTCCTGTGCGTATGTGTGTGGGGGTCTCCAGAAAAAGTCAGAAGGGAAAGAAAAAGTGTCTAAAAGGCAAACATAAATACCCTGTTCCTCAAAATGTTTCAAAAAGAAAGAAAAAAAGGACAATTCCCAGCCAAATAATATTACATAAATAACAGTGGTTAAGTAAAATGTCTGCATTTTAAATTTAACGGGACTTTAGAAAAACAATATGTAATTTGTTTAAAAAAAGATTTTGCCTAAGTCAGAATATCTAGCTATAAATTAAGCATGCTGAGAAAGATAAAACAAAAAGTAGAAACCCAGAAATGGATGCATAGGCTATTTCAAAGCCCTGTCACATCAAACACTTATTACTGTTTGGAGTTCTTTTTAAAAAATATTTTTGCCTATTGTGCTCTAATGCTGCCCCACTCCCCCAAAAAGAGAGAAAGAAATGTAAACCAAAATGCTAATAAGTATGAAGGGCTAATGGCAGATTTATTAACTTGTTTTTGTTTTTAGATTTCTCCCTACATTTAGAAATCTGCTGGGAAACTGATAATCAGTTGGCTGACAGCAATCCTTCTACAACTGTCACCTTCAGCTATTTTCTCCGTTATTCTTCAGCCAAAGCGCAACATGTTTTCAGCCTTCTTTTATAAACAATTTAATGTGAAGCTGGTGCATTTTCTCCTTGGAGACATAGGTGTCCCTGATGCAGCTATAGCTTGTAGATCTCTTTTGCGCATCTTTTGAGAAGTGTTTATTGGAATTAGAATGAAAACAAAACCAGGTCATAATGAAGTATCATGGCAGGAGTCATAAAGCTGACCTTAGCTGATCTTGAAAAAGCTAAGCAGGCTCAGAAGGAGTTAGTAATTACGTGGAAGACAACCAGCAAATTCTAAGATGCTAATATCCACTGGGACTGGGATGTTTCAAACAAAAATAAATTAAAACCAAACCCAGATCCCAGATCCCAGAGGATACAATAAAAAGTCATCTCTATTTTGTTGCCTAATGTATTACACATATATTTTCATGTTTTGTTTTTTCTTTCTTTTAATCCTTAATTTAATATCTCACTTTGGGAACTTTTGGTCTTCCCTTCTACATATAACTAAAGAGAAACTGGTTTCTTTAATAAAACTCACTCCAGATATTGATCAACTATGTCATTATATGCAAAGCTTATATATCATATAAAGCTTATAATCAATACATTAAATGAAAGAGAAATAAGGAGCATTACTTTTTACTGCATTACTTTTTGTTCTTTTCTATTTCATTTTTTAAAAAGGTATCATAGATGCTCCTTATTAGAAAAGAAAAAAAATATTATTGGGCCTTCTGTGATCTTGAAATATTTAAATAATACTGCATTATACAGATTTTTTGTAAAAAGAATAAAAGTGAAGATTTTTCAGAATTCAGAATAAACCTTTCAGAAATCACATCACCTCCTGTTGAAGGAATTTATATTTTTAATCGTGTCAAAGAATTCCTGCTAAAAAAAAAAGCAGAGATATAATTCAAATAATGTTTTTTTCTTTTCTTTTTTTTTCATTATAATGTTCTGTGGATCAATTTTATTTCAGGATCCAATCTGGGTCGGTCACCGGGACCAGTCATTATATCTTCCGAGCTTTCAGACTCATGCTGCAGCCCATTCTCAAGGAACTTCTGTCTGGCAGAGAAAAAAGGTTAAGAAAAAAAGAGGAAAGGGATCCTTGAGAATTTTCATATTGCTTCCTAATAGGTAAAGAAATAATTCCATTTATGATAAATGTTAGGATTACAGTATCAAATTTTATAGGGAAATCTAATTCATCCTGATCATCTTGCAAAAATTTAATCTACAACATGTCGAAAGTCTTTCTCAGTATCCAATGAAACAACCATGGTTACTAAAACAAATTAAAAAATGTATTAAAGCACATTTAATACATTTTTACAATACAAACACTAAAATAATACAAACACTAACAAGTTTGGATTATTGACTCAATGACCTAGAATCCTGTTTTGATAAATCAATGGGCTAAGATCCTAAAGAATGTTAAATTAGTATTACATCATCTTAAGATACAATTCAAGAAAAGAATCTTGAATTTACTGGAAATCTTAAAAGATGTATAACAAGACTATTATGCTTGAAGTGTTGAAAGTGACTCCAGCTCATATATTTTGGTTTACTCTACACTTATAGATTGCTTTAATATTAATAAAATTGAAACAAACTCTTAGGAAAATAAAGATTAAATATGTAAATGCAATGTAAATTACATTGTGCATGGTATGAATCCATCACATTTTGGCAGGGTTGAGAGGTCTTGTTACTGTTTGGCAGAAAAATTATGCTAGTGTCTGCTACTTCTAGAGTATAGCCAATATGTCACTTATTTAATTTCTGTTGTTTTGAGAACTTCTGTGGCAAACCTTTAACACTCTTCTCGTTCAACTTATTTGCAAAGAATATTAGTAGTTCATGTCAGCTTTATCAGATGTAACGGAAGAAATATTTATAGTAATGTTTTTGCTTTGATTAATAGATTTTCTATGACAAAAATTAGCAAATCAGCTGAGCTTATTACTTCAGCTCCTCCTCTTTTTTCTCTCCCCTTCCACATTTTTCTTCAATTACATCACAGTTTTCTTCCAAATAACTCAAAACTATCATTTTTCTTCACCACCTAAAACCAACCACAGTCATTATACTTGTGGACCCCTCTAGTAACATTGATGAAAATAAGAGGTACGGTTCTAAACACATTGCTGAAGAACTGCTGTAGTTCTTAGCAGAGGTGGTATTCACTTACTTTCCCTACCGTTCACAAATGTAACCCCATCCATGCATGCACCCGGCCTTCCGCACATGTGCTTTGCTGGCACGCACGCCTTCCGCATTTGTGTACAGCCTCAAATCGTGCCTAAATAGGATGGCTTAGAGCTGGAGTGGGTGGGCAGGCCCACCTGTTATTTCCACTACCAATTCGGGTAAACCGGTCTGAACCGGCTGAATACCACCTCTGGTTTTTAGCATAAAATTAACATTAGGATCATTAAGGTTTCTTAAGTATAGGTGTTAACAAAAGAGATACATTATTCTAAAATTCTTCCCTGAACAAAACAGAGAAGAAACAGTACATGTATAGATTAGCCATTACCTATCAAAGTCTTACATACCCATTAAACTAACTGTCTCCTATGTTAAGATATGTCAATAGCTTGATAATGAACCTCACATATTGTGGAACATTCCAGCTGCAATCCTCAAAACCTCATCTTTCCTGTTAAATGATCAGGAAGCTAGCAATCTGAGAACAAGTGAATTGAATATACAATACAGTGCATATATACACACACATATATACACACACACACACACACACACACACACACACATATATATATTCTGACTTTCTGTATTCAAATGTCTAAGTATGCAAAATGAAAAGGAATTGAAAAAATACACATATCTTGAAATTTCCTGCATGGCAGGGCCCCCTCTTTGATGACTCAGAAAGAAAATTACAAATATTTCACTGCATGCTATCGAGACAGAACAGCTATTTTAATCAGAATAGTAACACCTTGGTGGAAATTTGTAACTGAGCAAACCAGGAAATTACTATTACCTCAAAGAAGGCTTTATCTGAAATATTTCAAAAAAGTTGCCCTCAACTGTTTAGTGAAGTGTAGAATAAAAACCACTCACCTCTACATTCAACAGTAATGTGACATCATAACAATACTCCTTGAAAATAGAAGCAAAATTTCAAGTAAATTAATGGGTCCCTTTATCACAGTTGCTTGTAAAATGCCGATAAGCACATTTTTGCAGGCCTGCACCTAGTTGTTACACACTGTATATATCTAACAAAAATAAATCCAGAAAGAATATTAAATCCTCCTTTGGGCCCTTCTGAAGAAAAGCTTGACAGTATGCCACTTCTTATAACTACAGTTCCTATGGACCTGTGCAAAAAGGATAATCTGTTTCAATGAGTTACTTAACACAAGAACCTATTTCCCCTCAACAATCTAGTTGTCTCTGGTTCTGCCTGTTTACTTTTCCAATAAGCAAGCAAGTTGGAAGAGCATTTAAAGCAATTTATTAGAGTATTCTAATAAAGTGGAGTCTCCCTACGAAAAGGGGAAACCTAGAGAAATGGATTACATTTATTTTTATAGTTAGCACAACAAAGAACTTCAAAACTAAAGTTGATTACTTTAGAAATAGTCATCTCTCAGTGACATCACTAAAGCATCCAATAATATGTGATCATAGCCATAGAAAAGAGCATTGTATTCTGAATAAAAATAAAAGAAACATATGCAAAGGAAAAACATCAACATAGGTATGGGTAAGATACCTTCTCAGCATTTCTCAAGGTTGAGCTTGACCATGTCCTTTGTTCATGGTGACTTAGAACAGCTAAAAACAAAATTGTTATCTACAATGATTTCCTGCCAGTCCTGGTTTCTGAAAGAGAGGATTTTCTTGAAGGTTAAGGCTTATGGGAAATTAGTAGCAATACAATTGAAAAGGCAAATTTAAAATACAAGAAAACCCATGTTAGTTAGCTAGTGCAATAGTCCTGAAGAGAGAGAAAGAGAGAGAGTGCAATAGTCCTACACAGTAGTCCTAGACAATAATCCTAGACAGTGCAATAGTCAGAGAGAGAGAAAGAGAGAGAGAGAGAGGGAGGGATGGGGAGAGAGAGAGAGAGAGAGAGAGAGAGAGGGAGAGAAAGAGAAAGTGTGTTGTCCCCTCTAAAATATATTAATATCCCTGGCCAATGAACATCCAGTCACTGGATTTCATCAGATAAATTCTTAAGCAGCCTACCCAACTTGCAAGTACATATTCCACAAAGAGGAGATGACATCACTGTTTCCAGCAAACAGAAAAAGAGAGGCTTGACCTGAACGTGTGCCTACTTCACATATAGAATAACGCAACGGAAATAACTGAACTCTTGAACTCTTTTCTGGAAAGATCCACAAATCAACCTTCACGTGAATATGAATATTTATTTGCAAGCAACAGAACAAACTAATCATTACAAATCAGCAGAGCACAATAGGAAAAAAAAATATTTGGTACTACCACATCTATGCTATAGTCACTTAAAATTTATCCTGCATCTCTATAGGAAGGAAACGTCCTATCTGGATCCGTTCCAGTCGGGTTTCAGGCCTGGTCACAGCACGGAAACAGCATTGGTCGCGTTGGTTGATGATCTCTGGAGGGCTCGGGACAGGGGTTGTTCCTCTGTCCTAGCCCTATTAGATCTCTCAGCGGCTTTTGATACCATCGACCATGGTATCATGCTGCACCGGTTGGAAGAGTTGGGGATGGGGGGCACCATTTTACGGTGGTTCTCCTCCTTTCTCTCCGACCGGTCGCAGTTTGTGTTGACAGGGGGGCAGAGGTTGACCTCGAGGCCTCTCATCTGTGGAGTGCCACAAGGGTCGGTCCTCTCGCCCCTTCTGTTCAACATTTATATGAAGCCGCTGGGTGAGGTCATCCGTGGTTTTGGGATGAGATACCATCAGTACGCTGACGACACCCAGCTGTACATCTCCACCCCAGACCACCCCAACGATGCCCTTGAAGTGATGTCCCAGTGCCTGGAAGCTGTATGGATCTGGATGGGGAGGAGCAAGCTCAAGCTCAACCCTTCCAAGATGGAGTGGCTGTGGTTCCCGGCATCCCGATATAGTCAGCTGACTCCATTGCTGACTATCGGGGGTGAGTCTTTGGCCCCCGTGGAGAGGGCGCGCAATCTGGGAGTCCTCCTGGATACGCAGCTGTCCTTAGAGGAACATCTGACAACTGTAGCCAGGGGGACCTTTTATCAGGTACACCTGATTCGCCAGTTGCGCCCCTTTCTTGATCGGGATTCCATGTGCACAGTCACTCATGCCCTCGTCACCTCTCGCCTGGACTACTGTAACGCTCTCTACATGGGGCTCCCCTTGAGGAGCACCCGGAGGCTCCAACTGGTCCAGAATGCGGCCACGCGGATAATTACGGGGGCTACATGGCGCTCCCACATAACACTGCTCCTGCGCGAGCTGCACTGGTTCCCAGTGGTCTTCTGGGTACGGTTCAAGGTGCTGGTTACCACCTTTAAAGCGCTCCATGGCATAGGGCCCAGTTATCTACGAGACCGCCTTCTGCCACCGACGACCTCCCATCGACCCGTGCCATCGGCCAAGCAATGCAGGCTGGTGACCCCCAGGGGGAGGGCCTTCTCTATGGGGGCCCCCACCCTCTGGAATCAGTTGCCCCCAGAGATAAGAAGAATCCATGACCTCCGTGCCTTCCGCCGTGCCCTTAAAACATTTTTCTTCCAAATGGCAAGCTGGGCTGGCCTAAGCAAAGCCTTTTAAATAATTTTAAACTGGGGTGTTTTTAAATTTGGGGCCAATTTAGATATTCTTTTTAATTTGTTCTTAAGGTTTATATTGTGTGTTTTTACTTGGCTGTACACCACCCTGAGTCCCCAGGGAGAAGGGTGGTATATAAATAAGTAAGTAAGTAAGTAAGTAAGTAAGTAAGTAAGTAAGTAAATAAATAAATAAATAAATAAATAAATATAGTTTTGCTATGAATAAACTCCCAGTGTTTTAAAATTCTAATATTTTGGTTAGACATAATAAAGTTCTCAAAACTTTAGAAAAGTAAAAAGACATTTCTGCAAACTAACATCCTAATATAATAAGTATATGTGTGTATACACACACCACACATGCACACACACTCAGAAAGATTAATATTAAAGCAAAGCTTAGCTTTACTTTTTTTCTAGAAGTTGCAGACGTTCCCCTTCTATGTCATTCTCAGAATGCCTTTGCTTTTCTTTTAAAAAACAGTCCTTTTGAGTTGAATGTATAACTCTTGCTGCTGCTGTATCACTGGTAGGTTCCTCCCGGTTCCACCCGGTTCTGCCAAGCCAGTAGTGGTGACGATTTGATGTCACCGAACTGGTTCTGCCCCCCCACCCTCCCCGCGTTATTCTTACTTTTTATTTGGCCCCACCCCCAATCTATTGCTGCGTCCTGAGTCCCAGATGATCGAAGGAAAAAAACTGTTTAAACTGTTGCCGCGGGGCTTCAAAGGGCCGCCCTACAGTTGATTAGTGTTAAAGGGCAGTGTGGTGGTAAACCGCTGCCTCCAAAAACAAATGAGTAGACCGGTGCCTGCAAAAATAAATGGGTAGACCAGTGCCTCCAAAAACAAATGGGTAGTTACCAGTGCCTGCAAAAATAAATGAGTAGACCAGTGCTGCAAAAATAAATGGATAGACCAGTGGCTCCAAAAACAAATGAGTAAACCGGTACAGCTCTGCAAGCAGTTAAAAGCCTGGTAGACCAGTACCTCTGCTAAATCCTAAAGAATTGTCACATGACCACCAAGCCATGCCACAAAATAAGCCATGCCCACAGAACTGGTAGTAAAAAAATTTAGAACCCACCCCATGCTGTATGATATTACAAATTATGGCATTCTCCAAACTGTCTGTGTTGCTTTATGGGGCTTTATGGGGGAAAAAAAATCCCCATGAAGCTTCCCTTTCAAGATGGCTGCTGCACCATAAGAGTTTCTTTTTTCTTTTACCGACAATCTACTGACTTCACTGCTAAAGCTGGTTCTTTGGCAGTTCTGCTTCATGATTTCGAATTGGAGTACTTAGAAACAACCCAAGATAACTTTTGGACGATCATGCACCCAATGGGGAAAGGGGGTCCTGATGATTCTAATTCCTTTTTGAAGTGATTGAAAAGTCACTAGGCATGGGGCTTCCGCTTCCGGTTCCGCTGGCGACAGACTTTGATCGGGCTAGCTCTGGCCCCAGAGTCTGATCCCCCCCATCTGGAGGCCCTTTGGGCCAAGCGCCCCATTATTGGGGCGTTTGCCGTTTGAGGGCGGCTCGCCAGGGGTCCCCTGCCTCACTTCCAGGGGCCGGGAGGCCGATGCTGGCGCGCCCGAGGCTCCAGAGGGGGCGGGAGGCGATCGGCGGCTTTTTTTCGAGGCCGCCGAGGCGCCACAGCGCCTAAGGGGACCGGTGCTACCTAAGAAGGCACAACGGACTGTACTGACTGATTGCAGAGTGGAGCAGGCATCCTGGAGGCGAGAGGGGGGGTTGGAGTTTCCCCCCCCCCTTGTAGCTGGAAAGGTGCCGTGGCAGAGAATTAGGGGGAAGGAGATGGGGTGAAACCCCTTACCTTTCTGACTTTTCCTTGGAGGATGGCTGTGGCAGAGTTTCTTGGAGAGGTCTGGTGGCCCCTCCCCCCGGCAGACAATGGCGGCGGTCTGACTTCCTGCTTCTTTATTTATGATTGAAGACAACATTCTCCTCTGGCTTCCTGTTTGACCTACTCTATACTTCGGACTCGTTGCTCCTGTGAGCGCCCACTGGTGGACAGTTGAAAAATTACTTTGATTGCTAATCCCTCTTTCTTCTCTGGAGGTTTGCCCTTTGATTTCTCATCTTCTACTGATCTAAGATGGCTAAGGGCCACAAATCAGCAGCAACTGACTTGGGGAAAATTTTGGAAAGACTGGCGATATTGGACCAAAAGTTGGACAAGTTAGATGACGTCCAAAAAGGATTATCTGAAATTAAATCTGAAATGACACTTATGAAAAGAGATTTAAATGATGTTCAACAGCTGGCAGAGCAAAACAAGAAGAAGATGGGGGGTCTGGAGGGGGAGGTACGGGCACTTCAGAAGGTGGAGGATGGGAGAGGAAATGCAATGTTAACCTTACAATTGGATAAGATGTCTTATTTTCTCAGGTTCCAAAACGTGGAACAACTTGACCAGGAAAATTTGAGAGAAGTGATGGTTAAAATGTTGGGTGAATTTTTAGAAAGAGATTTGGAGTCTATTGGAAGGGATGTGGACTTGGTGTACAGAGTAAACTCACAATTTGCAATTTTACATAATCTACCAAGAGAGATTCATATTAAATTTGTGAGAAGGGAACTGAGAGATGAGATATTGAGAAAACAAAGACTGGGGGCGCTGGTGTACAGGGGCAAGGAGATCACCATCCTGAAGCAGATTCCCAGACAGGTACGAGAATCAAGAAGAAAATATTATTTTTTATCAAATAAGCTGTACCTCAAGGGAGTAGGTTTTAGGTGGCTGATTCCGGAGGGTTTGATGATTTTTTGGGAGGACAGTAAGAAGAAAATTAATAATGTAACGGAAGCTAAGGCTTTTTTTGACCAACATAAATCCTTCCTAGGTGGAGAAGATACAGGAGCCGAAGAGGGGGAAGTATTAGATGATCAAGGAGCGGAGGCGGACGGAGCTGTTGCGGCCCGGGAGGGGGAGGGAAGCCAGACCATGGTTTTAAGAGCCAGAACTAGGAAATGAAGAAAGGAGGGGAATTTATTGTTTAAGGTTTTTTTAATTGACATTTTTCTTTTCTCTCTCTTCTTTTATTGTATTTTGTATAACACTCTTTTTTTTTGTTTATATAATTTTTATATAACCTGGTTGTTTGTTTTGATTTAAGATAATAATGTCTGTTGTGTGAGAAATTTAAAAAAAGAAAATAATAATTGAAATATCTTTTTATAAAGATATTGAAAATTCAACATATTGTAAACCATAATATTGTATATTCTTAACCAATAAAAACTTTTTATTATAAAAAAAAAAAAAAGTCACTAGGCATATCTACCAGTTTTATTTTCTAAACATGCCAGAATTTTAAGTTTCACTTTTTGACTTCATTGTTTTATTTTGCTTTTTGCTTTAAAAGTTGATTAGTGGTTGAATGCTGACTTATTTCAAACTTTTACTGGACTCTAATCCCCCCCCCTTTTTTTTTGATATATGTTGTTCTGGATAACCCTTGTCTCTTCCCAATGGAAAGCACGGCAACATTCAGGGTGGAGGTGAAGAGACATTAAACTCTCACCACTAAATTCTGTATTTTTTGAATTTGCAAAGTATCTGGAGTTTATTTCTATTCTATTCTCCTTATAATTTTGGATTGCAATATAGAGGAATTGTGTGTGTGTGTGTGTGTGTGTTTGTGTATGTTTTGTTCCCTGATTAAGGTCCATTAAAATGGCTGAACAGTGGCTGAAATCTAAGAAAGAAGGGTGGGAAAATATGCAGCTTTTAGCTGAATTTCTCTTATAAAAACTTAATCAAACTTTAATATTTATTGAAAGAATCGTAGAATCTGAAGCATTACCTTTGGATAAAGATACACAAAAGGACTTTGATCCTGTTTCAGATCAAAGAGAAGAACCAGTGAATTGGATTTCATTTGTTATTCTGAAATTTAATTCTGTATACTTCTCCAACATTATAACCTAGGCTAGAAGGGAGCGAGACAAATTCCTTTCCTCTATGAAGGAATTCCTTTGCTCTAGGAAAATGGAGGGAGACTGGATAGATTTCTTACAGTTAACTAGTAACTACTTCTGCTTCCACTCTGACTTGAAGATAGACTTTTCTGGAGACTGAATTTACTACATTTAATTAAACAACAATTGACAAGAGAGGATATTAAGAAATAAACATGGATTTTTTATCCAGGACAATCTATTTACAACTTTTGGAATGATCTGGGATAGTTAAAAAGCCATTGTGCATTTTCTATGAGTGAATTACAATAACAGTTTGTTAACAGAGAGTTTTGTTCTGTTTTACTATTATTGTTTTTCCTGTTAACTACTT
Source organism: Ptyas mucosa (assembly GCA_012654045.1). Taxonomy (NCBI): domain Eukaryota; kingdom Metazoa; phylum Chordata; class Lepidosauria; order Squamata; family Colubridae; genus Ptyas; species Ptyas mucosa. The sequence goes on from WNWU01000001.1 coordinate 29,244,399, forward strand.
TGTGACTAATATAACATATAGAAGATAGATCAACAAATTATTAATCAGTATTCAATTAGAGGGGATAATATGTGTATAATGTGTGTTTTGATGCATCTTTTTTAATATTCTGTGTTTCGTTTTTTTTTCTTTTATGCCTTCTTGGATTTTCATTTAGTTTTCTATTTTGAATTTTACCTTTAACCTGAATGAAATAAAAAATATACAAAAAAAAAAAAATCCCCATGAAGACTTTAATTTTTGATTTATATAATTACTTCTTTATTTATGGGATTTTTATACATTCTCAGTCACATGACTCCGGACAGGGTCTGACAGTATGAACATAAAAATTATAAACAATAACCCAAAGTACCTTTTCCATGGATCAACAACCCAAATTCACTATCTATTATGGAAATTATTATATTATACTATAATGATAATTATTAAATAATTAAAATACAATTTTATTTTAACCCATTAAAGTACATGTGCCCCTTGAAGCAGTCACATTTTTCTTCAATTCACAGAGAATGCTGAAAAAGATAGCTTGGATTAATGAATAACAGAGAGGCGCTATGAAACATTAAGTCAAATTTAATATGTGTGTGAAGCAGAACTGATTACACCTTCCCACAATGGAGAAAATCGCTACTTGTTATAGTAGACATGCCCCTAAAATACTTAGGTTTCCAAAAGGCAAGCATAAATCTATCTATTAGAAGAAAAATAACATATAATTACTCATACCTAAAATATGTGTTTGGAATAAAAAATGCTTTTTTATTGCAAAAGTTTTTTTTTAATGGTATGATTTTCCTGCTGTATTATTATGGTTTCTTCAGATGAAAGAAACCCAGACTGAAGCATATTGATTGCAGTGTAATATCTATTACCCAGCTAAATGGTTGCATTGCCCAGAAGTTGGAAACTCAGTAAACAAAGCTTTTGTCCATGTCTCCATATCATATCATTGTACATATCTTTCCTGCATTTTATTTGTTTATTTAAAATGGCAAATAGTTCACAATGCTCAAGGGTAGTGTTTGCTGTCTTTTAATTAGAAGTGGCCTGTAAGACAAAATGCATAAACATACAGAATGCTTAGTGCCACACGACTTTCAAGAGGCACAAAAATTAAATATAACATGTTTAATGGATTACGTCTCTTCCCATCACACACATAATAAAACATAACACGTTTTATGGGTCTTAGCTTTTCCCATCATCAACATAATAAAACGAAGTGACTGTATAAATAGCAGATTAGATGAAAGTCAATACATTGTGGCTATCACAACAAATGCACTTTATTTAGGAACTTTGCTGTTTAAAATAAGCAGCTTCAAAGGTACAACCACCCTGAGATGAACTGTGCTTTGTTACATGTTAAATATGTCAATTCTGGCTACCTAAGCAATCATTAGGCAAGACTTTATCAAGGCAATACAACTAACATTGGAGATAGTGCCTATATAATATAATACTTTTTAATTTTAACTAAGTCTAAACTGGAGCTTAGTTGAATGCATATTTTGAATTTCAAGTTTAATCAACTCAAAACAATAAGATTCCATAGTTAGAATAGTTCTCTTGACATTATTTTTAAAATGTTATTTTGCTACACACTTTTATTTGTGTATTAGATGCATCTTCATGCAATATAATGAATACAGATTTATAAAATTCATACTCTAGTCATGTATCAAAATTAATTTTCTCCATAAGTAACAGACCCTTTTAAGGAGACTTTGAATATTTTTTCTTCTTCTGTCAACTAGTGATGCTATTACATTTACCATTGTACATAAATGGTGAGGAGGTGGTAGTTTAAAATTTCTGGGCATTTATATCTCGAAGGACCTCTCATGGACTATGAACATTAACATGCTTGTGAAGAAGGCACAGAAGAGGCTGTACTTCCTGAGAATGTTCAGGAAGATAAATCTATCTCAGCATTTACTTCTGTCCTACTATTGCAGCACCATTGAGAGTGTCCTGACATACAGCATTCTTGCATGGTATGGGAGCAGCTCAGTAGCAGACAAAAAAGTTCTGCAGAGAATCATTAAAACTGCCCAGAATATCATCCAGCTGCAGCTACCAGCCCTGGATGACATATTCAAATCTCACTGTTTCAGGAAGTTGCATAACATTCTCAGACTCTTCCCATCCTGCTTACAAACTTTTTGGACTGTTGCCTTCTGGCAGAAGATACAGAACAATTAAAACTTGGACCACACGTTTTCTAAATAGTTTTTATCCCAGAGCTATAATTGCACTCAACAATGAACTAAAGGGCCACCATCAGTGAGCTGTTGGACAGCACTACTTGGTCTGTTGTATAGATGTTTGGCTGGTTTAGGGGTGGGGAATTTGTGGTGGGTAGGAGGGTGTTTGTGGATTGTTATATGTGTTGGACCTGGTCTTTGGGTGTTAATTGAATTTTGTTGTATGGGTATACTGTGTATACACGTACAATGACAATAAAGTTGTTGTTTGTTGTATTGTTGTTGTTGTTGTTATCATCATCATCATTATCAAACAGTGGTCCTCAACCTTTGTGGCTTAGCAGCCCAGCCGGGAGGGAGAGGTGAACCAGGCTGTGTGAAAGATGGGCTGGCATGCATGTATAGCTTCACTCACACAAGAGAGAAGAGAAGCCTTTGGGGTTTGGTTTTACTCTCCTTCAGGCTTCTCTGCACCAAAAGCTTTTGCAAAGAGATGGAAAGCCTGAACCACTGTGAGATCGCTCCCCTGAAGTTTTTCGTCTGTTTGCAAAAGCTTTTGGGGTGGAGAAGAGAAGCCTTTGGGGGCAGGGTCTTGCGCTCCTTCAGACTCAATGAGGCTGCCCAAAGCTCTAAAAACAGTTTGGGTATCTTCCTCAGGCAGCCTCGGTGAGTCAGTGAAGCTAAGCAGGGTGTGTGCATCCTATTCAGCCTCTGCTCTCACCGCTCTGCTTTTAGAACACAGGCAGCGTAACAGCCTGGCTGTGGTGGGGAGGGGAAATGGACCACATGAGTGGTGGGCATGCTCAGAGCTCCACTCACACAAGAGAGAAGAGAAATCTTGGGGGTGCAACTCATGTGGGGCTATGCACACACACCAGCCCACCTCTCATGTGGCCCAGTTCTGAATAGACCACGGCCAGGTAGTGGGCTGTAGGGATTGGGGACCCCTGCTTTAGGAGGGGGGAAAACAAACATAGAGGAGTCCACTAATTTCAATCCTTAAAACACTCTGTACACCCTAAATAATAACAACACCATTTGCAAGCTTAATGCTCTGGTGGGATAGAGTTCACAATTGGGTCAACAAATTCTTTGTCTTTCTCTCTCATCAGATTTATATAGCCACCCATCTCTCAAATGTGTTTCTGAATGGTGTACAGCCACAAACCAAAAATGTAAAATCAATTGAACACAAATATAAATAAAATCATAGGACAATGGACCAGCATCATATACACTGTGTACCAAGGTCCCATCGGATGCAAAACATTAGCAGACAGGACTTAAGTAGCCCCCCTTGATGGGCCTCATGGAACAGGAAGATACCATTAAAGGGACGGTGTTAATGTTTAGTTTTGCCAGTACAGTTTCCTATTGGATCAAGAACTAGTGGGGAGACTTTTTAACTTTGATTGTATAAAATATATTCTCAGCACAATTAAGGACACATTTTTATACTATACAAAATCTTGTCAATCTGGTGTTACGAAAACTGACTGAAACAAACCAGGTGTAATCTTATATTTGTGCACATTTGTTCTTTGAATATGTACAAGAGTGAATAATCTTTATGGAATAATAATCTTTATGGAAATCACATAACAAATGCTAATTATAGCATTAAAATTTATGCTATAATAAATCTGGTAGTTTTCCAACAACTACAAGCCCCACCTCTCGTCTTTATTTATTTATTAGATTTCTTTGCCATACATCTTGCCTAGAGGCCACTCTGGGCAGCTTACAAACATTGCATCCTCTTTCAGTGTATCCCATGTGAAAACTTCAGGTCAACATTACCCTGAATGATATAGATATATAATAAGGTCTTTTCCTGAACTACTTTTTCTACCATTTTCTACCAAATCTGTCTAATATAGTCAAGAACTTTGTTGCCAAACTAGTTGATGACAATTGTAATCCAAAATGGCAGGTAGGGTCCAAATTATAAAAGGTTATCCTATATACTTTCCAACTCATATCTACAACAGGTCCTGCTATCTACCATTTCTATTGTAGCAATCTTTTTTTCTCCTTTTTCCCTTAAACATGAAAGCATTATCTGTCTTTATCTAAAGAATTGAATGCTTTTGTTCCTATCACAATATCCTGCTTTAGAAATTCTTTTGTTTTATACCTTTCTATTGTGATGAAACTAAAATAGATAATACTTGCATTCCCTACAACTAAATATATAAACTGTCATCCTCATTAAGTTTTCCTAAAGTTAAAATTTTGAGCTTCCCGGAGACTCATTATCCTACTAAATCCTTGTCTTCTCATTCCCTTTATGCCAAGAACATCAACTGGAAGGAGGTACCTTATGTTAATGTGTTTTGAAGATAATTGATTGATAATGATAATCATATACAATCATTTTAAGCACAAATAAAATAATACCCAAGAAAATGTGTGTGCATATGTTTTATTAGCCTGCAATTGTACCAATATATTTAATTATTTAAGTAGTTTTTTTTGATAGAAAGACAAACATTCTTTCTTTGGATTTGTCAGTAATTAATTTCTTTTCTCCAAAGACAGATATTTTAATTACCGGTAAAAGAAATTTCTTGTTAAATATTCTCACAAGGTATCATAGTGACCTAGCTTTTTCCCAAATCATTTTGAAGCATACAAGTTTGAGGAGTGTCTTGTTCCTTTTAGAACTTCCTTCAGATAAATGCTGTATAGTGGGATTGCAGAGAAATGAATACTGATTTACATGTTCTGTTCCGATATTATTTTGGTATCTGAAGTCATCTGGGGAGTTTTTGCATCAGAAAACCTTTTGATAAAAACCATTCATAAACATCATCCATATATATGGAAATAACCACTACGAGGCAAATAAATTATATACTGTACTTACACAATGCTCAGTATACCCAGTCAAATGACATCTTCTTTGGTTTTCATATCTTTAAGTCAGCATGATCATTTGTAGGAGATAATTTCTGAAAAGAATGAAGCAATAAATGCTCTGAATGCAAATTTAGATAATCCTTGATTGGCTTTAAATTGCACAATAGAATCATTTTTACCTGAAAATAAAATCCATGAAGCAAGAATCCTGTTTATCCCTCATTAATTTTGGTGATGGTTGAATATTTATTAGAATGCAGTTTGGGATTTAAAGAAAATTGCATGATAATCTTCACTGCTAAAATACGTGGTGCATAATTTACAAAGCTCCAGGTTTTTCCTCCCCCCGCCCAAATGTTGCTGTGTTGAGTATCAGACTACAATTAAGTACTTTTGATAAATGAAATCAATGAAATAGTCCAGTGTTATTAATGAGAAACCCATTTAAGGCATTCTTATTAGTTATTTGTTCAATACTACTATATCTATAACTATATGTATGTTCTCTCTCTCTTGCTCTCTCTCTCTCTCTCTCTCTCACACACACACACACATATCTATCTATCTTATCTATCTATCTATCTATCTATCTATCTATCTATCTATCTATCTATAAATGTGATACATTCCTGGCATTTAATTACTTCAATTGTTACTCAAAGTATTGCTTGGAATGACCATTAAAGTTAATCAGTAGATAATCAAATATCTCTTTTTCTCTTAATGAAAAAAACAAACACTTCAACTTACCAGTTCTGAGTTATGTTGTTTAAGAAGTGAAAGGAAATGATGTGATGCTTTTCTCTGCTTTTCATGGGAAAATGAATCTAGCATTCTATCTCTATCTCATAAAGTCTATTTTTAGCATGTAAAAAACCATTAGGCTGCTTTTAGACATGGTCATTTGAGAGCATACATTCTGAAATCTGTTGAATTGTTATTTAGGAATAAATAGGAATCCCTAAGTATGTCAACCGAATTCAACATAGTATCTACAGAGGACGATATAAAAATTATTTCTTCTGATTCCCTCATGATCAAGTAAACAAAACAAACCTCTTTCTAGAATATGGATTTATTGGCAACAAATTATCATAGTAGTCATTATTTCCTAACAATAGGACTATTGTTACTGGATTGTGATTGAATAGTTGTCCTCAGAAGAACCCTTTGAGTTCTATTACAGCTGAGTGCAAGATTCTAGTTGCATAGCATAGGCCCGTGATGGCGAACCTATGGCACGGGTGCCACAGGTGGCACGTGGAGCCATATCGGTGGGCACGCGAGCTCAGTTCTGGCACACATGTGTGTGCCAGCCAGCTGATTTTCAGGCCTTCTGGGCCCACCAGAGGTCAGGAAAAACACTGTTTCCGGCCTCCGGAGGGCCTCTGGGGGGGATGGGGAAGGCCCTTTTTGCCCTCCCCAAGCTCCTAGAAAGGCTCTGGAGCCTGGGGAGAGCAAAAAATGGGCCTACTGGGCCCACTGTGCCATCACGTGCCAAAAGCGGGAGGAGCATGAGGGGGCATAGAATTATGGATGTGGGCACGCGTGCGTGTGACCCCACCACGCTCCCCCATTTTCGGCACGCGATGGCAAAAAGGTTAGCCATCACTGGCATAGGCAGTTATAAAAGTAGTAGACTTGTCGGAGATTAGTTTCCTAGTGCCTTGGAAGAGGATAGATTTCTCCCACCACCATCAATTTTAATAATGAATTTGTTCTCAATTGCAAATTTAAAACTTCAAGGAAAGAGAAAATGAAGTAGGTAAGATGAGTAAAAAAAAAAATAAAAGAAAGAAAGAAAGAAAGAAAGAAAGATAGATAGATAGATAGATAGATAGATAGATAGAAAGAAAGAAAGAATGTGGCCAGAGAAAAGTGAAACATGTGAAATGATTCCCATTTTAACAAATACTGAACTTAAGGGAGAACATTGATTTTCACTTCTTTATATTTATGATTCATTTCCCTATTTTTTTAAAAAAATGTATAATAAAATATTCTAAAAGTAGCTATATATTGGAGGAAATTGTTTAGAAATAGTGATAATCACAAATGCAGAAGCAAACTGATGCAAAAAAACCATAAATATGATACAGGAAGAAGAGATGAAATGTCAACTTGAAAAACTTTACAGAAAGTAGACAGAAAGTCTTAATTAAAGTCAATTAAAAACTTTAGCGGGGTCTGCTTTGTAGAAATTAAAAATATCCTCCCTTCCTAAAGTAAAGAATTGTTATGCAGAAGTTTTACTTTATATATCAATTCACTTTCATAGCACAGTGAAGATTTTTGTGTTAGATTAGACATTAAACAGTTATTTATGATGTCTGAATGTAAGTTTCCATGCTGACATCTAATCAGAACACAATAGGTAAAATTTCTATTGTTAAATAAAGAACCAGGGTTTTTTTTTTAATCAAAATAATATTAAAGATCACAAAATATTGGTTTTCTATCCATATCAATATTGAAGGGAATAATTCTAGCCTCTGCATGTTCACAAGTATTCTTTTTTAAAATTTATCATCATGTAAAACAAAGCAAGAAATTCTAAATGATGTCTAAGCAATGATTATCCAGAACAATTTCAAATTTCATCTCTACCCCTCTTACAAGCAACTGAACAATCAATATTATGTTCTATTGTGCAAGTATAAAGCACGTGCACATCCTTTATTTTTTTATATATCTATCTATATATATCTATATCTATTGAGTAAAATAATATAAAAACCAAAGCCTATAATATGTAATTAGTATCCAAAATAAATTGTATCATTGCAGAAAAACAAAAGTAGATTTAAAAAAAAATAGATTGTCAGAGGCCATTAGGAAGGGATAGCAATTGATACAACCCACAGGGATATTAAAAAAGATAAATTGTTGATTTATAACCTGAAGCTATGTGATGATTTTACCTGATGGTGACATATTGGAATTATACTTGATAAATATCTTCTTCTAATGAATGGGATCAAATATATGGGCCAACGATTAGTGGAAATTAAGTCAACTTTATTAAAATAGTTTTTCCAACTTTTATGTAAAGCTGAAGAATAAATACTTGAATAGTAGAATATTCTTTCTTGATGCTCTCAACAATTGGAAGTGCTTCTAAATTTATCTGCATGATGCCAACACTCTTTCTTCAAATTCTTCCTTAAACTCTTCTGTTATGAAGCCTTCGCCATAATATTTCACTTAACTTAACTGCAACTAAGCTTAAATATACACAATGAAGTAATTGCTTGAATGTCACATAGTATCTATGGTGGAGAGGTTCCTTGGGGACATAAATGAAGAATCCTGCCATATAATTCCAGAAGGGCTACTCAAGACATAGAGATCATGCCAGCTACCCCCTAAAACCAACAGACATATCTAGTATTGATGCTGCTATGCAAGAAAAGAAAATCTGAAGTTAGTGAAAGGCAAGTACATGTGGCAATATGGAATGTATAAAGCATAAACATGGAAAGGTTATATACATTGATAGATTAAGGGAATTGACTACAAATTCACATTTTAGAAATTAGCAAATTGAAATTGACAGGTTTACTACTTAGAACACAAATAACAAAGAAGGAACAAAGTATATGAAGATTCTCAGTCATCTAGGTAATGGTTGTCTCAAAGGTGCTTTTTAAGAGGCAACAACTTTCTGATTTTTCTTTGAAGATGTTTCACTTCTCATTCAAGAAGCTTCTTCAGCTCTGAAGTTGCCTCTTGATAAAGCACCTTTGGGACAATGCTGTAGTTTTCATAGTGAGAAGACTATAGCAAATACAGTCTTGGGTACAATGCAATCAATGATCAAATAATATTAATTAGAATTCATTGATAGCGCTTTAATATGAACATTATCCAAATTTATGCTCCTACCACTGATGCAGAAAAGAAAGTTGAATAGCTTTATAGAGTAGTCAAGTTTAATCTGAAATTGACAAAAATGCAAGCAAGAGGTGTTGCTTGTGGTTAGAGATTGGAATGCTGAAGCTGGAAATGTCAAGGAGGAAAACACAGTTGGTCTGTAGGGCCTAGGAAGCATGAAGCAAGAAAAAAATCTTATCAATTTATGCCAATTCAATTATTTCTTCATTACTAGCACGGAATTCCAATAACAAAAACCATTTCTACAGACAGGAAACGTAGACATCAGATTGATCTTGTTTCAGAAGTTGTGGATACTCCAACACTAGAAGTCTGTGGACATTCTCAGTCATCCAGGTCATGGTTGTCCCAAATATGCTTTTTCAAAGAATGCAAATGACCAGCTGTCTGTAAGGATTATAAATCCTTCCATTCTCCACCATCCAGCCAGAGCTGAAGAAACTTCTTGGATGAGAAGTGAAACATCTTCAAAGAAAAACCAGAAATTCCAGTTGCCTCTTGAAAAAACACCTTTGGTCCATCACTGAAAGTTTCTAAGAAAAGATTGGACAACCATTTGTCTGAATGACATAGGGTTTCCTGCCTGACTGGGGGTTGGACTAGAAGCCCTCCAAAGTCTCTTCCAAATCTGTTATTCTATTATTCTGTTTTTATTGGTACAAGGGAGTAAAAGAACTGAGTTACAGATAGTCCTCAACGTACAACCATTCATTTAACAAGTTTAAAGGTATGACAGCCTTAGTAAAAGTGAATTACAACTATAGCACAACTCCTATGATGCGGCATGATCTCAGTTTAGATGCTTGGCAACTGGCTTGCATTTACGACTAGTTATGTGGTATACTGCTTCTGAAGAAGTGAAAGTTGAACTCTGAAGAATTAGGATAGAAAAATGTTGAAACTTTTGAACTTTGATATTTTAGAAATTTGAGAATACTCAAATAGTATTTGAGAATACTATGGATAGCCAGGGAAATGAACTCATCAAAGCAGAATTCTAACCTGAGGCTAAGAATGATTTTGGATACAATATTCAAAGACCTGGGTCTCTGGAGACATCTATAATTCTGCAAAAATTGAAAACAAGGGAAAAAAGGATGACCAGCATCAAGATAGATGAACTCAAATGCACCAATGAGGATTGCACTATTGGAAGATGTGAAACTTGGGGATACATCATCCTGGAGAGTATCTATCTATGTGGTCACTAAGAATCAACACTGGCATGATGTCATATAGTCAATTAATGCAATTAATGCAATTCCATTTCTTCAAGCTTTGAACCTTTTACTGATACAGATTGTACAGTTTTATTCCCCAAAGATAAAGTAGAAAGCAAAAGCCATGGGGATGCAATACCAGAACTAGGTTTTTTTCCTCCCAAACAATTATAATGATTGATCTCTTAGTAACTCTCAAATAATTTCTTTTACTCTGGCTTTATCTATGTCACAAATATGTCACTTTTACCTACACTTAGCTTTTATTCTTCTAACTTTTTAAAACAAAGCTTTTTGTATAGGGCACATTCTAAATCATATGCCTATGCCTATACATATAGACACACAGATATAGAAACAAACACATGTGTGTATACACACACACACGCACGCACACACACACATACAGTACATATATACATACATTATATATATATATATATATATATATATATATATATATATATATATATATATGCATGCATGCATGCATGCATACATGCATACATATAATCCATAAGTGGAAGTGGGTTTTTTTGTATGTGTATACATATATAATATATATGTACACACATATGTATGTATGTATGTACATATTATAAAGAATAATATGGATAATTCTTTGGCCTAGATCCTAAATAATAGCAAGAATAGATCAAAGAAAGTATTTCATAGAGCTCTTAAATCATATGGCAAGTTACCCAATTTATCAAGAAGATAAATGACAATTCTCCTGAGATAAGTGACTGAAGTATATCAGAAGAGTGAATTGAGATGCATCTTGGGATATATATTTTGTGAGTTCATTTGAACTGCCAATAAAAACATGTCACTGTTTTTGGCAAAGGCAGACTTGTAAAAAGTTTTCCTTAACCCAACAGGCCACATTTCTTTAGCTGCTGTTCTCACAGAGAAGTTTAAGATGATCAATCAAGTAAAAGAAATGGAAAATAAATAATCAAAAAAGGAACTGGAAGAAAATGCTGAATGCTATACTTGTCTTTACTTTGAATAAAACATTTTAATACAGATATGGAAGGTTCACAATGCTTTTATCATATGTGTTATAAGACAGAAGTCCCATTAATTAAGCATGAGTCATCAAGCATTTCCCTTGGGAAACCAAGACCAATAACATCTAGGCTTGTTGCAAGAAGACCAAGCTTTACAGGTGGTAATAAGTAAAAACATTCAGTTAAGACAGCCTAACTTTTGGAAGTTATGATGAGTTGGAAGAGAAAGAAGGAAGAAAGATGTAGGAATTCAAAAAATGTGTGACAACATACTATTTCTGTTTCAGAAAAAATGTCAAGGTTAACCAGGTCAGGAAATGGAAATTACAGGAAAAATTAGAACTATTGATATAGACTATAGTCACAAAAGTTTGGTAATGTTTCTCTTTCCCTATTATACTGTACTAAGAAAAGAGAGTCAAATCTTGAATTTCTTTCCTATCTCTTCCTACTTCCCTGGGCTAGGTTCATGATCTTAATAGCTGCTACATAACATCTTCAAGGTGATCTCTACAATGTTTATACAGAAAAAGCTTCTATTTCTGGGAATTTTCATATGAGAAAGGAATCTTCTCATATGAAAAAATGAAATTCTCATAAACAACCCATTTTACTTAACTAGGTTGTTTGTATGAGTTAAGTTTCATGAAAGTCTTGGATTTCATAAAATGTGTGTTCCAGCTTTAATACATTTATGAGAAAAGGATTCCAGAATAGAGATGATTTCAGAAATGCTGGATTTTGAACATGTTCGACATTCTTAACAGTGGCTTGTGTTCTTATTGACTGAGGGGTATCGTGCAAGGGGATCATATACAATTAAGTAGGATACTTGCCTATTTATCATTCCTAATGATATGCATGCTCTCCATTTAAATCAGATAATTGAGAGAGTAAAGCAAATTACTGTTTTAAAATTAAGTCCCCCAAAATGTTTTGTGAGCACAAGTTTTATTTCAACCCTTCTGGGATGGCAGTAGAACTGGTCTCTGTAGTGCAAAAAGAGAGATTGGGGGCAGGGATTCAATATCCTCTCTATTGTTTTGAAGGGTGCAACATATCAAAGATAAAAAATGTTGTAGGGGAAAGCAACAAAGTATGGTATTTTACAACATCACTTCCATTGGAGTTACAATAAAACCCAAAGTCAGTCCTTGGGAAGTATGCCATACATTGATTTGTTTTTGAAGTTTTGATGGTCTATGGGATGCTGTGTAATCTTTCTTAAACCCTGCAATAAAAAGTATAGATGGTTTGCAGAAGATCGAGCCATTTGCTCTGACATAGAAGTGATGGATTGCTTGCACAGATCATGCCTCCATTATTGGTGATACCCACTTTTTTAGTTTTGCAATAAGCATGTAAGGAATTCAACAGTATGCCACTAGAAAGAAGAACAGAGTAAAAGAAAGAAGAACAAACGAATGGACTAAATGTTCTTGAATTTTTATTCCAGAAAATATTTAAACAGAAGTTCAGTAGTTGAGGCTGTTTGTTTAAATAATTTTTATGTTGTATGTCAACCATGTAATACTAATGATTCAGGTATTAATTCCAGCAGTACAATTTTAGATTGCTGGAGACAAGAAATGGTGAAAGGGAAACTACATGCAGTCATGGATTGCTGATTCCATCTTAGTGGCTACAAAAGTTGATACGCAACAAATGTATTATCAAAAAGTTCACTTTTGAAATTTACTCTGTTCTACAGAATAAATCAGGGATGCAGTGGCTCAGTGAGCTTGTCAATTGAAAGGTCAGCAGTTCAGCGGTTTGAATCCCTAGTACCTCATAATGGGGTGAGCTCCCATTACTTGTCCTAGCTTCTGTCAACCTAGCAGTCCGAAATCACATAAAAAATGCAAGTAGAAAAATAGGGACCACCTTTGGTGGGAAGGTAACAGAGTTCTGTGCACCTTTGGCATTTAGTCATGCCAGCCACATGACCACAGAGATATTTCCAGACAGCACTGGCTCTCGGCTTTGAAATGGAGATGAGCACTGACCCCTAAAGTTGGAAACAACTAGCATGTGTGTGCGAGGGGAACCTTTACCTTTACAGAATATTATTTTAAGAATTATATAAAATAGTCTAGCTTGTTGGATAAACATACTCTTGATCTGACACTACCACTATAGTTGTTATGGTTGGCCACACCATCAGCTAGATGTTTAGACTGGATTTGGCAATTTTGTCCACCTATCAAGTCCTTCCCAAGGAACTGCGATGGACAGATATTTTTGTTTAATAATATTAAAGGTATTGGTTGCAGGTTGCAAACTACTCCAAGTAAAGCTGATTTTTACAATTGTCTGATGATGATTTTGTCAATGTATTCAAATGGTGCTCTAGATGTTTGAAACTTCATTTAAGGTCCCTATTACTATTTATACTATCTTCTGTTTCTTTTGCCATAGTCATTCCACTTTTCTTTGCTGTTCTTTAAATTTGGGATTTTCAAAATAATTATATATAACTGTTTTACAAATAGTTATTATATAATGAATATTTTAAGATGTATGAAATATAATAAATATTTTATAAATAGTGTATATTGTAAAGGTTAATACCATTAGGCACAAAAAAAATAAAAACCATGAGAGCTACATTTTTTTGCAATAATATAATATATTAGAATAGAATGGAATGGAATGGAATGGAATGGAATGGAATGGAATGGAATGGAATGGAATGGAATTGATTGCAGTACAGTGCAGTGCAGTGCAATAGAACAGAGTAGAGTCAAATAAAATATTGATGACTAGCTATTGGAGACATATACTATTTGTATTTGCTATAAAAATAAATGGAAAAGGGAAGATAACAAGCCTACTTAACTGAATATAGACCAATAAAGGAGAATATTTGTAACTCACAGTTGAAATGAAGGGTCCTTGGTATTTGCTGATCTTGGTTGTTTTCTTGCAGATGTTTCATTACCCAAAGTAGGTAACATCATCAGTGCCAGTAAACTAGCATTGATGATCTTACCTAGTTTGTAATGAAATATCTGCAAGAAAACAACCAAGCTCAAAGAGACCCCTCACTGAATATATAACCTGAGGTCTCAATTGAGTTAACATTTTGTATTACTTATCTCAGAGAAAGAGGAGGCAGGATGAATTCAGTGATTTCTGATGTCAGGAACAACTAACATGGAATGCATTTTTTTAAAAAATAATACAAAATTCTCCTGAAGCTATATGAAACCAGAACTGGAAAATAAATACTGCACCATTAAAAACAAACAAATAAATAGGCTAATAATCAGTCACCCATTGACTCTAGAAAGACATTACAGGGAAAACAATAGAACCAACCCAAGTTCCAAAAATGATTTTTATAAAGACAGAGACAGAATAGAACAAAAGAATATCACTATTTGTCATCTACAGCTCATAGCTCAAACTAGTCAAACATATTATTAATAAGGTACACTCATATAGGAGAATGACATTGTATTTTCTCAGGGTGGCACATATACACAAGCTCCCAATTTGAAGCAGATTCTCAAAAGCAACAAGAAATAACAGGGTAACGATGTTAACATGAGGAACAAACCGCAACAAATCCAAATATTGTCGTTGCCCCCATATTTATACTTATAATACCCCACAACTTCAGACATAAAATTGGAAACATCTTCACATGTGAAATAAGTTATTGTCTGCCAGCAGGCAAAACCATAAACAAAGGAAGAGTAAAGTAACGTCTGATATTACTGGGAGTGTTTAAACTCCCAGATCACTCCATCATAAGTAATCCTTGATTTAAAACCATGTTTGACACCGGAATTTCCATTGCTAAGCAAGTTAGGTGAGTTTGTGCCAGTGGTGGGTTGCCCCCGGTTCACACCAGTTCTATAGAACTGGTAGTAAAACCAGCAGGAGGCTCCGCCCACTGACCCCGACATCATCAAAACACTTCTGCGCATGCATGTGCAGCCCTGCTGTTAACTAATAGTAAAGGTAAGTAGAACCCTTCCCTGGATGGTGCCCAATTTTGTGATCTTTTTTTGTGTTATGATTGTGAATCACTGCAGTTATTAAGTGAATCATGTGGTCATTAAGTAAATCCACATTCCCACTTTGACTTTGCTTGTCAGCAACTAGCTGGGAAGGTTGCAAATGGTGATCATATGACCGTGGGATGCTGGAACCATTGTAAATCAATACCAATTGCCAAGCATCCAATTGGGTGGGGATGCTGCAGAGGTCATAAGAGGACTAATTGTACGTCACTTTTTCAGTGTTTTTGTAACTTCAATGGTTACTAAATGACTGGTTGTAAGTCAAGGACTAAATGTCCAATTCTCAACATGTGGGGCAGTGGTGGGATTCCAATTTTTTTGCTACCAGTTCTGTGGGCATGGCTTGGTGAGCATGGCCATGGCTTGGTGGCCATGGTAGGGATATTGTAAAATCTCCATTCCTTCTCCACTCCAGGGGAAGATTACTGCAAAATTCTGGGACTCAGGAGGCAGAGAATAAATGGGGACGGGGCCATTCAGAGATGGTATTTACCGGTTCTCTGAACTACTCAAAATTTCCACTATTGGTTCTCCAGAACTGATCAGAACCTGTTAAATACCTGTTAAATACCACCTCTGATATGGGGAGAAGGGGGAATATTACCATCACAACTAAGTGAGAGATTGCTGACCTCACATACATCAAAGATTTTTTGAGACATTTTGTAGTCTCAACAAACAATTGTTAATTAATAAACTCAATGTGTTCCACAGACATAAATAATCTGCATTTACATAAGTGCATGCCTTGTGCTTCCCTCCATTTCATCCTAATCTAAATCTTATTTCAGTTTACCTATTTCATTTGAAGTGAGCTGTACCTCAAAAAAATAATATCCCTTAGACTGAAAGTTGCTGCAAAACTCCTGATTTTTTTTAAAAAAACAATATTCTCCCTCCCTCCCTTTCTCCCTCCCTTTTTTTCTTCCCTCCTTCCTTCTTCTTTCAGTGTAAAATATTAACAGATGCATGAAGGTTTTTTACAACTTAGAAAGATTCCAATCAATCAGACAGATAAATGTATATACAGGGAACTAAACCACTGAAAAAAATGAAAACATTAATAATGGTTAGATTATGAATGAATAAAATCCTAATCGATAATAAGAGTGTGATTAAGGATTAGTAGACATTTTTGATCTCACAGGCATTAATCATTTTAAATAATATAACTCATATATTACTTGAGCATCAATTGTGTAGCATACAAAGATATTGTTATAGCCAACTGGGATCCACATCTCAGAACAAAATGTTTTATGTGCAGTTAGAACTCAAATATCTCATATAAAATGGCCTTTTGGTCAATTGAGAACTGTCCAACTAGTTCTGATTGAGGTAAATTGTGTGGGTGATGAAGATATATGATCTAAAATTTTGTTTTTAGCCATACTGTTATGTATGATTTTATTTAACTTTTCTATTTTGCTATGGCCTTATGGTTAATCAATAATGTGCTACTGCTACTAGTATCTCAAAATGAGTTTTGAGTTTCAATGGAACAGCAGTTTGGAATTTGTAGCAGTAGATCTGAACATACTTAATGGTTTGAAGTGTTTAATCATCTCAAATGTTATCTTCCTTGCACTTAAATCCATAATACCTGGATGTGCAAACTAAAATGAAAGATGAACCGATGGCCAAGAAATGAAACCAGGCGATTGATTTTAATCTTAAATTTAGCATGTACAAGAGAATTTTTTTAAAAAAAAGCTGAATAACACCTGAATTCAACTGAGAAAGGACAAAGCTGGACAAATTTGAAAAGCATATCTCAGTATTAAGCAAATAACTTCTCCACTTCAGATTAAAGTGTAAGTCAAAGTGCACTTTAAACAAGCAACTTTAGTTGTTGTTTTTTCCAAGAGAATAGTTTATTTAATTAGACATGAAAGATGTAACAGGGTTACTAGCAGGGGTGAGTTCTACTTACCTTTACTACCGGTTTGCATCATCCCCACACACACTCTTCTGTGTATGTGCAGAAGCTTCTGTGCATGCACAGATCACCTATGATGACGTTCAGGTCACTGGGCAGAGCTTCCCACCAGTTTTACTACCGGTTCTTGCGAACCAGTCCAAACCAGGAGCAACCCACCACTGGTTACTAGCAACAGAGCATTGTTCATGTAATCTCAGTTTAATTCTCTTCATTTTCCTCTCATAATCTGGCTATAAATTAGTCTTCTGGAATAATAATTAAATGAGTCAGGAATAGTTTTAATGTTATAAAAAGTAACATACCATGTTCATCACATAAAGGAACAGAGATCATTGTTGTTTTTTTATGTAGTATTTAAAGCATCGGTTCCTACCATTGCTAAATCATCAATAATTATCGCATTATTTGCAGGACAACCTTTTCTCAGGTGTTCTCCCTGTCCTTTTAATCCAGAAAGGGAAGCATGCTGCAGATCCTGTTGGTCAAAGAATGTCATTTCATGGAGCAAAGAAGAGGGCCTTTTCAGTTGTTGCCTGTACTCTATGGAATATGGGTCACCTTGAGATTAGATTGGTGTTAACCATGCCAATTTTTAGAAGTGACCATTAAGACCTGATTAGGTTTTCAGGCTTGGGGGCTAGAGGGTTACTGGAATGATGTATTATGTGATTTAATCAGCCTTAGTCTCCTGGTTAATTAATGTGTTGCTACGTTTTACACAATGTTTTGTGTTGCTTTTACCCACTGTAAGTTGTCCAGAGTCACTATGTGAGATGGGTGTCTTCATAAATTGACTAAATAAACTTACATTTGTGGGCCTATGTCAAGATAAAAGAAATCCTATCTCCCACAACATATGATGTTCAATGCAATGAGGTTTACATGTTTTCATTATAAGTAGAGTTGCTTAATCTACATAAAAACATAAACAAGAGCAACTCATAATAAAAATTAAAAGCCAGGGCACAGGATGATGTTCTCAATTATGCCTTTTTCCTTGCTTGTTGTTACAATGTTAAGTACCATGTAGAGTATGTCTAGAAGGGCAAATGTCATTTCTGTTCTAGGATCAGCTGGAAATATGCAAGAAACTGTTGATGATGCACCATCTAATTGGTACTAAATCTTAGCACACCATAAATGGACCTTCTTCAGGATGCTTTGTCCCCAATCTGGCTCTTCAGTTTATGGAAAGAGAAAAAACAATATATCAACCAATCCAAGATAGATAGGTAGATGTTAGATAGAAGTGAGACAGATAGACAAATATTCACTTAGTTTAGCTATGAACAAATCTACAAGTTCAGAGAAATGTTAAAAAGAACATAATTCCTATATTACATTAGGCCATTTGGGATTCATTCTCTTTTATCTAGTGAGCATGCCAGATGTAGACAACAAGCATGGCCAATAGCAAGGAACTGAAGTTGTCATCCAAAATATCTGGAAGACATGAAGTTATTTATGCCTGTTCTACACAACTTTGCTTCCCATTTCACATCCTTTTTACATATGGATATTGGCCTAGTATTAGTTAGCCAAATGTTTATTGAAAGAGATAGTGAAAAGCAATAACCTGGCAAGACATGAAATAGCTATTTGAATCAGTCCTTTAATGACAAATTGATGAGCAATAGACTGACACAGTGAGAAATAGCTTGATCCTGCACAATAACAATCTAATTCTAGGCTTTGAATGAGGAGTTGATGACAATAGCTGAGACAATACAACAAAGCTAGCTAAATGTGTTATAAATGGGCAATTGCTGAGTAATAATCTCAGCATGCAGCAGAACAGACAGGCGGTATATTGAATCACGAACAATTAGCAATAGCAAAATCAGAATCTATGAAAATTGCTGATGGAATGCTACAAATTACTGCAAAATTTAGCTCCTAAATGTCTGTATGGTTTACCAAGTTGGAGCCACACATCTTGGTTAGAATGCAGTATTACAAGCTAATTCTGCTGACTGCCAGAAATTCAATTCTCACTGGCTCAAAGTTCACTCAGCCTTCCATCCTTCCAAGGTCGGTAAACTGAGGACCCAGATTGTTGGGGGCAATATGCTGATTCTTTAAACTGCTTAGAGAGAGACATAAAGCACTATGAAGTGGTATATAAGTCTAAATGGTATTGCTGTTGCTATCATAAAATTAAAAAAAAAACCCAGATCTTCCCACAAGAAAATAAACAGCATAATTTATCTGTTTATAGGTATATATAAAGTGTAGTTACATGTGTGAATTTTAATAGATATTAAAAATATTTGGTCTCCATTGATTAAAATAATGAATATATTAGATTAATACTATTCCTCATTGTTAGAGATTTTATGTGTAAATGAACTGATTTTCCTCAAAATCATTGTGTTAAATAAGTGATATCAGGATGTCCAAAAATATCAGACTAAAGTGCTGGGGTTTTGATCAAGTGTACTTAAAAGTATGATACTGGCTAGATGATGCAAATAAAGGTCCAGATATTTCTAAATATATCAGGTTATATTTATATATCTATTCATCTATATTTTTATCTATATAATTCATATCTATATCTACAGTTATCTATCATCTGTCTGTCTGTCTGTCTGTGTCTGTCTGTCTGTCTGTCTGTCTCTCTATCTACAGGTGGAGCTTTGCTTGCACAGTTGTAGCATCATCTTGATTTTTTGACTTTTGATCATCTTCTTTCTGTATACCGATGCAGAGTTTATGTATTTATAAGAAAATAACTTTTTGAAGTGAAACAAATCTAAAAATAAATCATTTTTTCAATGCATTTTTCATGACAGAGAACATGTCACATTTGCTAAAACATCATTTGATCTATTCTGAAAAATACCAAGCCACAGAAATGAAAATCTGAACCTTCCTAAAGTCAAATCAGCCATGAGGCACCACAAATTTAGCATTGCTAACACTGAAGTAAACATTTCACATTTATAATAGATGTTGAAATGTTCAGTATTAAACATATCCGCACTTGAGTGACAGATTACTGAATTCAAAATGGGATTGTTAATTTTTAGCTCTACCTCATGCCAACTGATCTTTCTGTTGACAGGACCAATTTTCTTGTGCTGACTTTAATACCTATAGGGAATGTCTCTTTCCCATTCTGAAGTTTTGAAACTAGAAACTCAGATTTTCTGAGGAGCTTTTTTGGCCTCAATCAGGAACTAAGAGTGTATTCATCTTTTAATAGTAATGCTGGAGGCTACATTTCAAGAAGAAAACAAGATCCGGTGAAATCAGGGTAGAGGCTAGGACAAAAGCAAACAAAGCAAATGCTGTGATATGGTTATTTGATTGTATTTAATTCAAATTGAATCAGAATTAAAATCTCATTAAATTAAATGTAAATTAATTAATTAAAATTACTTCCCATCTACTGCATTTGTTTCATTAATGTAATAGCTTTCTCTCATATTTTAGTGGATGGATGGATGGATGGATGGATGGATGGATGGATGGATGGCACTGGCACTGACACATTTTGGAGGTGCTCCAAGAGCTTTCAAGGGATTTGAGATTTTAAAATAAAGTCCTGGAGTCTAAGTTGTAAAACTCTGCTTTTGCCCTGGTGAACATTGTGGTGTATCTGTTTTAGAACATTCTGGGACAATGTATGGTTCAAATGACTACCTGCTTTCTTTTGAAACTGCATCAGAAGGGAAGGAAGACAAGCAGAAAAAATATATGGAGGGAAAAAAATAAGCATTTGCATCAGGGAGACATCAGAAATCTGTTTCCAGCTAGTAGAATATTCTTGGTCAAGGACAATGTAACACTGGTCAAAAGAGAAAATGACAGCAACAGCTGACATCACACTGTGCCTGTGATGTGCATTGGCACAATCACTCTTGAACAAACAGTAAGAGATTTTATTAAAGCACGGAATCGCAGCTGGGTCACTGAGTAGCTTTCCCTCTCTCTGATTATGAAAGAGCTTCCTTGCTTGCTGCTTGGCTGCCTATTAATTACTTGAAGTACTGTTATGGGTGGAAATTGATAGTAGGGTTTTTTTTTAATGTTGCTGTTGCTCTATTTGATAATCTCCTGATTCTACTTCAGCATTCCATATTTAGAAATGTACCTCACCACTCCCACCCACCAATAATATTTATTGGATTTATTTTATTTACATCTCTTGATATTCTTTACAACTTAAAAGTACCATATTATTTTACTTTAAGTGACTTCTACATTTACTTCTACACTATTCTTATGAATATTGTACAAATGTTGGAGTCCTCCTGTGAATTTTATGGATGTTATGGGAGGGAACGTCTATTCTTCTCCAACTTAAAAAAAAGTGTTTTGTCCTCTCCTTTTCTTCTTTGCTGCTCGCTGTTTCTACAGTACTTGGGAAATCAACTGGATCAGCAATTTGTTTGAACCAGGAATATCAATGCCTTAGTAAAACCTCATTTGAAATATTGCATCAAGTTTTGGTCCCCACAATCTAAAAAAGATGTTGAGACTCTAGAAAGAGTGCAGAGAAAAGTAATAAAGAAGATTAGGAGAATAGAAGCTAAAACATGAAGAACATTTGCAGGAACTGGATATGGCTGGTTTAATGACAAGAAGAACTAGGGATGACATGATGGCAATATCTAAGGGGCTGCCACAAAAGGGTCATCCTATTCTCTAAAGCACCTGGGAGTGGGGCAAGAAGCAATGGATTGGAATCGATTAAGTTTAGGATTGTAAACTTGGGAATGTTTGTGGATTTCCTATGACCTATGGAAGGTACAATTTGGTTTCATTAAATTTCAAATGTGTTCCATTTATCACTGAAGGAGTTAGGGTCTGTAACTCCTTTTTGGATTAATACTGTGATTTGGATGAGAACTGCATCAGAAAATGACCCTTAAATCTAAAACTACCTGTGACTCTCAACATGTTAGTGAGCTACGCTGTCTTCATCTGCTGGTTATTATATTGTGGAAAAGACAGTTTTGAAATCATGTGGCTCTATGAAATCTTTGGGCTCATTTTTTTTTAAAGAAATGTGCTTTATTCTTGATAAATTTTAAAAAAAGGAACCTGTGGAAATTGTGCATTGAAATATATTTTATTCATTCCCATTTAACAAATAATCAAATAGTTAATAGCTTGGTGGTATATATAAGAAGCAGTTTTGGTGATTGCAAAGTGGGTAAACTATTTGAATAATAAAAGCATTTCTTATAACAAGAAAATATTCCCCATTCTAGACTTCCTTATCAGGAAGAATATTTTTACAATAACACTAAGAAACATCATCTGATTTTGATGTGTCTGACATTGCTAATTTTTCTGTGATGTGTTTGATGTGTTTATGCTAATTTTCTGTTTATAAAACAAACAAACAAATTAATGGCTGCTTGTAGCATCCATATTTGGAGAACAATATTGGGGTGACAAAATAGAGAAGGTGCCTCCGTTCTCTACATATTGTTTCTTGACAAATTTATCCTCAAGTGATATAACATATGAAGAAAAGGTAGAAGATAATTTGAGAAGTCATTATGCAAATGTTTCTATTTATTAACAAGTATCAACATAGACGTCATGACAAAATTAGAATTAATAGACATTATTGTTGTATTGAGCTAATATCCTATGTAACCCCTTGGGGGGAAAATGAACTTTGATGTTATATATGTTGATGGCGGCAAGACTACTGTACGCACAGAAATGGAAGGACATTTAGATTTGTTATTAAAGAAATGGCTATTTTAAACTATTATGTAAAAGTAAAAAAATGAGGTTTGATGTTATTGCCTTATTCTACTGCAGCAAAGGGAGTCAGAAGTCAATCCTTTTTCTTTCTATTCCTGAAATTTTGATAAAGAAGGAAGTATCAACTGTCAAGATCTTTTTGAGGTCACACTTTAAGTACATCTATAAAATTTATTTAGAGGGACTGTATTTATGCTAAATGAAAATACCTCAAATGAGGCTTTTATATACTTACTAATGTCTAGAAGCTCAATTTGCCTAATATTATAGCTGAAATAATTTATTGATTTAAAATATTTATATAGCCAGTATCTTATAACAAACCCACATGTTAAAACAATATACAAACCAGTGGTGAAATCCAATTTTTTTTACTACCATTTCTATGGGCATGGCTTGGTAGGCATGATGTGGCTTGGTGGGCGTGGCAGGGGAAGAATACTGCAAAATCTCTATTCCCACCCCACTCCAGGGGAAGGATATTGCAAAATTCCCATTCCCACCCCACTCTGGGGCCAACCAGAGGTGATATTGCCAGTTCTCCAAACTACTAAAAATTTCCGCTGCTGGTTCTCCGAACTGCTCAAAATTTCCACTACTGGTTCTCCAGAACCTGCCAGAACCTGCTGGATTTCATCCCGATGCAAACCCATATTAAATCTATAAAACTATACACATTAAAAACAAATACCTGGCACCAAATTAAACTTCTGATGTGCAGTCAGTGCAGTCATGTGCAGAATTTATACAATTTAAGGAAATAGCTGAATGTTC
This sequence comes from Ptyas mucosa, assembly GCA_012654045.1. Taxonomy (NCBI): domain Eukaryota; kingdom Metazoa; phylum Chordata; class Lepidosauria; order Squamata; family Colubridae; genus Ptyas; species Ptyas mucosa. The sequence continues at coordinate 29,268,078 of WNWU01000001.1, forward strand.
AAAGCAAATGCCTTTCTTCTATTTCCTAAATGCTTTCTTAATTTTCTTGTGGCTATGCATGTTCAGATTACCTTTTTTAAAAAAACAAAAAAAATTCAATTTCTCTGCATTGAGTCTCCATTGATCAGCACAACCTTGGTCCAATATGTATTTAGAAGATGAAATCTCTTGCACCACATTTTTTCACAGGATACTGCCAGCTTCAATCAGTGCAATATCTCAGATGCATTGCAAACAAATTCTTAATGGACTCAGAAAGTCCTTTAAACTTGATGGGGTTAATTAATTATAGATAGAATCGGGTGAGAGAGCTGTAAATCGTGTTCCTGTATTAGAATAGAGCATAACATATATTGACGTTCAGTGTCTCATAATCAGAACTCTCCCTTGTGTTTTTTTCTTGGCCCAGAATTTGACTTAGTAGCGTTCTCTTCCTCCCACCTCCCCAAATGCTTTGTGTGGAAATGAAGTCTGGAGTCACATGGGAATGATGTGGTGTTTATTGCAAGTCTTCATTATAAGAGCCAATTTTACATCTCCTATTAAAATTTTTAAATGAAAAGTAAGACTCAAAATTACACATCATGAAAAAAAAAATGTGTATGCAAAAGCAGTCTTTTTGCCAAGGCATGAAAATGCTGCAAATTGTTTTTTGTTTTTTTTAATCAATAATATTGCTGCTATGTATGAAGGTCATAGGAAAGACAACACATTAGTCTTAACAAATTCTCCCTCTTTGCCCTCTTTAATATCACCAAAGCTGCTTCTCAGGCAAACCATCTAGCTGTCAAAGAACTATTTGTCGAATGAGAAGGAATAAAACATTTGTTGGTACATGATTTCCACATGTTTTTTTTTTAAATTTACAAAAACAAAGCAAATGTCTTTTTTAAAAAAAAAATTAAAATAATTACAGCTCAATAACAGGCTGAGGATCACAAATTGCTTTATATTTATGGGCCACCTGCATTTTGTGATGTAGCGATAATGAAGGATTGATCCAAAAAGGTCTGGAAGACAACAGATTCCCATTCTTGTTTCCCATATTGAATGCATCCTATTTGAAATTTCATGAAACCAAATTGTATCCACCATAGAAAATCCAAAGCATTCCTAAATTTACAACCCTAAACCAATCTTTCCCCTTTCCTGATGGAATTCTGACATACTGTTCACTCCATTTTTCTTTCTTTTCTTTCCAAACTGAGGATTCAATTAATCTCCCTTTTTGCTACAAGAGTTTTGCAGGGAGGTATACAAGGAGAAACAAGGAAGAAGAAAGGACAAAACATTCTGTAATTGAAGAAGAATGAAATGTATATGAAATGCATTCTATATGAAACAGCTAAAAAATGATATTCTTAAGCAATTATAATATTTAAGTTTTAATTCTGATTCTCAACTATGGACAAAAACAATTGTCAAAAACCTTTGAGGCTTAAATTTCAGAATCTGTCTCTAGTTCTCAAGTACATGACATCTGGCCTTAAAATGCTTTCAAGCAGAAAAACTGTATAGACTTCAGTTCGTCTTATTAACTTGCCCAGTGCATTAGGAAACATCTATATTTACCGGTCTGGGGACAAGTATGAGAAGTATGTTTTTTTTCTGGTTAAAAGAACAATATATTTAATTTACTGTCTGATTTTAGTTTCTTAGCTTAAGGCAAAAAACTGTGACTAGAAACTCCATTGCCCAAACCCAGTCTGGAATTCCCATGTAGCATCCCTTGATAAATGTCAAGGCCTAACATGATTTATTGCCTCAGATATTTGCATGAAAACAGAACCGGATTTTGCTGTTGCTGTTATTGTTGTTTGAAATCTCTTGTACTTTGAGAAATGAAGTATTGAGACCTTCATTCACTGCAATAAGCCTGCATTTTTCAGATTTATTGTCACTGCTGCCCATCTTGTTCCAAATATGTCAACAACAATAACCACTTCAATAGGCAATAGTTGTTGGCAATAGTTATTGGCGATAGACTCCCCACAAATATGGAAATAGTGCTGCTCTAATGCCAGCCTGATCCTAATAACTATTCAGATTTTACCACCTCATGAACAATGTTCTTTCTGTAAAACATTAGCTAATTGACCACAATCAGTTGTTTGTTTTATCACCAAAAAAGTACTATAATCCATGGGCCATTAATCAGCCTGCTTTGTGATCACATATCCTACTTTTCTATTTAGGAAATAGAATGTCACTAAACAGAAAGTACAAAATGTAATTATGGCTGGGAAAACAGGATCTATTGAAAACGAATGCTATTTTAATATCGACTGATTAGTGGTAAGAAAATATTTCCCATATCTTTTTCCGAGTCATAACTTCTTATATCACTTTTATATATCTGTCACTACAGAATTATCATAAGCAAAGGAAGGCAAGATTGGGTTCCATATGGTGAGCTTAATTCTTATTTGACTTCTTAATTGTTCTGTGGTGACTGGTAATATTTTGTACAATGGAAGAGGCACAGCGGTAACTGCAGGTGTTGATTTTATCAGTTTCAGATAATATGTTGCATATTTATCACAATTTCTGCACTGAATTTGTGCATCATGCTATAAAGACAGCAACACAGGCAAGAATGATTTTTAAATAATGAAGCTAAAATGCCTCTTCCATACATAGAAACAACCATTCTCTGTTAAATAACTGTATGATGGGGTTTAGAGCTGTGGTGGTGCAGTGGTTAGAATGCAGTACTGCAGGCTACTTCTGCTGACTGCTGGCTGCCTGCAATTTGGCAGATCGAATCTCACCAGGCTCAAGGTTGACTCAGCCTTCCATCCTTCCAAGGTCGGTAAAATGAGGACCTAGATTGTTGGGAGCAATATGCTGACTCTGTAAACCACTTAGAGAGCTGTAAAGCACCATGAAGCAGTATATAAGTCTTATAAAATCTAAATACAAAGAAATGACAATATTCATACCATGGCAGTGATGTACCTTTGGAAGGGACAAGCTATTAAAGCACAATTTTGATTCTGTCATAGAAAGATATCTTATACCAAATGATATCACTTGTACAACTCCGTTATTACAGACTAGAGGAACATATTACCATGTGTTGAAGTGTTTCTTTAACTCCCCAAAAACATATTTGGAGAATTATGAGATACTCTTGATTCTGCAGAAGAGTAAAATGGTTGATATATTTTGATGTGAAGAAGAGAAGTATTAGAATGGGTAGGCCTCTTGAACCACTGTATCAACCATCACAGCATCTATAATGGGAGGACTCATTTCAACTCCAAACTCTAGAAGGCTCTATAAGGGAAGGTAGCTACAGTAGACAGTTATTCCTATCAGTTTCCTCATGCATAAATATCAAAGTATTTTGGAATACCTGACAGACTTAGATATCATACTCTTAGATATTCTTCATAGATTTTTTTTAATATTAGTATGAGTGAAGAGAACAAAAGGGGCAATGGCAGAGTCTTCCGTGATAAAAAGAAGAATAACTTGGTCTGCTGCTAATCTTCCTTACAGACTGACAGTGGTTAGATAACAGTAACAGAGCTGGAAGGGACCTTGGAAGTCATCTAGTCCAACCTCCTGCTCATGCAGGAGACCTATACTAGGGATTTGAACAGTCGTGGGATTCAAATAATTTAACAACCGGTTCTCTGCCCTAATGATTTCTTCCAACAACCAGTTCACCAAACTGCTCAGAAAATTAACAACTGGTTCTCCCAAAGTGGTGCGAACTGGCTGAATCCCACCACTGGATTTGAACCACCAAACTGCCTACCTTTCTGATCGACAATTGTCCAATTCCCATGTCTCTAACTAAAGCATAAGGCAATATACATTAGGACATAGAATATACAAAAAATGTTTACTATGATTTTTATGGGCAAATGAATGGAGAAACAGAACAAAATAGCACAACTAGATACATGAGAGTAAAAATATCTGATTTGTCCATTCTTTATTTCCAAATTTTCAGACAGGGATTTTTTCCAGTTCTGTACAGAGATGTCAAGAATTAAATCTGAAATATTTTGAATGAAAATAAAACCCCACTCTATGTTTTATTTTCCCACTGAACCTCAGCTGCAGCTCCTTCTTTTCCACAGATTCTCTCGTGCACGAACAGGACATCATCACTAAATAAAAACTAGACCATTCATTCAAAATAGAGTGCTTAGCAATTATGTACATGATTCCTGCAAAAATCTAATTGAGTACTGTAAGTATGTATATGAACTAATGCAGTTGTGGGATTCAAATAATTTAACAACTGGTTCTCTGCCCTAATGATTTCTTCCAACAACCAGTTCACCAACCTGCTCAGAAAGTTAACAACCAATTCTCCCGAAGTGGTGCGAACTGGCTGAATCCCACCACTGAACTAATGGTGAGTGATAAAACTATTGCTAATGGTAAGTGTATAAAAGTATTGTATCACAAACTGCTTTGAAATTGAATCTGGGCATTTTCAAAAGTCAGTGGCTAGAATGGAATAATAAGTATTGGTATTTTTCCTTTAAATAGCTTTCAATAAGAGAAAAGGTGTTCCTGAACAACTGCACCATTGAAAGTTACATAGACACAATGGTAAGAACTGTGAAGGCATCTGCATTTGAAAACGAAGTAACAAATAAGAACAGGATGGTTTGCATTGACAATTAAATATATAGACAATATAGATTAATTAGAAATTAGAAAAATATGCAAAAAAAGTTTCTATATACTATATTATGAGACTTTGCAATAGGACATTACTTTTCTTTTTTCTAATTTAAAAAGAAGTTTCTAGACAAAAGCATATATAACATGAATATTATCTTATGAATACAGTAGTGGAATTTACAGAATTCAGTAAGAAATTCAGAGTGCCATTCTGAATCTATTGCATGCCCTGTTGGCAATGGCCTCTTAAGTGACAATAATTACCATATTTTTTGGTGTATAAGATGCACCGGAGTATAAGACGCACCTTAGTTTTTGGGAAGGAAAATAAGAAAAAAGCTGATTGGCAGGTGGATCAGCCTCTCGGAATACCCCCAATCAGTTGTTCCCGGAGGTGAATTTTAGCAACAGATTCCTTGGTTGTGAGTTCTGTGCCTTGCTTTTTTTTTTTTTTTTTGCTTTTTTTCTGCCTCTGAAACTTCTGAAACTCTGTTTCAGAAAAAAAACTTTTTTTCCTACCTCTGAAAGCCTCCAAAACAGAGTTTCAGAAAAAAAGCCTCTGAAGCTCTGTTTGGGGGCTTCTTTTCTGAAGCTTCGTTTTGATACTTTTTTCAGCTTCTGAAACCTCCATTTGGAAGCTGGGCAAGGCTACATTCAGAGTATAAGATGCACCCAGATTTTCACCCTCTTTTTTGGGGGGAAAAGATGCTTCTTATACTCCAAAAAATATGGTAAAATTCTAAAATAAAACAAAACTTTAAAGATTTTTTAAAAAATCCAAAGAAGGACAAATGATAAATGGATATAATGTACTGATTCTTGTTTACTGGAAACTTATTTTTATGCACGCTATATAATAGTTATTAGAGCAATAGATAATGTGTTTCTCTCCATATAAACATCAGATTATGTATACTGAATAGGCAGTCTATGCATCATGTTTATTGCAGAGTAGTTTAAATGCCCATATAAATATATCATCTTTTTTCCAACATTTGAGAGATAATGCTATGCAGTGAAGAAGCACAGCTTTGTATTTTCTGTTCTGATAATCCCAAATTTGATACCCTGATGCACTATGTTAAAGGCTTATTTGCGATCTATTGCGGTATAAGTGATTAAAATGTTGGACTGGGAGACCAAATTCAAGTTTACTTTACGGAAACTCAATGGGTGATTTTAGAGCAGTCCCTCTATGTCACCTCACCTATCTTATATCATAGGGTCACTGTAAGGTAAAAGGAAGTGAGATCTATATGTAAACCTCCCAGAGCTTCAAGAGGAAAAGTGAGATATAAATCTGATAAATAAATAGAAAGACGTGCTACGGTGGAGAAGTTGGTATAGGATGGTCTCACAAACAATCCACTGGAATCCTTTTCTGTCAGGGTAATGATGATTTAAAGCTGACCAGCCTTTTAAGACTGAGGATGAGTCAGCAGTGTTATTGGCCTTTAAGAAGCTGCCTATATAAGGGAGGTGTGTCTCTCTCTCTCTCCTCATGTATCATTCTCCTCGCTATGTGTGTATCAGCATTGTAGTTCTCCGTGTAGAGTTGAAGAAGAATGACTGTGTCCTGTATTTTGCTCCTGGATGGTCTCAAAATAGTAGTCACACTTTGAACACACTGACATTTTCCACATTGTTTATTTTCCCCTATGGAGGAGTCACATCCACCTCAGCCTTATACAAGACGGTAACATTGCTTTAGATATTTACTGTGCTAAGTTGTTGGTGCATTTTTACAGCAGTCTGGTACAGCCACGTTGTTTCCTCAGCAGCTGAAACAAGTGATGTTGTGAAAAGTCAGACCAAGCTATATCCTTCTATACTGAAAGGCAAGAGGCTTAATAAAAAAGGAATAAAGAGGAGCATCAAGTCGCCATGACAACTGATGTTTCTTGGCAGGCAAGGCACCAAGCCAGTGATTGGAAACTGACACTCATTAACACTGTTCTAGCTGTGCAGGGTTCATTTGTTTGTGAAATTTTCTGGGTGTCTGTCACAGACAAGACACAATTAAGAAATAAATAAATCAACATGTTTAAGGCTTTTAATATTTATGATGTTTTGCTATAGCAAATATCCAAGTCAAAGCAATGCACTTTTTTTTTACCACTGATCTTTCCTTCTCTTTTCTGTAATAATAGCATTAGTTCCAACTTTTTTCAAAAGTACCCCCTCCCTCTATACACCTAACAAGAAAGTGGTGAGAAAGGGAGAAAAAGGGGACTTGGGAGAAGAAAAATAGAAGGGATCTCTTGTTGCTATGGTAATAAAGGCAGCTTATATTTTGATTTTTTTTATTGCTGTATGCAGATACTCCTCATTGAATGCTATTGGATGCAGAAATCCTATAGTAGAAGACCTCCATGCAATTTGTACTTAAGAAAAACATTCTAAAATTATCTCCTTGAATGAAGTACATAATTTTCAAGGAATGAGATCTAAGCGATCAAATGGAAGAGTTATAATCAACTCAAACAGAAGTTCCCCAGTTCCATTTCTAGTGTTACAAAAGGCTCAGGCAATTTAAAAATATATATATTTCAAAGTTCCTAGAGAGCTGCTGATAGCTCAATAGGCTATACTAGATAAATATTCAAATTGCATATAATTGTATTATACAAAGATTTCTTAAATAAGTAAAGACAATAACCTAAATAACACTTCAGATGAGTTTTATTATAAAACAATCTTCCCTGAAAGGAGATGAGCTGCCAAGATGGGTGCTGATTTTTCACTCTTAAAAAAAGTTTGGTAAGTTAAATGTATTTTATCTGAACTGCAAAACTCCAAATGACTCTTCAAGATACTGAAAAATTGTTGTCATTTACTTGGCCAGATACAATGCTCCTAAAAAGTCCCATCATAAATTTATTCTGAGTCAAAGGAAACTGAGAGTGCAATGAGTGAAGGAAAGTATACATAAATCATTTTACCATTATAATTGTGAAAATAATTTGCCTTTTTTTTCCTTTGCCAAAATATTTTCAAACTGGACTTCCGGTTCCGGTCCTGGAAGCGATGGACACTGATCGGGCTAGCTCTGGCCCCAGTGTCCGATCCCCCGCATCTGGAGGCCCTATGGGCTAAATGCCCTAATATTGGGGCGTTTGCCGTTTGAGGGCGGCTCGCCAGGGGTCCCCTGCCTCACACCCAGGGGCCGGGAGGCCGATGCTGGTGCGCCCGAGGCTCCAGCGGGGGAGGGAGGCGATCGGCGGCCTTTTCTGGGGCCGCTGAGGTGCCACAGCACCTAAGGGGACCGGCGCTTACCTGCAAGACACAGCGGACTGGGAGCTGGTCGACCGGAGAGTTGAGGAGGCATGACGGAGTTTTAACTGCAAGGAGCAGAGAGCTGACAAGGCACCCTGGAGGTGAGAGGGGGGGGTTGGAGTCCCCCCCCTTGTAGCTGGAAAGGTGCCCTGGCTGAGAAGTAGGGGGAAAGAAATGGAAAAAAAACCCTTCCTTTGCTGACTTTTTCTTGAGGATGGCTGAATCAGAATTTGTTAAAGAGGTCTGGTGGCCTCTCTTCCCGGTGGAGAGCTATGGCGGTGGTCCGACTTCCTGCTTCTTTATTTACGACTGAAGACATTACCCACCTCTAGCTTCCTGTTTGACTTCTCTGTACTCCGGACTCGTTGCTCCTGTGAGCGCCCACTGGTGGATATTGGAAAAATTATACCGACTGTCAATCCCTCTTTCTTTCCTGGAGGCTTGTTTTTTGGGATTTTTCATCTTCTATCATTGCAAGATGGCCAAGGGCCACAAAACAACAGTAGCTGACTTGGAAAAATTTTTGGAAAGACTGGCAAAATTGGATCAGAAATTGGATAAATTGGATGATTTACAAAAAGGATTATCTGAAATTAAATCTGAAATGACACTTACGAAAAAAGATTTAAATGATGTTCAACGGCTGGCAGAGCAAAACAAGAAGAAGATGGGGGGTCTGGAGGGGGAGGTACGGGCACTCCAGCGGGTGGAAGAAGGGAGAGGAAATGCAATGCTAACTTTACAATTGGATAAGATGTCTTATTTTCTCAGGTTTCAAAACGTGGAACAACTCGACCAGGAAAATTTGAGAGAAGTGATGGTCAAAATGTTGGGTGAATTTCTTGAAAGAGGTTTGGAGTCTACTGGAAGGGATGTGGATCTGGTGTATAGAGGAAACTCACAATTTGCAATTTTATATAGTGTCCCAAGAGAGGTCCATATTAAATTTGTAAGAAGGGAACTGAGAGATGAGATATTGAGAAAACAAAGACTGGGGGCACTGGTGTACAGGGGCAAGGAGGTCACCATCCTAAAGCAGATTCCCAGACAGGTACGAGAATTAAGGAGAAAATATTATTTTTTATCAAACAAGTTGTACCTTAAGGGAGTAGGCTTTAGGTGGTTGATTCCGGAGGGCTTGATGATTTTCTGGAAGGACAGTAGGAAGAAAATTAATAACATAGCGGAGGCTAAGGCCTTTTTTGAGCAGCATAAGTCCTTCCTAGAGGGAGAAGATACAGGAGCTGAAGAGGGGGAAGTATTAGATGAACAAGGAGCGGGGGCGGGCGGGGCTGTGGCGGCCCGGGAGGAGGGGGGAGGCCAGGCCATGGTTTTAAGAGCTAGAGCTAGGAAATGAAGAAAGGAGGGGAATCTATTATCTAATTGTTTTTTTTTGATATCTCTTTTTACTCTTCCTTTTCATTGTACTTTGTATAATATTTTGGCTATTGGCTTTCTTTGTTTATATAACTTTTATATAATCCGGTTGTTTGTTTTGACCTAACATAATAACGTCTGTTGTGTGAGAATTTAAAAAAGAGAAAATAATAATTTAAATATCTTTTTTATAAAGATATTGAAAATTCAATATATTGTAAACTATAATATTGTATATTTTTAACCAATAAAAACTTTTCTTATAAAAAAAAATATTTTCAAACTGAAATTTAATCTAATTTTCTGTACATTTTAAACTGGAGTTATTTTCTTTGGTATCTAGCAGTGACCTGTAATTCAACCTTCCCCAAACTCCAGACAATCAATGTTTACATTGAATAGACTGAACAATGCTGTGCAATTATTATTCTCAGAAGGAGGGCTGAGAAGATATTTGCAGATACTCACATCCTGAACATAAACTGTGTCAACTCTTCTGCTTGGGCTTTGCTGATAGGGCAATTTAACAATGCAGATAAGTCCTTGGTCATGGAAAGGAGATAAAAGTTAGAGCCCTTCTACTAACTATATCTATTGTCCCTGGGAATCAGTAAGCCAAGTGGGTCAGGGGTGGAATCCTACACACAGTTTGTAGAAAGTTGAACTTCTGTGTTGCTGAGAGCAAGGAAAACAGCGGAGGAGGGGCAATCCACTCTTCTGCCCCAATCAGGTGGGCTTCAGAAGCAGAAATAAAGGTGAGTATAACACAGGGGCAAATGGGCGGGCCCACTTCAAAGAAAGAGAGAAGCTGTTTGTTCACAGCTGAAAGTCAGAGCTAACGGTTTGCCCGAATTGGTCCAAACCAGTAGAATCCCACCACTGAAGTGGGTACTAAAACCTAGTGTATGCAGTGTTGATTTGTATCAATAACTCCCTTCATCTGGAACCAAAGCTTTAGAAAGTTTTATTTGTTGCAGGATCAGCGCTTTAGGGCCTGCCATTAAACAATGAAAGATCAGAAATGAAAAGGAAGCCCAGTGCATAGGGGAGCTTGCAGGTCGGGAAGTGGAAGAGAATGGAATATTATCATGTGTTGCACCTGTCACAAACACACAACAAAAAGAAAGAACTTTGATCATGCCATAGAGAGAGTAGAGAGATGCCCTTGAAGAAACTATGCCAACGACTGTGACAAAACATTCTTTAAACCCAGAAAACAAGAAAAGCATCAAAAAGAAAGTCAAGCTGGCTTTGGTGTCCAGAAGGGAGGAAAAGGAAAACAAAGCTTGGATTCTTACACTGGTCTATGACCATAAATAAAGATTTTATTTGATTTGACAGTCAGACTTTGAACATTAAGCTGATGTCAAAAGAGTTCCAGTATTTCTTGTAGAGTCTGTTTTTTGACCTGGACTACTTTGAAGGGCCGGCATGGGGTCACAGCTGCCAATTTGACTTGTTTGTCTCTTCTGTGAATGACCCTGCCAGCAGGCATGGTGCCATCTCATTATATCTCCAAAAAAAAAAAAAATCCTCTTCCATTGCAGTAGTACAAATAGGGCTGTGATTGTGATCATTTTCTCTTCTATGGTAACAATACACTCAAGAGCCCATGATTTTCAGCACTTAGCTAGAGAACTGAACTTGCTTCTTTCTGGGGGAGCTTCCATGTCATCTATCTTTTGGCTTATAGATATAACTTTATAGTTGTAAATAAATTGTTAAGTTATGTTATAAGAGTATTTGAGAGAATTCAGGTACTTTTATGCTCACTGGGCTTATCTTTTTTTACATGCCTGGCTTGTTTCATTATGAGTGCTTGAAGATATATCAACATTGCTAAGTGAGTTAAGAGTCACCTAAAGGTATAGATGTCCTTCCTGGTTTCTAAAATGATGAAAAAGAAAAGTGGCTCTGGTGATAAAACTTCAGATTTTATCAGATATGGCCAGAGGCCACAAGTATGCCTTTTCCTCCTTCTGCAAGAGTTAGATATGTCCATTGGCCACTCACTGGGGTGAACAGAAAATCAGTAGTGCCTCCTTTCTTGATTTCTTCACCCACACTGCAATGCCATTGATAGGGTGAGTTCATTGAGACTGGAAATGAAATAGCTGAGTTCATGTGATATTTGGGTCTTGGTACAAGAAATGCATATCCAATATTCATATTGCCATG
>WNWU01000001.1:29284558-29304918 GCA_012654045.1 Ptyas mucosa
TAGCCATTTCTTGTTCTCACTTACACATTATTTGTGTAAGAGAGAAAGTAAATTAGTGAGGTTTTTAATTCAGAAACTAAACAATAATAGTTGTAAACCTGTATGTGTTATTGCCTGTCTTCTAGATAAATAAGAACAGATACCACTGGAGAAAAGATATTATAAAGGCATCATTTATTCACCACCGGATGACAGAGCAACCATCAAGGTTAAAGAAGCTTTCATCTGCAAATTTGTCTAGAATTGATAGAGCAGTTCTAGAGAAATGTGCTGGGTCCATCTATTCAACAGGTTGCTACTTAGGAAAGGTATTGCCAAGAAATTGCTAGCAAGTATATTCAATCTCATTCAAGGAAATCATGTATGCTGGAGAAAACACTTAATTCTTTCATCCTTGTGAACACTCTAATAGACCAGTAAAACAAAAAAGTGGTAATCTTATAGACACCCAACAGTACAATCTGGGTATTGTAGATACCCTAAATGCTTTAGAAAGTTTGTGATATTCTTTGAATTGTATCTTGAGATGAAGAAAATCTATGGGCATGGGAAAGAGTTGGCTCACATCTTTAGACAGGCATATTGTACATCGCCTCCAATATTTGAAATATTGGGTTAGATTCAAATTGTGGTAAGTCCCTGGCAAGGAAAGTTCAGCACGATAAATGAGGCAGTGAGGCTAGTTTCACCAAGCCCCAAAGATGGCACTAAAACACTAAAATGGTGGAAGTGGAAAAGAGTGCTAGAATTTGGAGCCACACCTTTTACTGCCCTCAAACCTTGCATTAGCTACAGCTAATAAATTTGTTGATCATATTTTCCATCATTCTTAAAGAACTGGCTAAAGGTTTTGTTGTTTACAGCCCCTTTATATCCTCACTGCATTTTATGCTGTCAGGCAAAATGCATTTGCATGCTGTGTTGATTGGAGAATAACCTGTAGATCAATTTCCACCTTATTTATTTTATATTCTACAGCATTACCTTGGAAGACTTGTTTGATTACTTGCTACATTATTTTTTTTTAAAAAAAAAAACCTTAAATGGTGTTTTAAATGTGTATTCAAGCAAATTGGCAGAAGAATGAAGCAAAACATAAATGAAAATACCCTTTGATCTGTGCAGCAAATTAAAGAATAAGAACATCTATAAGCAAGGGTGTTCTTGCTTATAGGGATAGCTCATGATGCATGCCAGGGAACAAATAATTGTTTTTTTTATTATTCCCCAATTTTATGAACCTTTGTCCACAATACATTTTAAATAAAAGAGCAAAGTAACCCCATGCTTTCATCATTGATCAGCTTAAATGAATATATTTAAATGTTTTTGGTGTAAATGGAGGTATATATTCACATGTAGCAAATATTACTAAATATCAGGTGAGAACAGTAGAGCATGATATAACAAAGTATTACATTTTGTGAGTGCTCCTGCTATATTTTAGAACCTTGCAGCTGTATCATCATCTTCTTCATCATCGTTATCATCAATCACATTTTTTTAATTAAGTAAGCAACTTAAAGTTTTCTACAGCTTAAGCTTTCTACCCAATATTCTTCTTAAAACATTTATTACCTACAACAGGGCTGAGCTGTAATATTTTGTATGTGGCCATTACAAAAGCTGAAATACAGGCCCAAATTTGCACCGAACCATGAAACTCTCTGGTTGATCTTGAGACAATCTTTTGCTCCATGTTAATCTCTGCTCCTAACCTCTGCATTGCCTCTAGAGCTTCATCATTTGAAATGCATTAACATCTTGCTAAAAAAAATTATTATACAGTACCTGAGGCCAAGAAAGGTTCATTCTAATTGTTATTCATCATCTTAATATAAGCTGTTCAAAAGTTAAGACTCTTGACTTTGCATTTCTATATGTTTCTCTCCATTTCAACAACAAAAGTTTTCTTAAAAAAAAACCTGAGATAAATTTCCCTGCCAACGGGAGGCATAAAAATAATAAAGTGCAATCATTTGATACATTTTTCATTGTATTGAAATTAATGCTATTATAAAGGTGCTTCAAATTTATGAATTAGCATAGTTCTGTTTGCATTCTAAATATACAGACTATATTTTTGCAGATTCACATAAAACTATTCAAGCATATACACAATATGGTCAGGTTTTTTGCCTATGCAGTAAACATTATACCTTTAGATGCTAAGAGTCAGCTCCAAGGGACATATTCATTATATGAGCACAGTTTCTATACATCCATAATATAAAAAAAATCTTAAAAATTCCTATGCATTCATATCATATAGACAACATCAATTTGAAGAGTTACAGAAGACACAAGATCTTTCTTTGTTTCTTGAAGCTACAAAGTCATTTGTGCACGGATGAGTAGGATATTAGTGGATGAGAGTAGCTGAACAGAATAGCTTTGGGAGTGAAATTCAGATATTTGTTCTGGGAGAAATTTTAACTTTCCCTCCCCTCCACAAAATCCCACTTCAAAAATAAACATGAACATTTTCTTCCTATAGAAGACTGCAGATCAATAAACACAAGGAACATATCCCTGTTGCCCCTGTTAAGATTTCTTCTCTGCACATCATGACAACACATCAATAAAGCTGTCTAGGCACCCAGACTTTTTTCTAGCAACTATAAATCCCAGTCACTCTAATTTAGTTTTACTGGAAGTTTGCTTTCGATTAAGAGCTCTGTGTTTCAAACAGCTGCGTAACTGAAGAAAGGAAAAGCTATAGGCAAAAGTGCTCAAAGGGATTAAGGGCTTCCATTGTGCTTTGTTACAAACGCTTTTCTAACACTAGTAGATTTGTCAGTCTTAAGTATATCAGGCCAGTCGATTCAAAAGGCAAGCACAGCCAAGGTCTTTTTAAGGGATTATGCATTATGTTTCCTTGACAAACTTCTGTTGGTTGGAAATTCTCAAGGAAGCTATGATAATATAAAATTGGCAAAATATTTGGATGCATGAAGTGTTACCTTTACCAAAACATTCTGGTTTTGGCAGGAAAATGAATTCTTCCCTGCCTGCGAGACAAGGCTGAGATGGCAGCAGCAAGAAATTATGGTTGATCGTTCTTGCAAAAGGCAATTAGAAAGCACACTCTGGTCTGCTGTGAGCACCAATTTGTCTTTTGTACTTGGGGCAATTATCATCAGGAGGGCTCTTCATGAGAAGCGCTCCAGTTCTTTGGAGTAAAGCTATACTTCAAACAACTATTCTGAAGTCTTCCCAGGATCATTTTCAAATTCATTTCTTTTTTTAAGTTAATCGCACAACAGTTCAGAGCGTAATTATTTCCAAGGAAAAACACGAGAGCTTAATTCCCAGATTTGTTCTGATTGATAGTTCTCAGAACTGAAATAAGACAAGTGGCGACAAAGATCCAAAAATCTATTCGTTTCCCAAATATATCGTCAATACAATTGAGTTTTCACAGGTCTTCTTGAGCCAATTTACAGGTAAAGATGAAGAAGTCAAAGTAGTTCTGAAATATATATATATTGGTCTGGGAATGGTTCTAACTGTACATCATTCAAGTACAATGGTAAGTGTATACTCCAATAGAGACAGTTAATTCCTTTTTTCATCTCTACATCAGTCCAATGAGATAGACCTGGCTAAGAAACCAGTATTACATAGGTCAGTATTAACTTTTATTGAAATAGAATCTTGGACGTATGAATGTGCTTCTTCCATCCTTCACTTTATCTTTCTATGAACAAGGAAGGGGTTTGTCTGAAACATTTTCACAAGTTATTGAACTCAAGCCCATCTTGTCTGACCATTGCTAATGACTCTTCTTCCTGCCCTATGAAACTATTCCTTCCATCATCTATAACCTATTTCAATTATAACAGATCAGGATTCTCAACTATGGACTTTTGCTGCAGGGTGCAGATGTTAGACTTCCCAAAATATATTGGACATGTGATAGCATTACAGAGGGAAGAAAGTTAGCTGTCGTCAAGAGTATATTGATGTGATACCTAAGGAAGGTTTAAATAGCTCATGGAATGATTTGTAGTTGCATATTATAATATATAGTTTAGAGCTTCCATGTTGGAGAGCATAACTGACAGTTTTCTCATCACATTTATTTGTTAAATATTAAGATACTATAGCTACACAACTAAGGTACTTCCTTTTCCTCATTTTCTATAGAGAACACATTTTGTTGGAAATGAACAGTTTTTTTACACTTGCCAACTTCACTTCATTACCATCACATTCAGAGATCCTGGCATCATCAGAGCTTTTATAAACTGGCAGTATCTCAGTACATGTAAGAATAACTGAAACAAATTGAAATTGAAACAAAATTCAGGTAGTATTTACAATCTGTGTAGAAATGCTTTCAAGATCAGGGATGGATTGTCTTCTTAAACAGATTGACTGGATGCTCAGGGGAAATGTCCCCAACTGATGTTCACCTAGTTTGAATGCTACTTAGATAGTCTCTTTTCTCATTCCACAAGACCCTTTGCTCTATTTCCATTGCCATATGTCTACCTTATTGCAATGCTGTAGGTAGAATCATTCTGAAAGAACAGTAGACATATTCAAAAATGCTGAGGCTAATTGCCATAGTCTTTGTGGCAGTATGCTGTTTAGTCAAAGGTAGCATAATTTAAATACCCAACTGACTATCAGAGGAAGGCTGACAGTTATGTCTTGATTGTGAGCTTCCTAGATGAATCTACTTGCCCACTACTGACAAAAGCTTCTCAACCAGATGGGCCTCCAGCCAGTTGAGCAGGATTTTCCTTATTTGCATGTCCTTCTGAACTCTGAACTTCATGAAATTCTGAACTCTGCTGATTCCCACAGCACTGTCTTATGTCTAATGGATATTTACCCATGTAGTAGGGCTGTACAATTATCTTTCTCATCTTTTCTATTACATTCAACTATTGGTATGTTATAATTATATTACTTTGTTGTTTGTATGTACACCGAGAGTTTATGCACCGGAGTCAAATTCCTTGTGTTTCCAATCATATTTGGCCAATAAAGAATATTCTATTCTATGTTCTATTCTATCACCAACTGAATTTGCCACATACTTAACATTCCAGATAATGAAGAAGAAATGAATAAATTTATTCCATTCTTCTTGCCCCTTTCACCTTCCCAGAATGTCAGCATCATATAGAAAGCAATTCATTTAAAAAGAAATCTAAGCGCTTATAGCTGCTAGGTGGTACTAAATATGTAAACCTGTTGGATGTTTCATGCACCTCAGTCGGCTAATTACCCATGAAAACACATTCAATATATGGCTATTTTCTGAAAATCACAATTATAAGGAAGAAAAGGTAGCTGTACTTACCAACCACAGTTGGGACCAGTAGCTCCATTGCTAAATGACACGATTGTCAAGTGAGACATCACATGACTGTGATAGACTTACAACCTTATTTCTGCAGTAATTAAGTGAGTCACAATCATTAAGCAAGACATTGCATCACCATAACAACTTGGAACGTTACTGCTGGATTCTCAATTGACTTAAGTTCCCAGAAACCAATTGTGAAGTAGGCAAATGGCAATCACATGACCCCAGAACACTCCAATGGTAGTAAATACCCACCAGTTGTAAAGCACTTGAATCTCAATCACATGATTATGGGAGCCATAAGAGCAAGGACTGGGTGTCAAGTTACTTTTTCAGCACTGTCATAACTTCAAACAGTTGCTCAATAGAACAGTCATTAAGCAAGGACTACTAGTATACTTCACCAGAGCTCTCATTTTTTATTATCATTATTTATTTTATATTTATATGCCACCCTTCTCCGGAGACTCAGGGCGGCTTACAATGCGTTAAGCAATAGCCTTCATACTTTTGTATATTTATACAAAGTCAGCTTATTGCCCCCACAAACCGGGTCCTCATTTTACCCACCTTAGAAAGGATGGAAGGCTGAGTCAACCTTGAGCCTGGTGAGATTAGAACTCGCAGTAATTGCAGGCAGCTGGATGTTAAATGCTGCCTTAATAGGAGGCATTAGCCTGCTATGCCACTCAGGCTCTTTTATTCTTGGGATTTTGGCACCATGAAACTATCAAGATTGTAAATCAAACTACATTTCTCTTAAACCTCTATCTTCTTTCTCTACATTTCTCTTAAACTTCTATCGTCTTCTTTGCCCCATTCACTCTGAAGCATCATTCTTTAATCATATTAAACTCATGTGGTGACTTGTTTCAATAGCTGACATTTTGCTTCTAGGCCATTTTTCTATGATCTTCCTTAAGGTTGGCCTTCTTGCCTGCTCAGCTGGCACTGGCTGCCTTTACTGACTTTTCTTATAACAGAAAAGTCAGTGTAGGGCTGTGTAGTATATGGCTGTGAAAATCAATTTTTTTTATGATTGCTTGCCAGAAATAGTAAAATGCTTTTTTGTTTCTAAGTAAAATATTATTTTGTTTCTAAGAAACAAAACATCTTGTCTTTGTCACCCATTTTCTATTTTAATGCTGTTATGTATCATAAGCAAATCCAATAAGCTTGACCATTTGTAACTGCAGAGAGTCCTTTACAATTAGGACTAATCTTCTCAGAGCAAGTTTATTCATCATTTGGGATGCTGGGGCACAAAAAAAACCTGCTATTGAATTCCTTGATAGGGTCTTGCTGGGAGATATTTATTTAAATCCCCTTCATGGATTACTACCTTGTCATGGGAACGTCACCAGATGGTCAACCCAAAAATCAGATTGACTATGTGCTCTGCAGCCAAAGATAGAGAATCTCTACACAGTCAGTAAAAACAAGACCAAGAGCTGACTGTGGCTCAGATCATGAGCTTCTCATTGCAAAATTTAGGCTTAAATTAAAGAAAGTAGGGAAAAGCACTAGGCCACTCAGGTATGAACTAAATCATATCCCTGATGAATATACAGTAGAGGTGACAAATAGATTTAAGGAATTAGATCTGATGGACAGAGTGCCTGAAGAACTATGGACGGAGATCCACAACATTGTACAAGAGGTAGCAACTAAAACCCCAAAGAAAAAGAAATGCAAGAAAGCAAAATGGCTGTCTGAGGAAGCTTTGCAAATAGCTGAGGAAAGAAGGGGAGTGAAAGGCAAGGGAGAAAAAGAAAGATACACCCAATTGAATGCAGAATTCCAGAAAATATCTAGAAGAGATAAGAATACCTTTTTAAATGAACAGTGCAAAGAAATAGAAGAAAACAATAGAATGGGAAGGACCAGAGATCTCTTCAAGAAAATTGGAGATATGAAGGGAACGTTTTATGCAAAGATGGGCATGATAAGGGACCAAAATGGCAGGGACCTAACAGAGGCAGAAGAGATTAAGAACAGGTGGCAAAATTACAC
Organism: Ptyas mucosa; assembly: GCA_012654045.1. NCBI lineage: Eukaryota > Metazoa > Chordata > Lepidosauria > Squamata > Colubridae > Ptyas > Ptyas mucosa. The sequence continues at coordinate 29,291,895 of WNWU01000001.1, forward strand.
AGAAGAACTATACAAGAATGAGTTTAACGTCCCTGATAACCATGATGGGGTGGTCACTGACCTCAAGCCAGACATCCTAGAATGTGAAGTCAAATGGGCCTTAGGAAATCTGAATAACAACAAAGCCAGTGGAGGTGACAGTATTCCAGCTGAGCTATTCAAAATCTTAAAAGATGATGCAGTAAAAGTGCTACACTCAATTTGCCAGCAAATTTGGAAAACTCAACAGTGGCCGCAGGATTGGAAAAGGTCAGTTTACATTCCAATTCCAAAGAAAAGCAATGCCAAAGAATGTTCTTTTTTTTCTTTTTTCTTTTCTTTTCTTTTTTTAAGACAAACAAACATATGATACATTTTTTCTGAATAGAGTATTGACGGAGTCAAAATTCATACAAAGAATGTTCAAATTTTCGCACCACTGCACTCATTTCACATGCTAGTAACGTTGTGCTTAAAATCCTACAAGCTAGGCTCCAGGAGTATGTGGATTGAGACCTACCAGAAGTACAGGCAGGATTTCGGAGAGGCAGAGGAACCAGAGATCAAATTGCCAACATATGCTGGATCATGGAGAAAGCTAGGAAGTTCCAGAAAAACATTTACTTCTGCTTCATTGACTATGTTAAAGTCTTTGATTGTGTAGATCACAACAAATTGTGGCAAGTTCTTAAAGAGATGGGAGTACCAGACCATCTTATTTGTCTCTTAAGAAACCTATATGTGGGTCAAGAAGCAACAGTGAGAACTGGACATGGAACCACTGATTGATTCAAAATTGGGAAAGGAGTCCAGCAAGGCTGTATACTGTCACTCTGCCTATTTAACTTATATGCAGAGCAGATCATGAGAAAGGCGGGGCTAGATGAATCAAAAGCTGGAATTAAGAGAATTAGGAGACATATCAACAACCTCAGATATGCAGATGATACTACTCTAATGGCAGAAAGCGAAGAGGAACTAAAGAGCCTCTTGATGCAGGTGAAGAAGGAGAGTGCAAAAGTTGGCTTGAAACTCAATATTAAGAAAACCAAGATCATGGTATCTGGCCCTCTCAATTCTGGCAAATAGATGGGAAAGAAATGGAGGTAGTAACAAATTTTATTTTCCTGGGCTCCAAAATCACCGCAGATGGGGACTGCAGCCAAGAAATTAAAAGACGCTTGCTCCTGGGGAGGAAAGCTATGGCAAATCTAGATAGCTTACTAAAAAGCAGAGACATCACCCTGCCAACAAAGGTGTGTATAGTCGAGACTATGGTTTTCCCAGTTGCAATGTATGGTTGTGAAAGTTGGACCATAAGGAAGGCTGAGTGCCAAAGAATTGAGGCCTTTGAACTATGGTGCTGGAGAAGACTCCTGCGAGTCCCTTGGACTGCAAGACAATCAAACAGGTCAGTCCTAGAGGAGATCAACCCTGACTGCTCTTTAGAAGGCCAGATCCTGAAGATGAAACTCAAATACTTTGGCCACCTAATGAGAAGGAAGGACTCACTGGAGAAGAACCTAATGTTGGGAACGATTAAGGGCAAAAGAAGAACGGGACGACAGAGAATGACGTGGCTGGATGGAGTCACTGAAGCAGTAGGCATGAACTTAAATGGACTCCAGAGGATGGTAGGGGATAGGAAGGCCTGAAGGAACGTTGTCCACAGGGTTGTGATGGGTTGGACATGACTTCACAACTAATAACAGCAAAATTTATTTAAATAAACTTGAGGCTGTTATGCTGGTATAAGGACACCATAGATTCTCCTCAAAGTGCTACACTTTGATTATATACGATCCATCTTGTTGTTGTAGCTTTGCCTGAACTTTGTCAGCTTCAACTGAGCAGCTCTGTTAAATTTAGGTAAGCCCCCACAAAGGCTACTAGCCTCATAAATATAATGCTATAGTTAGGACAGTTGACAGCATGAATAACTCTCTGCTGCATTTTCTAAAGCATCTGTCATTACCTGAGAAATATATCCAAAACAATATGTTATGCATAGGGATACAGCTGATGCTTTAGTCATCTTTTCACTGTTTATTGTAATTTTTTTAAAAAGTGAAAACAGGCCTTGGGCATATATCAAATAAGAATTTTTGGTAAAAGAAAAAAAGAAATGTATAGCATTGCATTCTAATTTCTATCATGCTGATATATTTTCATAGATGGAGTATTTTAAAATTAGACTCATTCCTTCCTTTGTAATTTCTCTCTCTCTCTCATTCTCATTATGTGCGTGTGTGTCTCCATCTGACACACAGACCCTGCCACCAGACACACAATCAAGCCATGCAAGTTAAACAACAATTATTCCAAGCAGCTTTAAAAGAAACACTATTAGAATATGGCCAGATTTACTTAGTATATAGCTAAGATAGAAGACATAACAACAGTCTATGTATCTCTTCTCCAAGGGTGGGTAAGCTGTGGTTTACATAAGCCACTAAACGACAGTTTCGGTCTCCATCAACCTTTTCAGTAGCAGGGAGTTAGAATTTGACAATATAATTTGCTTATGTTTTTATTTCTGTTCACCAGCCAGAGTTTCTGTGTGTAGATGGGCTGTTGTATAAAGTTGTTAATCAATCCATTATGGATGCTATAGATTGTCAGACTCAATGCATTCTAAAGTGTCACTAAATGATAACATGTTGTTGTTAACTTCAGTAGTTATTCAACATAAAAAGATGAACCTGATACGAAGTTACAGGAACCCACTGAGAAAGTGAAATAAATTAATGAATATTATTGGTCAGTCACACATCTGTTAAAAAGAACATTGTGCCATATTTAACATTTGTAAGCACCCCACAAAGATTTTTTACTTTTATGAAAAAGCCCTCATTGTTGGCAATAAACAATGGAAAACTGTTTTAAAAACTGATGGAACTTATGGCAGAAATGAGTGATCTTTTATGCTTTATTTTCAGAAAGATACTGCAATTATACTTTCCCTTGACTTCATGCACTTATGTCTAACATATATTTAATTGTTATGACTTTTTCTTCTTTTTTTCCTCCTTCCACTCCAGTTCTCACCAAAAAGACTAGAATAAAATTATGTTCTGGTTTAAAACAACTCTTACAAATTCACTCTTATTCTAGAGGCAAGCTTGCAGATATTCTTGCAATAGATACTAGTTTTCTATGTGAGCATTCACAGGAAAAGCAGCTTTAAAAGAACAACTATTTCACAGAGATCTGTGTAAGTAAAAAAAATGACTGCAAGGATTCTTTTATTTTCCCTGAATCTTATACAGAGAACCATAAATCTAACCAATAACAGTAGCAATAAAATCTGTAGTAATTTGAACCACTAGTCCATTGGCGGGCTTAGATAGCCCAATGTATTATTTTACAACTCCTTATTGACTGCATAGAATACAGTTATATTCATTGGTGAGATTACTCTAAGATTTGCATTATTATCATGACTTATATGATGGAATAAATAATACTTTGTGTACGCAATAAACAATGAGTTTCAAATGATTTTTTCTCCCTAAGGAGAATATAACAACACCATCTGTCTGGCTAGTAGCAAAACCAAACCAGAGCCAAGACAGCCCAAAGGAATACATTTTCTTTCATAGCTCCATTTTAGTTATTCAAGAATGCAGATCTATAGCAATCTAATTATATTTTCCCTCTTAAGTCCCAAAGGCTTACTCTCCTTGCCTCTATGAGGGATTAAATTTGTTATAAGTACCAAGTGCCCAATGACAGGCTCATTCAGCCAGTGCTTGACTCTTGTAGAATATTCATAAGGGAGCCTTGATATATCATTCCTCTTCTCCGTTTTGTCCAAATTGTGCCATCCAAGTCATCATTAAAAAGAAATAACTAAGGCAAGGACTGTTTTTGGCTGTTCCTTGATTGCATCAGATCCCTTTTTATAATCTGAGTGTTATAGCAGTCCATGCTGACAGCTACATTTCATAACCAGCCAACACTCCAATATATCTCACTGATATCAGATTTGGTACCCTGGTCACTTCTTCATAGCCAGATTTTCTTTTCAAACTTTCAGGCAGCAGACATAATATGGTAACCTCAACATTTGGTGTATTATCAAAATTTACCCACAAAAGCCAATGATTATCCTGGAAGCTTTTTGACTGCACAAGAACTTCCTGAGATTTGATCCTGTTCTTGTAGTGCTCTATCTTTTATTTCTTCTCTCTCTGAAGATAATGTAAAATAATTGTGCATGTATGTGTGTGTGTAATAAAGTTTTCCCCATGCTATTACTCTGCTAAACACCTAATTCCTACAGTTCTAATGCCTAAAGATATTTACCCAGTTGTAGGTCAGTATTAGGTGGATGTGGTGGCTCAGTGGCTAAGATGCTGAGCTTGTCAATCGAAAGGTTAGGAGTTCAGTGGTTCGAATCCCTAGTGCCACATAACGGGGTGAGCTCCCGTTACTTGTCCCAGCTTCTGCCAACCTAGCAGTTTGAAAGCATGTAAAAAATGCAAGTAGAAAAATAGGGACCGCCTTTGGTGGGAAGGTAACAGCATTCCATGCACCTTTGGCATTTAGTCATGCCAGACACATGACCACGGAGACGTCTTCGGACAGCACTGGGTCTTCAGCTTTGAAATGGAAATGAGCCCTTAGAGTTGGGAATGACTAGCACACATGTGCAAGAGGAACCTTTACCTTTACCTTTAGGGCTGTATTGCTACTATCCTTATCATCTTTCTCATCTTCTCACCTTCTCATCTTTCCTACTACCTTCTCCTATTGGTATCTTATGATTTACTGTTTCACTTGTTTGTATCTTATAATTTATCATTGTATCTGATTTATAATCTATGACTTTAAACTTTGTTGTTTGTATGTACATTGAGAGCTTATGCATTGGAGATAAATTCCTTGTGTGTCCAATCACACTTGACCAATAAAGAATATTCTTATCTTCCTATACAATAAACTTAACAATTGAACACAGAGAACAGAACACACACGTAGCCACGTGCTCTATCATCTTTAAAAAACTGGTGTTTTGTTCATTTATTTATTTAAATTAAGGTAAGGTGAAATAAGACTTGTGTTAAAATGTGAAATCATCTGTTGGATTTTGGATTATCATAATATATGAGCACAAACATTGTGTGCTTTTAACAGGTTTAGTGTTACGTGTGAGTAACTAAGCAATTGTGGAGAGATGTTCTTCATTAGTTCCAACAGTAAAGGATGTCCCTGCATCCCCATTCTCTAACAAGCCACAGGATGTATCATTTTCTCTTTTGATCTTTCAAATCATTACATTTCTGTCTTAAGTTACCTTTTCAGTATTGCATCTCCATTTAACAAAGCACTATTTTTGCTTGTAAATCTTTCTTTGGCTAACTCTTCATTCTAACAAATTTTATATCTAACCATTGTAAGGTATCACAGATGAACATTTATGAAGCAAACATCCCTCCACTAACTGTAACATATTATTGTTTCAGCATTTTGCAACTTGCTGCACTAATTTTGTATACTCTTCCTTTGTGCACTATACATTATTGGGTGCATCTGATCTTTCTTTTCCAATCATTTATATAGTTAAATTAATTTTTTAAAAAATCTTAGAAAACAGGGAAAGTCATAAGGAGTAAAAACTTATAAAAAAGCTTATAAAGAACAATTCAGTTTTAAAATTCAGTATCTTTTTTGAGTGAATATTGTTGTTTGCATTGCAAGGTGCTCTATAAATGATGAACTTGCCTAAATCAGCATTGTCCTTCTAGCAAGTATTCTGCATAGCATTTGAAAACTCTATTGTTCTGTTTGTCTTTCAGGAAGAAAATGACCTGGGAGGACAGTAAGAAGAAAATTAATAATGTAACGGAAGCTAAGGCTTTTTTTGACCAACATAAATCCTTCCTAGGTGGAGAAGATACAGGAGCCGAAGAGGGGGAAGTATTAGATGATCAAGGAGCGGAGGCGGACGGAGCTGTTGCGGCCCGGGAGGGGGAGGGAGGCCAGACCATGGTTTTAAGAGCCAGAACTAGGAAATGAAGAAAGGAGGGGAATCTATTGTTTAAGGTTTTTTTAATTGACTTTTTTTTTCTCTCTTTTTTTATTGTATTTTATTGTATACAATATTTTATTGTATTTTGTATAACACTCTTTTTTTTGTTTATATAATTTTTATATAACCTGGTTGTTTGTTTTGATTTAAGATAATAATGTCTGTTGTGTGAGAAATTAAAAAAAGAAAATAATAATGGAAATATCTTTATATAAAGATATTGAAAATTCAACATATTGTAAACTATAATATTGTATATTCTTAACCAATAAAAACTTTTTTATTAAAAAAAAAAAAGAAAATGACCTGCTTTGAAGTTCTTGATTATCTCCCTCACAAAGAAAGCAAGCACAAAATTAAGGAATAACTGTTCCTTAATTTTAGGAAAAAAATTATGTTAGGAAAAAAATTATGTAGGAAAAAAAAACAATGAACAACTAAGGATATGTAAAACTAGACAATTTCCAGAGATCAAACTGGATCTCTGCGAGCTGCACTGGCTCCCTATTGATCTCCGGGCACAATTCAAGGTGTTGGTTATTACCTTTAATAACCAAGGTGTTGGTTGTTACCTTTAAAGCCCTACATGGCTCAGGGCCAGGTTATCTTCGAGACCGCCTTCTACTATATAGCTCCCAGTGACCAATAAGATCCCACAGAGTTGGTCTCCTCCGGGTCCCGTCAGCTAAACAATGCCGGCTGGCGGGCCCGCGAGGGAGGGCCTTCTCTGTGGCTGCCCCAGCTCTCTGGAACCAGTTACCTCCTGAGGTCCGGACCACCCCCACCCTATTGGCCTTCCGAAAAACAGTGAAGACCTGGCTTTTCCAGCAGGCCTGGGGCCGCTGATCTTGCTGTTGCGATCTTGTGAGATCCGGCCATGAATGGTGTGAATGGGTTTTAATGTTTTAATTTTTAAATGTTTTTATAATGGTTTTTTTTTTTTATGCATTGTAAGCTGCCCTGAGTCTCTGGAGAAAGGCGGTAAATAAATAAATAAACAAACAAACAAACAAACAAACTGTATTTATTAGCTTGTGGGTTTCTTTTTTCCCCCTTTTGTGCATTAAAAAGTATCAAACATGTAGAAAAATAATATCATTATTTCCAAATGATGACAAATTATTTCTAATAAATAAAAATAATTAAACGCTACAGGAATGCTGTTGATCTTCTCTTCCACAGAATATCTTCAATGGGACAGTGCATACGTCACATACTTGTTTTTAAGGCATATTTTGGAGAGTGGGTTTGAGGATAAATTAAGGGATATTTGGTGAAAATTAAAAATATCCAGGGCAGTATGAGTGATTCAGTTAGCCATCTCTCCAGAAAAATCTGTTGTCCTTCTGAAGTTTCTGGAATATGTTCTCATGTAATACATGATATTTCTAAATGAGAAGCCAATTCAGCCAGTGGTGGATTTCTCCTGGTTCAGCTCAGTTATTCTTACCTTTTAATTGGCCCCACCCCCAATCTATTGCTGCCTCCTGAAAAAAACTGTTTAAACTCTAGCCATGGGACTTCAAAGGGCCGCCCCACAGCTGATCAGTGTTAAAAGAAAACAAATGAGTAGACCGGTGCCTGCAAAAATAAATGGGTAGATCGGTACAGCTCTGCAAGCAGTTAAAAGCCTGGTAGACCAGTACCTCTGCTAAATCCTAAATTATTGTCACATGACCATCAATCCACACCCACAGAACCAGTAGTAAAAAATTTTAGAACCCACCCCTGATTTCAGTGTATGATTACAGCAATAGCAATGCCAACAATATTTCATGAATGCAGCCATATCAACCTTAATATTTGGTACAGCAAGACACTTCTCACAGTGGTAGAAATTGGGAGACATATCAGAAGTAGTTACCCAGCTATTCATTTTAAAAATCCAGCTGTTTCTCTCTTCTGGACAACTGGTCTGTGTATGCCTTGCAACCTATTTAAAGACCTCCTAAATAAAGACATTTCATTAAAAGTGGAGGAGGGGAAAATTTCACCCATAAGGATTGATAAAATAAAATTAGCTGCCAGTTCAGCTGGGTCCTGCTTATGGAATTGAGGTGTCTGGTATCCAAAAATCAACATGTCCTGGTTTACTCCTGGATCATAACCTTGAATCCAAGCTAAGTTAATTACATTTGGATTTCACAATTCTTCTGCGCTGTCTTTAGATCCATCAATCCAGCTACATGTAGGTACAAAAAATTACCATGTTGCCATCAACAGGGGTGTGTGTGTGTGTGTGTGTGTGTGTGTGGCTTACTTCAGAATTAATAAATAGAATTGCATTATTAAAAGCTATCATCAACACTAGGTAATAGCAAGAATGTTATTAGGAGCAAAGCTTTTAAAATTGTACTTATTTATTAACACTTAAATCTCCAGTATTTTCTCAGTACCTACATTAACATTGTATTTCTCAACCCAATTTCAAGATTCTGGTGTTAATGTTTAATCCTAAATCAAGAGTTGGCAACTACAGTCTGCTCAGTGTAATTTCAACAGTTTCTACAAGCAAAGAATTTAGATTTGTGACAAGACTTGTACCTTCCCAAGAATCTGATTAATAGTAAAAGGGGGACATGCAAGAAGATAGCAATAGCACTTAGACTTATTTACCACTTCATAGGGCTTTACAACCCTCCCTAAGTGGCTTATAAATATTAGCATATTGTCCCCCAAAATCTGGCTCCTTGTTTTACTGACTTGGAAGGATGGAAGGCTGAGTCAACCTTGAGTCATGTCATGTGATCAAAATTCAAATGCTTGGCAATTGGTCCATATTTAAGATGGCTGCAATGTTCCATGATCATGTGATAATCTTTTGCAACATTCTGATCAACAAAGTCACTTGTAACTAACTTAACAACTGCAGTGATTCACTTAACAACTGTGGCAAGAAAGATCATAAAATGGGGCAAAATTCACTTACCAGCTGTTTCAGTTAGCAGCAGAAATTTGTGACTCAACTGTGGTCATAAATCAAAGAGCACCTGTACTCTTAAATTACTGAGAATAATACCCTAGTCGATTTAAATGTTGCCAGGTTCTTGTTACACAACTGTTTTGAATTATTAGAAATATTCAGTATGATTTCCTCCCATTCCCAGTTATAGCACAATATCAATAGTTTCATAATATTAAGGCATTTCATCTGCTTTTCCTTTACAGGAGTTTTACAAGAACCAATGGATGGAAACTAATCAAGGAGAGAAGCAACCTAGAACTAAGGAGAAATTTCCTAACGGTGAAAACAATCAACCAGTGGAACGGCTTCCCTTCAGAAGTTGTGGGTGCCCCACAGGGGTGAAATGTAAAATTTGTTACTACCGGTTCTGTGGACGTGGCTTGGTGGGGGGGGGGGTAATGTGACTGGGTAGGCATGGCCAATTTTTTTAAAAAAAAACTTTTCAAAAGCATTTTTTCTAATGCTTTGAAAAGCCTCTGCCAATCAGAGAGGCTTTTAAAAAAATACCTCTCTGCCGATCAGGCAACTCAGCTGGGATCGTCAGAGATGTTTCAAAGCATTTTTTTAACCACCTCTTCGGCCAAGAGGTTGCAGAAAAAGAATGCTTTGAAAAGGCTCTGATGATCCCAGCTGAGCTGCGCGATCATCAGAGGCTTTTTTTTTTTACTTTTAAAAGTATTTTTTTGTCGGAAGAGGTTGTAGAAAAAATGCTTTTAAAATTAAAAAAAAAAGGCTCTGATGATCGTGCGGCTCAGCTGGGCATGGGGGGGGCAGGGATTTTTGCTACAGGTTCTCTGAACCACCCGCCTCCATCGCTACCGGATTGGGCGATACGGTCCGAATCGGGAGCATTTCACCCCTGGTGCCCATCACTGGAAGCTTTCAAGAAGATACTGGACAACCACTTGTCTGAAATTATAAAGACTCTCCTGTTTGAGCAGAGGGTTGGACTAGATGACCTCCAAGGTCACTTCCAACTCTGTTATTCTCTGTTTTATGCTTCCTAATCATGAAGTTATAGTCTTTTACTACATTTTATACATGGATTTGAGATATAGATGTAAAAGATGCACTTAAGTAAAAACAATTATTTCAACAGAAGTTATGGATCTTGTAAGACTTCCTAATTATTCATTACATATTTGTGGATACTCTTATTCACTTACTCAAAACCTAATTAGTATGTAGCCTGCTTAATGTCTTATTTGATTCCATATGTGGTTATTTTGCTATTTTTTATGATTATCCATCAACTCAAACAGCTGATAAAGCACAATTCTCAAGAAGCTTATGAAAGGTCTGAAGTAATGGGTATGCTTTAAAAAACTAATTTAGCTTAGTCATTTGTATATCATTAGAAAAAGTTAGAGGAAAGTACATTTAATAACAAAATTTTAATCATAAAGCAAACTGAATTCACAAGGCATGCAAATTTGAAGGGTATTGTTCAGCAAAGAAAAATTCAAGGGAGGAGAAGTAGGAAGTATCTCTGGCCATGTACCGCCATGGAAGGGAAAATAAGCTTAAAAGCTCAATTCTATGGATTTTTATTCAGAAGAATGATTTCTGTGTATAGTAGATGGGCAGATTCCAGAGCAGATCATAAAAAGATTGATCTGAAACTACTTGCCAACCAATGAGACAATTACTTGAATGCAGCATGAACAAACCATCAAGAATCAATCTAGCTAAACAAATCATAAAAGCTTTTTTTTAATCTAATATCTTACTTAAATAGTGGGACTGCTATAAATGTAGTATGCTTTACAGCAGTTATACAGACATGAAGAAATCAGATCCTCCTAGAAATTTGATTGCCTCCCTTGTTGTTTCACAAGCTATTAAAAACTGAATGATTTCAGAAAGCCTTGAAGGATGAAATTAACTCACCAGTAACTGGTGGGTTTGGATGGGTTAGGACAGGGGTGAAATGCTCCTGGTTCAGACCGAATCGCCCGATCCGGTAGTGATGGAAGCGGGTGGTTCGGAGAACGGGTAGCAAAAATCCCTGCCCCCCCCCCCCCCTCACATGCCCACCTGAGCCGCACTATCATCAGAGGCTTTTTAAAAAACTTTTAAAAGTGTTTTTTCTACAACCTCTTCTGCCGAAAAAATGCTTTTAAAAGTAAAAGAAAAAGCCTCTGACAATCAGGCAACTCAGCTGGGATCGTCAGAGCCTTTTGAAAGCATTTTTTTACAACCTCTTTGCTGAAGAGGTTGTAGAAAAAAAAGTTTTAAAAGTAAAAAAAAAAATTGGCCACACCCACCAAGTCACATTACCCCCCCACCAAGCCATGCCCACAGAACCAGTAGTGACAAATTTTAGATTTCACCACTGGGTTAGGGGCTTTGAATTTGAACAAACAGAAATAAAATTCAAAACTACTATGATAAGCATAAGACATAAGATAAGCTGTCAACACTAACAGAAGAAAGTTAACATTAAAAAGTGCAAAGTTTTTCATTTAGAAAAAAAATGTTTAAGATGGGAGACACACACACACACACGTGTGTATGTGCATGTCTCCCATCTTAAACATTTATGTGTGTGTATGTACTGCAGTGGCACAGTGGTTAGAATGCTGTACTGCAGGCTATTTCTGCTGACCACCAGATGCCAGCAGTTTGGCAGTTCAGCTCTCACCGGCTCAAGGTGACTCAGCCTTCCATCTTTCCAAGGTTGGGGGCAAATAAGAACCCAGATTGCTGAGGGAAAAGAGGGCTGTAAAGCACTGTGAAGTGGTATATAAGTGTTGTGGTCAGACAGTGAAGAGGCTGGGGAGGACAATGGGCCAGTCCTGGAGTCAGGGGAAGGCCCAGACGAGGACTCTGCATCGGAAGCAGAGAGGGGTCCAGGGCAATCTGGGAGCGATGCATGGACTCTGGAGCCTCCAGAGGCAGACAGCAGAGAGGCAGAAGAACAGGAGGAGCCTGTTTCTAGTGCACACATGTGAAGAGCTGCCAGAAGGCAAGAACACCTGAAACAAAAAGGACAACTCAGGAGTAAGGCCAGAAGATGATTGGCCACTGCCATAAGGCTTAAAAGAGCAACAATGAGCCGTTGGGTTCTTTGTAGAAAAGCAAAGTTGATTCCAGTGCTTCTTGTCAGCGTCTCTTGAACTTTGTGAGGGTTTTGCCAAGAAAAGCCTTTGGCAGGTTGCCAAAGACATCAAAGGTTGGTGATAAGGCTATAGGACTTGTTATCCAGAATTTGTTTTAGACTAAGCTGAGAATGAATTAATTCTCAGCTATTTTAATAAAATAAGTTTGTTCAGGACTGAATTGTGTTTGGTAATCACTACGTGGGCCTCAGTCACAACAGGGTTTAGAAAACAGGTCTTTTCAGGGCCATCTTAACTCTCAATGGTTGCTGAACGACTGGTTGCAACCCGACGGTTATCTTTTAGTGACACACTACTTTATCATCCCCTTGTGGCAGCGGGTGTGTTTCAGCAATATGATATACAAGGATATTTCCAACTCTACCACTGGGTTGGGGTTTGCAAATTCCTTTGTTTCAGGCCCCAAACCAAGAATGACACAAAACAATTCTTCCAAGCGGAGTTCTGTACTATTTTGCGGCTAGACAAAATTTTGCCAGGCTGACAACTCCGCTATCTGCCTTGCCATACATTCTGTAAACTATTAGGTAGGGTCTGTCTTCCCCCTCTCTCACATAATATCTGGGCTGAGTTGCCTCGTAATCCTATGGAAAATAGCCTCTCTCCCCTGGAGGTTCCACCTGGCTACATTCCATTACTCTTTTGAAAGCCTGTCAGTGGTGGGATTCAGCAGGTTCGGGCTGGTTCAGGAGAACCAGTAATTAAATTGCTGGCTGGCCCCACCCCTTCCAGGAGTTCCCACACGCCCCATTTTTGGCTCTCAGTGCAGGGAGGACCAAAATGGGGTGCAGTGGGGTGGCAGCACCCCACTGCAGCCCATTTTCGCTCCCAGGAGGCTTCAGGGAGACCTACTAGGACCAAAACAGGGCGCGGGAAGGTGGTGAGTCGTCCCACCCTGCGGCCTGTTTTTGCTCCCAGGGGGGG
>WNWU01000001.1:29314041-29329164 GCA_012654045.1 Ptyas mucosa
TCTCTCTCTCTCTCTCTCTCTCTCTCTCTCTCTCTCTCTCTCTCTCTGTGTGTGTGTGTGTGTGTAGGTATGTTTGTTTGTTTTTGTTTTGTTACCGTCTGTTCCTAAGTTACTAACCAAACTAACAAACCACACTATTGATTTCTGCACTCTATTTTAGGCACGAAAATATTTTGATAGAATCTAATTATGTTATTCATTTAAAGTGCTCTTTGGGAATCTCCTTTTCTTCCTAGCTGGCCACATCATTTTAAAATATTGCACTGTTGAGTTCTTACCGCAGTTTGGCGTTGCTACCGGCAACAGGATCCAGCTCTCTGATCCAGCAATATGAAATATAATGGATTTTTAAATAATGCTTTCTTCTTGAAGGAACACCAAGCCATGGTTATTTTTAAAAAAAATCTGAACTCTGACATAACTAGAAAACAGGTCAACATTCAAGTCTATGTTCTGCTTCCTGGGAATGCTGAATCTCAGAACTAGGAAAAAACTAGGAAAAAAGGACAATGTTTTGGGGTCAAAAGAGCAGGACTTATAGGAATGTCTTTCTCTGCTGAACTGCGTAGTGCTGCATACCTTCCCATAACTCCCAAGTCTGTAAATAGGAGACAGCAGATCAACAATTAATCAAAAATGGAGCTTGTAAAGTTTCAAGACTGAAAAATCAGTCTCCAATCAGTCTCCAATTCAAACAGTTGAACTTAGGGAAATTTTAAGCAGTTGAAAAGTTGAGAAAAATGTAGTGCAAGAAATAGAAACATAAGCTTGGAGAAACATTTTCTAAGCATCAACAATTTCAGGACATCTGTAATCAGATTCATATCGTCTCGTTTTAAAATGTCTGAGATATAAAATGTTTTCTAAAGATTTAAATTCATCCCAAATAGTATAAATTTCAAGGGGGAAGCATACTTTCAGAGGAAAAGGTAAGAATACATGTGATCACATTTCTGTGCCTGACAACAATACAAGCTGAAGTGAGAGTAATTCTGATGTAGTTGTACAGGAGAGCTTTATCTGAGTGAGAAAACAGCAGCCACATTTATTTATTTTCTTACATATAGTGTTAATAGTGTTTTATCCTTTGTTGCAAAGGGAGAGAATTCACCACTTAGAATCAGTTTTGACTGAAGTTTTAACTTTAGGATTTGCTTAATTAGAAATGCATTTGATATGAGTATGTTAATATGAAGTAAGAGATGAATTCTATTTTATAAATACTGTATGGGAGACCCATATTCAGTGGTGGGATTCAGCAGTTCAGCAGTTCGCACCACTTCGGGAGAACCAGTTGTTAACTTTCTGAGCAGTTTGGTGAACTGGTTGTTGGAAGAAATCATTAGGGCAGAGAACCGGTTGTTAAATTATTTGAATCCCATCACTGCCCAGATTGAGTACTCAGCAATGCCCTTTATTTCTTCTGCCCTTCCCATTGACCCCACATTAGTAATAAATACCAGTATTAGTGCAGGATTGTTTACAGATTTTTTAAATAGTGTTAGTTAATACATATTTTGTGTGTTTGTGTGTGTATATCAGGGGTGCTATTCAGCAGGTTCTGACAGGTTTTGGACAACCTGTAGTGGAAATTTTGAGTAGTTCAGAGAACTGGCAAAAACCACCTCTGGCTGGCCCCAGAATGGGGTGGGAATGGAGATTTTGCAATATCCTTCCCCCAGGAATGGGGAGGGAATGGGTATCCTTCCCCTGACACACCCACCAATCCACACCATGCCCCCCAAGCCACTGCCACAGAACTGGTAGTAAAAAAAATCGAATTCCATCATTGGGGTGTGTGTGTATAATTATTTTATATTTGTCTAAAATCTTACATTGCAGATGGTTTCAGTGTTATTCTGTAAGTCACCATGAGTCTGTTTGGAATTAGCGCATACAAATCCAATAAATAAATAGAGTCTAGGAGGTAACATGTTGATAAGGGAAGACAAATAACAATTTAAAGTTGCTTTAGCAGAACACCAGGACTGTGATCCTCAAATCATTGTGACGGGTCTGCAAATGAATAATAAATGTGCATTAAAATGTCATCTCCAGATATCTGTCTCCTATGGAGTATGTCATTTCTACCTTAGCTATCTCATCATTGCTGTATGATATCTTGGCTTAAGCCTCTACAGAGTGTGATTTTTTCAGACTTAGAAACAAAGTAGTTATTAACTAGTGTCTTCTGGAGAACTGCCTAAGATGAATAACTAACAAAGCCTGAGGTGGGGAAAAAAAGGTTATTTTTTTTTCTTTTTCTTTTTTCTAATAAATTCAGCACAAAGGCTCATACATCATTTTGAAATAACTTGTAAAATATTCATGCTCAAATTGTACAGATGGTTTCAAAACACAGACACAAATATAGATATATAGATATAAATATAGATACAGATGATATAGATATATATGATTTTTGTTGCATTTCTGAAGCCTTTTAATCAAATAGTCCACTCATTCATGTATGAATCACAGCAAAGTTATTTTTCAAGGATGATTTTGTGACTCAACCCCTTTCTGTGGTGGTTGTTTTTCAGGACAAAAAAGAGAAAAAAAATCATTATTTCATTTCTTGACCAATAGCGCATATTATAAAAGAACATTTCACATTTCCATCCTTTGCAAAAAAAGTGTTTCTTTACATAAAGGACTATTAAACTTATTGCTTTAAAGTATAACAGTGACTTACATAAGTGGTTTCCAGGAGGAACACCTGTAGATCAATACATAGCAAACAATCTACTATGAATATCAAAAATTATAAAGCTTTTGTTACAAAAGAAAGTTTGCTTCTACTTATCTGATGCAGGAGCTTTACAAGTGGAGAATATCTTTTGATTTATGGCCATCAATGTCCTACAGTCAGTATATGTAAAAATTCAGATTTATCTAGCTTGGAAGTTTTAGATTTATTACAAATGAATCAGCAGCTCCTCCTCGGCTCCCAGCCACCCACCCAAGATGAAAATAAAAGATGAGATGTTTTTGATGTATGGCATTGTTATCTTTTTCATAGCATTTTGTTTGAAGATGTTGCTGAAACAATACTGAACATCAGAAAAAAGAAACAGACGAGCTATGCAACATCTTACATCAAAATGAGTACCTACACAACTTTATCAAAAAGTGCCTGACCACTCAATGCACTACAGCACAACTACCACAAGCTATGAAAACCATAACACATAAAAAACATATGAGAAACAACCAACAGACTGTGGCAGCTACATGGTATCACTGTAGCATACAGATCAATTAAAGCCCTCCAAATCATCCTAAGTAAACCAAAAGAGCCAGTAGCCTAAGAGAAGAAACATAAGTCATCTGCAACATACTATGTAAGGACTCTAACAATCACTATGTAGGACAAACAGGCAGAAGATTAGCAGGGGCATCCATCAGACCCAACTAGCAGTCAGACAACACATGGACCAACTTAACCATAATTTCAACTGAGAAACTGTGAGCGTCCTAGATCAAACAAAGTCCAGAAACACCAGGATTAATACCAGACCAACAATCAAGAAGTGAACAATTTCACAAGCAAGGAACTACCAACTCTAGCAAACAGTAAACAACAGCCTAATGAAGGAGTTACCAAGAAGAAAACAACACCCCCATTAACACTGACAGGACGAGCTGCCATATATAGACAAAGAGAAAACCCCGATCCCTTCTAGCATTGAAGATGTCACCTAGTTGGCTAATAAAATGTCTGCAAGAAAATAACCAAGCTAAGAGATCACTAAGGACTCCACAATTTTTCTGTTTCCATCTTCCCATTGAGTCGCCACAGTTTGGGAAGAATGAGTAGTGAGGTCACTCCATCAAATGATGGGAAAATGCACACACACTAGAAAAGAAAAACAGAGCCAGTAGCAGTCACTTTATCTTTCACAATATAAAAAGCATACTCCCTAGGAGGAGAAAGACATTCTGGAGACTAAGTAGAAAAAAATAAAAATCTCTTTCACAGAGAAAGAATCAAGGCATTATTTGCAATTTCTATCTCAATTTGGGAAATTCTTGATGAATTTAAAGGGGAAATGAATCTGGGGGTCCTCCATCTCTTTCCAAAATGATCCCAAACTACAAAATAGACATGTGCATGTACACAAACCTCTCCCCAATCCTTATAAGAAAATGGCACAGTAGGGATGGTGATATGGAAAGGAACTGGAATTTTGTGACTGACAATTCAATAAGATGGGAACACATTAGAAATAGGGTGTTTGGGGGTTTTTTGTGGTTTTTGTTGTTTTTGTCTTCAGGAGCACTCAGAACCCCGTGGAGGAGGATTGTGGATGGGAAAGGCCCATCCAGATATGTGACAATTGCAAGAGATGTGTAAATCCAACAAACTGTGCTTAACCAAATTGAACGCTAAAGTTCGGGTGTGGTGTAACCAGTGCTATGCTAGTTTACACTGGCTCACAAGATCTGTTTACCGACTTTTCTGGAATTTTGCAAGCTGTTTAACAGCAGAGGAGAAGCTCATTACCTAACACACCAATCAGCTGATCTGTGGCTAGTGGCATTGCAGAGGCAGCAACAGGTCAGCAGAACCAGTTCTTAAACATTTGGCAATACACCACTGGAGGGAACTGCACGCCATACTGTGAAACAGCTGTTACATCTCTTAGGACAAGCCTTATAATAGGTTGCTATGGCAACGCCACTATTATTTGTATATGCCAAGATAAATTTCCACTTGCTCAGAATAAATGACTAAATGTGGGTTAGCCATTGGGGTTGCCCCATTTGAAAAGTCATGTGTGAAACTGACTGTATAATCTTGCTTGAATTTGTGGTCTTTCAGCTGGGGATGTTACTCAACTGTGTGCTCACCAAGCCTTTGCAGATTCTTAAATTATTAGAGATCTGTGCCTTGACTGACTAGAAGATGGGACCCAAATTTGCCACCTAGGCACTGAGGGATTTTCCTAAGGTATTTTTCCAATAAGATTTATCTAGTCTTGACACGCCCTTCCCATTTCCACCCTAGTTTTCTGATATCCCAGAGTACAGGACGTGTCTTCTTGTTCAAAACATCTGCAGAAACTGATAATGGAACAGAATGAGCAATTGAGAAGGGATAAAACCAGACTTTTACCCTTACTGTTGCTGATAGTAAAGCCCAACAATGACCTGAACATCTTTGTCCAAAAGCAAAACAAACCAACCATCAGAAATGGTGGGTTGCTGCTGGTTTGCCCCAGATCGGGTGAACTGGTAGTGGCGGTGGCGGGAGGCTCTGCCTACCCATCTGGATGTCTCTGCGCATGCATAGAAGTGTTGCACAAGCGAGCGCACAAGCCAACCGGTAGCAGCCAAAATTGAACCCCACTACTGATCACAAAGAAAGACGTCCCTTTTGTGCTTGAAAGAATATGAGCCAGGGAAGGGAAGAGAGAAATTGTACTGTTGCACTAAGCAGTGACCTAATGTTGTATATGTGTGTGATTGTTCTGCCTCCAATAAAGAATAAAACAAACGACCCACTAAAGGGCATACCAAATGTTAATTTTCTCTACTCGTACTAAACAATGTGCACAGGCTCTACAGAATATACCTTAATGCATTCCCTCAGTAAACTATTGTTCATCCATTCAATCATTGATGAAGCAAATTAAGTTTCTGTTACTTTCTTGTACACCGAGCAGAAAATCAAAAAGCAAAGCTAAATGCTTTTCAGTAATTACAATTATCTAACTTCTGCATCTTTTTATTTGATTTTTTTTCCCCATGTATATTACCAAAGGCATCTTTTTGACATTTGCTACTTTCAGACACATTTACAAGCAAACAACAAATAACATCTAAAGCATGACTGAAACATTAACAATTCCATTTGCAAAAGAATGTCTATGCATTCTTTTGAAATTATGCAAATGTTACTCCAGGTCTCTTTTATGCTATATGTTGTTTTCATACAAATTGTACTACATACGCACACTGCAAGATCCTAAATAATAATACCTCTATTGATGAACTGTGTTGTCTCACAAAGATCAAAGGTTCTATACTTCCAAGAAATAAAGTTTAGTTTGATTATTATTATTTTTTTTTTGGAAAATCAAGGTAGACACCATTTTGCTTTTTTTAAAAAAAATCATCATCTTATAACTTCTACAATGTGTCTCAAATTTGGCAGACCATGTCCATTCACAAAGTCCTAGTGTGCCTGTGCATTTTATATTGTTGAGTTAAAAATTAAAATCTGGAAGGTTTTTTTAAAAGTATGTTTATCTTTCCATTATTTCGGTGGACCAGGTTGCCCTGAGAGACTGGTGTCATGGGAAAAAAACACTTATCTTTCCATTATAGTAAAAAAGAAAAGAAAAAGAAATGCAAGGCTTTAGGTCATTTAGAAATACAGAATACAGAATAACAGAGTTGGAAGAGACCTTGTAGGTCATCTGGTCCAATCCCCTGCTCAAGTAGGAGACTCTATACCAGTGATGGCTAACCTTTTTGGCAGCATGTGCCAAAGGCAGGGGGAGTGGGGGGTCATGCATGCATGTGTCCACACCCATAATTCTATGCACCCCGCCCCCCACACATGTGTGCATGATTCCCCCCGGCACTCTCCCTGCTTTTGGCACAAGATGGCATGGTGGGCCCAGTAGGCCCATTTTTGCCCTCCCCAGGCTCCAGAGGTTTTCTTGGAGCCTGGGGAGGACAAAAACAGCCTTCCCTACACCACAGAGGCCCTCTGGAAGCCAGAAATGGCTCATTTGCTGATGTCTGGTGATGATCTCTGGAGGGCTCGGGACAGGGGTTGTTCCTCTGTTCTGCCCTGTTAGACCTGTCAGCGGCTTTTGATACCATCGACCATGGTATCATGCTGCACCAGTTGGAAGAGCTGGGGATGGGGGGCACCGTGTTATGGTGGTTCTCCTCCTTTCTCTTAGACCGGTCACAGTTTGTGTTGGCAGGGGTGCAGAAGTTGACCTTGAGGTCTCTCATATGTGGAGTGCCTCAGGGGTCGGTCCTCTCGCCCCTTCTGTTCAACATTTATGTGAAGCCGCTGGGTGAGATCATCCGTGGCTTTGGGGTGAAATACCACCAGAACGCTGATGATACCCAGCTGTACATCTCCACTCCAGGCCACCCCAACAAAGCCCTTGAAGTGATGTCCCAGTGCCTTGAGGCTGGGCGGATCTGGATGGGGAGAAACAGGCTCAAGCTCAACCCTTCCAAGACTGAGTGGCTGTGGTTCCCGGCATCCTGATATAGTCAGTTGACTCCATCACTGACTATTGGGGGCGAGTCTCTGGCCCCTGCGGAGAGGGCTCGTAATCTGGGAGTTCTCCTGGATACACAGCTGTTCTTGGAGGAACATCTGACAGCTGTAGCCAGGGAGACTTTTTGTCAGGTTTGCCTGATCCGCCAGTTGCGGCCCTTTCTTGATCGGGATTCCCTGTGCACAATCACTCATGCCCTCGTCACCTCTCGCCTGAACTACTGTAATGCTCTATACATGGGGCTCCCCTTGAAGGACACCTGGAAACTCCAACTGGTCCAGAATGCAGCCGCGCGGGTAGTTACAGGAGCTGCATGGCGCTCCCACACAACAACTCTCCTGCGTGAGCTGCACTGGCTCCCAGTGGTCTTCCGGGTGTGCTTCAAGGTGTTGGTTATCACTTTTAAAGCGCTCCATGGCATAGGACCTAGTTATCTTTGAGACTGCCTGCTGCTACTGATGGCCTCCTATCGACCTGTGCGCTCCCACAGAGAGGGCCTCCTCGGGGTGCCATCAGCCAAACAATGTAGGCTGGTGACCCCCAGGGGGAGGGCCTTCTCTGTGGGGGCACCTACCCTCTGGAATCAGCTGCCCCCAGAGATAAGGAGAATTCAAGACCTCAGTGCCTTCCGCCGTGCCCTTAAAACCTTCTTTTTCCAGCAAGCCAGGCTGGCTTAACAATTTCTTAAATGTTTTTAATCGGTTTGTCATTCTTTTAATTCGGGCGAAATAGATATATATCCTTTTAATTGTATTTTAACGTTTGTAGTTGATGTTTTTATTTTGGCTGTACACCACCTTGAGTCCCTCGGGAGAAGGGCGGTATATAAATTCAATATAAAATAAATAAATATAAATAAAATAAAGGAAGGAAGGAAGGGACATTAAATATGCAAATATGACACAAAGACAAGATTGACAATCACAATTGTCTATCTTTTTTGGTCCATTGACTAATATCAAACAGAAAACAACTTTGTCAGACCTTCTTCTACTTGTGCCTGTATGACAGAACCGTATCATATCCTTACAATCTTTTTTTTTTTGCTTGATAAAAATCTGGAAATGGAACTTATTGCCACTAGACAAAGGAAGCAATGGTCTTGCTTCTTCTCATGTGTGCCCATATGTATATATGCGAATACACACATACCATTTATACATATGGAAATTTGTCTCTTTCTCCTATTGTCAGCATACCCTGCAGTTCCTCAAATAGCTTTATAAAAGCTGCTAGGCATGTTGGAGCATTTTGTAGTATTATGTGAGCCTTCCCAGAAAGCATGACCAGATGAGCTAATTCTATTTTATTGTAAGGCTACATTAACATAATCTTGCAAGTCTAAAAGTGCAAATCTCCTGTCGTCTCCTTTCTTGCCTGAAAAGCTAATGAGAGTCACTATTGAGCCTTTTTCTCAGCCCATTATGCAGCTGTAGGCTATGCTCTCTCTTATCTGACTGTTCCCTAGGCAACGTTTCCCCCCTCCTCTCCCAAAGTCATTCCTTCATAACATTATATGGCAATAGTACTCCAGTAGTAATTAGTAAGGTAAAGGTAAAGGTTTCCTTTGCACATATGTGCTAGTCGTTCCCGACTGCTCATTTCCATTTCAAAGCCAAAGAGCCAGTGCTGTCCGAAGATGTCTCTATGGTCATGTGGCCGACATGACTAAATGCTAAAGGCACACGGAACGCTGTTACCTTCCCACCAAAGATGATCCCTATTTTTCTACTTGCATTTTTATATGCTTTTGAACTGCTAGGTTGGCAGAAGCTGGGACAAGTAATGGGAGCTTACCCCATTACGTGGCACTATGGATTCGAACTGCTTAACTACCAACCTTTCGATCGACAAGCTCACTGTCTTAGTCACTGAGCTACCATATCCCTAGTTGTAATTAGTGATATAACACTATTGTACTAGCATTCCTCTTGATCTGCAAGTCAGCTCTTGGGTGAACTATGGAAAATCACTGCATAGTGAATAAAAGATTTAAACACCAAACAGTAAAATAAATAGTGAAAGTAATGAACCATCCATCATGGATCCAACTGCAAACATCACAATACAATCCTCACAAATGCACACATAAATGAAGAGTGCCAAAACTTCAATATAAAATGATATTTGGAACATGTTTTAAAACAGAATATTCACAATCCGGGATCCATCTAGGAGACTATTATCACCATTTGATAATATGGTGGGAGATCAGCAAGATAAATTTTGTTTCTGAATATTCATGGGCCATTTCAACTGAAATCTTCAATCTTCACAAACTCTGCTTCTGGAAAAATTAAGTGCATTTATTTCTGCTTAAAATACAGATGTTATAAATCACTAGCTAGGACTAACCTAGGTCGATAGGATAAAATTGCCCCATCAGAAGTCAGTGAACTCACCAAACAAATTATTGCTGTTTTATATAAGGTGTTTCTAATATATTTTGATTATGACAATATACAGTGACCAAAGAGGCAGAGCAACATGCCATTCCTTAAATATAAAAGTTTTCATGTCAAACTTGAGGAAGGTGCATATTGCATAAGTAATATATCCAAAAGAATTTCGTATCTAACTCTGATTGCCATTTTTGTTGATTAATTCCACATACTGAATTCTATAAGTAGACTGCAAAAAAAAAAGAAAAGAAAAGAAAAGAAAAGAAAAAAAGGCACCATGAGTGAATTACTCTGAGTCTCAACTCTGTGAGTTTTTCCCATTGAAAGAAAGCAGAAAAACATGTTTTGTGGCTAGTCAGAAATAACATTTTCTCTGCTACCATGCTACTCTGTTACTGCCACTTTATCTGTGACAGTGATACATACAGTACATCTCAAAGAATTCAGAGAGGGCTATTATTTCAATGCAGCACCTGAAATAAGATGAAATTCTCCAGGAAGGAAAACAAGACAGTTTCATCTCCCCAGTTTCTTCAGTGACTTTCACTGAAAACTCATTACATTGGAGTAAATGTCTCTAGCAGATATCACCCCATTTTCACTTACTGTTAAACTTTTTTTCCCCAAGCTTTTTGTTGGAAATCTAGATTTATAGCTGTCTGTCTTCAATTGTAGAAAACTATCAGAAGTCCTGAAGACTACTTTAATAATTTCCCTTGTATGCTTGAAAATGGGATGCCCCTTTGATTGAAACAGTGAATGACTGCCTAAACCAGTAATGGCAAACCTTTTCGGCTTTGAGTGCTCAAACCGGAACGTGTGTGCATGTGCGTGCGTGCACCAGAACACCAGAAATCCAAAGACCAGCTGGCTGGGGCGCATGTGTGTGCCAGCCAGCTGTTCTTCGGATTTTTGCTATGCGCATGCACGCCAGCCAGCTGGTCTTTGTGCGTGCTGAAGCACCGGAAACCTGAAAACCAGCTGCCGGTGTTCTCATGCCTGTTTTTTGGGCATTTTTTGGGCCATTTTCAGGCCATTTTCCAGCACTCTGGAAACCAGAAGAACAGCTGGTGATGGTGCACGTGCTCACAGAGAGGGCTCTGCGTGCCATAGGTTTGCCATCATGGGCCTAAACTATGTTCTTAGGACCTGACTTTTTAATTAAAGTCTTTGGATTTTGAAGAGGGCCTTCCTTTTCTTAAGATAAGTGGCTCTGATATTTTCAAAAATGGGGCCACTCATCCTTGGAAAGGACCTTCAAAGCTTTCCAAGGGATACCACTAGTGGTGGTATTCATTACCAGTTTGGATGAACCGGTAATGGCAAGCCAGCACTATGCCGTCCTGTTTAGCCATGTTTTCTAAGCCACGTGCATGCGTGCAAGCCACGTGCACAAGCAAAGCACATGCATGGAAGGCCATGCACATGCGCAGAAGGCTCACAAGCAAGCAAAGCGAGCGTGTGTGTACCCATGCTCATATTTTCAGTGCACAACAAACCAGTGGTAAAGTTATGTGAAACCCACCTCTAGATACCACTATCACCTGCATGGAAATTAAATAGATATGATGACTGAAAATGTAATTAATAACATTTAATGTTACAGATAGTCCTTGACATATGATTGTGATGGAGCCTGCCCATTATGATTATTAGGTCATGATGCTCATAAAATTGGTTAGTCACTTGTCTAATCTGATTTTACAATTTTTTTTGTGATGGTCATTAAGCAAATATGACAATTGTCTATGGGGATTCTCAGTGATCAGTGATCCAGATCATGATTGTCCCAAAAGTGCTTTTTCAAAAGGCAACTGGACTTTCTGGTTTGAAGACATTTTTCTTCTTCAGAGCTGAAGAAGCTTCTTGGATGAGAAGCGAAATGTCTTCAAAGAAAAACCAGAAAGTCCAGTTGCCTCTTGCAAAAGCTTCTTTGGGACAAACAAATTATAATGGTTGGCTATGGGGACAGTTTGGCAAAACCCAGAAGTAAATGCCAGTTTTCAGTAAAACCTTCGTAAAATGCTATTATGTGCATTGCACATGAACACTGTAAATATGGTCCTGTAACTGAGCTCCCAAAATTTAGTCATGTGATCACAAAGGAAGCTTGACCATTGGAACTTTGAATTGGGGTCATAAATCCTGGATTTGGGGGGGGGGGGTTGTTGGCTTTAAATCAAGGATTATTTGTATACTAAAGCTGGTGTGTCAGTCATACCCATTCCTGGACCAGGAGACCTTGGTCACAATCTCTCTTACCTTGATCACTTCCTGGTTGGAGTAGTGCAGTGTCCTCTACCTAGGGCTGCCCTTGAAACCAGTTCAGCAATTACATTTGGTCCAGAATGCAGTCACACATGCTGTCTTGTGTACCCCTCAATTTTACACCATTTTCATGTGAGCTGCACTGGCCTCCAATATTTTTCCAGGTTCAATTCAAGTTGCTGGGTACCACTTTAAAGCCTTGTACTTCATAGGGCCAGATTATTTACACCTCTCTTGGTATCTACCCATTCCATCAGCTCAGGTGGAGTAGGCATGCTCCAGGTCTCTTTTCTTAAAGGTTATCATCTGATGGGATCTGGGATACATTTCTTTTCAAAAGCAGCTCCTGCTCTGTGGGATTCAGCAGGCCCTCACAAAGTTGACTCTTCCCCCAAGCATTGGAGTGGGGTGAATCAAGTGTCCAGTGATTGTTATTATCAAGGAAAGTTGCTTAAATGTATTGGGTACTGTTTCTTTTTAAATATTGGTTAGTTATTTAACATGTTTTTATTGTTGTTGGTATTACGGTAGTCCTCAGAGTTATTGTATATAAGATGGTTTGCAAATGAAGACAAATATCACATTCTGGTAAAAGAAAAGTTTCCTGAGAAGAACTTTTCTGAAAGCACAAGTCTGAAAGTTTGGAAGAGTTGGTCCTGGTGACCACCCAAATTGGATCCTACAAGATGGTTTACCTTCTAAATTTTCCAAATGAACCAGTAAATCAACCCTAACTCTTACATTTTATAAATCCATCCATCCATACATACATACTGTACATCCTAACCAAAAGGCCATTACTATGAATCTTTTACACTGGTTCTTTTAAAATATTATTTTAAGTGCTGTTTTAATAGATTTTAAGTATTAATAGATTTAATAGATTTTAAGTGCTGTCTTAATAGATTTTCATTGTAACCTATATGTATGTCCTCTTAAAAGAAAGCCTGCTAAATTTGATAAGTCTCATTATCTTCTCGGTGTAGATTGCTTCATGCATTAATCTTTATTAATATTTGAGATTTTTTTTTAAAAAATGCTTTGATAAAAACAGAAAAATAGCAATATTTTAAATAAACAAATAGTGTGAATATAATAATAAAAATCCGCAGGAAATGTTTCCACTTTATGCATAAGCCATACAGTTTTTTTTTAATAGTGAACCAATATGCACCCTGACATACTTCCTCCAGTGCCATTTGATATTTTCTGATGTATCTTCAAGACTAAAGTGCCAAAAGCTATAGAGCTACAGCATAAATTTCTGTAATCACCAATATTGAACAAGGCATTCTAAATGAAAATTCTGCAGATGGTTCAATAAAAAGCAAATTAATAGCACAGAAAACAACACACTTAATAGTATTCTAACATCACCTGAATTATAATAAGAGAGACTTGAATAATATAAAAAAAAAATTGTCAGAGCATCAGCTGGAATACATTTCTTCCTAATGGCCCTTATTCTGCATTATATGAAAAAGGATAAAATGTTAGAATGAATAAGGAGTAAAAGGAATTTTTTAAAGAACCAGTTATTGTAATTATTGTTTTAAATTTCCCTTCTGAGAAGTCCGCTTCACTTTTATTTATTTCTTAAAAACTCTTAAGCCTGATAATTTGGTTGGCTACGTCTAATTTCACTTATGTTTTGTATGCTAATTTCCGCCCCCCACAGAGTTTTAGAGAAAAAAAACCTCTATTTTCTTGTGTATCATTTTCATACACTCTATTTATATTGTCTGCCTAAATCTTCATAATTCCAGCTCAAAACAGATGCTCTTATTAATCAGTAAGATTGTGATGTTTAGAAGAAAACATGAAAGGGGTTTTTAATCTTAACTAAAAAAGAATCACCTGAAAGTGCAACTATATTAAAAGTCAAGACCTTTTGGAATGTAATTAGAGGCAGGAATCAAAGAGAAGATAATTATGTAATTAAAATTGCAATGGTATGTTCATTCCAGGAAACAAGTTTCATTTAAAACATTAAAGCTCACTTCTGAGTAAACATAAAAAGGCATATACAGGCTGTGGTGTATTACAATTCTCAGAAACTCTATCCAACATGGCCAATGATAGGGAAAGAAGAAAAGTGTAGCCCATTGGAATCATTCACACAATGATGTATAAATCCTTCCATCCTCTACCAATCAGTCAGAACTGAAGAAGCTTCTTTGATAAGAAGTGTAGTGTCTTCAAAGGAAAACAAAGTCCAGTTTACTTTTGGAAAAAAAGAAACAACTTTGGGACAATGATGTATCATAATTCTCACATTCAATAATTGCATAGGATAGGGCCAAACAGTTAACTTTAAAATGTTTGTAATTTTTGACATGATGTGTAAGAATGTAAACAAGAAGACCTCAGATAGTACTTGACTTACAGCCATTCATTTAATGATTGTTCAAAGTTACAACAGTGTTGAAAAGAATGATTTATGACTGGTCCTTGCATTTACAATCGTTGCAGCATCCCCATGGTCACAAATGTCACAATTCGGGCACTTGGCAACCATGTATTTCTGATTGCAGCCTCTGGGGATCCCTTGATCACTGTTTGTGACCTTCCAACAAGCAAGATAACAGGGAAGCCATACTTGTTTAACAATCATATGATTTGCTAATGACCATGACAAAAAATAAAGTAATCAAATTAGATATGACTTGCTTAATGACTGCATTGCTTAGCAATGGAAATTCTCTTCCCAATTGTAGTCAGTGGAAAGTTGAGAATTATCTATAGTAAAAAATGTTGTCTCACCACTTGACTCATTTAGCTCAGTGTGCATGATAAAGTTCAAGATACTGGAATCCTGCACCGCAGGTACCCCTAAAAATGCATAATCAGTTTGCTGGGTAATTAGATATACCCACAAACAATATGCATCTTTATATCTATGCATGAACCCTTTATCCATTTTGTAGATTCATTAGCTATATGTATAGTAGTAGTTTACTGGCCCTTATAAAACAGATGGACTCAAGATACTGGGAATCTCATAAAGTTTGGCACTCTTGCTACATAAAAGAAGCAATGACTTCAATACTTCCATATGTATGTATGTATGTATGTATGTATATGTGTATGTGTGTGTGTATATATACATATATATATACATACATACACACACACACACACATGCACACACACAGATAGATAGATAGATAGATAGATAGATAGATAGATAGATAGATAGA
>WNWU01000001.1:29329174-29350374 GCA_012654045.1 Ptyas mucosa
AGATAGATAGATAGATAGATAGATAGATAGATAGATAGATAGATAGATGATAGATAGATAGAGTTACCTGAGCACATTTTTTAGTTTGGAAGGAATGGTTTCAAGATATAGAAATTGATTAGTTTGAAAGCCAATCTCTTTATTAGCATCTAAACCAGAGCCATTTCTTACCAAGTGTATGTACCTAATCCTTTTAACATTCAGATGCCATTAAGATTGTATCATAGAATTAGAATCAGATATAAAATTTATTTAAATTATTTAAACCATGATAATTGCAGAGGCCTGGATGACAAACAATCACAATGTATAACAAAGACATGGTAATGTATAAAGGATATTCCTTGATTTCATTTTACAAAGGAAGGGAAAGACAACTTAATCTGGACATAACATCCTTCATAGCAGTATCAAAATGACATTTTAACCTGTCCGTAAGTTAAATAGAATGAATAATATGAATTTTAGCTACTAAAGTAGAACATTCAGTTGATAGAGAATAAATCTCCCAGCACAACTTTTTCAGTACTTAATTATATTAATAAATTAAACTCATATGCTCCTGAATAATGCTGACTCATGGCAATTTGTAACAAAATAAAGTCAAATTTCAAAACTAAGCTAAACTAAAAAAAAAAACCACTAAATAAAACCTCCAAAATAAGAAAGGGGGAGGGGAGAATTACCAGTAACAAATGTAAAATTTATTCCACACCAAAATGCATCTCAAAAGTTAAGTCTATAAGAATAGGAAATAAGTCATAATAAACAGCAAATTATGATAGTTAAAGTTCACATCCCAAATATTCTTTGAAAGATGAGTAATGGGTTTCTAGAATCCCGTTACCCAAGGGCCCAGTCTAATTTCTAGACAGTCTTCTTTAATGAGTAGCTATTGGTTGAAATAGACATCCCTAGAGGTTTCCTGATGCCAAGCCAACTGAGATGTGTTTCTCACAATCTCAGAAGAAGGGGCTTTAGTAAGGAATTTGCTATTATCTGTACCAAGGACCCATTTAGCATCAAGCTTGGCTTATATTTAAGATCTCTTGGTGAAGTGACTGAACATTAGAAAGAGATATAATCCTAATTGTAAATTTATTTGTGAAGCATATATAAGATAACAGGTAAAAGTATAAACATAATTTGAATATATGAAAAGGGTAAGTAAAAAGGACAGGGACGGTAGGCACGCTGGTGCACTTATGCACGCCCCTTACAGACCTCTTAGGAATGGGGTGAGGTCAACAGTAGACAGTTTAAGGTTAAAGTTTTGGGGGTTTGGGGGAGAAGCTACAGAGTCTTTAATGTTAATAAAATGTTAACTTTAATGTTCTAGTATTGTGAAATGGGCTGAACATCATCAGGTTAGCGATATTTCCCCAATTATGTATCCACAATTGAAAGACCTCTCCCCCATAAACTGTGTCTGTCATGCCCCACCATATAATTTCTGTATACACTGCTGTTGTTCTCTGGCCCCGTCTAGTGTTTGGGGCCAAATACCAATCTGTATTAGTTGGAAGCTGACCCAGCCCTTTAAGAGTCATCAATGCTCACTCCAAAAACAAGTGCATCCTGGGAAGCCGGACTCCATTTCCTTTAGCATTCAGAGGAAACAGAAGAACCATGAAGAATCCAGCCTAATCTGTGGCACACATTCATCTGAGGACAAAAATCCCATACACACAGCATCGCTGGTGAGATTTAGATTTATCTGTATTTGTTAATTGTTACACTCACCAGCAACTCAACACTGCGTATTTTGTATTTTGGTTCTTATTATATGTATTTCTATTTTTCTCAGGTTCACCTTTAATAAAGCATCCAGATCCACATACATGGCCTGTTTTATTGCAGGGTAGGTAGGTTTAACTGCATATCAAGCTGCACACAGAGAAGCGTGTAGCAAGGACAGAATATGTCAACTATGATAAGAAAAGAAGAGTGTGCTAGTCTCCAAGGCAGAGGCCTTGTATCTTCAGATCTTTCTACTCTTCAATAATGCAGAGCTTGGAGGGAAAAAAAATAATTTGGCTGTGAAACACATAAAAGGCTTAAGTGCAGGCTTAGATTTTACAATCTGTCATGGTGAGACTACTTATTAATGGTTATAATTTGTGACTGTAGTTCTACAGTTTTACACATAATTGAGTATAAAGAGTCACATTGGATGGTATACTTTTGTTTAGTCTTACCATTTTTACTGAGAACAAGGTCTCATCAATTGGAACAGAACATGCTTCCAAACAGACAATCCTATCTCTAAAAGCAAATTCTATCCAAAGTGGGTTTTAAAAAAATATTTTTCATTTTTGTAATTTATTTTGTAACTTCAAACTTTTAAATGGTTCAGTCACTAGGAAGACAGATAAGCGAGCAATAATAAAAAGAGCCACATGGCAGCACCATAAGGAGTGTGGGTGGAAAGATTAAAACTGCAGCATTATTTCTTGTCTAACGCATGTCTTTTCATTGCACCTCCCAGACTCCCCTTCCATCCCTTCACTCTAATATTTCTGTGTAAATCACCCACATGATCTTCAATAGGGCAATCTAGAGAAGTACAGTTGATAAATGAAGCCTCTCGCTTGCTAGTGGACAATAACATAATGCCAGTAACTGCATGCTAAATCTTATCTGTGTTTGAGAGAAAGTGAATGACATTACTCTTTTATTCCTCTTTTTCTGATGCTTTGCTTGAGAAGAAACAGCAATATCCACCTGTTAAACCACATATAAGTAAAGAAATCAAAGAATGTACAAAAAAATTTCTGAGTCAGATCAAAAATAATTTCCAGCCAGTCTTTGGTTCCATAGGGAACCAACCAGATAAAACTTAAAAGCAGCAAGAAGCCAATATTATTTCATTGCTTGGGATTCAATATGCTGAAGGGTAGCATTCCCAATTCTGGAGGTGTCCATTTGTCATCCTAAATAACCATTGATAGCTTTGTGTGATATCAGTACCATTCCTACCAAATCCCCCTCCCATTACAGCTACCACCTTTTTTTTCTTGATACAGGATTTGATCTTTTAAAAGAAGGTGCATCATGAAGGGACAGTTAGTTTCTACTCCACTTAGTTCCAGATGGCTTCAAACTTGGTTTGAAGACTGAGGTTATTGGTCACCAGGTTGATCGTCTATTCTTTTATGCTAGCACAGTTGGCTGCCAGCCAACAAGAGAGTAAACAAGATGTTAACTGTAATCTAGAGCAGCAGATGGTGGCCCAGCAGGTGGTAGGGGACAGGGGAACTGCCTGCACAAGGAGAAGGCCAGTGCATACATGTTCACTAGGCCACCGTTCACGCAAGTTGAGCTGCGTGTGTACTGTATGTCAGTCAGCCATTTGTGTAAGTCAGCCTGTGCGTGTGCATGTGCGCCAGCCATCCAAGTTGAGCTGTGCGTGTGTGCACATGCACCAGCCAGCCATTCATGTGGCCCAGTTCTCAACAGGCCACAGCCTGGTAGTGGGCCACAGCCTAGGGCCGTGATGGCAAACCTTTGGCACGCATGCCACAGGTGGCACGCGGAGCCATATCTGTGGGCATGCGAGCATTGCCCTAACTCAACTCCAGTGCACCGGGCCCACCGGAAGTCAGGAAACAAGCTGTTTCTGGCCTCTGGGAGTTGGGGAAGGCTGTTTTCACCCTTCCCAGGCTCCTAGAAAGCCTCTGGAGACTGCGGAGGGCAAAAAACAGGCCTACCGGGCCCACCGGGCCAAAAGCGGGGGGAGTGCAGAGGGGTCACGTGTGCATGTGCAGGGGGCGGGGCACATTGAATTATAGGTGTGGGCATGCGCCCATGTGACCCCCCCCACACACTCCCCCCGCTTTTGGCACGCAACGGCAAAAAGGTTAGCCATCACTGGCCTAGGAGTTGTGAATCTCTGGTCTAGAGATCTGCAAACTCAGATACAACTGTTCAAAAGATTCAAAAGCATCTTTTTCACCAATATTTTAAGATGGCAAGTGTACATGTAGTGTCAGGCTTGGCACAGGTCAAGACCAAAGTATATGATAAAAAGATAGGAGACAAAGTGAGATGGAATCCAGAGTTCAAAGCATGGCATAACAAGGTAAACATGATGGCCTAAAAGTTGTTCTCAGTTATTTCTCTCAAGACTGAGGCCAATAAATAAATAACAGCTGAGGGATATTATTCATTTACTCTACTGCTAGCCAACTTCTTGGACAGTATATCTGACCTGTGGAACTCTGCTAATGTGCCCTTACAACAATATCTGTGCTTGGGATTCAGTGGGTGAGCTTCAGAACCTATTTGCGGATGCAGGAAAAGATCTTGGAGGGTTTCTGGATCTGCCTCAGCCAGAGTAGAATTACTGATTTCAACATTGATCAAATCATTGCCTCCAGGACTATTATCCCTAGAAGCCTTTTACTCTACTATCTCCCTTCAAGACAACAGGATGAGCTCATAAAGCAGTAATGAAAACATTCTTCTTAACTTCCCAGCAGCTCCTTCCACCATCAATGAAGCTATCCTTTATAAGCACTTGCAGAGATGTGCCATGGAAGAAGGATTATTGACTTTAACAGGAGTTATGTATGTAGTACTCATGATATTGAAGAAAGCCAGAATTCAGCTGTCTTTTAAGATCCGACTATGTTATTATATTTTATTAATTGCAGCAAAGAAGCCTTCAGTACATCCTGACCAGAGATCTTCCATTTGAGTTTAACAAAGCCCTCAAATTATCAGAGAGGAGAAATAGTAAATAATTCATAAAAAAGGATGCTTGCTTTTATTTATTTATTTTTACTGAATTTTACCTAAATAAAACACCTCACTTTGGACTTGAAGTAATGGTTTGTAAGCAAACATTTTGGACTAGAATGGAAATAATAAAAGTGATGTTTGCTAATAATTCCCTGTCATTTGTAATATTCCCATAGAAACACTCCAGCCAGTTTAGGATCAACAGCATTTTGGAAAACAAAATTAACTAGAGGAAGTACTAAGTTTTTTTTAAATGGATGGAAATTATACATTATTTAAATTGTGCAGATAAGAAAATCAAACTCTCCCCTCCCCCTTTTTCAGGGAAAGAAAGCTATTTTTTTGCTATTATTCAGAATAATTTTTCTGTTCTGAAATCGAAGTTAGTTTTCATAACAGATCAGAGGCTCCCAACAGCTGGGCCACAGACCGGTACTGGTTTGCAGCCTGTTAGGAACCAAGCTATGGAAGGGGCAGGTGAGCACATGAACCTTCATTTGCGCATGCATAGGATTTAGGTTGCACATGTGAAACACACACACACACACCCCACTGCCATCACAGCTGCTGATGCTCCATTTTATTTTATTTTTTATTTTACTGGTTCGATTTATATGCCGCCCTTCTCCAGAGACTCAGGGCGTTAAGCAATAGCCTTCATACTTTTGTATATACCTGCTTAGTAGGGCTTTCGACCCGCCCTAAGCAGTGTTCTTTTTTATACAAAGTCAGCTTATTGCCCCCACAATCCGGGTCCTCATTTTACCTACTTTGAAAGGAAGGAAGGCTGAGTCAACCTTGAGCCTGGTGAGATTTGAACTCACAGTAATTGCAGGCAGCTGGCTGCTAAGTGCTACTTAACAGCACTTTAGTCCACTGCACCACCAAGGCTCTTACTTGGAGCCAGAAAGATTGAGGAGCACTATAATTGATAATTCCTAGATGCTACGAAACAGCCTTTGATGCCTAATGGCCAAAGGCATGTCGGGGAGAGGAGCTATGGTGCCATTCATGATTACATAAACAACCCCTGGCCCTTCTACAAACATTTGTGAACACTATCTTGACTTTGATGCCTTATACCACCCAAAGACACCTGTTACAATAGCAGCTGTCCTGTTCATTAGTAATAGGATATCGTAGTCATTGTATTTGAACTAACAAAATATGAGAAAAAACTACCATTGCCAGCTCTGATGGACAAAATCTTTAATATACTCAGACTGCTTCTGGAAACACAATCTGATTCTACACAATCTGATTAAAATCAGGAAAGGTTCGTTCTGTGGCCAGCATTCATGCTTGTCAGATCTCTGTGCATTTTACCTTAAACTATTCTGTAGAATTCCAGGTTGAACTTGATATACAGGATAAAAGAATGGCTGTGCCATTTCTGTGGCTGTTCTAGAGGCATATTTAGTATTTTAATAACACTGTGAATTTATTTTCATTTCATTAATTGCAAAATGGATATTCCAGTATAAATTTAATAAATATACATCTTAATGTTGTAAATTTATTAATATTGTATATGTAAAAAAGGGGGACATGATGGCTCAGTGGCTAAGACGCTGAGCTTATCGATCGAAAGGTTGGCAGTTCAGCGGTTCGAATCCCTAGTGCTGCGTAATGGGGTGAGCTCCTGTTACTGGTCCCAGCTTCTGCCAACCTAGCAGTTCGAAAGCATGTAAAAAATGGAAGTAGAAAAATAGGGACCACCTTTGGTGACAAGGTAACAGCATTCCGTGCGCCTTTGGCTTTTAGTCATACTGGCCACATGATCACGGAGATGATTTCAGACAGTGCTAGCTCTTCGGCTTTGAAACCGAGATGAGCACTGCCCCCTAGAGTCAGGAATGACTAGCACATATGTGCAAGGGGAACCTTTACCTTTATCTTAATGTTTTGATGGATGTGCTGGAGGGGAATTACAAGTTTCTTAGCAAGCAAAAGGGTGTATTTGCTGAAGTAACTTCATTTGGGGATGATCATATAATTAGTAGATTATAAGCATTGCTTAATTCCTGCAAGACGTGCCAATTCCCCCGTAATAATCTGATAAGCAATCATACTTCTGGCATTTACTCCTGGTGCCCTTTACTCCAAACTAATACTATGAAGTTTATATAGTTTAGCTGTTCTATATGCAATACATCTACGGTAGTAGAGACAGTCTTTGACTTACACTGACAAATGGGACAAACATTTCTGTCATTAAGCAATGTGATTGTAAAGCATGAATACATTGCTTATATGACAGCACTAACCGTCCTAATGTCATGGTTGTCAAGCAAGGCAACTTCCTACTGGTTTCCTACATCAAGTCAGTGGGGAAACCATCAGGAACTTGAAAGTTCTAGTAGCTTGCAAGCAAGCCAGCAAGTAGATAAGTGGTTGCTGTTGGGTGAAGGAAGGCATGTGGATGTGTGTAAGGGTGCAAGAGAAGTACAGCAAGGCTCAGGGAGACGTGCACAAGGATATGTGGAGCTGCATAAGAGTATAAGGGAAATTCAGCATAGCTTTAGGAGGGTAAGTGAGGGTACACAAGGTGAGAGAGAGCCATGGCAAGACTCAGGGAGGATATGCAGATGGTGGAGACTTATCCCAGTGACTTATAACCTTCTTTCCCCATTGAGTCTCTGTGGAAACCAGCAAGGAAGTTTGTAAACCACAATGACACAATTGCAAGGAACTGCAGGCGGGTCATAAGTGCAAGCTGGTTGCTAAGGGTGTGATCAGATCCATGTGGGGATGCTGGGGAATATCAGAATTCCCAGGACTAGTTTTAACCACTATTCATTGAGGACTGTAGTAACTTTGAATGGTTGCTCGATGAATAGTTGTAAGTAGAGGACTGCTTGTACATACCTTTGGAACAGATGTAGTCAGTAAAGATGGTAAAGGCAGTGATAAACCCAAAATATTGTGAAATCAATGACCAAGATAAAAGTTTAAAACCTGCAATTTTAGCATTTAGGGAAGGAAAAAAACTTAAGTCATAGGCAGGCATCTAATCAATCAAGTAAAGTCAATAGCATTTATTGCCTTCGAAAATGAGGCAGGAGAAGGAAGATGCATATCTCTAAAAAGAAACCCCCATCAAACAGAATAAGACTTTCCAAGAGGCTTCTGTAAATATCTAAAATATACTCATACACATTTTGTAAACCAACTCAGCTGGGCTGCTCTAGGACAAGTGCCCTTTCGAAACAACAACAACAACAACAACAACAGTAATAATAACACTGTATTTCAGTTTTTCTGAAGCCCAGTTCCCCTGTGCTACAAGTTTAATTCTGTGGAGGATCTTGAGAGGCCTCTGTTTGAAAGCCATACTAACTCCGTTCAAGTCTAGTCTGTGAGGAGTCTATGATTTCATGAGGTTCAAAGACACTTCTCTGTGGGATCAAAAAAAGACTGGCAAGTAATGGGAACGTTCTGAGGCAGCTGACTGTATCTGCAGTTCTCCTGAGTGACTTTGATGTAGAAAAACAGAGAAAGAAAAGTTGAATTTTCCTTCAGGAGACTTCCACTTTCTATGCTAAAGTGTTGCTAATCCAGGTAGTGCTACTTGGGAAAAATGGGAGACAAAAATAGGAGACAAAGGACCTGGTCAAGACTAACAAAAAAAGAATCAGAAACAGAAAAACAAATGAGGAACAGTTTGGGTCTGGTAACCTAGTTGGTTTAATGGCTTTCAACCTAGACTGAACAAATTAATCTCTAATATACTTGATGGTATTGAGAAGGGATTTCAACCTCCTTTCTGCTATCAAAAGTGTTATGTATGTATCTATTTTGAGCGGGAGTTTCAAATGAAACAGTGTTTTGTGATTGGTTAACAGTTACTGCTAGAAGTGTATATAAGGAGGGCTGCTGCCCGTATTTCTTTGCTGAAGTCTCACCCTATATTAAAGAGCTGTTGTCACTAGCTTGCTTGTGCCTCTCGTTATTCCCGCGCTATAACAAAAAGAGATTCCAAGAAAAGTCAATGAATCATTGAAAAGAATATATCTATTGATTCTTCAAAAGAATCACCCTAGAAAAGTTATAGCTATGGAAGCATTACCTTATCCATTTGCTACATCAAACACTGATTTACTTAGCCCAGCAATCAGCAGTGCTGAAAGAATGGAAGACAATGTCTGCACAGCCTTAGTTTTGAAAGATCACACCTGGGTCTCTTTAATAAGGTTTTTATTCTTTGTTGCAACCAGAATTGTTCCATACAGTCACATAACGGACTATCAAAAAACACCCTGCTTATCTTCAGACTGGGATCCATTTCCCAACTACAAATGCCTGACATTTTTTTCCAATGTATATCAATTTTAATACAGAAGCAACTCTTTCTGCAATTGGTGTTTGGGTTACTGTAATATGGGTTGACCATAGTATTACCATTAGGGTAACAGAGCCAACATAGGGGTACAATTTAGAGAAAGGGAATAAATTAGGTAACGAATCTCCTCCATCACCAGCAGTAAATTCTCATGAAGATGCCAAGTAGCATATCAAACTAGCTGTTTTTTTTAAAAAAATCCAGCAGAGATGCGAATCTTACTCCATGCAGAAATATTTTTTTCTCTAAACTTCAAAATCCACAGAAAATAGCCACCAAGTGCCTAAATATAACTATAAACACTCCTTTTCTAATGGCAATGAATTTATGAAAAATGCAAACCACCATATGAAACTGCCTTACATAAACATCAACTGTCAGATTTAAGGCAGAGGTCATTTCCAGCTTTATCGGTGCAAGAATTTATTCACCTTTTATTACCGGAGAGGCAAAAAAGAAAATACCGGATTTTTTTAAAAAAAAGATGCTTTATAGCTAAGTAACAATTTTAAAATGTTGGAAGTATCAAAATGACACTCCTATGTCCAAAGAATGCATATATTAAGAAGTTGGAAGAGAAGC
Organism: Ptyas mucosa; assembly: GCA_012654045.1. NCBI lineage: Eukaryota > Metazoa > Chordata > Lepidosauria > Squamata > Colubridae > Ptyas > Ptyas mucosa. Next base: position 29,338,842 of record WNWU01000001.1, read on the forward strand.
AATAAATACATTAGCTGTGTGCAGCATCTTATATTACATTTCTCTGACAATTAGGCATACAGACTCTTAGCTTTATAGAAACCTGTGAGATAAAAACTAAAGCTAATTTTCAAAAGCTTCTAGCTATTAATCGTAGAGATAGGAACTACTTAAATATGTGACAGTTTAAAGTTTAGTACTGCTTTATAAAACCCTAGGAAGACAACACCTGGAATACTGAAACCAATTTTGGTCACCATACTACAAAAAAGAGGGTGAGACATTGGAAAAAGTTCAGAGAAGAGCAACTAGGATGATCAAAGGCCTGGAAACTAAAACATATGAAAAATGGCTGCAGGATTTGAGTTTGGCTAGTCTAAAGAGAAGGAGAATTAGGGGTGACATGATAACAGTATTCCAGTACTTGAAGGGCTGCCAGAAAGAGGAGGGGCTGAAATTATTTTCCATAGCACCAGAAGCATGGCAAGAAACAATGGTTGGAAGCTAATCAAAGAGAGAAGCAATGTGGAATTAAGGAGAAACTTCCTAACAGTGAGGACAATTAACCAGTGGAACAGCTTGCCTCCAGAAATTGTGGGCACTCCATCACTGGATGTTTTTAAGAAGAGTCTAGACCAGGGGTCAGCAACCCGCAGCTCTGAAGCCACATGTGGCTCTTTCATCCCTCTGCTGCGGCTTCCTGTTGCTGGTTGGCTCCACAATTGATAGAGCTTTCAGTTAGGACAGGTAGAGGAAAAAGGATGCCGCGCTAGGAAGAGACTCTATGGTGGGGGAACTGGACTTCCGGTCAGTAGAGGAAAAAGGACGCCGTGCTAGGAAGAGACTATGATGGAATCAGACTTCCAGTTGGCTCCAGAATTGAATGGAGGCTTCCAGTTAGGACCTTTGTGGCTCTTTGAGTGTTTAAGGTTGTCGACCCCTGGTCTAGACAGTGATTTATCTGAAATAGTATAGGTTCTCCTGCTTGAGCAGGGGCCTCCAAGGTCCCTTCCAGCTCATTCATTCTATTCTATTCTATTCTTTTTTTTTAATGTTTTTTTTCTAGTCAGATATAACAACAGAGAGCCTACAACATCTCTGGGACGTTTTTGGATGGCATTCTGAGTTTAGATCTTAGAATGAGCCTTTCATGGGATGAATAAAATGTATAATAAACTTGTCATATATTTCTTTTCAAAAGAAATTACATGGAACAGAATCAATACTGACACAAATGACAAGGTAATTTAGAGTTTACTAGTATATGTGTGGGTATAAATGCATTTTATTGAAAAAAGCTACACAAAATGCGTGCACTGGGAAAATTAATCCTACACACAGTTTTTGTTTTATACACACACATGCACATACATATACAGTATGTGTACATGTATGTGTCATACTTGTGACCATTAGACTATCTGCATATCCCTTACCTATATAGTCACATTTACTGATTTATTAAACCAGTAAAGGCCACATTTAGTGATTTACTAAACCATATTATAATTTGGATTAGCATATTGTTAAAAATATAGAAATTGAATCAGATTTAGGTCATAGTACAGAGCCATAAATGCCATGGATCTATGAAACCCTATTATCATGTTGGCAACCAATCTGATTGCCTTCCATCTACAGACTGAAGGCCCCATTGTAGAATTATTCTTCAGTGACCTCATTTGTGCAACTTAGAGAGGGAAGAGACTACTTAGCATTCCTTGTGCATTCATAGTTACACATGAATACATTGACTGAACAGGTTACTTATTTGTGAACATAGTTTATGTGGCACAAATCAAGAGAGTTAATTCTACATTAGTGAAAAGAGGACTTATAACCAAATACCATGTACATTTAAACACAGAGTGAGAATACAATATATGCATAGATGTGTGTGTGCGTCAGTGGTGGGATTCAAATTTTTTTACTACCGGTTCTGTAGGCGTAGCTTGGTGGGCATGGCATGACCTGGTGGGTGTGGCTTGGTGGGCGTGGCAGGGGAAGGATACTGTAAAATCTCCATTCCCTTCCCACTCCAGGGGAAGGTTATGGCAAAATCCCCCATTTCCTCCCAATCAGCTGGGACTTGGGAGGCAGAGAATAAATGGGGGCAAGGCCAGTCAGAGGTAGTATTTACTGGTTCTCTGAACTACTCAAAATTTCCACTACTGGTTCTCCAGAACTGGTCAGAACCTGTTGAAAACCACCTCTGGTGTGCGTGTATGTGTGTGTCTTTGTTCTCAGGAGAAAGAAGCACCACAAAAGAATATAAAGATACTTAGCTTTTTTTCTACTTGATAGCCTATTCAATTTCCACAAGCCATTTGCAATATAAATATATTAAATTACAGTATATTAATACAGTATATTGTATAGTATATTAATGCTAAAGCAGAAACTCGTTCATATAGTAGAGAAGGTAAATTAACCTGTTTCATAACAGTACAGTAATTAACTGTTAGTATACTTTTTGTGGTAGCTGAGTGTGTGTGTTCTTGTTTTCACAGTAAATTAGGATTAAGTGCAAATAATTATGCTTCCATGTCAATTCTAATTTTTTTTAAAAAAAATAGTCATATATTATCTGTCTGTCTATCTATCACCCGCTCATTCTTAGTCAAGCCAGCCTGCAATGGTTTTAGTTGCAGCGAAATGTCTGCTTTTAAGAATGGTTGTCTTCATATGTGTTTCAAAGCTGTTCTGCGTTGAGAGAACAGTAGTCTAATTGAACACTGTCAGAGTAGATAATTAATCATTATCATATTTAGCCCTTGGCATTATAATAAGCTGTGTGAGGCTGGCCAAGAGAAATCATGAATGTATGAAGTCTGCATGGAAAACAGCGTACTAATCTTTCTGCCCAATAGGAAACTCATAGGAACTGACAGGAAAAGTAAGCAACCAACATGCTTAGCGTCCTGAGAGCTGTGATGGGTATTTACTTTGCAAACCATGGTAGTCATTTACTGCTTAATGCAGAGGAATAACCCAATGCTAATGGCTGTCACTAATTAGCTTTTTAAAGAGTCCAGTGTGAATTCTAATTCAAAATGATTGTTCCAAAGTTGGAAGATTTGACCGGACCATACTTGAAATGCATGAAGAACACAAAGAAAACTAATATAGCATTACTTGTTTGATTTCTGTTGGAATTCAGTAAGGATTAAAGCTGAAGGCTATGATTGATGGCTGTTCCAAATTATAATTATTTATATACTGGGTATCTTTAGCAAGATGTCTTGTGAGGCACCTGCTTTAGGATATATTTACCCTTATCCACACAAAAAGTCATTTTGTAAACATGCCAGTAAATTTTGAACCATGATAAATTGTCTGTTCTCATTCTCATAGTAATGAAATTGAATAACACTGCAACATCTATTGTTGTAAATATGTGTGTGTGTATTATACAGTATGTATGTGTGTGTGTGTGTGTGTGTGTGTGTGTGTGTGTATATATATATATATATATATGCAATTTCTTTCTAGCCAGGTTCTACCTACGTAAGCTAAGATGTTCTCAGTCCTGGTTCTGTGAAATCTCATTCACAACTTCTGGGCTTTTTACTTTCTAGCAGACTGCAACTCTGTGTTGGCCTGTGGGAGACTCAGATAGATCCATTTCTGTCTTATTAGACTTTGTCAGTGAGCCACATCCTATTTCAAGTATCCTCCCTGTAAAAGGTACAATGTTTCTTTTTCCTTTTTCGTAGGCTTTATGTGCAATTTCTTTCTAGCCAGGTTCTACCTACGTAAGCTAAGATGTTCCTCAGTCCTGGTTCTGTGAAATCTCATTCACAACTTCTGGGCTTTTTACAGTACACATACACACTCACACATTAAAGATAAGCTTTTCAGATGTGCAAATCAAAAGTATTTAGCAAGGATATAGGCATCTCGAAAGTACATATAAGATGTTTCAGGTTAAGAGTTATTTATGTATTTAGTTATTTATATCTCACCTTTATTTTTTATTTTTATTTTTGCAAATAATTCAAGGTGGTGAACATATCCAACATACCTTTCTCATGAGGTGAATTCTAAGAGCTACCAACTTCAATTCAGTATCTTAATGACAGTATTTATTTATTGATTTATTTGCTTAAATTTTTATACCACCCTTCTCCTTCCGGACTCAGGGTGGTGTACAGCCAACTAAAAACCATTGAATACAAAAGTTAAGACTCTTTAAAATAATTTAAATAGAATTTGGCCCATGATTTAAAACAATTCAAATTAAAATCCATATAAAAACTTTAAAAACCAAGTATGGGGTCAAGCCAGCCCAGCTAACTGGAAAAAATGGGTTTTAAGGGCCCGACGAAACCCCCGGAGATCTGGGATTACTCGTATCTTTGGGGGAAGGTCGTTTCAAAGAGTAGGCGCAACCACAGAGAAGGCTCTCTCCCTGGGGGTCGCCAGCCGACATTGTCTGGCCGACGGCACCCTGAGGAGGCCCTCTCTGTGGGAGCGGACTGGTCGGTGGGAGGCGATTGGTGGCAGAAGGCGGTCCCATAAATACCCCGGCCCTAAGCCATGGAGCACTTTAAAGGTGGTCACCAACACCAGCACCCGAGAGTCCACTGGAAGCCAATGCAGCTCACGCAGGAGTGGTGTCACATGGGAGCGCCCCGTTGCTCCCATAATCCCCCGTGCGGCCGCATTCTGCACCAGTTGGAGCCTCCGGGTGCACCCCAAGGGGAGCCCCATGTAGAGAGTGTTGCAGTAGTCCAGGCGAGAAATGACGAGTGCTTGAGTGACCATGCATAAGGAGTCCCGAACTAGAAAGGGATGCAACTGGCGTATCAGGCAAACCTGATAGAAAGCCCCCCTGGCCACGGCTGTCATGTGCTCTTCTAAAGACAGCCGTGAGTCCAGGAGGACGCCCAAGTTGCAAGCCCTTTCCGTGGGGGCCAGTGATTCACCCCCAATAACCAGCGATGGCGCCAGCTGGCTATACCGGGACGCCGGCAGCCACAGCCACTCGGTCTTGGAAGGATTAAGTTGAAGCCTGTTTCTCCCCATCCAGACCTGCACAGCCTCAAAGCACTGGGACATCACTTCCAAGGCATCATTGGGATGGTCTGGGGTGGAGATGTACAGCTGGGTGTCATCAGCGTACTGATGGAACTCCACCCCAAAACCACGGATGATCTCACCCAGCGGCTTCACATAAATGTTGAGTATCATGAGATGATCATCATAGTCACATACCACATTCCAGATAGCCAGCATTTTTCAATTGTTGCAAAAGGGCAGGGATGAAGGTAGGAAAAATGAAAAGGACACACAGAGAATGTAACACAAGGAACAACTAATACCCATTTCAACATTTCTATGTTTTCTAGTTCAGGTTCCTTTTTCTCAGCCTTTCAGATATGGATAGATTTACTGTTTCAGTAAGTTTCATTTAAGTTCTTAAATAAGAGCATCAGAATTTAATCACTGTTGACAACTGACCATGAAACCTTTCCTCAATGCCACCACTTTTCTTTTTTATGTTGGCTGTAGTGATAAATTCTGCTTCATATTCTGTTTCCATAGCTTTGTACTAAGAGTAGATACTATTACATAATTGGAAACTTAAGCAAATTAAGATGCTAAAATGGATTAAGGCTGCTTGCTCATCTCAGTTATTATTCAATTTACCATAAATATGTGGTGGATGTTTTCTCCTTGGAAGCACTGAAATCAGGTCATACCTGATGTATTTTCTAAGGACATTGTTTCCCACAGGGTTACCATAAAAAAAAACTATCAAAGTTAAAACATTGAGTTTACCAAACATAAATATACCAATTATTGTTCACTTAATGCTTCATTAATACTGTACTTTCTAGAGGCACATTCAGAGCAGGAAATGTTGTCTCATACTGATGATTTGATGGCTTAACCATAACAAGCTACCAGATTCTGGGTTCATGACAATCCTTTGTTCCTTGTTTTAGCTATGTGACAGAAATAATTGCTTATAGCTTCCATTTACCTGCTTCTTTAATTCCTAAATCAACTCCAACACTTGACTCAAAGGTCTGTAATTAAATGCCTCAGTGAAAAGCCATTATAGCATTGCTGACTAAAGTTGAATTTTTCAAGGTTTATATCAATGCAGTGTAAACTTATTTCTTTAGATCTGTTTTAATATATGGCACCTTGAAAGGTTGTGTAGAAAGTGTGGAGATACAAAATCTTTTACCAGGATTAGAGACAAGAAAAAGGGAGAGAGAGAGAGAGAGAAAAGAAACTACTGTGAGAAATTGGAGTTTATGTAGTCCTCTCATGCTTCTATTGATTGTTGGATACATTATTCCTTAAACATTGCAGCATAACACTAATATGTGAAAAGTTGATAAGTCTTTAGGTGTTGAGAAATTGGAACTATGAAGGGAAGCCATGACATTTTCTATGGCTCTCTCCTCAGACATATTTATCCAGAGGGCAGGAAGGAAAAAATATTAACTACATTCATAGAATTTGTAAATTGTAGATCTGACCTTGAGAAAGGATAAGTATAAGGGGGGCATTATTCAATTGTTAAAAAGGAATAAAAGATAATTCAATTCTGGAAAATGAAAAGTGTGAGAAAGAAACACAAAATAACTCCACTTGATTGGGGTGTGTGTGTGTGTGTGTGTGTGTGTTATGAGATAGATTCTATTGTGATAGAGTGTACCTGACATTAATCTCCCTTCCCTTTCTTGACCCTGTCTTAAAGGGCTGAGATTATCATAGGCTGTGCTCCTACAGCACATTTTATCTTTAAAGACCATGTGCTAAACTTGGGTACTTTTAAAAAAGCCAATCCCAACACAGAAAATGAAATAATTCAGTAACCATGCTAATCACATTATTCAACACAGTCCTGGCACTGCAAAAGCCCACAGGAATCCTAGATCCTGTTTAGTGTAAGAATTCAAATGAATTGGATCCAGAGCTATGCAGAGTTGGGAACTTTGCCTTTTATGTTCCTGACAATAGGCCAGCCTAGAATTGTATTAATCTGAATGCAGTGACCTTGGTATTTCAAATCTCACCAGTAAACATGGATGGGACCTGGGAGGACTGATTCTGTTGCCCCAACACTTTCAAATGTTGAGCTCCTGAAGGGGATTGTAATGCATTCAAACACTAATATGATAATAGGATGTTGTATTGAATTGCATGGGACCTTGCATCCTGCCTGTCAATAAAACAGAGAACAGAGCTTAAATTTTATTTATGCAATTTTATTTATTTATTTATTTAAATTTTATTTATGCAATAAATAATGCAATATAGGTAGTCAGAGGGAGTTGTTCCTTTCCAATGAAACAAAAAGCACCTTGATGGTACCAGAAGATCTGAGCAAGTGAGCAGGTGATACTAAATTATACTAAAAGTGCATCCGCTTATGTTACTGCCTGCACATTTTACAAAAATGCATTAAATTAAAATCAAATAAATAAAAATATAAAATATTTTCTATTACATTTTGTTGCTTGCCATAATTTTCTCAAATTAACTGCTGTTGGGACAGCTCAAACCGAAACATGATTTTGATTTGCATTGAAACAGATATATATAGATAGATAGATAGATAGATAGATAGATAGATAGATAGATAGATATAGATATAGATATATATAGATATATACACACACACACACACACACACATATATATATGTTTTTCTTTCTTTTTCATAGGTTTTATGTGTATTTTTCTTTAGCCAGGTTCTACCTAGGTAAACCAAGATTTTATGCAGCCCTAGTTCTGTGAATGAGATTTGGCTTACTTAGGTAGAACCTGGCTAAAGATATATATATATATATATATATATGTATGTTTTCTGAGGTTTTCGCGGGTGTTTGTATGTAGGTCTTTGGTTATTCGGGTTTTCTCCCGCGTAAAATTGGAAGTGTCTTGGCGACGTTTCGACGAAGTCTCATTCGTCATCTTCAGGCTGGTGTTCTCGGCTTCATGCTTCCAGGAGCAATGTGTGATCGCAGCTGTTTCCTCCTTTTAACTGCTAACTGCCTACCAGCCATTTGGAAACCCGCCCTTATTGACAAACGAGTCCTTAACACAAAGAATGACACCAGACCCACACTCACGAAAACCACACAGGATATCACCACCACATTTCCACACAAAAAACAAACCCAGACCCACACCGATGATGAGGCACGACCACAGACCAGAAGCCAGACCAAAGCTGCATCATTGGCCAATTTAAACCCCTCCAATCCATACATGAAGCAAACTGACACCCACCACGAAGATGTGGCATGACCATGAACGCGAAGCCAAACAACAGCAATGCAGCTCACCAGCTCAAATCCCCCTGCAACTCAGACTAACCTGAGCACAGCCAAGCCCCCACCCAAACAGAGCACACCCCCATCCAATCAGACCACAGCCAGGCCCCCAACCAATCAAAGCACACCTCCACTCAATCAGAACACAGCCATGCTCCCACCCAATCAGCTCCCACCCCCACTGGCAGTTAAAAGGAGGAAACAGCTGCGATCATACATTGCTCCTGGAAGCACGAAGCCGAGAACACCAGCCTGAAGATGACGAATGAGACTTCGTCGAAACGTCGCCAAGACACTTCCAATTTTATGCGGGAGAAAACCCGAATAACCAAAGACCTACATATATATATATATATATATATATATATATATATATATATATATATATCTTTCCAGATGTTAAAATCAAGGTCATGCAACCATCTTATTATGTATACCTGATTCTACAGCAGATTCAGAGGTGGGTTTCAGCAAGTTCTGACCAGTTCTGGAGAACTGGTAGTGAAAATTTTGAGTAGTTCGGAGAACCGGAAGTAAAAATTCTGACTGTCCCCGCCCCATCTATTCTCTGCCTCCCAAGTCCCACCTTATTGGGAGGAAATGGGGATTTTGCAGTAACCTTCCCCTGGATTGGTGAGGGAATGGAGATTTTACAGTATCCTTCCCCTGCCACACCCACCAAGTCATGCCACGCCCACCATGTCACACCCACAGAACCTGTAGTAAACATTTTTGAAACCCACCACTGAGCAGGTTGTATTGTCATAAAAGAAGAATGATATGTTCATATTTTCCTCCCATAGAAGCTGAAATAGCAGTAACATTCATGGGACTGAAGGATATGTTTATGTAGTGTAGCCAAGTGCAAACTCATTTCCTCCCAGCCTGTGAGCAGGAAGGCATTGGCCTCATTTGGCTGTGTCATTCATTTTCTCCAAATACACCGTGCCTTATATTTTTCTTTCCAGTAACACAACATGCTGCAACTATAACAGTATTTCTGGCGGAAAGCATTAAAAGACCTGTGACAAATAAAAAAGAGTTGCCATGAAATTCTTACAACAACAAAAACCTACCACGCTCTAAAACAATTAACTTTGATTTTGGACAGCACAAGAGGGGGAGAGAAAAAGAGACTTTGCCAATTTGTTTAAAAACACGGCTGTTCCCAATGTTTGTCAAACAGAAGAAAACTAATCTCTCCAAGGGCACTGTGTACAAATACGGGATTGAAATTCATGGCTGGCGCTCACTGCAGCTCCCTTGTCCTTGAACCCTGCCAGTTGGAATGATAAAAAACTGTTAACCAAAAGATAGTGGATCAAAAGTGAAACTCAACACAGTCCACAAGATTTGCATATTGCTGATGTGGTTCTTGAGTCAAACCATCAGAGTCACAAAAGTAATGAGTTCTGAGGTGAAGTCTCAGTTGCAGTGAAGCTGCAATTTTAGTTAGTTTTTCTCTGTCACCCAGATTTTGTGTATAGACTTACATATAACCCCTTGACAGATAGGTGACAGGACTATGCCAGTTTCTGCTGCTCCAGAATCAAATAAAGCCTGCAGGCTTGCAAACATCTTCTGTCAAGGATTGATACTTTGCTGCTAGAATCGAGCAACACACTGAAGTATGGAGAAAATGTATAGCAGAAAAATGTAAACACTGCCCACTTACTTGCGATGATTATGTATGATGGCTTTGGTTGCGACAGCTTTGTCCTTGAGATTTCAATGCAAGGAAAAATGAATTCAGTGCAAAAGGGTAATAGAAAGTACTTTCAGGAATAAATACTGCAAAATATTTAGGGATAATCTCACAGGTGGCACCTTAGTTCCAATACACTATTTTTGCCACCCACACATATAACTCTCCCTCACACACACACACACACCATGGACATTACCATGTTTCATTTGAACATGTTTTCCTGACACTACCGACAAATATAGCTATAGCCACATCTCTTTCCAACATTAAAAATTAATGTACTTTCTGATCTTTCTAGAAGAGGGGTGTCAAACTCGATTTCATTGAGGGCTACATTAGGGTTGTGTTTGACCTCAGGGGGGCTGGGGGGCATGGCCCACATGATGTCACTCATGTTGGGGGCACCTGTGATGACCCAAGTGGTCTGCCAGTGAAAATGGGCTCCTGCAGCCCTCTGCCAGTGGCCACACACGGTCCTCTGTTTTCAGCTTGGACGGCCTCTTGCAACCTTCTGCCAGCAAAAAATGGAGCTTGAGAGGGCTGCATGCGGCCCTTGGGAGCTCCATTTTCACTGGCAGAGGCATTGGGGCCTGGTCCTTTGCTGTTTCCAGGGTGGCCCCGTAGGCCAAATCTAAGCATACCATGGGCCAGATCCAGCCCCCTGGCCTTGAGTTTGACACCCCTGTTCTAGAACTCAATTAATATAATATCCAGGTTATGATAACTACAATTCTGCATTTATTTCCTAAGCAGTAAGTCAACTGTCTTGCTTTTAATTAGACACAAGTAATCCTCCACTTACGACCACATCCATTGTTAAGCAAGATGTTGCTAAGTGAGTTGTGCCTGATTTTACACCCTTTTTTTGGCGCAGTTGGTGGGTGAATCACCACAGTTATTGAATGAATCATGTGGTCATTAAGTGAATCCTATGTCCCCAATTGACCTCATGTGACTCCAAGACTCTGCAAACATAGTAAACAAATGCCAATTGCCAAGCATCCAAATGTTGATTGTGTGACTATGGAGATGCTGTGACAATCAAAAGTGTAAGCTGCTCTAGCTTTGAATAGTTGCTAAATAAATGGTTGTAAGTTGAGGACTATCTGTATGCATAACACTGTAAGTGCAAAAATGCAGGATGAAACAATACTTGAAAAAGTCAGTATTATGACCTTTGGTTGCCATCTGTATTTTTTGGCCCCAATTCTATACTTGAAGAGGTAAAGTAAAATTTAACAAGCAAAAGTTATTCCATAATTTGTGTTTGTAGTATAAAAGGTTCATCTATTAATCTTTGGCTGTCATCAAAGGCTTATAGTATTTGCATTTAATACATGATATATCAGAAAGGTTTATCAGAAACTAAAGAAACAAAAACACATTCATAAGATAGATATATAGAAGATAGACATATATATAGATATATACATGATAGATATATAGAAGATATATATAGATAGATAAATATATACATGAGAGAGAGAGAGAGAGAGAGAGAGAGAGAGAGAGAGAGAGAGAGAGAGAGAGAGAGAGAGAGAGAGAG
>WNWU01000001.1:29350384-29361848 GCA_012654045.1 Ptyas mucosa
GAGAGAGAGAGAGAGAGAGAGAGAGAGAGAGAGAGAGAGAGAGAGAGTTGTGACCCAGGCCCAAGTAGTTAGTATTAAATACAAACAGTTCCAATCCCTCCTTCTTTTCTGCCGGCTTGTTAGCAGCCTTCAGTACAGTACAGTACAGACACCATCATTTGGCTTTTCTGCCTAGTTTTCGCCTCATCCCTATTCACATATACTTTCTGTGCTTCTTTAAGCAAAACAGTAATATCAGAGTTAGCCCAATCCTCTATTTTCTGTATCTTTTTTTGTATATCCAGCCATGTCTTTGTAACAAATTTCATCTTCACTAAAGACTCATAGGAGAAAGACTAGAGTATTTATTCAAACTGTCCTTAATTCTCTCCAAAAACACAGACGGTGTTTCGTCCTTCAACTGTCCCACCTCGAAGGCTTTATGTATTTTTTTCCCCTTGAGGTACAGCCATTTTCATTCCCTGGAGTATAACCTGCTTGAGGTCCTCCATTTGCTCCCGGTTGGCTAACTCATTATTATTCCAACCAGGATTGATCAATAGAAATTTGGTGTTGGTGGCTACTGGATGAACAGCCCCCTCCTGGGTTTTATCCCAATAAGCCATAGCTGCCTTTCTGATTTGGGACCTTTCCTCCGGGGAGAACAAATACTCTAAAATATGCTGCAACTCTGCAAATGTATACAGATTAGGTCCCAGAAACAGATCCAACGATTCAGATAACTTAATAGCATCTGCCTGTAAAGACGGCATACGTGTTTTATAATTTCTTAAGTCAGAGGATGTTAAGGGCACATTTACAAACGTCATAATAGGCACCCTGCTCCTGTAGTGCCATTAGGCATTTCCCTTAAAGGAAGCATTTTCTTGGTCTGTGACCAAGTAATGGGGGGGGGGGGGAGCTTGTTGATTCTGTCTGACAGTTACTTGTAAATCATCTACTTCCCTTTTCAACTGCTGATATTGCTGTGTTGCCGAACTATCTCCCCCACTACCTCCGGCAGCCTCCTCTACTTCCTCTATTGCTCCAGCTCCATTCTGATTATAAGGAGGGGGATGTGGACATGTAACATAAGCTAACGGATCCCAACCCTTCTCTTCATCTTCCTGCCCATACAATATTTTAGTAGTTCTTGGGGGGAACGGATCAAACCATTGAGCATGGAACCATGGTTCAACATATAACAGCTGAGTTCTTAAATTTCTTTTTCTCTAGTACCCTTTTTAAAGCATTAATCCAATACGGGTCTGATTCCCCAAACTTTCTCCATCTATAATTTGGCTGTATTAAAACAAACGTTGGCCAAATCCTGGTACAATAATTAATCATAGATACTTTATCCAATGTCTTCGTATATGCATTCAGCCAATCCTCCTTCCATTGTGTTAACAGCTCCCCCAAGGGAGAAAGAGGAGGAATAGAGGGTATTTTGCTGTTAACATTTTCTTTGGAATTGTTAGCAAACCGTCCCAACAAAAGTCCTATGATTTTATATAAATATCCCAACCAGCTTCCTAAAATAAACCATTGTACGTGCCTTACACACACACAAGCACATTCATACACATACACATACAGCACCAGACAGACAAAGAGCCAGACCACCCAAAAAAAACCCCAGAAGCCTTCTGTTCATATACTCACTCTGGGTCAATGCACCGCAATCCTGGTCTCTCATGGCTCTCTGCTTAGTTGTTCAGGTCTCTGTTACAGCAGGTTAAAGAAGAGCAGCCCCTCCTGGAAAAGAAGTACCCATCCCAGATCGCTAAAATCAGCAAGGGTATCCCCCCCCCCCCGGTCCTCAGGTAAAAATTCCCCTCCAGAAGGATGTCTTCAAGTGCCATTCGGGCGCCATAAACAGACTTTATTAGAACAGCTGAGAATTAACTCATTCTCAGCATAGTCCAAACTAAATTACAGCAAATTCTTCAAAACACCATTCCTCAGTTTATCACCAACCTTTGAATAATTAGGCAAACTGCCAAAGCCTTTTCTTGGCAAAAGTTCAGAAGCAGAAGATGCCGACAAGAAATGAATATAGTGAAACAAGAAGTAATTCTCTCAACATTTTTTTCCAGCAAAGAGGCCAAGAGCCGTTGCTGGTCTTTTAAGCCTTATGGGAGGGGCCAATCATCTCTTGGCCCTACCCCGAGTCATCCTCTCTGCTTTATCTGCTCCTGTCTTCTGGCAGCTCTTCTCATATGTGCACTAGGAACAGGCTCCTCCTGTTCCTCTGCCTCTCTACTTTCAGCCACTGGACCCTCCGAAGTCCCCACATCACTCCCTGATGACCCTGGCCACATTTCTGCCTCCAGTGCAGAGCCCTCATCTGGGCCTTCCCCAGCGTCTAGGACTGGCCCATGTTCTTCCTCAGCCTCATTGCTGTCCAACTGTGCTGCCAGCTCTGCAGGCTGCAGGCAGACCACAACAGACAGACAGATAGATAGATGATAGATGATAGCTAGATAGATGACAGATAGATAGATAGATAGATAGATAGATAGATAGATAGATAGAAGTAGGTAGGTAGCTTGGTAGATAGATTATATGAAATGCATTGTTTCATTCATAGATGAAAATACAAGTGATAGATTTTGTCTGTAACATTTTCTACATCCAGTGGATTTCTATAGTCTAGCTTGAGGCCAGCCACAGGACTTAGAAGTTTTACCAAAACAATGAGAATGGTGTTGTACAGCAATGCCCATCTCTTCTGTATGTGCATATACAGGAAAGTCAGGAAAGGAGACTATTGGATTTAAGATGAATAAGCAGTATTACAGGCAAACTCTGCCCACTGCCAGGAGTTCGATCCTGACAGGATCAAGGTTGACTCAGCCTTCCATCCTTCCAAGGTTGTTAAAATGAGGGACCCAGAATGTTGGGGGCAATAGGCTGACTCTGTAAACCATTTAATAATAATAATAATAATAATAATAATAATAATAATAATAATAATAACAACAACAACAACAACAACAACAACTTCATTTCTATACCGCCCTTCTCCTGAAGGACTCAGGGGGGTGTACAGCCTATTAAAAGCACAAAGACAAACAACAATTAAAATAATTTAAAATTATTAAATAATTTCAGCTCAATATTAAAACTCCAAAAATTTAAAACACCCAATTTAAAATCATTACATTGATAGCCCAGCCTGGCGGAACAGCAGGGTCTTGAGGGCACAGCGAAATACATGGAGGTCGCAGATCTTACGCATTTCCGGGGGCAGTTCATTCCACAGGGCTAGGGCTCCCACAGAGAAGGCCCTCCCCCTGGGTGTCACCAGCTGACATAACTTGGCCGAAGGCACCCTGAAGAGACCCTCTCTGTGGGAGCGAACTGGCCAGTGGGAGGATACTAGTGGCAGAAGTCAGTCTCGAAGGTACCCGGGTCCTGTGCCATGGAGCGCTTTATAGGTGGTAACCAACACCTTGAATCGCACCGGAAGACCACTGGGAGCCAGTGCAGCTCACGCACTGTAGGGCTGTAAAGGAATGTGAAATGGTATATAAGTCTAGGTTTTATTGCTATAATTCCACCCCATCGTGACCCACATGCAAAAGGGGTGGAAATATTATTTGATGCAACATTCCCCCACCCCCTCATTGGACACCTGTGCTTCTTGCTTTGCAGACACCTCTCGATTAATCCTGACTGTATGCTGGTTTTAACAAATGAAGGATGGGGGGAAATCGTTCAATTCTGTTTCAGTGCAAATCTGTCTAATTCAAATGTAACCTGAAATACAACTTTTTTTTCAAATTAGTGGTTCTCTGTACTTTCCCATATAGTTTATCAACTTGTTTTAAAAATATACACAAAAAAGCAAGTAATATGGTACTAAGATGTGTCATATAAAGAAAGCAACATAAACAGACACGTTGTTTCAGGAATGTGTGTGTGTTGTATAATTGTAAAGATTCACTGATTGTGAAAAAGTGCATACAATGTGAATTTTGGGGAAAATACCATTATTTTTTTAAAAAATAGCATACATTTAAATGTATGCTTTCTAAAAAAAATTGCAAAGAGAGAGATGAGGAGGGAAAAATAAGGTCAACCAAATGAGAAACAGAGGAAAACCCAGATTTACAGATTTTTTTCAATGCTGTAACAGAAATGCTGAAACAAATAACTGAAAAACATTTGATATGCAGTCCACTGCTTTCCTAGTAGAAAAAAAAAAGAAAGCCAATTGCCTACTGAAAAATCTTTACTTCCTTGTTGTGCTCCCATAAAATAGAAATATAACCACCATTGTAAATTTGTTCTATAGGCCTAACCTCTTGAACAATAATGTAAAACAGAGAAAATGACTTTCACAGATTGGGCTATTAAATGTGTTCCAGCAATGATCATCTAAAATCTTGCAATCCTGGGTTTCAGCTACTTGCTTGTGCATTAAATTGACTCTCAAGACGAATAAAGTCACTATGATTCGAATGCAGATACGACTCCGGCTCAGCACTCCCCCTTACGGTGTCAGGAGATGCTCTGAAAAAGGGGTAGATATATAATGTGTGCTTGGAAAGCATAAATTCCCTGAAAGAATCTCAGAAAATAATTATCAGTCAAGACTTTAATCATCACAGAAAGCTAATCTGGAGAACATCCTAGAACTATCCTGTAATAGTTCTAAGTGAAAGCATTCACGGAATGCATTTCTTTCTTTCGAAGACAATTGAGCCATTCCTCAACCTGGTTTATCTCTAGCTTTTTCTGGTAGTTCCGAGAGAGGAGACTGGGGGAAAGGGGGGGGTGGTGGAGAGGAGGAAATAATAAAGTAGCAACCATGATAATAGTAGAATCATTGAAGAGTTAATCTTGCTTACTAGGCATAGAACTTGGACAAGAGAAACAATTTTCCGTTTGGAAACTGTTTAATTTCACACGTTACCCTTTGGAACCTTCCAAAGGAACATACAGTTTGTCTGATTTCCATATCAATTTAACATTTTTCAAAAGGCTATATTAAAATTCCTGACAGTTAGAACAATTAATCAGTGGAACAACTTGCCTCCAGAAGTTGTGAATGCTCCAACACTGGAAGTTTTTAAGAAGAGATTAGATAACCATTGGTCTGAAGTGGTGTAGGATTTCTTGCCTAGGCAGGGGGTTGGAATAGAAGACCTCCAAGGTCCCTTCCAACTCTGTAATTCTGTTAAAAGAGCCCCAGTGGTATAGCAGACTAAAGCACTGTTATTAACATCAGCTGCCTGCAATTACTGCAAGTTCAAATCTCACCAGGCTCAAGGTTGACTCAGCCTTCCATCTTTCAAAGGTAGGTAAAATGAGGACCCAGACTGTGGGGGCAATAAGCTGACTTTGTATGAATATATACAAAAAGTATGAAGGCTATTGCTTAATGCATTGTAAGCCGCCCTGAGTCTCCGGAGAAGGGCGGCATATAAATCAAATTTTTAAAAAAAGTATTCACTTTTTCTATATTTTCTCCAATTCACGCTTTCAGGCATTGATTTGCCCAATCTGACTTTAAATGCTAGCCTTTTTTTTTCCTCCTTTAAATATTTAAATATCTTTTTTGTATGCTACTTTATTGTGTTAATATGTTATTAATATGTTTTGCATAGAATTTTGAAGTTTAACTGATTACGTGTTTGATGTATTGCTTAAGAAGTACAAATACAGGCATTAAATGTGCATTGAATTCTAAACCAAATTGTTCTTTTTAGCAGCAGTGTGCTAGCATCTTGTTGGAGATCTAATACATAGTGGAAGGCTCAAAATATATATGCAAATTCTCTGCTTACCCCCAATTCCTTTTTACTACCAAAAGCAAAACTTTCCCTTAAGAGTTTTTAAAATCTATATTTAT
Organism: Ptyas mucosa; assembly: GCA_012654045.1. Taxonomy (NCBI): domain Eukaryota; kingdom Metazoa; phylum Chordata; class Lepidosauria; order Squamata; family Colubridae; genus Ptyas; species Ptyas mucosa. The sequence goes on from WNWU01000001.1 coordinate 29,356,227, forward strand.
CCATGAATTCATCAAAAATCAATTTTAAATTATTGCATTTTATAAATAAAAAATAGAAATGCTACATAAATAGTTTAAACCTTTTAAAGAAGAAATATGACTTAAATAAGAAATATGAGCCGAGGTGGCGCAGTGGTTAGAGTGCTGTACTGCAGCTACTTCAGCTGACTGCTAGTTCAGCGGATCAGCGGATCAAATCTCACCGGCTCAAGGTTGACTCAGCCTTCCATCCTTCTGAGGTGGGTAAAATGAGGACACAGATTGTTGGAGGCAATATGCTATTTAGTGTATTGTTTTTGTTGTAAGCCGCCCAGAGTCCTCGGAGAGTGGGAGGCATAGAAATATGAATAATAAATAATAACATATTCCAAAGTAAGTAAGGTTGACTGTGTTTAGTACATAAGATTTTTGCATACTCTGGGGATTTCACCCCTTACATTGCTTTCTTCCTTTCTATTTGTTTTTGCTTTGTTTCTGGGAATAAATTATTTTTAAAGATACTGGGATATTTAGAATTAAATGGTGGAAAACAGAGTAGAAATGGAATTGAGAACTGTTCATTTGTTTTTCAATTTATTTGTTATTATTTAATTAATATCCTTCCTTTATTATTATTTTTACAAATAACTGAAGGCAGTGAACATATTCAGCACATCTTCTTCCTTCTATTTTTCCCACAACAACAACCCTATGAGGGTGGGTTGGGCTGAGAGAGAGTGATGGTCCAAAGTCACCCAGTTTGCTTTCATGGCTAAGGCAGGACTTGAACTTGTGGTCTTCTGCTTTCTAGTCTGATGCATTAACCACTAGACCAAACTGGCTCTAAATGGCTATCTATCTTGCCATTAGAACACTAAGGCAGCTAACAGCATACAAAAACATTGTCCAAGTAGTATTAAAATAATTGTAAATGCAGCCACGATAAAGACATATTTCACAATAAGTTCAATCAGAACCATATGGGTCCCACTAAATATCTAATCTCCTAGCCTATGATGTTTCACAGTACCTCCAAAATAGTTGAAGTGATGGCTCTTCCCCCAAGCACTGAACTAGGATGAGGGTTGAGCTGTGGGGATATTTGTTCAGGCACCTCAGAGAAAAGTATCTTTTTTTAAAAAAAGCTATGTTTTTATGGATTGTTGTGAATTGCCTAGAGTCATTGTATGGGATAGGCAGCCATATAAATAAATAAATGAAGGAAACGACAGAGGAGGTTTGCAGTGTATTTATTCCCATGCTAATACTACTTCCTGTAGCCTATACATCATCAATATATTTTTAGCATTTTGAACATTGCAAGAGCAATTAAGAAATTTGTACATCCCACAGACATTCTATGGGTACATCCAACTCAAATACTTTCAACATCCTAGTTGCAGTTATAGTTGAGCCTAGATGAATATGTACTAGTGCACATTAGTGAGCCGCGGTGGCACAATGGTTAGAATGCAGTAAAGCAGGCTACTTCTGCTTATCACCGGCTGCTAGCAGTTTGGCAGATCGAATCTCACCAGGCTCAAGGTTGACTCAGCCTTTCATCCTTCCAAAGTGGGTAAAATGAGAACCCAGATTGTAAAACCGCTTAGAGACATCTATAAAGCACTGTGAAGCAGTATATAAGTCTAACTGCTATTGTTATTAGTGATGAACATGCAATCAACATCTTAGAAAATAGAAAGGACAGATTCCAGCCCACAAAAATGTATTGAAACATACAGTCATAGGATCCTGTATAATGGTCTTCCTTTAATACATAGGGGTTAGTTACTGTGAAATAATCAGAGACACGGAGTATAAACTTGACACTAGCTGAACATACATAAATTTGCTAAAGGATTAAATGGAAATTAAAGGAAAATGCATAGTTTTTCCTGTCCAGTCGTGCCTGACTCTAATGGGCAGTGTTGTTTGAAGACACTTCCATGATCATATGCTAAAGCTCATGAAACAGTGTTACATTCCCACCAAAGTGGTACCTATTTATCTACTTTCATTTGCATGCTTTTGAACTGTTATGTTGGCAGGAAAAATGGAAACTATATGACTTAAATTACAAAATATTGTCAAAAAAGATTGCAGTGCTTAATTATGGGATACAACCTAATTCAATTTGTTCGTGTGTTTCAATCCAACCGCTCTTAGAACATCCCCTTTGAAAGCAATAATTAGGATCGGGAAGAGAGACCAAATTCAACCCAACTTACTATATAAACATATTCTGAATGGGGTAATGGGTCTGATGATCATGGCGGGGAGGACGGGGACAGAAATTTGACAAGGATACAGGGGGACGAAACGATGGGCATTAGTATAATAAGTGGGAGGGGCAGATATGACGGTAGCAGGGGACCATATTATTTTTGGGAGTGCGCACTCACTGTTTGCGAGCGATTGCACACTCTGACCCCCAAAGCATTCCTCGTTCCCCAGGTTGTTCAGAGTCTCAGGCCCTAAGTCTACGGCTGATGTTGTGTAATGCCAGGTCAGTGGTAAATAAAGCCCCCCTCATTCACAATCTTATTTTGGAGGGGGGTGCTGACCTGGCAGGGATTACGGAGACCTGGTTAGGCCAGGAGGGAGGAGTTCCCCTTGTGGAAATGTGCCCGCCAGGTTTCCGTGCATTCCATCAGCCAAGGACTCAGGGAAGGGGTGGGGGAGTGGCAGCAATTATTAGAGAAAGTCTTTGCCCGAGGGAGGCCACTGTTCCTCAGATAGCCGGATGTGAGTCCCTCTTTGTGAAGTGGGGTCAGGGAATACAAATGGGCCTACTGATCACATACCTGGCTCCCTGCCACGTGACGGCGGTCCTGCCTGAGCTGCTTGACGTTATAGCCGGGATGGCGGTGGAAACCCCCAGACTTATTGTTTTGGGGGATTTTAACCTGCCATCTGCTGGTGAAATGTCGGAGGTGGCTCAGGAGTTCATGGCTTCCATGACGGCCATGGACCTGACCCAGGTAGTTCAAGGCACCACCCACTTGGGGAATCACACTCTGGACTTGATTTTTGTCTCGGATCAGTGGCTGAATGATCTAAGAATAGGGGATCTAGACATCAAGCCCTTGTCATGGTCTGATCATTCTCTCCTTCACATGGACTTTCAGGTCACTTTCACCAACCGCAGGGAGATGGAACCAACCAAATGGTTCCATCCCAGGCACCTGATGGACCCCGAGAGGTTCCTGACGGAGCTTGGGCCATTTCCTGAGACTCTGGCTCACGACTCAACTGAGGACCTGGTGGTGGCCTGGGACAGGGCAGCTACTAGGGCCTTGGACCGCGTCGTGCCTTTGCGGCCTCTGACCTGATGCTGATCTCGACTAGCTCCTTGGTTTTCTGAGGAGCTGAGAGAGATGAAGCATCGGAAAAGACGCCTGGAGAGTGATTGGAGGACAAGCCAATCTGAATCTGACCGAACACAGGTGAGATCTTATATTAAGACCTACCTAGTGGCGATAAAAGTGGTAAAATCTAGCTACTTCTCCACTCTTATTGCATCTGCAGAGAACCGCCCAGCCGTGCTGTTTAGGGTGACTCGCTCACTACTTCAGGTGGGGGTGAGTGAAGACCCCTTACAGGGTCGAGCTGAGGATTTTGTGCAATTCCTGCATGATAAAGTCGCTCAGATTCAGGAAGGCCTGGACTCCGATTGGGTAGATCCAGGGGAGGAGATGGGGGTAGGTCCTGAGAGAGTTATCTGGGAAGAGTTTGACTCTGTGGCTCCTGAGGATGTGGACAGGATTCTGGGCAATCTTAGTGCTGCCACATGTTTATTGGACCCGTGTCCCTCCTGGTTGGTACTGGCCTCCCGGGAGGTTAAACGAGGCTGGCTCCAGGGGATTATAAATGCTTCTCTGAGTGAGGGTGTCTTTCCCACTGCCTTGAAAGAGGGGGTTGTGAAGCCCCTCCTCAAGAAGCCTTCCCTGGACCCAGCTATATTATCAAATTATCGTCCAGTCTCCAATCTTTGCTTCATTGCGAAGGTTGTTGAGAGTGTGGTGGCACAACAACTACCCCGATACCTGGATGAAGCTGTCTATCTGGATCTGTACCAGTCGGGCTTCAGGCCACGATACAGCACAGAAACAGCATTGGTCGCATTGGTTGATGATCTCTGGAGGGCTCGGGACAGAGGTTGTTCCTCTGTCCTGGTCCTATTAGATCTCTCAGCGGCTTTTGATACCATTGACCATGGTATCTTACTGCACTGGTTGGAGAGGTTAGGAATAGGGGGCACCGTGCTTCGGTGGTTCTCCTCCTTCCTCTCTGACCGTTCGCAGTTTGTGTTGGCTGGGGGGCAGAGGTTGACCTCAAGGCACCTTATTTGTGGGGTGCCACAAGGATCAGTCCTCTAACCCCTTTTATTGAACATTTATGTAAAACCGCTAGGCGAGATCATCCGTGGTTTTGAGGTGAGTGTTCATCAGTATGCTAATGACACACAGCTATACATCTCCACCCCGGACCACCCCAATGATGCCCTTACTGTGATGTCCCGTTGCCTGGAGGCTCTGCAGATCTGGATGGGGAGAAACAAACTCAGACTCAACCCCTCCAATACTGAGTGGCTGTGGCTTCCGGCATCCCAGTATAGTCAGCTGGTACCATCACTGACAATTGGGGATGAGACCTTACTTCCCACAGAGAGGGCTCGCAACTTAGGTGTCCTCCTGGATTCATGGCTATCTTTAGAAGAGCACATGACGGCCATGGCCAGGGGGGCCTTTTATCAGGTTCGCCTGATCCACCAGTTGCGTCCCTTTCTGGATCAGGATGCCTTGCGTACAGTCACTCATGCCCTAGTCACCTCCCGTATGGACTACTGTAATGCTCTGTACATGGGGCTCCCCTTGAAGAGCACCCGCAGGCTCCAGCTGGTCCAGAATGTAGCCGCGCGGGTGATTATGGGCGCAACGCATTACGCCCATGTAACACCTCTCCTGCGCGAGCTGCACTGGCTCCTGGTGGTCTTCCGGGTGCGATTCAAGGTGTTAATCATCACCTTTAAAGCGCTCCATGGCTTAGGACCTGGGTACCTACGAGACCGTTTTTTGCCACCAATAGCCTCCCACCGACCAGTTCGTTCTCACAGGGAGGGACTACTCAGGGTACCGTCAGTCAAATCATGCCGACTGGCGACTCCCAGGGGGAGGGCCTTCTCTGTGAGGGCTCCAACCCTTTGGAATGAACTGCCCCCAGAGATACGGAATATCCCTGATCTCCGTGCTTTCCGCCGTGCCCTCAAGACCCTGATGTTCCAACAGGCAGGGCTAAACATGAACATGTGAATGATCTTTTAAAATGTACACCACCTTGAGTCCTACGGGAGAAAGGCGGTATATAAATATAATAAATAAATAAATAAATAAATAAATAAATAAATATTCAAATGTTTTAGAGCACTGCAATTCAAAGTATAAGTTGCAGATCTGTGTCAATTTGCAAAGTGTTTGTTACCAGTTCACAATAATATATGAAGAAATGTTGAGAGTATTTAGAAAATTTTATAGCAATTTTGTCATTGCCATGGTATCTAAGCCCGTAATGACTAGACTTGTCTTGTTGTTTTCTATCGAGACACCTAGTCTACACCAACATGGGGGGAGTGGGGGGGGGGGG
>WNWU01000001.1:29365454-29381629 GCA_012654045.1 Ptyas mucosa
CCTTCCTTCCTTCCTTCCTTCCTTCCTTCCTTCCTTCCTTCCTTCCTATGGTATAAGGAAGGTGAATTTCAAAATGTTTCCTAAAATCTTAGCAACTGTGATTTTTCTTAAAAGATTGGTCACTCTAATGAATTAAAGATACAAACATCATCCCATGCTTTCTAACCCTGAGACACATTGCCATGACAAAAAAGCAGGGTGGGAAATTCAAGAATAGAGGAGGAAGGAGGAGGAGGAAGCATACTAAAAAGCAGAGACCTGCCAACAAAAGTGCATATAGACAAGGCTATGGTTTTCCCAGTTGCAATGTATGGCTGTGAAAGTTGGACCATAAGAAAGACTGAGCACCAAAGAATTGAGGCCTTTGAACTATGGTGCTGGAGAAGATTTCTGCGAGTCCCTTGGACTGCAAGGTGATCAGACCAGTCAGTCCTAGAGGAGATCAACCCTGACTGCTTTTAGAAGGCCACATCCTGAAGATGAAACTCAATACTTTCGCCACCTAATGAGAAGGAAGGACTCACTAGAGAAGAGCCTAATGCTGGGAACTATTGAGGGCAAAAAAAGAAGGGGACAACAGAGAAGGAGGGCGCTGAATAGAGTGAGTTTAAATGGACTCCAGAGGATAGTAGAGAATAGGAAAGCCTGGAGGAACATTGTCTATGGGGTTACGATGGATCGGACATGACTTCGCAACTAACAACAACAAAACATACAGGTAGTTGTTGACTTACAACAGTTTGTTTAGTGGCCATTCAGAGTGACAATGACACTGAATAAAGAGACTTATGGCCGTTTTTCACACTTATGACCATTGTAGCATCTCCATAGTCATGTGATTTACCTTCGGGTGCTTGACAACTCATATTTTTGATGGCTGCGGTGTCATGTAACCTTCTGACAAGCAAAGTCATTGGAGAAGCCCTATTCACTTAACAACCATGTTAGTAACTTAACAACTGCCATAATTCATTTAATAAATGTAGCAAGAAAAATTGTAAAATGGGCCAAAACTCACTTAACAAATTTGTCACTTAGCAACATAAATTTGGGGCTAAATTGGGGTCACAAGTCGAGGATTACCTGTATATTATTTTCTAAAACCGAAGATGACCATGAATAAACAAGGGGTGTGAGAAGAGGCTTTTCTTCTTAAAGTTTTGGTAGCATAAAAGTAACAAAAGTAACAGAAAGAAAAAATATAGACGTAGAATAAATGACAAATGGTTGCATCTAGTACCCATATTATATACCTCTCTTTCTTCTAGCACTTTTTTTTGAAAAAAATGGTCTTTGCCTTATGTTATTGAAGTCATTCCTTTTCTTGAGGCTAGCATGTGATTCAAATTAATAGAATAGAATAATACATGTTGCTTTCAGAATATGCCTAATCAGGAAAGCAGATCAAATGCAGTTCCAGATTCATATTAAATCTTACCTTTTAAAGCTCTTATGTTACAAACCAAAGCAGAGTAATTCCCGCCCTCAGCACTCAATTGGCTTGTATTCACAAAGCAAAACAAAATAAGACAAACATTATCCTCGTATACACCCTCCCCAGAAGAGTTCAACCTAGTCTATAAAGCAGTTGCCTTACTTTTCTTAATAAAGGAAAAAGCACAGTTTCAAACCTTGGGAAGCATGTCTCAGCACGCATAGGCGATAACAGCCCACTTTGCTCAGTTTTATCTAGGTTATAAGGCACTGATTGCTGATTGAAATAAAATTAATGACGGATATTTTTAAACATGCCACTGGTACATTACTTGGACAGAACTTTGTGTTTTCATTTCCTTACCATGAGATTAACGAGAGAGTTCATCTTGTCCATTCAGTCTGAAGAGGAGATATATAATTTCTTATCAAATGGATTATCAGCTTTTTTTTTTCTTCCACATCTTCTGAAGTGATTAAATGTGCTAAAATACTTCTTGACCTGGAAGTTTAGATTAATTTTATGCTTTTCTTGAAAAGGTGGCATTTCTTTGAAAAGGGCTTTGGTTGGGAACATGCATCGTGCATGGGTGTGCATTTATATCTCTCTCTGTGTAAATGGCTATATTTCAGTAACAACTTTATTCAGTGCAGGGCTGGTAGGAAAGGTATGAGTTAAAAGAAAAACTTGCACAATGAATATTTTCTGTCAGATCCTATCCTTAATGATGGGAAAATGGAAGGGGATAAACAGTGTGACAGAAAAGCTATTATAGAGGTTAGCAATCTATCTGGTGCCACAGTAGAATAGAGAAGATTATATTTGTGAGAATATAATATTTGTATTCTTCTACAAGGAAAGGAGGCAGGAGATGAGGCTGGCAATCTTCTCCTTGAATATTTCATAGTGAGTTTTCTCATTTCCTTTGTCACTGTAAATTCATCATTATAATCTGTCCAAGTGAACAAAGGCCAATCAGCAATTTATATGTTTCCCGGTCTATGGGTTCAGGTTGAACTAATCAGGAAATATGGAAGACAGCTTAAGTTAGTTGCTTTAAGAAATGGTTACATTTGTCAACTCAGGATTGTATGGTTGTCACGGATTGTGTGGTTGTGTAGCTGATAGAGTGGCCCCCACATGTAGCTATTTTGTGACCTTAAGATAAGGAGAATACCCTTATACAGGTAGTCCTCACAATTGAGCCCAAAATTTATGTTGCTAAGTGAGAAATTTGTTAAGTGAGTTTTGCCCCATTTTACAATCTTCTTGCCACATTTGTTAAGTGAATAGCTGCAGTTCGTCTATTAATAAAACGGTTGTTAAGTGAATCTGGTTTGCTTGTTTGATTTTGCTTGTCAGAAGGTCACAAAAGGGGATCACATGACCTTGGGACACTGCAGCCATCATAAATATGAGTCAGTTATCAAGCATCCAAATGTAAATCACATGACCATGGGGATGCTGCAATGGTCATAAGTGTGAAAAATGGTCATAAGTCACTTTCTTTCATGCTGTTTTAACTCCAAGCAGTCGCTAAATGAACTGCTGTAAGTCGACAACTACCTGTACTATACAGTTTCTCTACTAATTACATGGGAATCATCCCAAGACTATCTTTGTACCTTTCAGCAAATGATGAACCCTGTAATTGCTCTGACACAGCGGTGGGTTCCTCCTGGTTTGGCCCAGTTTGGCCAAGCCGGTAGCGGTGATGATATGATGTCACCGAACCGGTTCTCTTTGTTCGGGAGCTGGGCCCTCCCGCCCCCCCGGCATTATTCTTACCTTTTATTTGGCCCCCACCCCCAATTTTTCGCTGCCTCTCGAGTCCCAGCTGATCAACTGGAAGGAAAAAACCTGTTTAAACTCCTGCCGCAGGGCTTCAAAGGGCCGCCCTACAGCTGATCAGTGTTAAAAGGCAGTGTAGTGGTAGACCAGTGCGCTCGAAAAACAAATGGGTATACCAGGACGCTCCAAAAACAAATGGGTAGACCAGGACGTTCGAAAAACAAATGGGTAGACCGGGACACTCGAAAAACAAATGGGTAGACCTGGATGCTCCAAGAACAAATGGGTAGACCAGTACAGCTCTACAAGCAGTTAAAAGCCTGGTAGACCAGTACTTCTGATAAATCCTAAAGAATTGTCACATGACCATCAAACCACGCCCACAAAATAAGCCACGCCCACAGAACCGGTAGTAAAAAAATTTAGAACCCACCCCTGGTCTGACATGACAACTCTCTTAACTTTCTTCTGAGTTCTTTATTACTATCACCTCTCTTTTCTTTATAAGCATTTGAAAAATGCCTATCTTCTACTTTTCAGTTATTCCTTTCTTAACTCTCTACAACAAGGAACAGATCTGGATAAATTGCCAAATCTTTCTCTCCCACCTTTTTGCTCTGAAAAAAAGGCTCTGTGAAATGATTAAATGGCTTTCTGAGCAAAAGTGAATCCATGATAACTTAACCTTTTCCCACTTTTTGGGGGAGACATTTTTACAAAAATATCAGGGATTTTGCAAAGCAACCAAATTTAATTTGAAATTATGATTCAATTGGAAGATGTGTTCAGTTTGAGTTTAAGATTTGATTTAAAGATTTGAATTAAAGTGCATTGAGTAAAAATTTAATGGATTTTTTAAATGACTGGAAGCTGTTCAATTTTATTTAATGCAATAGATCAGTTCGGACATTCAATCTAAACAATTATTTGAAAAAAAATTGGTTCAAATGAGTCACCTTGGAACTGAATCTTTAGTCTGATCTATTTTATTTTATTTTATTTTATTTTATTTTATTTTATTTTATTTTAATTTTATTTTATTTTATTTTATTTTTTTATTTAATTTGTATACTGCCCTTCTCCTACTGGACTCAGGGCAGTGCACAGCCAGAAATAAAAAACATTCCAATACAAAATTGAAAAGAATTATACAACTTTGGCCCAAAATTTAAAACATCCCAACTAAAACCCATAGACAATTAAAAATCTAACATCTCAAAAGGGGGGGGGAGTGTTACGCCAGCCCTGCTTGGTGGAAAAGAAAAGTTTTTAGGCTATGGCAAAAAGCCCGGAGATCTGGTATCATGTGTATCTCAGGGGGCAAATCGTTCCAGAGGGCAGGTGCTGCCACAGAGAAGGCCCTCCCCCTGGGGGTCGCCAGCCAACACTGACTGACTGACGGCACCCTGAGGAGTGCCTCTCTGTGGGAGCATACTGGCCAGTGGGAGGCTATCGGCAGTCCCGCAAATACCCAGGTCCAATGCCATGGAGAGCTTTAAAGGTAGTAACCAACACCTTGAAGCACACCCAGAAGACCACTGGAAGCCAATGCAGCTCACGCAGGAGAGGTGTCACATGGGAGCGCCCTCTCGCTCCCATAATCCCCCACGCGGCCACATTCTGCACCAGTTGGAGCCTCTGGGTGCTCCTCAAGGGGAGCCCCATGTAGAGAGCATTGTAGTAGTCCAGGCGGGAAGTGACGAGTGCCAAACACTTCTTGTTTGTCCCAATGAGGCTACGCCATGTATTATTTTGGAAGAACAGGAACAAATGATATAATCCTCTTCCCACCCTGACTATTGGGAAAGTAACTTCCACTTGGGTTTTCTGGTTCTGCATCATTGTGTTTCCTCTCTTTGATGATACACCAAGGATGGTGCCGTCTGTTTGTTGCACTTCATTGTATCTTACACAAATGCTTCTATCGTAATTGACTTGTCTGTGCTCTGGTGGTTCCTTCAAGTTGCTATTTTGCATTGAAATATTTGCTATAAAAGACTGGATATTTCAGAAGTGAAACATACAATGCATTGTTGTTTTGCTTTGGTTTTTTGGGGCATGCGGGGGGGGGGCAGGGATGTTTGCTACCGGTTCTTCGAACCACCAGCTGCTATCGCTACTGGATCGGGCAATCGGGTCCGAACTGGGAGCATTTCACCCCTGGAAAGAACCATGGAAAACCATCAAGCATAGGACATATTAACTGTGGTCTGGGCAGAATATCTGGCCATCACTAAGGTCAAAGTGGAAGCTTGGGTTGAAATCCAGGAAAGAATTTCTTAAACCAACTTATTTTGTAGCCACTTTATGCAGAGGAGACAAGCAGCTGTTGAATGTAGCACAGAAGCCCCCTTTGAATCATAATTATATAGAATATGATTATACTTGAAAACAACTGATTATCAGGAGTTGGCATTACTTTAACAATTAGGTATCAGACTCACTGGAACAGTAAGTTTGAGAAACTTGCATAATTTAAGTTTTCTCCAAGTCTTACATGTTAATTATATAATCAGAGAATATTTAGGCCATTAAGTCTAATTGTTCTGTGCAGGAAGTCAAAATAAAGCATCCATACCAGGTGGAATACATCCAATAAAGGAAAACCCTTCCCCTTCCTTTCCAGATAACTAGTTCTACTTTTGAAGTAATTTTACTATTGAGATGTTACTATTCTTCTTTCCCCCAGCATCAAGTTGGAATTTGCATGCCTGTAACTTCAATTCCACTTCCTCCCCAGAAAACCTCCTTCTTTTTAGAGATAGATGAAACTCAGAGATAGATGAAACTCAAAGATAGATCAGAGTTCATCTAATGCTTATGGACATTTTTTTTACTTGGAGGATCGCCTGGTATGAATTCAGCTTAAACAGAAGAAATGTCCTTGTATACTTTGATAAAGTTTCCTGCCTTGCAACTCCCAGGATGCTCTATAGCAGTGATGGCTAACCTTTTTGCCATCGCGTGCCAAAAGTGGGGGGAGCACGGTGGGGTCACACACACGCGTGCCCACATCTGTAATTCTATGCGCCCGCCCCCTCCATGCTCCCCCCACTTTTGGCACGTGATGGCACAGTGGGCACGGTAGGCATGTTTTTTGCTCTCCCCAGGCTCCAGAGCCTTTCTAGGAGCCTGGGGAGGGTGCAAACGGCCTTCCCCACCCACCCAGAGGCCCTCCAGAGGTCAGAAACAGTGTGTTTCCTGACTTCTGGTGGGCCCAGAAGGCCCCAAAATCAGCTGGCCAGTGCACGCTCGTGTGCCGAAGCTGAGCTCGCGTGCCCACCGATATCGCTCCACGTGCCACCTGTGGCACCCGTGCCATAGGTTCGCCATCACGGCTCTATAGAATGCTGCATTCACAGGATCTGGTCTGCAATGTTAGAATAGAATAGAATAACAGAGTTGGAAGAGACCTTGGAGGCAGTGGTGGGATTCAGCCAGTTTGCACCAGTTCGGGAGAACCAGTTGTTAACTTTCTGAGCAGTTTGGCAAACTGGTTGTTGGAAGAAATCATTAGGGCAGAGAACCAGTTGTTAAATTACTTGAATCCCACCACTGCTTGGAGGTCTTCTAGTCCAACCCTCTGCTTAGGTAGGAAACCTTACACCACTTCAGACAAATGATTAGCCAACATCTTCTTAAAAACTTCCAGTGTTGGAGCATTCACAACTTCTGGAGGCAAGTTATTCCACTGATTAATTGTTCTAACTGTCAGGAAAATTCTCCTTAGTTCTAAGTTGCTTCTCTCCTTGATTATCTCCCCTAGTCCTTCTTTTGTAGTCACTTTATGCAGAGGAGACAAGCAGCTGTTGAATGTAGCACAGAAGCCCCCTTTGAATCATAATTATAGAGTATGTTTATACTTGAAAACAACTGATTATCAGGAGTTGGTCTGTTGATCTAATGTTGTGATAAACAGAAGACTTTAAAGAAATTGTTCAATGCACTTGCTACTATTTCCAAAAACTGAGTGTTCCTTGCAGCCACATTCATTTCAATTCATTAGGAGGAATATTCAAACCTCCGCACAAATATATACAAATGCATGGGGACAAGACATGGACTATTGGTGTTGGAAGGGGAAAATATTAGAAATTTATTTTCTTCTATTTTTTATAAATAAACATTTATTAATTTTAACAAGAGTAAAAGCTCCGATGACAATTTGCTAAAAAAACCAAGCAGCTAAAAGCAAAAAAGAGTGAGCCCTAATTGGTGGACACACTCTATTCGTCTATTGGTTACATCATTCTGAGCTGATTCTTACATCATTAGGTGACAGGACTCTTGGAAAAAGGGGTGTCAAACTGGCGGCCTGAGGACAGGATGCAGTACATGCTGGCCACACTTACGCCAGCTCCACAAATGGGGAAAACATTGCGAAACGTCATGTGACAGCAATGTGACATGGTGAGTTTGACACCCATACTTGGAAGGATCCAGATTAAAAGGCCCCTGAGCCATATCATGCTATAAACATACCATGCTATAAACAACTGGAATCTGACAAGTTTGATGTTACTGAAATAAGCAAACTGTGATCTTAATGAACACCAAAATTATTAGCAAGGGAAAGATTGGTGGCATGACAGACCTTATATCATAATGGCCAAGCAGAAAAATGCCTCTACTGGCATATTGAGAAATATGCGAAATAAGTTATAAAATATTGCCCTCTTCAATGCCAACTACCATATTTTTCGGAGTATAAGCCGCACTGGAGTATAAGACGCAGCTTAGTTTTTGGGGAGGAAAATAAGAAGAAAAAAAATCTGCCTAGCAGGTATTCATCTGACTAGCGTCCTTAGACTGATCAGCTTCAACACATTAGTTTGCTGGTTTTGAGTGTGGGTACTTTTTATCCCCTGCTTGGGGATAAAAAACAGCTTCTAAAGCATAGCTGAGAGGGAGCAGCAATGAGAAAAGCAGGCCAAGCATGGAGATCGCTTCACTCGCTAGCACCTCGTTAGGGCTGAAAAAAAGCTTCGAAAAAGCTACATTCGGAGTATAAGACGCACTCAAATTTTCAGCCTCTTTTGGGGGGGAAAAGTGTGTCTTATACTCTGAAAAATAAGGTATTTTTTTTCTTCCTAGCATTTTCCTGCAAGTGCATAGTCTACTTTTTTCAGATCAATCAAGCATTGATCCATGTGGCTGAGACAGGAATTGACTGACCAGTTGTCACCCAAGCCTGACATCATGGGAGAGAGAGTGACTGTCCCAAAGTTACTATGGTTGAATCAATAGCTGAAAGGAAGGAGGCTCTAGAGGGGGAAGTCAAGAAGTCAAGAGACATTGCAGTTTTGACTCCATAGGTTGAAGGAAGCCTATAAGGTCAAACACTTAGATCTATATCAAGTTTTCCCAGAAGAAAACAGGCAATTTTGTGAGATTCTTGTGTACAGCTGAGTCAACAATAAATGTTTTGACATAAACATTAGAGCTGTTTTAATTACTTGATCCTGGTATTTATCCTGCTTCATGGCTAAAGTGGGACTAGAACTCCCAATCATCTGATTTCAAGTCAGGTGCATAAACCACGCTGGTTCTAAACTCCTTAACACCAACAAATAATGAGTGGAAATTGGGGTCTGCTTTCTTTTTTTTAGAGTACATTGAAATTGCCACTAACTTAAAATGATATTTGCATATCTTATGGTGCAATCAAGCTAGTGTACAGTATAATCACAGAAAAAAAAATCAGGAATAAACTAATCTTATAAAAAGAAACGAGTATTTTCCCCAAAGTTCACAAAAGGAATATACAATTACAAGAAAACAATAGTGAAGAAAGGAGTCATTTATGAAAGCTAGATTCTAACAAAAAATTCATACAAATCAAAAGTTAGAGTATGTAAGCTAGTGCCCTGCTTTTTCAGTCATCTAAACGTAAATGATCACTAAAATGTCCAAATTACTTGGTCTCATCAAATCCTCTTCCTTGAAGGCATTGAGCCATCGTGTTAAAATACAAGTCATTTTATTTTTAAGCTCAGTTTATATTATTAATTTATAGAATTGTCAGTGGTTTTTTTAGACTTCTGATGACATCTACTGTGTCCTTTGAAGGAAAGATCATTCTTTCAGCACAGACAATGCACCTTTGCTGAATGAACTCAAAATGATAATGCATTCCAGAAAGATACTGCCTCCCTTCCCTATTATAGAATTACAGGAATGATAGATTCCTTGCCTCAAATATATTGCTATAATTTAGAATCTAGCAGGGTTTCCTAAAAGCACATGAGGTATGTGACATGGCCTAAATTAGTAGCATCAAGGAACTGCTAAGACGAGATAATGCACAGAGCTTAAGTCAAAGTAGTATATACCTTGAACTCTCAGTGCTTCTGCTTCTACTTTTCCCTGGTCACAAATCTCAAATGTCATAAATTAAGGTATCTTCAGCCCAGCAGGTTAATGCATCCACATACAGAGTTTCTATTAACAGCTTGTTCTTAGCAGCTAATTCCAGGGAAACACTATCTGAGTGATAATCAAACTAACTGCTTGTATGCATGACATTTTACAGGAGTAAATTACTATATGTTATTTGTGTACAAACTGCTATTCCTTCCAAACTAGAAATCAGGAGACTGCATATTCTAGTCCCACTGTAGGCATGAAAACCAGCTGAGTGACTTTGGCCCAGTTTCTATCTCTCAGCCCAACCCATGTCACAAGGTAGCTGTTGTACGCAGAATATCAGAAGAATTAAGTATGTTTGCAACCTTGAGTTATTTATAAAAAATAATAAAGATGGAATTAAAAAACTCTAAAATCAAAAACTTTATACAGATAGTCCTGGTTTAGTGTTCACAACCAGAACCAGCAATTCGATCATTCAGTGAAGGAAAACCTTGACTGTACTTACAATTTTACTTTGTTTTTCCTTTGCTTTACAGACCTGAAAAGGACTGATCACAAAGTTATTTTTTTAATCTTTGTTGTAACTATGAATGGTTGCTAAATAACTCAGTTGCCAAATGAAGACTACCTCTACCTTCCTTTTCCCCAGGAATCTAGTTTTCTAAGAATAAGCAAGGAGCTGCATGGAAGACAAGAATAATGAAACTATATCCAGAACTAGAAAAAGATTAGGAAGATCTAATCCAGTTGATTTATAGAATTCCTCTGGGTAAGGCCTGCCCTAAAGGTCCAATCTTTGGCCTAAGACTAGATGATTTTACATCACATGTAGTCACGTAGAATAGTGATATGCAAACTGCCAGTATAAAAATGACACAATTTGTTGTTGCAGAAAGTTATTGTGAAACTATCATTACATTTGAATGCACTGATAACACATGCAATATGACATTTCTGTGTGTCTACTAAAAAGATCTGTTTATGTGGAATTTGTCCCAAATGACGAACTGTTAGAGATAAATTAAAACTAAGAGGATATCCTCTTGAGGGACCCATTACATTATTACTTTTTCTTCCTCCATCCTCTATCTTTGCTGCCCTCTCCCTACTAATGAAACAAGGAGAAAAATCCATTTATTCCCTTCTACATGCCACCTGGTACCAAAAAGGTGGCTCCGAAGCTTTTAACATTCCTTTTTCTATTGTTCTTTGTTTTAATTTAGTTTGATTATTATTATTTTATTATTTTTATTCTATTATATGCTATTCACAGCAGCTGTCTTATGAGATGGGTGGCTATATATTGGTTTAATAAATAAATGATAATTTTAAATGGGACTTTTTTTCCCCTCTTCATTGATATGGTAGGGCACAGTGGGAATAGATCTTTTTTTAGAATCTGTTTTCCTAGGTTTTAAAGTATGTGTCAGGCAACTATGCCCAACAAGCTGTCAATAATTTGGGAATATGGCAACAACAGGCACAAAGGCTTATTTGTTCTATTTTTCAAACACTTTGAGTTCATTGCTGCTTGATAGAGTTGTGCACCTTTTCAAAGCAATATGTCACTTTGCTGAGATTTTGATTGAAGAAGTCCTTCAAATTAAAGCCATGGAGCACTGATCTGCTCTTCTTCAAGGCACAGCAATCCAACATCTGGAAGCAGGATAACTTGTGTACATGCAGCACATGCAAAAATGTCATTCTTAGTGAGATATAGGGACAGAGATAGATTGGCCTTACCTCAACAGTCCTTTGCCTCCATAAATATAGATGTTGACTACCAACCAAAATGATGAAACTAATTCTCACAATTGCTTTTGTTCTGGGTATTAATGGAGCTCTCATAAAGCAGAATGGGCCAACTCATTGTGACCATTTCACCCTGGCCAACTCACTGTGGCCATCTTGGCATGGCCAACCCAACATGATCATCTCGCTGCTGCCATCTCGCCACGGTCAACTCACCATGGGACAAGGTGGATGCAGTGACATGGCCACACTGGATTGGCCACAGTGAGATGGCTGCAGCCAGTTGGCCATGGTGAATTATCCTAGACTTCTTATAAAGCCCCAGACCAAGGATGTAGTTCATTAATTGTATAGAAAATCTCTCTCTCTTCTTTTTGAAAAATATAAAGCCAAACTTATATTTTCTGAGATTTTTCTTATATGCACAGTAACACAGAGACCAGGTCATCTCCAATAATAGGCTTTGGGAACATAAAATAGTGTGCATTGCAAATAAACTGCAAAACTGGAAGCTCCTGACAAGGTATAACTTGCTCCGGTTCCAAAATCAATGTTAGATATGCTCTTAGCCTCAATTTACTCAGCACAAAGAGAATACTTTCTGTATTACAGATTGTATATCATACATGGTATATTAACAGAACAAGAAATGTCTCCCAGCAAATATATTCCATCTGAGGAACTACAAATCTCCAATAACTACAAATTCTGGCTCAAGAGTACAATTTCCATTAGCTTTTAATACAGAAGACCTTTCCCCTTGCTGCCATTCATATTTATCCTTCCTTCCTACTTGGTGTCAGAAGTCCATAAATAAATAGGCACATCTGTCCATAGCCACAAAGCTCAGATATTAGCAGATGGCTCAAACAGTTAGTGGTATTAATTACACATGCTGTTAGCCTCTAGAAGAGGTGATGAGCAAAAGCCCCAAGGCTTTCAAATCTTCTTCAATCATAGACTCTTTGATAGGCATTTACAAACAAGGTGATTCCTGGATCTATTAATATCCTTGGTGAAATCTCTGACTGCAGCATCTTCAATTTTATAGAATCAGATTTAAAAAGAAAAGGATGATGATGATGATGATGATGATGATGATGATGATGATGACATTGTGTGTATATGTGTGTATGTATGCATGGGCAACTTTCCATCAAAATAATGCCCAAACCTGCCAAAAAAATTAAAAGACTTGCATTGTCATCTTCCTCCTCTGCCTATTTTTTCTGTATATTTATATTTTTAGTATTATGATGTTGTGTACATTTCAACTTCTCTGAAATAATGCAAAGTCCACAACTGTCTGAAAAAAATATACTTGAGTTGCGTTATAAAATGGCTTTATGTGGATGTCCAGTTTTTACAAGTGGTATCCAGAAATCTTTCAGCTAGAGTCAAATTAGATTTCTTTATCAATCTCAACAATGTCCTCCTAATTTTAATTACATTTTCTGCCTTTGTTGCCAAGGTTACAGTCTGACCTCAAGTCCAAAGATGAAAATAGATATAAAAGCAAAATGATCAAACAAGAGAAAGGTGAATCAGATTGTAAATCCAGACCATTTACTGTTACATATTATATTTCATTTTGAATTAACCTATGAAATAAAAATATATATGAAAAAAATAAAATGCTGTCACCTAGGCACTTTTAAGTGTTACATTAAAGCAAAAAATATTTGACTTTCCCCCCATAAATTGCAATTTTTTTAAAAGTACTGAATAGTTAAAGGAGCTCAGGGGCTTTAAAACCTTGGCAACTGAATTTTCTTTACTGAATTCTGGAAAATTCAGTATTATGAATTAGATTCAAAAAAATTTTCATCTTATATCTTACATTAATTACATCATGAAATGCAGCACAAATTTAGATTTAAACTCTAATATATTTTCCAGCAGTAATTCTAACTGTAGCATCTCTCAAACCAAAGAAAACAGGCTTTTTAGATCTTAATGTATATTTTTAGTATAAATGTGAACTGATAACAATGAAATGCTCCAAAGGTAGCTACTTCACTAGAAGTATAATTTAGGGGTGTCATCCCAACTACTAATAACATTTTATAATTATTTTTCATTACAAACCAAGAGTTGTTCATTGTTCTAAGTAGAAATATATGAATAACTTTAGTCTGATAGATTTAAAAAAAAAAGTTTTGGCACCCTGTTAGTTTTGGCACCCTGTAACCTCTGTTTTTCCTTAAAGATTCTTGGACCAATCAATTTCTCCTTCCTCTAATTCTTCCATTGTCACTTTTTGTGGTAAATAATTGTTTGCTATTTTTGTCCAAGCAGCAAGTTATGATTAAATTTGCATGATAAACCACAATTGGAATCTCATTTTCAGTTTTGAATTGCAGGGCAGATGCAAAAAATAGCTTGCCAATTAAAAAGAAATTTGCAACATATGGCTCTCATAAACAAGCAAAGAGACTGATATGTAACAGTTTTCATGGTGATTTTTTAAAAAAATTAGACAATGCTCTCAGTATATTGTATTGTAATGACGTCCTATAATTCTGCTTCTGTAACAGAGGCTAGTGAATTTCTTTTACACCCTTACTCTTCATAATAGTTGTGTCATATCACTGCTGTAATGTGAGAAAGTTTGCAGGTTGTTGTTATTATTACAACCTAGAAAATTTAAAATCTCACTCCCATATTTGTCAGGTCCATTAAATTATATATTATTATGATGGAAGAATTTGGGATTCATAATTCATAATTATTTAATTATTTATATTATTTAATGATTAATTAATGAATTTGTAGATGGCCAATTACAGACAATGATGTGGCTTTAAAGAACTGAAAACAGCATAAAATATAAAATAACTCCAGAAATAAAAATTAGTTTCCAGTCAAAGAAACAATTTTCATCTGAAACTAAAATAAAGTATGAAATTTCTAAAAAATTGAGAACCCTTTCCAAACTTTATTGGAAGAACTGTTATTCCAGAAGTCAGATAAAGAACAAACTTTAATATCCTGTCTTGGTAAATATCTTGGTAAATTACAACTTTCTTGAAACCAAATGAAACTAATTTCCTGTCATCTTAAAATGGGCTAAAAATGTATCCATCCCTTTTTATTCTTGGATGAGAACCAAGCCAGCTAGAAAAGTCTACATAAGGATGTACATTATTCTTGGATAAGAACCAAGCCAGCTTGAAAAGTCTACATAAGGATGTACATAAGAAGAAGCTTCTTGGTGCCATTGAGATCTGAAGATAACAGAAGATTTGAAGGTACTAAATGACCTCACTTAGTGAGGCAAACACTGTTTAATCATTAACAAATCAATTCAATAGGCCCAAATTCCTATAAATTAACATGGATACAGATAGTCCTCATTCAATGACCCAAAAGACCTACAATTGGTCCTCATAGTTGTGGCTTTTGCATGTTATCCCATGATAACATGACTGCAATTCAGGCACTTGTCAACCATCTAGCAATTAAGATGCTCACAGCATCATGATTGTCATTTGTAACCTCAACTGCCAGCTTCCAACAAGCAAAGTCAATGGGGAAGCCAGCAGGATAGCACTTAGACTTATATACCATTTTACAGTGCTTTACAGCTCTCTCTAAGCAGTTTACAGAGTCAGCATATTGCCCCCAATGATCTGGATCCTCATTTTACTGACCTCAGAAGGATGGAAGGTTGAGTCAACCTTTGCCGGTGAGAATCAAATTGTCAAACTGGTGGCAGGCACATACACAGGGGGTGGGGCATATGAGGGGGTATGTGTGCATGCAAGGGGGTGGGGCACGTCCAGGCCATGTGTGCACGTGCAAGGGTGGGCACATGCACGGGGGCTGAGCACACATTATATTTTGGGGGTTTGAGCGAGTGTGCACGTATTCACGTACACTTTGGGCACTCGGTCCAGAAAAGATTACCTATCACTGAACTAGAAATTGGAACAACTCAAAACAAAAGAAAACTGGGATTGCAAATCAGGGACCATGATTGGAGAACCTATGGTTTGGAATTTGGTGTGATTATGTCTATTTGTGTGTAATGTAACTATATCAGTTAATGGCTTTTTTCTCTTGCTATCTTTTTGGCAGAAAGATGATAACTCTAGTGACCTTAAAGGAAAGGGAAGGTGCCTTACAAATCATTTGTGCCCCCTCCCTCCATGGAGGCTCCACTTTTGAAGAGTGAGAGGGGCTTGGAAGACAAGAATAATCTGTTGAGGCAGATTGCTATGAAGCCTAAATAAAATAGAAAGCCAATTTTAGTCTTCACAATGCTTCTCCAGTTTGAGGCAAGAAAAAATAGGAAAAGATAATCAAACAATCAGAAACCATGAAAACAAATAACAGCATGGTTTGTTCCATTTTTTAAATGCAGCATACGCAGTTGGCCCTGGATCTGTCCCTTAACTTTTTCTAATTGAAAAAGAGCGGGAGAGAGAAGACAGGAATTGTGAATGAACAAAGATAGAGTTGAGAAAGAGGAATAATAAAGGTTTGATTATTGTCATGACATAAACTTCAGACATGATAGCTTGGTATCACAGACTTAAAGCAGAAATAGAAAAGTATTTGCATTTGTTCAAGGCAGCCACCCAATGTTCTTCTAATTTTCCCTTCTCATTGTAACTTCTCTCTTTGTCAACTCTCATGCCATTCCAGAAGTAATTATCAATATTCTGGGGCATCTTAGTAAATGTAGAAGGAACTCCACTATATAAATGTACTTTTTGTAACAAGTATTAGCATTGTCTTCTTCCATAGTTTAGTTTAGTTTAGTTTAGTTTAGTTTAGTTTAGTTTAGTTTAGTTTAGTTTAGTTTAGTTTAGTTTAGTTTAGT
>WNWU01000001.1:29381639-29398238 GCA_012654045.1 Ptyas mucosa
GTTTAGTTTAGTTTAGTTTAGTTTAGTTTAGTTTAGTTTAGTTTAGTCTAGTTTAGTCTTTCAATCTTTCAAATTATTCTGCAAATTCTGGCATTTCTCCAAATTTTAGCAAGCTCAAAGCTTGCAAAAACCTTTGAGCCAAGAATGGCTAGGTAATGCATGATCAGGAAAAGTGGACTTAATTTTAATTGATTTGAAGATCATACAGGACTATCTTAACTTTCATATCTGTATTTTATAATACATAAATTAGTACTTAGATAATTGCTTTCTGCTGATGAATGAGCAAAATAAAAGATTCAGGATTAATATCTTACAATAAACACGGCATGACATTTAGTGCCTCTTGATGATGAGACCAGAAATAGATTGGTAGAAATTTCCCATGAAGTTAATAATATTTTTCTCCTTCCTTTTCTATTTTGAAAAACACTCAGCCTGAAACAAAAGGCATAGAAGAAAAGCAGATTCTGTACAAGATGGTTCTGAAGGAGAACTTTAAGTCTGAGTGAGCCAATGTCCTGAATCAACTACTCTTAAACATGCAGAAACAACAAGTGTTTAACATCTCATTCTTCTCCACATTGTTACCTAGAGACCTCTGCAGAAACAACACCTTCATAATTTGACATGTCACATCATTATTTATGGCACATTTTAAAAAGCAGAAATGCTCCTATCTTTCTTGATGAAACTGGTCAATAGTCCCAAAACAGTAACTACAATATGGTGTTGAAGACTAATTTTTTCCCTGTGACATTGTGACCTATAATTTAGGTTCACCCACTGTTGAATGACAACAATTTGATAGCTTCAGTCCTTTCCAACTTCACTTCACTTACTGACATCTAAGGGCTGTTCAAGGGCTGTTCAGCTCCAATCAGTTCATTACAAAAAATATTTTCTCAAATTTATGTAACTTTTTACCTTTATGTAACTTTGATCTAAGGCTGCCTACTAGTCATCAGGATCAGTAGTGGGAGGAAAGACTGAAAACAAAACAAAACAAAATTCCAGTGGAATGAATCTATCAAAGCATTGAAATGAACATGCAAATAAAAAGATGAAGAAATGTAGAAAATGTCACGGAACATTTATATTGTGTTTGAGATTTTGGGGATTCATAAGGATTACATAAACAGCTGCAGATATTATAAATTCCAAACAGAAACAATCTCTCTCATTCCTGCTCTCTCTTTCCAGGTTCATCATCTGGAAATTAATTCTGAAGGACCTTATACCTCAAGAATGTACAAGGATCATCAAATATGATTAAGAAAACACTCTCAGAGGATACAAGCTTATATTCATCAAATATGACCTTTGTTCTCTTTAGGCCGAGTATTTTAGATCCACTGAGTCAACAAGGTTACACAAGTTTATGGCCAAGACCAGATGCTCAAAGGCCCTGTAAACCCAAATCACACTCTTTTTCATCTTCAGACCACAAATGATGACCTGATAAACTGCTGAGCAAAGTATTGAAAAATGTCACCATCTGACCCTGGCTCAAAACTTTTTATTACTTGTACTATCCAACATAACTGATCACTAACTTTTATGAAATCTTATTGTAGATTCATTATATATCTGCTACGTGCTATTCTATTTTATAAGCAACACCTTTATAAGCCATTTTAGTTCATTAGTGTTTACATTTCATAATGAATAAAGATATAAATGCAATTTCCAAGGAGCAATATACTGTATATTGCTGCAGAGTAACATGTACAACCGTACGTTATAATATGAAGTAAATCAGCTATGTGATCCTCTAAACAGGGGCATCTGCAGGAGATGGGAAGTGGGCAGTGGTGGGATTCAAATAATTTAACAACTGGTTCTCTGCCCTAATGATTTCTTCCGACAACCAGTTCACCAAACTGCTCAGAAAATTAACAACCGGTTCTCCTGAAGTGGTGCAAACTGGCTGAATCCCACCACTGGAAGTGGGGTGAGCGAGGAGGGCAAAAAATGTAAAAGCAACTTTACACTGTTGTAAGGTAAGCCCTGCCTCTTTTGTATACAGGTTCTGATTTTGTATGCATATAACAAAGGGAAAGCTTGTGAGATGACGTTCATTCTGTTGAAAGCAAGAAGTTCTGTGGGTACTTATACTTCTATTCATTCTATCTCCTTTCCGGCAATAGTTGTTAGCGATAGTAATGGTGATGATATCTCCACCAATACTGTAGTCAGGATTTCATAGCCAGTTCCATGTTTGGATTTTGGATTCATAGTATGCCTGACCACACAACCAAGGATTCAGAAGACAAATGTCTAACCCAAGGTTGAATGTCTCTTTTCACAAAGAAAAAGTCCCATGTAACAAGTAATGCAAGGAAGCAAGAATTTCAATTAGGGATTTTTAATGCTAATCTGAGGTAAGTACACAAGCTTGGAAATGAAAAAAAAAATAAACACAGTCTTTTTTACTTAATTTTCCCCAGAACTTTTACCACCTGGGCTGAGTTGTCATTTTTGGCATAACCTTTCAACAGGGTCACCTTCAATTTTGCCATAGAATTTCAAAAGGTAAGAAGCTGGAAGTCAAGAGTTTATATCAGCTTCCTGGAGAAAGAAGAGCTAAGATATGTAAGTGAAAAGAGTCTTCAGGGTGCAAATTAATACTGTGTAAGTAGTTATGTTAACTCAGCATCAGAACCAATTTATTGTTTAGTCCTTGGCAATAGTTGTAGCATGCAACTTTCCTCCTCTTCAATCTCCTCCTTTCAATCACAGATTCTTCTACTTTTGATAATTTGAGGAAGTCTGAGATTTTCCTTTCTTTTTCTTTTTCACTCTTTAATCCATCCCAAAAGTTGACCTCTGATTGTTAGCACATATACCAGAGGTGCGTTTCAGCACTTCTGAACAGTTCTGGAGAACCGGTAGTGGAAATTTTGAGAAGTTCAGAGAACCAGTAGTAAAAATTCTGACTGGCCCCACCCCCATATATTCTCTGCCTCCCAAGTCCCAGCTGATCAGGAGGAAATGGGGATTTTGCAGTAACGTTCCCCTGGAGTGGGGTGGGAATGGAGATTTTTACAGTATCCTTCCCCTGCCCTGCCCACCAAGACATGCCACACCCACCAAGCCACGTTCACAGAACCAATAATAAAAAATTTTGAAACCCACTACTGACGTATACATCTAGCTCTATATACAAATGAAAACCCTCTCCCTGTAGATCTGATAGGCCCTCAGCCTTCTATCCTTTCAGAGAGCACTAAAGATCTGGCTCATCTCATTAGGCACTGGGTTAAGGTGAAGCCGGGCTTCCTTTGCATCCAGAAGTGATATTTTATTTTCTGTTCTGTTTAAATTTATAATTGTACTTTTATATTATTTCATTGGTTGTACATTTCTCAGAGTAGGTTTTAAGATGGGCAGCTATACAAATGTTTTAAATAAAATATTTGGGAAGATTTAAAGGATATGAGTCATGGTGGGGCAGTGATTAGAATGCAGTGGTTAGAACTTAGTACCGCAGGGCTAACTCACTGCTCACTCCAGGAGTTCGATTCTGAGCGGCGCAAGGTTGACTCAGCCTTGCATCCTTCCAAGGTTAGTAAAATGAGGACCCAGATTGTTGGGGGCAATATGTTGACTCTGTAAAGAGTCAGATAGGGCTGTAAAGCATTGTGAAGTGGTATATAAGTCTAAGTGTTACTGCTATTGCTATTTACATCAGATACTTGGTGATCTCCTTATCTTTACACCTGCTCCCTGAGCCAGCAGTACTGTACATAGTCCTCCAACCTGAAGTCTAAAGAAAACAAGTCATCCTAATTTATGAAAAGGAACTGGATTGCTGACTGTTCTCAAAATGGAAAATGGCATTAACAGTGATTGTCCTTGAACCTTTGCAATGACCATCTATGTAAAGGAGCTGTAGTTTTTAATTAATCGATCTTTCTTCCTCATAAAAGTCTAGATGCAAGAGTGTGATCACTGTGTTTGTTAAATCTTATCACTTGCTGCATTTGTGAAATAATTTAGTAGGAATACATATTTATAGCATTTATAACACATAGATTAAAAAAAAACCAGGCATAGAGTTTGTTTTTCATTGAATTTGCTTGTTTATTCAAGTTATAATGCTGCCTATCTCAAATGCCACGACCCTGGCAACTAACAATGGTTAAAAACAGGATATAAACCATTTCAGCAGTTGAGAAAAGAAAAACAAAACCAAAAACAATTCGCACAGGCATTATACATGCTCAACCTCACATCCAGGGACCCGGGGTCTCACAACTTTTTCTATATAACTGTGCTGTGTATTCAACTTCCTGAAATAATTGAAGTGAAGTTAGTAGTGGCACTTAACCCAATCAACTTTGGTTTTTCAATACCGAAAGCCACTCACTGCATTTCAAAAATGAAAATATTTTAGTTGTGATTCAGTGTAACTTCTCACCATTTTTCTTTCAACTAATGGAAAAATAATTTATAACAATCCTAGTGAATTTTGCCAGCTTTAAGTAGCTTCCCCCCCTTCTGTTTTTGAAATATTCTATAATGAAATTAATTATTTGTAAAGCCAGAACAGAATAAACATGACGTGATCAGCCCAAATAAATTATATTTAAAGGTAAAGGTTCCCCTTGCACATATGTGCTAGTCGTTCCCGACTCTAGGGGGTGGTGCTCACCTCCGTTTCAAAGCCGAAGATCCAGCGCTGTCTGAAGACGTCTCCATGGTCATGTGGCCGGCATGACTAAATGCCAAAGGCGCATGGAACGCTGTTACCTTCCCATCAAAGGTGGTCCCTATTTTTCTACCCTATTTTTTATGTGCTTTTGAACTGCTAAGTTGGCAGAAGCTGGGACAAGTAACAGGAGCTTACCCTATTACGCGGCACTAGGGATTCGAACCACTGAACTGCTGACCTTTTGATTGACAAGCTTAGCATCTTAGCCACTGAGCCATCGTGTCTCTGTAAATTATGTTTAAGCCATGCTAATTTCAATTTATTTATTTATTTATTTATTTCATGTATTTATATGCCGCCTTTCTCCCAAAGGACTCAGGGCGGCGTACACAAGTTAAAAACATGCAACAATAAAAACCCCTTTTAAAATCAAATTAAATAATAAATAATAAAACCCAGAATCATAGTCAGCCCATTTGCTTGAACAGCCAAGTCTTCATTTGCTTACATTTCTATAGGTTTAAATATGCCCTTTTAATGCAGTAGACTAAATCTGCTTGACTTTAGTTGGATTATGTCACTATTAGACTCTACTTACTTCTAGACCTGACCTTCTAAATTGCATACACATATACATACAGATTGAACAATCAGTTTTTCAAACTTTTTTATTTAACTATTAATCATTTTATGATTGAGCCTAATGTTGAGATGTCCTACTTTGGAGAAAGTGGATTTTGTCTTCTGGTATTCACAAATTGTAGCCTTGATCTGAAATGACAGCACTTTATTAATGCTGTGGGTGTAGAATTGCTTGCCATCTGTTCATCTATATGCAACTTCAAAGCTAATACTGTACAATCAACAAATCCTAGTTAACAGTTTTATGATTGCAACCTTCCTAGGTTGAACTTACATAAAAAGGATTCAGATGATTTGATGAAGGAGGGCAGTGGCAGCGGGAGAACAAACAAGTATTTAGGAGAGTTCATTAGAATTAAAAGTAGCTACTATATGCTGAAAAAGATTTTGTGTAGTCCTTCCCTGCCATTGCCTTAATTAATATATAGTAAAATAACTGAAGCTATACACCATATTTCCTTTAAAAGATGAGCTTGATTTTAAATACCCTTCCCATGCAGATTAGACTCACCACATTATTATATTCTCAGTGAATATGTACAATATTTCAAATTTAAGAATATTATTTGGGGCACAAAATTATTGAGAATATCTTAGTCCTTCTGAAAACTATGATGTGAGAACAAACAGCCAGGTATTTAAGTTAAGCTTATCTCCTAATGACTGTTATCAATAGAGATTTTATTTGCCCTTGTCTTTTAACGTATTTTTTCAACTTTCTAATCTATAACCTGGGGATTTTCATATGGCCTTCCATTCAAGGATCCAATTCTACTTAATATTTCAAAGACTAGCCCAGATTAGAAGCCCAGATAGATGCCACAGCTTTCTTTGGAAGAAAAGTAAGTTTTATCTACCATTTCACATTACCGTATATTTTCCTTTGAATTTTCACTTGCACCACCTTGGTTTTGTAAGAAGGATATGAATTAAGTCACTTTATAGTTAAAAGTGGCTTTTCAAAGCTGGACTCCTTTATATTCAATCTTGCTTGAGACTTGGTAAGAATTTTCAAAGAAATGGACATAGCATAGTTGATCTCAGATGAATAAGCAGGAAAAGGATGAACAGGTCCATTAGGATATTTAAATACTTCCTTGAATTCTAGCTGTTAACCTAATAACTTTTGTTTTATAGTCAGATGAACTGGCATGGACCATAGAATATTTAATAAGCTTATATTCTCAGGTCATAAAATGTTTATCTGTCAAGTATTTATATCATTATATATTTTTGGACGCAGGTAACTTAAGTAAAACCTCTTTCCTGATTTTTCTGTGCCCTGTTTGATCTCATTGTTGCACCAAAATTCATTTTCTGTCACTTTCAAAAGTCATTTACAGTATCAAAAAAGCCATCCTACATTTAAACATTAAACAAATACACATATTAAAAATATTCGTCCAAACTTTTAATTTCTCTGTGGGTTTTTTTTAATTTCCTAACATTCTTGACAAACCTGTTTATATCTCTTTGGAACTATAAATAATGGTTTTATTGTTTTTACAGTTTCAAATACAGTTTATAAGAAAACAGTTTATTAAAAATTCTAAACAGCATTTCTTTGCCTCCTGGTGCAACTGTTTTCTGATGTATGCTGCCACTTCACAGACAATGCTTGAATTAGACACTGGAGGGAAGTGCGGCACACTGAAAAATAATGTTATAGAATTTCATGCTATTTTTTTTAACTCTGTGGAAGAGATAGAATGGGGAGAGATTGTGGTTTAGACAACATGTAGTTTATTTTAATTTATTTTTATTTCAGTTGTAGATCAACATAAAACAAATAACTTTATAATCAATTCAAAAGTAGAAGAAGTAAAATATTGTATTAGTAAAATAACATAAGATTACCATCTTACAGTAAATATAATATATCACTACAGTATAGTATAGTATAGTATAATATAATATAATACTGTATAGTACAGTATGCATACTGTATAGTATATCACTGTACTAAAATATAAAATATAACAACAATTTATAACATTGCAATCTGAAATATGAAGACTATACATAGTTAAGATAGATAACTATAGATAAATACTAAGATCTACAAGACATTATACCAATATACAGTAAAGCCATCCAAATTTGTAGCAAGCCTAATGATTTCTACAACACTACTAGAATTAGGGAGGGATTATTGCAGTCATAATCCAACCAATTAGAAGCAAGATAAATATAAATTAAATACAATGCAGCTAGAATAGTATAAAGAGAAGGGAACCACATTGCGTCAAAGATGCTTTGGCCTGAATCAATTCACCAGGGGAAAATCCACAATACTCTAGGGTGGCACCAAGTAGTTTCCATCAAGAAGTCAGTAATTTGTCTCGAAGAGTAAAACAACAACAAAGCTTGAATTAAAATTAGTTTGAACCAGTAGCTACCATGAGCTATTTGGCCATAGGCTTCAGATGAAACCATTCCAACCTCATCCCAAAGGGTTGATTTAAGGCTACAACATGGGTATTTAGGGATATAACACCAAAAACAAGCTACACAGATCACTATGAGGTCTACAAGACTTTGGAAATCCAATTATTCTGAATATAGATTACTATAATACCATAGGAGCCCAAACACTACAGTTTAGCATAGTTCTGTATTGCAAAAATCCAGAAGACCATGAGATGTTAACAAAGGAAACGAATATTTATTTATTTATTCATTTATTCATATCAATATCCTGTATTCATAATCATGTTTATACTTATATCTGTTATCTTATACACGTTTGACAAATAAATAAATAAATTAAATAAATATTTTGTAGAAAACTAGGAAAATACCAACACTAGTGCTAGAAAAGTAAGGATAAAAGCAATGGATGAACATTTATTACTGAAAAGAATTCACAACCAATTTACCCAAAGTGGAATGGGCTGAGATTTCATCAAGACTGGCATACAAGAAGAAAAAGAAAAATGTGTATGCACACTTAATATGTTAAATATAATGTTCCGATTTGCTGTCTAAACAGTAACATGAGATATCATTTGAAACATTTGGGGGATGGGGTGGTGAAATTATTCAGTCCAGCAAAGCCCAACAATAGTGACATTTTGCAAGTCAAAACTAATAGCATCTTTGAAAGAAAAATCATGCTGCAGAAAAACCAGTTATAATACAATGCACTAATAAAAGATGGTTTAATAAAAAGAAATCTGTGGAATTGCAAGGGAAGAACAACAGTAACCAAAGATAAAATTAATTATGTCAGCAATGGCAATGCAGTGTCTTCAACAGTGGGATTCACAAGGTTGGGGGGTGTCAATCAGCAAAATGTTACATATGATAAGTAGAATGTTTTCTTTACATTGCCACCATTCACCTCAGCTCCGCCTTAATTGTAAACAGTGCAAAAGTGTCAGGATTTCAAGTATGAGTATAAGCTGCATAGGAAGATTAGTCAAAGCACTTGATTGGGATTTTTAAAAAGGTATGAAATCTGGACTATTTACTTTTTTATTGATACAATTTACATCAGGTAGTTCCCACGCAATGGTCCTTCTCTGTGGAGCCCGACTTACGGAACATTATCTTCCTGAAATAAGATTGGCTCCATTACTGTTCTGTAAATCCCTTAAAATGTGGCTTTTCGTGAGGCTTGAGGGTCTCAGGGGACCACTGATATTTTAAGATGATGCCATCATTGTAAATAGTATTTTGGGGGTTTGTATATTTTTAACAGACTGATTTATATTTTAATAATTATTGTTTTAAAATATTTTATTTAATTATTGTACATCATCCTGAGTCACTTCTTTTGAGATGGACAACCATATATATTTGATAAATATATCCAAACTGGTTGTTGCCTAATGGATATAGCAGCTCTGAATTCAGTCTATGTTACAGATGAAGAAAAAAATATGATTGCTTGGAAGGAGTCAATGTAAGGAGTCAATGTAAGCAAAATACATTGAGTAGAGAATGTGTTTCCTATTGAAATTCAATAATTTTGGATGAACATTGGAGGAACAAATAATATTGATCACAATTAAGCCAAGCCAAGCCTGTGCCTTTATTGGTCTCCTGAAAAAAAAAATGAAAATGGGAATAGAATAACAACTGTAGCTACAAATGAATTATAACTGTAGCAGAAGAGAGTTGTATGTTGGATTCATCTATGCAAACTGTCTGGGTGAAATACTGTGATACGGAAAGTACAATATTATTTATCAACTCCACTGATCAATTTAGTTCAGGCAAATTAATGTATATGTGTGTGTATATATATAAAGGCAAGATAAATGCTTTATTTGTGGTTACTACTTTCAAATGTAAAACTGTGCCAGAAGGTTTATGTCTAGAGCAAAACTGATAAAAGCAAACTCTATTTAAAAGAACAGGAAATGGAAGAATGACTGGTCTTGCTAGTAGACGTTGTTCAGAAAAAAATGCAGCCTTGCCACTTTAAGAAATAATCTGGAGTAGTGCCTTCATATTACAGCAGTGATAGAAGTTGGATTAATGCCATTGTATCACAATGTTATTAGAACTCAGACATATGAAACCTTTCTTTTGTATAGAGATTGTTCAGGCAAAATTCTCCTTCATTGTGTTGTATAGACTGGGAAAGAGACATGTTCTGTGAGGTGCTATTGACTTCTTCAGTGGAAAAATCAATCAGCCTGAATGCTGTGGGATGTTACATGACATGCTGATGGAGACACACTGACACATGGGAAGAACGTGATGATCTAAACAAGAAGTCAATATAAAATAAAAGCAAAATTCATTTACCATCTGTTGTTTTCGAATGTAGAAGAACATACAAATAGGAAATTGTTATATGAAGGATCCCTTAAATATTCACAATCTAGCAACTAATCTAATCAGATAATATAAAGGAATTATAATCCAAGTAGACCAGTCTTCTCCAAACTTGTTGTCTCTCCCTCATGTATCTGTAATCCCTATAATCCCCAACAAAATGTCCTTTAGCTACCAAAAATTAATATTGGATTATCTGTAATTTGTAACACTTAAAAAAGGAGATATGCTGGAAAAGGTTATTCTAGGTAAGGTTGTCATTTTCTTGGAGAATCAACATAAGCGTGTCTTCAGTTACTAAATATTGTGATTTACATTTATGGATATAAAACTTCTGTACCTGCACATTAAAACATGTTTTCAGATCTTGAAATGTATAATTCTTTAATCAAACAATTTAATTGACTGTAACAAACAATCAGCCATACTTCATAAATCCTTTCCATGTATATTAGATTCCAATATTTCCAGTACTTAATGATAAAATGTTAGCTGTAAAAATCAATTAATGCAATTAATGTTTTTAAAATATTAATTTAATGTAATGTTATTATATATGAATATGTGAAAATAATATTTTACATATAATCACAAATAACTCCATCCACATATATATTAATTTAAAAACTATTATGTACTTCTGCCTGAGAAGTCCATGGCCATAAAAATATTGTTATCCTAAATAAATTCAATTTATTCAGCACCCTAAACTATTTCAAAGGTATTGTAAAAGTATGTGTGACAGAACCAGTCACAACAAAATCGGTCACAATGTATATGTTGGTTTACTGTCAGCAGGTATTTATTGTTTTGGGTTGCTTCAAATCTTCTTTTAGAAGACATTGGTTGCTAAATGGAGCACTAGAATGGGGCAAAACCCTAACATGGTGGAATAAAACATCAAAAAAAAAAAAAAAGAACAATTGGTGATTTTTAAGAGCGGTGGCATCATGATTTTCAGGGGGAGGGTTTATAGTTTTCTCTCAGAAATATTTTAGTTACTACATTTTTAAAGGGCTACAAAAAAGTTGGATTTGATATAATAAAATGATAGAAAAGTAGTGTATGTTTTGGATAACAACCAAACCTAACAAACATTGCTTTAATTGTTTACATTACCAATTCATCCCCCACCCCACCAAATTAAACAAAATAAACAAGGAAATTTTCTTCAGATTGGACTTTCAGCTGGTCTCTGATCAAAATGAAATCCTCTAAGCTAATCTTTAGCTGGGACTGACACAAAGTTATTTGATCTACTATTTTTGTGAAAAATGGGAAGCAGAAGTCCATCTTTCACTTCCACTCCAGTTTTAAATCCATTTACTTTCTGCACATCTCAAACACCTCACTGCCAATGCAGCTTCTACTTCCTTGATGTGTTTGCTTTCCTTCAATATACTTGTATGTCTTTCGCTTGTTTTCATTAGCTATTCAGGCTATAATATATGTAGATAGCAGCAGTATACAATAACAACTGTCTGCATTGCTGCCCATTTTGACATCATACCCTAAAGCAATACTCACTTTCAGCTTTTCTAAAGGAACACATTTCCTTTCAACCATGAAGTGACAATAACATAAACATATCTTGCATATGTAATTGGTTTGATATATAGCTGCAACTCCCCCCTCTTCAGATTGACAAATAAGGCATAAGTACGGATACACACAGCATTTAGTTAGGTTAAATGATTTTGAGTCTCCCTTTCACCCTCAAAGTAGAATGAATGTAATTATGCCCTGATTTATGCATATCAGCAGGTGGGAATCCATGCAGTGATCCTCAAGCAGCATCAAATCCCTAAAGTAATGCAAATATTCTGGTTACTTCTACCTGGCTGCAATGAATTTAAAAAAAGGGGGGAGAGTGGATGCAAAGCCCATCAGCCACTGAAAGCCAGTTCCACGAAGTTCTTCTCTCAATTCTGTTGTGAGAGCAGTCGTATGTATAAGTTGTGGAAGCTTCATAATTGGAAGCTTTCAAGAAGAGACTGGACTGCCATCTGTCAGAAATGGTGTAGGGCAGTGGTGGGTTGCCCCTGGTTTGGACCGGTTCTATAGAACCAGTAGTAAAACTGGCGGAAGGCTCTGCCCACTGACCCCAACTTCATCAGAACGCTTCTGCTCATGCCCTGTTGTGAACAGTAGTAAAGGTAGATAGAACCCACCACTAGTGTAGGGTCTCCTGCTTGGGCGGGGTTGGACTAGATGACCTACAAAGTCCCTTCCAACTCTGTTAATCTGTTAATCTGTATTAACATTACTATGATTTGAATTGGGCTTTCTGTTTGTTTTCATTTTGAAACTATAGATGGCCACCAAATAACATTTAATTAAAAGAATTAAACATATTGGTCAATAAAGATAGGATTAAAAATTATAAAAGGTCATAAAGTCAGGTACCCTGACCATTACCCTGACCTGAATCAAATATGTCAGGGGTTATGGTGATTGTCATTCACCCAGAATGTTCTTTCTTTCTTAGGGTCTGCAAATAAAGGGCCATTAAAATGCTCTAAAATTGTCCCATTGTGTTTTTAATTAAACAAAAAGCTGCAATAATGAAGCAAAGATATATTATTATGAATTTATATCTATTGTTGTTGTTGGGAAAAATTTACTGTTATAAATTGAAAAATGCGACAAAATGAAGCAGTGATCTGTTTTCAGCTTGAAGTACCAAAATGGCTAAAGGAAATGATAGGCAGACCTCAATTCAGATATCATGAATATGTACTGATCAGAGAAGTGCTCTTGACTGAGTTATCCAACCTTCCCCTTTTAAGAGCCTGAGAAGAACATACTTAGCATTTTCTCATTAAGTTGAGAAATACAAAGTAGTCAAACAGCGAGCCTATTTTTCAAACAACCATTCAATTTTTTTCCTGCCTGCAGTTTCAGTGCATTCGCTGTGATAATAAAGCTATTCATTATTTTTAAATAATAAATGAGCAAACAAATCAACTACACTCACTAATATGAGGATGATTTCCTGATTCAGAAATTTAAAATTGGAACAGTTGGGGAGAGAGAATAGTTCTTGTATACAGCATTTAATTCAATATTTAATCAGTTCATTGCAAAATATAAATAGTAAATGGGGAATAACTGATTTGAGTAAATATTTCAGATTATTTTATTTTTATATTCTGCTTTTCCTCATCATGCATCATAGAATGTATGGCTTGGAAGATATTTTGGAGATCGTCTATTTCAGGGGTGTCAAACTCACGGCCCGCGGGCCAGATGCATCACATGCTGGTCCTGCCCCCACCCAGTTTAGCGAAGGGAAAAAAGTTCTGATACGTCACGTGATGATGCTGTGATGACACGAGTTTGACACCCCTGATCTACTTCAACCCATTGCCAGCATTCTGCCACTAGAAGAATCCCCTGCCAATGCATTTTGACTATCCACCCGTCATTAAAGAACTTCAGTGTAGAAAGTCCATCATTTTGCAAGGCATTCAGTTCCATTACTGAACAGCTCATACAATTAGGAAAATTTTATGAGGTCCAATCAAAATCAACTTTCTTGTAATTTAAACCCACTGATTTCTGTCCTCTGTTCTAGAACAAGTCTGAACAACTCTGCTCTGTCTTCTCTATAACAGCTATGTAGATATTTGAAGACAATTATTATATAATTTGAGTAGAATAGATATGATGAAAAAATGCTGGGAGACAAACATATCTTAGATGCCAAACTTTAATTATGAATATAGCATCAGAATAGAGTTTGTAATTAACCATTTAGTATGCCATATCAATATTCATCAATGATAGTCATAGACTTGGCAGGGTCTGTTAGTATCTAGAAAAAAGAAGCATTTCCCCATGCTGTTGCTTAGCTCTGAAGTAAGTAATGAATAATGAAACTGTGCTATTCCCATGAAGAAATGCACAAATAGGGACAACACATTTTCATCGTGTATATTGGGTATTGAAATGTCTGCAAGGAAACAACCAAGCTCAGAGTGCACCAAGGATCCTCATTTCAAACCTGGGCTACAAATATTTTCCTTTATTGGTGGTGTATATCATTTATTTATTTTCAGGTCAAACTCTTATTCAAACTAGAAAGTTTAAATGCTCAAATGTCTTATTTTTAAAAAAGTGATGCAAATAAGCTGCTGTTGTTAAATACTAAGATGCAAATCGGGAACTTTAATCAAATGATTAATCTTTATAGTAATCTTTGGAAATTGACATATTATAGAAAGAAGAAAGGAAGTTATTTCATTACATAGACTGCAGATTCTTCAGTTTGTAACCCATAGAGAAAATCACCCTTCTATTAATAAATGTAGTATTTATCTGAGTATCTGAGTATTAGATAAGCATTTGAGGGCTGAGTACTTGTCTGATAGTAAGCCTAAACATTTTACTGCATTTACTTTTGAGGAATCATTATTTACGACCGCGTTGCCAAGGCTTACAACTTAACCTTATAATCAACTCAAGGGATTGTTATAACAGATACTTTTAAATTCATGGCAGTAAAAACTATCTTTCCATCCAAAATTATTGTCACAAAGGGAAACATTTCAAACAGTTAAAAACCCTTACTCCTCAACTGTTCTAGGGTCAATTTTGCAGCACATTTGCTGATCAGCAGTCTAATGCCAACATTTATTATGTAAAAGAAACAATGTTCTTAGATTAAACATTTAATTTTGAATATCTTAGAATATCAGGAACTCCCATTAAAATGAAAGTGAATAGAGGTTGAATTTTGGTCAAGTGTATTAAAATAAGAGTTTAAAGAGAGCCAATGAAGTGGCACTCATTTTGGTTATTAGAATTTTTTCTCCCTGCATATTTTTTTAAATTCAAGATTTACATAAGATGCAAACAAATAAAACAGTAGAAAAATGTAATAAATAAATAATAATCCATGACATTTGTTACTTGATCTGTAAATAATTGCAAGCATTCATATTTTATAGCTCTATGGTATTACAAATTTTCTAGATGTTTCTCTGCTTTATAATTGATAAATCAAGCAAACTTGAGTCCTCATAATTTTTTTTTTAAATCAGTCTATCAAATTACATGTGAGAGTTTGGCAGGAGAGTGAGAAAGAAATGGAAGAGGTAGCAGCATGTGAATCGGCCGATAACTCACCTCACTGAAGGTAACTCAGCCAAGGTGAGGGGAATTCTTAGAAAAAAAAAACATGGCAAAGTATCCAAGTATTTGCTTTAAGTATTGTAAATGAAATGTGGAAATTCTTTTTATGAGGTCTAAGATTCCATAGTTAGGCAAGCATTAAAAATATCTTAATATATGTATTTCTTGCTTCCTTGGTTGTGTCTAGCTGTGTGGGCTTTGAGAGAAAGCTGTGACTGAAAGCAAAATACTATGAGTATGTCAAACCATACAAAATAGAGAAGATCAAGTTCATCCTTTCTCCTGCTTCTTTCTGTGAACAGAGTACACAAAATTCCTCTATATATCCAGTTTTGTCTATATCTACCAAGTTCAGAATGCAACTGATTAAAATACAGAGACCAATACAACAACTGGATCATTCCTCAAGTAATAGCAGCTGTTGAGAAATTGTGGCGGAAGTTTTTTGGATGGGGGGAGGGTTTGACATCTTTTGTCTGATTTGTACCCCCCCATCATAATTGAGTTTGATACTCCCAGCACAACACTCAAAGATAAAGGCAGCTTTTTGATTGCAGCTGGTCATGGAGTTCTGCTGTGTAGAAAATCAGATTTTCCAGCTTTTTTTTTTTTTACAAAGAGAGCACCAGCAGCTCACACTGTTGTCTTTAACAAGTAAGCAGGCCAGTACCATAGCAACATCAGGTAACTCTTTTTAAAGCTAATTACCTAATTTGTGCTTTTCACTGCTCTCATAGACTCTTTCAAATTATAGTAAAACTGATTGCAGTCTCCACAGTAGGAGGTCATAGTGCCTTAAGTTCTAGCTGCCTGTGACAGTGATCTTTGCCTGTTCTTCTCTCTAACTTCTCCATAAACTGCTAAAGAGAAAAGAGCAAGTCAGCATCTCTGTGTTACAGAATTTAATACAAAGATGCCCAACAGACCAAAAGCATACTTTTCCTCTTGCGCTTTCACAGAGATGAAAAACTACAAAACTGCTCTGGAATAAGGATGAGGTTATATTGCCTGTCAGATGAAAGACTTCATCCAGGCAGGTAGAGATGTTGCAGAAAAGAAATTCAGTCTTATGTTGTAACCATAGCAGTTGCAATAGCTTGTCAGGAGCCACTAGTGTTAGATACAGTAGTTGTAGCTTTCATAATATGTATAGTATTACTGCATGTGGGTTTAAGATAACATATACTTCTAAGATTATAATAGGGGACACGTGAGGAACGAACAAATAATTGTCATGAGCCCATTTTGGGCAAATGGGTCAGTTCCAAAGTGTGAGTGAAGTGCATGTGTATGTGAGCATTTCCACATATGTAGGAATAGAATAGAATAGAATAGAATAGAATAGAATAGAATAGAATAGAATAGAATAGAATAGA
>WNWU01000001.1:29398248-29446827 GCA_012654045.1 Ptyas mucosa
TAGAATAGAATAGAATAGAATAGAATAGAATTCTTTATTGGTCAAGTGTGATTGAACACCCAAAGAATTTGTCTTGGTGCATACGCTCGCAGAGTACATAAAAGAAAAGATGCATTCGTCAAGAATCATAAGGTACAACACTTATTGATAGTCATAGGGAAACAGTCAATATAAATACCAGCAACAAGGTTACAGTAATAAGTCATAAGTGGGAGGAAATGAGTAATAGAAACGATGAGAAGATTAATAGTAATGCCGACTTAGTAACTAGTTTAACAATGTTGAGGGAATTATTTGTTTAGCAGTTTAGCAGTTTAGGAGTGAGTCTTGATGTTATGATGGCTACCTATCTTGCTTCAAATCACTTTCTAATGTCCTTTATGTGTTGGCTAAATGACAGTCAGTATTTCTTATCACATAAAAGGCATATCCTCCCCTAGGCTTGAAAGTGCCTCCCTGCTGATATAGGCCTGCCTATAAACTGTCAGTGGTTCGGGCCAGCTGCCCTGAAATGACAATAAGTGTAAGATTTTTTTTTTTATCCTACCTTCATTTGTGTCTGTACATTATCACTCGGCCTTTGCATAGTGTTTGGAATTGTTGGATGCCTTTGATCTTCCTCCCTGAGCTATGCAATGTGTAGCAGCAAAAGCAATACAAATGGCCAGTTTTGCTAAAGCATGCCCAATTGATTGCAATGGATCAAGGATCACTAATGGGTATGAGTCCAGATTTGATTTTCTCTAAAAGAGGAGAAGGAGGAAGTTGAGGAAGACACAGAACTGTGAAAGCAGCAGGCATCCCAAAAGTTGTATCTGCAAGACTTTCCTTTAGACAGAGCATTAACCAGTCAGTAGGTTTTGCCTATTCTTACAATTCATTTCATACGCAATCTCCTTTTTCTTACAATAGTAAAAATCCTACCTCTCCAGACATTGCTTAGATCAGATGTTTGCTCATGAATCCTTGTGTACTTTCAACTTCCAACATAACCTGTATAAGTGGTTCTTTTTCCTCCACTGTTTTTATTCACTGGGGCCCCTAAAACAGTGGGACAACTCTTGGGATCATATTTTACATCAGCTTGAGTGTCTTGAATGAAAAGAGTCCTGAGTCTAATAGGGATCTATGCAGTGGTGGGATTCAAGTAATTTAACAACCGATTCTCTGCCCTAATGATTTCTTCCAACAACCAATTTGCCAAACTGCTCAGAAAGTTAACAACCGGTTCTCCCGAACTGGTGCAAACTGGCTGAATCCCACCACTGGATCTATGTAGCAGGTGTGTCTTGCCAGTATAATAGCTGTTCCTTCTGTTAGTGGCCTTCTAGCCAATATATTTGACACAGCCTGCTTTTATAAAATCTGTCCTTCAAGTTCTGAACAGTTGCCTTAACCTGTGAACACGAGCTCAACTTTTTTTCCATTCTTCTCCTGGCATTTTTACATTTATTTATTTATTAGAATTTATTTTGGTGGAGACAGATTTCACTTTTTCTTTATTATTCTGAAAAGGAAAAAGAACCAGTTGAATATTGTGGTAAAGGTGTCATACTAAGGAGACTAGGATCTAATTGTCCCTTAGGCCTAGAAGTCAGTTGAGTGACTTTGGACAGAAATCTGTCTCAGCAAAATCCATTTTATAGGCTGTTGTGGAGAAGATAAGATGAGAGAACATTGTAAAAAAAAAAGAGGGGGAAATATAAGTCAAATAATTCTTCTATTGTTGTGTTGGAATTGACTGGACACACAAGTAGCCATAATTCTGCAATCTCCTAATGGTTATCCATACTTCCAATATGGAAAAAGATGCATGGCAGGATTTTTTCCATGATTTCCCTTGGTACTGAACTGAGAAAGCCAAAAAGAGAATAGTCATTCTAGGTAAGTGTACAAATCTTGTACTGAGGGGAATTTCACTAAAATTTATTTCTCCACTTTGTAAAAAACAAGTTTCAGTGCACTTTCTTTGAATTTAATAGTAAATACACAGAAAAAATTATAAGCAAAGCATTGTAGTATACTGAATTTATATTGTTTAGTCACTTCAAGGAAAGGAAAAAAATATCTTATAAGCAATTCTTCTCAAGCAAAGGTATAAGTCCTTCATAGTAGAGAAAGAACATAAAACAAATTAAGATAACACAAGCATTCTTCTATTCTTCTTATTTAATAAAACTTCTATTTACTTAGAAGTTTTCACAGGCCACTGTTTAAAAACAGTACACACTATCTATCTGTTTCCTTCATCTTAATCTGTAATTTTCAACTTCCAAACTGGATGTGTAAAGGGGAAAAATCCCAGCTTTATAAAATAGAATGGAAATAATGTCAAACTAAAGATAAGAATAAAATAAATCCCTACTATACAAAAATAACTCAAAGTACAAATTATAGAACATTGACTTTTCAAGTGTTTAGACTGCTTTCTCCATTTTTTCCTCTCCTGTTGTTATCTAGTTAGAGAGGCACAGTTAGAATACGTTCAACTGAATGTTACTGTAATTCAGAATGTAAATAATGTATTATTATTAAATGCATATGCCACACAACCAGGGGTGAAATCCAGCAGGTTCTGAAGAACCAGTAGTGGAAATTTTGAGAAGTTCAGAGAACCGGAAAATACCATCTCTGGCTGGCCCCAGAGTTATTTATTAGTCATTTATTAGTCATATTTCTATGCCGCCCACTCTCCGAGGACTCTGGGCAGCTTTCACCAAAGACAGTATACTAAATAGCATATTGCTCCCAACAATCCAGATCCTCATTTTAACCACCTCGGAAGGATGGAAGGCTGAGTCAACCTTGAGCCAGTGAGATTTGATCTGCTGATCTGCTGAACTAGCAATCAACTGAAGTAGCTGCAGTACTGCACTCTAACCACTGTGCCACCTCGGCTCATTAGAGTGGGGTGTGAATGGAGATTTTGTAGTATCTTTCCCCTGCCATGCCCACCAAACCACGCCCACCAAACCACGCCCACCAAGCCACACCCACAGAACCGGTAGTAAAAAAAAATGGATTTCACCACTGCACTCAACTCTTAATGACTCTGCTGTTCTTATGAAAATAACCAAATAGGAGTGTAATCGTGTTTTTTGTAAAACAAATAATGGAAATAATACTCATCGTTATTATTCAGTATGATAAGACTATACTAAATTACGTCCTTAAATTTAAATCCTTCATAGTCCTGATGTATTATAGAATTGATGGTTCCTTGTCTTTTGAATCAGGATTCTTCTTCCTCTTGCATAGACTCAGCTTTCTTATCTTTTCATTCCCACATTTCCTATTTTACAACTCCCAGCAAACACCATTAACCTAGGTTTCAAATTAATAATCAGCTGGATTTCCTACAGACGAGACAAGCCAAGACTAAACTTTTTTAATAGAATAATCTCATTCAGCACTTGGTTCTCTGAAATTTCTTCTCTTGCATCTCCCCACAAAAGTTCAGGGTTACAATTACTGCACTTGATCACTTAGATTCGTGGAAAGACTGACATTATTATTATTATTATTTTTATTTTCAGTGCTCACTGAATGAAATGTTAGTACGCCATGAAGGATTCTCTAGGACAGTGATGGTGAACCTTTTAGACATTGAGTGCCCAAACTACACGTGTACATGCCCACACTGAAAGGTGTGTGTGCGCAAATGTGTGTATGTAAGCGCACATACATGCATATGCGGACATGTGTGAATGCACATGCATGGACATGTGCATGAACATGCGCACAGACATGCACACATACACAGCAGAGACCTGAAGACCAGCTGGCTGACAGGACGCAAGGCATCCCAACACCGGCGGTGCGGAAAGAGCTAAGATCTTTTTCTTTCTTGAGCTTGTTTCGTCGTTTGCAGGGAAACAGAAGCTCACAAAAGAAACGCCACTGAGATCTGACCTGGGACAACGGTGTATGTGCCAGCAGAGAGGGCTCTGGGTGCCACCTCTGGCATGCGTGCCATAGGTTCGCCATCACGGCTCTAGGATATGATGGCAGAAGAAGAAAGAACATTGTAACTTTTCTCTGACATTCTTCAATCTTTTCCTAAAACAAAATAACATTTCCCCTCTTTATTCAAGTAATCCATTTACAGATTAAATTTATTTTACAGAAATCATAGAATGATATTTAGATTCTGATCATGTAAACATACCAGGGGTGGGTTCTAAATTTTTTTACTACCGGTTCTGTGGGTGTGGCTTATTCTATGGGCATGGCTTGATGGTCATGTGACATTATTTAGGATTTAGCAGAGGTACTGGTCTACCAGGCTTTTAACTGCTTGCAGAGCTGTACCGATCTACCCATTTATTTTTTTTCAGGCACTGGTCTACCCATTTATTTTTGTAGGCACTGATCTACTCATGTATTTTTGCATGAGCACTTATTTTGTCTACTCATTTGTTTTCTTTTAACACTGATCAGCTGTAGGGCGGCCCTTTGAAGCCCCATGTCAAGAGTTTATACAGTTTTTTTCCCTCTAGCCATCAGCTGGGACTCAGGAGGCAGCAATAGATTGGGAGTAGGGCCAAATAAAAGGTAAGAATAATGCAGGGGGGGGGGGGGGGTGGGGGCGGGGGGGGGCAGATTCAGTTCGGTGAGGTCATATCGTCCCGTTACCGGCTCAGGAGAATCAGGCCAAACCAGGAGGAACCCACCACTGAAGCATACATATACACACTGATTTACACATGCTTCAAAAAGATTTAAACACAAATAAGGGCAGTTGTATTGCCAAGCTTTGTGGCTGTTTGAATATAGGAATAGTTGAAAAATGTAAACTGTCATTGCATGATCTTCGCTAAAGAATCTGAATGTAATTTTGGAGAGAGGTATAATTCTGATAGCTTCACAACAACAACACAATCCCCAGACCTATGTGTGAGCAGTGACATCACTAAGGATGTCACCGCAGCTTCTCTGGAATCAAGGAATCAAAACATTCCAACATTTCAGGATTGCTTGGAATTTTGGAGATTTTCAGGAAATTGCTTTGAACAAAATGTTGTCCCTTAATCTCTGGCTTTTGCTTTTAGCTTCTGTTAATAATAAGAAAAATGAAACTTTTTTTTCAGAGGGGAGGGATTTTAAGGGTGAACAGTCCAAACACTTATTTTACTCACTGGAGCATCTGCATTGGTGTTGAAAAAAATCAAACCACAATCATGTGAACAAAGCCACACAAAAGCCATTTTTATGCATTATGATACATAAAAAGAAGTGAACATTGGCTGTATGATAGTGGTCACCATCTTGATTTTTTTAATCCCGTTTACCCCAATGTGTAACCTAGAGATAATAAGGGGACTCTAAAGGAATCATATGGTTCTGTTCATTTCCGATCCATCTTTTTATATCAATAGCTTGTGATGGGAGGCTTAGCCAAACTTACTTAAATGATGTATAATGATCCACACCTGCAGACTAATATGCAGGACAGAATTTAATCACTGTCTTTTCACTTTATGAATGTTCTTTAAGATAATTATAGAAAAAAAACACATTTTGTTTATCTGGAAGAAAAGAACATTTTATAATAATGACAATGTATGTAAATATACAAATGTGGATTTAAATGGACTTTTTCATTTAAAAACAAATCATAGCTACAAAGGATTGGAATCGATATATGGGCATAGGATATAGAATACATTTATTTGAATATTTCTGATTTTATAAATATATAACACTTTATATGACATGAAACAAATCTTTGGTTGGCAAGGTGTTTTTTCCCCCTTTGATTTATGGTACCTACAAAGTATTTAAATCTATCTATCTATCTATCTATCTATCTATCTATCTATCTATCTATCTACCTACCTACCTACCTACCTACCTACCTAACGAACTTTCTATTAAGGCATAGTTCTTCCTTGATATATCAAAGATCTCATTTTTGGCAGTTCAATGCTAGACACACAATGCAAAACGTAATTGACAATTAGAGTAGAATCTCTGGCATGTAAGCAGCCACCCTTTGACTTGCTGAATTTCTTCATGATGTAGAGGCAAAAAAGTTAGCATTTTTGAGGCTCAGCAGTGATGCATTGGTGTTTCATGTCCTTTCAAAGGTGCAAAACCATGGATGAGTTTCACATAACTTCTTCACAGTGGGAGGAGTGCTTGTGGGTTACTTCACAATGCAAATTTGATATTGGTCTTTGGTGAAACCCTTATTAAAATGCTCGAGTGAATGAGCCAGTTGTCTGATTTACATTCAGGACTTGTAATAGTTTGTTGCCCTTTCTTATGGTAGATGTGACATTTGATGTCTATTTACACTATGTGATGGTCCAATCAACAACAATGTCAAT
Source organism: Ptyas mucosa (assembly GCA_012654045.1). Classification (NCBI taxonomy): domain Eukaryota; kingdom Metazoa; phylum Chordata; class Lepidosauria; order Squamata; family Colubridae; genus Ptyas; species Ptyas mucosa. Next base: position 29,404,581 of record WNWU01000001.1, read on the forward strand.
ATGACAGCACAAAGCTGTACTAGGTTGAAAATGCTGCAGCGCACAATTGGAATGGCATGGAGCATTTGAACATTGTAGAACTTTTTAATAATTATGCCCACTGTACAGAGAACTGCCAGAAGCAGATAATCTACAATTTATCCACAGGACCTGCATTAATGTATGAACTGTGGTGGAATGTATTTCATGCATTGCTAAGAGAATAGGTACTATTAGTATATTATTTATGGGAAGGAGGATCTGCTACAATTCTGACTTAATTTTCTATTCTTCATTGTTGGAAAATCTAGGCAGAGGAACTGTAAATGATTATTGTCCTATATCTGGCTAAAAGTGGCAGAGACTTTGAAGTCAAAGATAATGTGTTTTGAGTCAGCAGTCTTACTTCATATATTCTGCATGCTATTTCTTCCCAATGTGTCTCAGCAACCATGGGTTACTAATACATTGGTATGTGCAATGGTGCAATCCTAAGGGTAATCCTAAAGGTAAGCAAAAATAATGATAGGTCACATGGAACTCTTCCAAAATGCAGCTTGTTTTGAGAAGAAGCACTCTTGGGTCATTCCATCTCTAAGAACGAAAATGAAAGACTGGTCTATTTCCTGTGCAATAACTTTAAGTATTTTTTTTTAACTTGATTTATATGCCACCCTTCTCCAGAGACTCAGGGAGGCTTACAGTGCATTAAGCAATAGCCTTCATACTTTTGTATATTTATACGAAGTCAGCTTATTGCCCCCACAATCTGGGTCCTCATTCCACCTACCTTAGAAAGGATGGAAGGCTGAGTCAACCTTGAGCCTGGTGGGATTTGAACTTGCAGTAATTGCAAGCAGCTGATCTTAATAACAGTGAATTAGTCCACTGCGCCACCAGTATTTGCTCTAAAACATTTTAAAATGAATCAAAAGGTGGGCTCTTGGACACAACAGAGCAGCATCCATTTCAAGCAAAATCACATGGTGGTTTTATGCAGGACTAAGTCAGAGGACTAAGTCAGAGTGGTGCTATAAAGAAACATTTGGGGAGTTACAGTTACTCAGCAGGACTGTTGATGGCCCTCTTAAAAGGAGATGGGGATATTTATTCAGATAGTTGTTCAATTAGCCAGCTAGCTTTACTTATATACTATTTTTACTGGCATTAACATAAGCAAGTTCAATTAGCTTCATCTAAAAATCACTAGCACAGGAGAAGTAAAGAACAGAGCCAAACAAGTCAGATAAAATATTTGCTTTTGCATCTCTAAATCAAAGCAAAATATTATCTTCATTCACTTTTGAAACAAAAAACCAAATAGGTTTTAGATGTTATTGATAGTGTGATTGGTTTCATTTAAGGTTAAGTTATAAGTTATTTAAAAATTCTCAGTCCCTATGAAACAACATCTTGAGAATTTGAAACAAATACGATTTTTGAAAGAGAAATAAGATAAGACCCCCACAAAAAAAGATTCTACATACAGGTAGTCCTTGCTTGAGATGATAATTGGCACTGGAAACTCCATTGTTAAGCAATGTGATTGTAAAGCACAGTGTAATGTGACCACCAACTTAGGTTGGCAGTTGTAGCAGTCCCAGTTGCCATTGTTAGGTGAATCTCACACAGCCACAGCATCGTCATTTGCAACACAATATCAGAGTTGGAAGAGACTTTGGAGCTAGTCCAACTCCCTGCTCAAGCAGGAGAACCTATTCCATTTTAGACAAATAATAGCTTCCAATGCTGGAGCACCTACAGGTTCTGAAGGCAAGCCATTCCACTGGTTGATTGTTCTTACTGCCAGGAAATTTCTTCTAGATTGCTTCTCCCTTTGTTCAGTTTCCATCTACTACTTCTTGTCTTGCCTTCTGGTGCTGGTGGTGACTTTGTTTGTCAGAAACAGAGAAGGTTATGAACAATGGCCACATGACTGTGAAACATTGCAGCATCATAACTGTGAACTGGTCACCAAGCTCCCAAATCACAATCATATTATTGATGGGATGCTGCAACATCCCATTTCATTACATTCCACGTGATTTGGGCATTTTCTTTCCTTACGTGTGCCGACTAGTCATTCTACTAGGAGGTTAATTTCTATTCTAATACTTTTTCCATACTTTTTTGTTCCACATTCACATTCACATTTTCTTTTTCTTCTGTTGGAAGAAATATCCTTCTGGGTTCAGTTCCAAGTAGGGAAAAAGACTCAGGAAACATGGAGACTGCTTGGAAAGATGGTTTAATGGTGGACAGGATCACACGGTTTGAGTTCCTGAGCAGAAAAGCGCAGAGATGCTGCGAGTCCCTGGGTTTTATGCCCTCTCTGGGCTTTGAACTTCCTGGGGCACAGGAAGGGTATCCTGATTGGTTGTCTGACTCCCAGGGGGTGGGTGGTCTTAGCTAGCCTTGCTGGCTGATGTAATCTTCCCAGGTGCCATGTGGGGAGTTTCTGTTGCAAGATGTGTCCTATTCTGTTGCAGATGATGGTCCATTGACAAAGGTGGGGGGGGGAGGAAGGAAGGTGGGAGCTTTTTTGTCTTTAAAACATGTTTCTCCATTTCTCATCCAGGGAAATATATTCTGCCTTTTTAATATTTCCTAAAATATTTCATTCTTCTAGGAGAGGGGTGGGTGCTAACTTCCTACACTTCCATGTCCAGTTTTTCCCAGGAGCCACTACTGAGCCTAAAAAAAAAATGTCCCATGTTTGCAACCTCTCAACCACCTTGTTTTTTCTACTAATTATCTTAGTGTTCACTTTAAACAATCAAATCAATCATACTTCTAAATCTGTATTCTTTTGCCATTTTTATATATGAAATGACTTTCTACAACATACATTTTTCCAGGCAAATAGTAATCAGGCAATCACCACTCTCATTTATTTTGGAATGTTCAAATGACTTATCCAGTACTTTCTCATCTTGTTTCCATTTATCCATTCATTTATGTCACCTAATAGAGTATCCCCCTCTCCCCCCGTCCAAAATGAATTTATTCAAAATGTTTCACACTTTTTCTAGGCCTATCCCTCCACCTTCTATTACCATAATTCACTGAAATATAATATACAACTATCATCAATGAATGGCTTTTTATTTTCATAAACCGCCGCAACCAAATGATACTAATCCATACGTTCTTACATAAATGTATATTCATAACTAGTCCTACACTTTGCCTTTCCTGCATTTATTCATAAGCTCTACTCCAGACCACCTTAATTCAGTTCGGTTATATTAATCTTTTTTCTCTTTGTTTCACAGATGCACAATATAAACTGTTTTTCATTTCAATGATTAATTCATATTTTTACAAAGTATTCTTGTTACATGCCAAGTCTCAATCTTCCACATACTATGGTCATCATCTAATGCCCCCATGCCTATTGTTCTCCACTGTCTATCACGTCTTTGGTTAATCGAGACTTTTCAGTAAGGTAAACTAGCTGTAGACTGATTGATCAGCCTTTATTATGTAATATTATCAGCAGCTTTCCTTATTAAGGAAATTCAAGATGTTGATGATCAACTTTAAAGCCCTTCATGGCATGGATCCAGGTTATCTGAGGGACCATCTCACTCCACTGGGATTTGCTTGTCCCACTTGTGCCAGTAAAGGAGATATGTTGCGGGTCCCATCAGCCCAATTATTCTAGCTGGTGGAGTCTTCTCTGTTGTTGTTCCAGCCCTTTGGAACATCCTCCCCCCCCCCCGCCCTCGGATGTGAGGTTGGCTCCAACCCTCCTATTGAAAGGGCCTAAAAACATGGCTCTGCCAGTTGGTTTTGGGCAACACCACATGAAGATGGCTGATTGAGTAACAGCAGATCCCACCTCCCCATCCTCTGCCCTCACCCTTCCCATGTGTCCTTAATTTTGAATGTTGTAATTGTTTATGCTATAATTGTACATGTATAGATATATTTTTATGACTGTAAGATGCTCAGAGTTACCCTATGGGAAGATGTGTAACAAACAAACAAACAAACAGTCAGCTTTGATACATTGTGACAAATACTTACAAATAAAAAGAGTCCTCCATTCCTTTGCTCGCAACAGAATACCTTATGCCATCATACTTGAAATTTTGAGCTTAGACAATTTAGAACTACGCCGCCTTAGATCTGACCTAAGCATAGTTCATAAAATTATCTGCTACAATGTCCTACCTGTCAATGACTACTTCAGCTTCAACCACAATGATACACGAGCAAATAATAGATACAAACTTAAGGTAAACCGTTCCAAACTCGATTGCAGAATATATGACTTCAGCAACAGTGTGATCAATGCTTGGAATGCACTACCTGACTCTGTGGTTTCATCCCCAAACCCCCATAACTTTAACCTTAGACTGTCTACTGTTGGCCTCACCCCATTCCTAAGAAGTCTGTAAGGGGCGTGCATAAGCGCACCAGTGTGCCTATCGTCCCTGTCTTAATGTTCCCTTTTATTCATATCCATTTCATGTATTCAAATCATGTTTATACTTATATATGTTATTTAATACGTGCTTGACAAAAGTCAATAAAAAATAAATAAATTCAGACCCAGCCTAGTTTTACTCCTAGATATTCTCTTGTTCTCTCATGCAAGCTAGGATCTGCACTCTAGATACTATCTTGCAAGAAAAAAAAAGATACTGTGCCCATATATCCCCAAGTGCTGTGTGTGAAAATGTGTGTGGAGCACACATAGGGTGTATATTGTGTTTTCACATGCACAAAATACAAGGGTCTGTCACTCCCTGTCTTACATTTTTTTGAACTCATAATATTAAAAATATTTAGGCTTTTGTAATATGTTTGCATTTTTCATGGGCAAGTTCCAGGGACTAATGTAATTTTAAGAATGATTAGATAGATGTCTGTATTGGGGGAAAAATGAATTAAATCATCACTCATATTAGGAACAGTTTTCCCCAGAGAGGGGACAAGAGAAAATGATTACCTAAACATAGTTTAAGAGCTCTAAATTTGCTGAATCTGCTAAATCTGCTGAAAAGAACTCTGTGTCAAAGCAAAATGCCCACAACAAGCAAACAAAAATCCTGTACGTGACACATTGTGGTGACAGTCTGCATACCCTGTTTGGAGGAGTTTCAATCAAACAAGGAAAAATAGTAAGAAATGAACCTTCCAACAAAGATCACATCCTCCAGTCCACACTTTCCAAATTCCTGGGCTTGTTCCTCAATAACTGATGTCAGTGTGACATCTAGTGGTTACAACCAACTTAACCCTCTCAGAGGGATCACTCTCTTCCAAGAAACTTTGAGTCTGTTAATATAAACAATTGCTCTTTGCTAAAATGACTGTGCTATTTTGAATCAGGGAAGGACAGTTTGAACATAAGTAAACAGGAAGTATTGCTGATTTCGAAGAGATGAAGCTGCTGGGCAGGAAAAGAGATCTATGACAGGCACAAGACAAGAGCTTTTTTTCACAATGTGTCTCTAGGATAGTAAGAAGGGATTCTAGGGCCCTTTTATCACTCTCACAATTCTAAAGGTGCTGCTGAGCTTCCCAATCGGTTAGAACTGCAAGGCAACTTATTGAAGCAAAGGTAGACTTTGTAAGCCCCAGTCTTCATCCTGTCTTCAAATTATAGTATCACAGGAGAAAAAATTCTACCATTTAAACTTTCTATATTACACCATAGAGGGGGAAATTAAACAAGGACTACCCCAAAGATGCTTTTTCAAGAGGCAACTGGACTTTCTGGTTTTTCTTTGAAGATGTTTCACTTCTCATCCAAGAAGCTTCTTCAGCTCTGGCTGGATGGTGGGAAATGAAAGAATGGAAATTACCAGCTGTCTGCAATACTTTCATTCCCTACCATCCATTCAGAGCTGAAGAAGCTTCTTGGATGAGAAGTGAAATGTCTTCAAAGAAAAACCAGAAAGTCCAGCTGCCTCTTGAAAAAGTACCTTTGGGACAACCATGACCTCCATAGACTGAGAATCTCCATAGACACTTCAAGGACTAAAGCTAATCCTGCTAATCCTGCGCGAGCTGCACTGGCTCCTATTGGTCTTCCTATTGGTCTTCCGGGTGCGCTTCAAAGTTTTGGTTACTACCTTTAGAGCGCTCCATGGCTTAGGACCTGGCTATTTACGAGACCGCCTACTGCCACCGGTGGCCTCCCACCGGCCGGTACGCTCTCATAGAGAGGGCCTCCTCCGGGTGCCATCGGCCAAACAATGTCGACTGGCGGCCCCCAGGGGGAGAGCCTTCTCTGTGGGGGCACCTACTATCTGGAATGAGCTCCCCCCGAGATTTGGAGGATCCCGGACCTACGCACCTTCCGCCGCACTCTTAAGATCCTTTTATTTCGCCAGGCAGGCCTGGCCTGATTCCCCTTTTTAAAAAATGTTATAAATTTTAATTCGTTTTAAATTATTGGGGTTTTAATATTTTTACGGCCAAATTTATTTAATTGGATTTTAATTGGGTTTTAAATGTTATACTTGTATGTTTTATTTATGGCTGTTCATCGCCCTGAGTCCTTTGGGAGGAGGGTGGTATACAAATTAAATAAACGTAAATAAACTGAAACTGAAACTAATTCTGCACTACTTTAAGCTTCTCGGCTTCTCTGCTCTAGGGTACTTCTTAAGTGTACTTTAGAATTTTAAATCCAGATTGCCATAGACTTTCAATGGATTGGACCAATATTCTGTCTAGATTATGGCCACCACAAGGCTTGTTGTTGTTCCCAATTGATAGCCCTTCCCAGCTTCTCTGGCTGCTTTCTGTGGCATCTACCAGGACCTTTTTCTTTTAGGGATTATTCCTTCTTCATTAGTCCCCTTGCCTTTCCTTCAATTTCCCAGATGTTTGCACACATGTGTACCATAAAGCCCCCTTCTCACACTACCTCCTTTAACACTAAAGTAGATCCTTTCCCACTGCTTTTTTCCTATTAAGGGACCGTACCTGCTATAATGTTAACAATCCTAGTGATAACTTTGTCGCAAGAAAGAGTTGCTAGTATAACTTAATAGAAAAAAGGTAGACATTCCTATACTTAAACCTAAATATGTTACAAAATAAAGGACAAAAATGGGAAGTTTTAGAGGTTTGCAGGCACGGGGAGGCGGAGAGAAAGCAAGGGGAACAGGCTCTACCCAGCCTAAGAAGAAACCAAAATGATGCCCACTGGGAGATAATAAGGGTTGAATAAAGTATGAGGGTTGGTGATCATTCATGAAAATACATCTATCAATCAGCAGGGATCAGGGGTGGGTTCTACTTACCTTTGCTACCGGTTCGCATCGTGCCTGCACATGCGCAGAAGCTTTGCAGTTCACTTATGATGCATGCGCAGATCACTCATGATGACGTCTGGGTCAGTGGGCGGAGCCTCGTGCCAGTTTTACTACCGGTTCTTGCGAACTGGTCCAAACCAGGGGCAACCCACCATTGGCAGGGAGCCCAAGAATGTGGCAGCCCAGGATGAAATGACTGACCTGGCACCACGGCCAATTAAAATGCAACAAAACACTGGAGATCATCTGCTCTAAATGGTTAAAAAAAACCCACTCCAGTCAGAAAACAGAAATTTTGAATCAAAGAATCTGTTGTGGCAGGGTGCATTTATATTGTATGGAACAAGGATGTCATCATGTTTTCCTGCACTCAGGAAGTGGTGAGTGGCCTATATAAGCAGTCCCCCAAGTAGAAAGCATAGATCTCCCCCAAGGTAATGTTGGCACAGAGCTCATGTCCCTGGAAGACCTAAAAGCAGAGATCTCCCTCACCACTTTTGAGTTCTTTACAGCTCCCCTTTGTGAAAAATCCAGTGAGGGTCTTTCACTGGGAATAGATCTTTTGTAAAAAGCTGCTCATCATTTCCTATAAAGTCATAGATACAGCATTGAAACCTTGAAGGAAGGCATGACATCAATTGGCAGAACCAGTTTTTTGCTTCCTGACTCTGCTTACACCTAAAAGCAAGCAAGCATCTTAAGATAGCAATAGTAATAGCACCTAAACTTATATACCGTTTCACAGTGCTTTACAGCCCTCTCTCAGCAGTTTACAGAGTCCGCATAATGCTCCCAACAATCTGGGTCCTCATTTTACCAACCTTGTAAGGATGAAGGCTGAGTCAGCCTTGAGCCGGTCAGGATTGAGCTCTTTGCTATGAACAGTGAGTTAGCCTACAATACTGCATTCTAACCACTGCACCACCACAGATAACAATAAATACCAAATAATTTTATAAATGATAGTTAAATGTATAATATCTATCATTTGCATGGTTAGCAATGATATATGCAGTGTTAATTTGAAATCCTTATTCCTTTAGACATGTATGTAAGCAGTACTGGCTAGGATCAAACTGAGGATTGGGAAGGTCAGGGTGAACTATTATTTTATTGATTTTTAATGGTTTGTTTTGTTTTTTGCATTTATTTTTATCAGAGGTGGCTTTCAGTAGGTTTTGACCAGTTCTGGAGAACCAATAGAGGAAATTTTGATTAGTTCGGAGAACCGGTAGTAATAATTCTGACTGGCCCAGCCCCCATCTATTCTCTGCCTCCCAAGTCCCAGCTGATCGGGAGGAAATGGGGATTTTGCAGTAACCTTCCCCTGGAGTGGGGAGGGAATGGAGATTTTACACTATCCTTCCCCTGCCATACCCACCAAGCCAGGCCCACCACCCACCAAGCCACACCCACAGAACCAGTAGTAAAAAAATTTGAAATCCACCACTAATTTTGATGCTATTTTATTGTGATAGAATATAGTGAGGAGGTGGGTCCACAGGAGGGAGCGGGTAAATTCCAGAGGATTAAAAGGTAGCTCAGCCCAGATATCATGCATAAGAGAAAGAAGGTGAAGACAGTCCCTCCCTAATAGTTCATAGAGTATATTGTATGCTCAATCTGACAAGATTTTGTCTATAGGTGTTTATAGGCAAAATAAAGAGCTCAGCTTGGAAGAACTCCCACTGTGTCAATCTTGGTTTTGGACCTGACATTTGAACATTGTATTGCATAATTGTGCAATTATTGATTAATGATTACTTTTATGGGATAATGTACTAAATATATTATTCTTAATATAAAATAAACAAATCAATAAAATATAGTATGTTCTTAACAGAGGTCAATTATCAATTAACATAACATTAATCATATTATAAATAGTTGTGTTAGCAGTGAAAAATGAACATTTCAGGCCTTGGGAAAAACATGAAGCTTAAAATCCAACATTTATGCACTTTTTCATCTTTTTTATACTATCTAAGCAGAGCTTAATTTTCCAAATTGCCCATCAGATGTCCACGAAATAATCTCTAAATCTATTTGACAAGATTATATTGTTCTTATTATGCATGATTTAATTAATTAAAATAATTTTATTTCAATAAAAATCTCAGAGACTAACTTCCAAGTAAATTACTTCTTGGCATATGTAAAGATCAGCTGCTTTGCTACGACATTAAAGGGTTGAGAGAGATTCAATTTCAAACACTTTTGTCTCTTCACAAATCTCATCCTTCATTTATTAAAATCTGTTAATCCTGCCACAAAGTTTTCTCTATCATGTTTTAAAAATGATTTTGTAATCAAAATCTGGCTTACAAGAGAGCAAGGATGATTAGACATGCTATTTAGCTCTGTGCTTTATAATTTTGGTAACTGCTTACTTTCAGAGTCTTTTTCTTGCGTACAAAAGACAGCATTTAAAAAGCATACAAATTCTGAAAGAAGGCTTAAGGAAAACCATTGTAGACACTGAAAAGAATTTGTGTAATCTTCTTGTAATATCTCCTTTCTCTTTTCCCTGAAATAGTATAAATAAGAACACTAAAATTACCAGGATAATTTATATCTTTCTTTTTCCTCTCTTCATCTAATCTTTCCTTTGTAAATTAATTTCAGCACTTGAAACAAGTAGCTAAAAAATCCTGGAACAGTCATTCCAATTTCAGTCTTTCAAAATTAGACTCACCATGTTTTGTTAGTCAGTTCCTTCTCAGAAAAAGCTGTTTCTATGGGAACAAAACCAACACAGTGAAAATATTAATTTGCAAGGTTGGAAGCAAAGCTTTTGGTGAGATTTGTATCCAGCTTGTTTAACCAAGTGAAGTCCCAAAGGGGGGAAAATGGAGAGATGTTTTAATTCATATAGATAGTGTTATTAACTATGCATAACAGCCTAATTCATTTACAGATGATGGTGAACTTTCTGAGAAAGAATGCTACTTCCTTTCTTAAGGTTTTGTAAATGTTTCAAACTAACTAACACTGCATTGTATCGTATTGTCCTTCACTTGTTTCAGTTACTCTCTTAGGAAACTCTTTTGTGACTCATTCATATCCTTTCAAAAATCAGTATTGTATGGTTTGGCTGTAGGGAAGGAAAGTGCTATTTAGGTGGTATTGGTGTTATATAAAGTTTGATGGCACACTCACTTCTATCTAGAACTCTTTGTACAAAACTGTAATCCTCCCATAGGTGTTTTTAATTATTATTATTTCTAAATAATTGAATTTTTTTAAAATTCTTTTATTGGATTTTTATCTTGCCTTTATTACTTTATAAGTAACTCAAGGCAACAAACACAGGTAATACACTTTTCTCTTCCCATTTTCCCCCTCAACAACCACCCTGTGAAGATAGTTGGACGTAGAGAGAACGGCTGGCCCAATATCATCCAGCTAGCTTTCATACTCAGGCAGGACTAATACTCACAGTCTACTGGTTTCTAGCCTTTAGCCGTTACATCAAACTGGCTCTTTGAAACTAAATGAATTAAAGGAAATGCTATTAGCACAAAGATCTACAAGGCAAAACTTTGAGAACAAGAGAAAACCATCAGAAGAATCTGCAATTCATGCAATTCATGTAATAGAAGATACATTCACTTCCAACCATTAGCAATTACCATGAGAATTAGTTATTTAAACTGCAAAGACAAATGAGTAGTTCCACTGTATAACTAGGAATTTATCTAATCCAAAAATAAGAGTGAATGACAGCTGGTGTTCAAGAAGATTTACCATTATTTACTCTGAAAACATATTTTGGTATCAGTGGGTTGGGTGACGGCAAGTAAGACAAAGCTCCTGTCAACAGACCTGGAGTGTTTCTGGATGGGAGTTATTCTGCCCCTAAAGAATCAAGTATGTAGTTTGACTATTTTATTCCCAACTTGGGAATTCCCAATAGGAGTCACACAAGCTTTTACAGCATGGAATACTAGTTACTATTCCTGGACTGTGATAGCTTGCTGAATTAGCCTATGACTAAATTTTGGATTATGTGTTTACATAGAGCTGCTCTTAGAAGCTCTTTGGGAATTATAGTTGGAAGCAAAATTGCCAGTATGCACATAGGAAGCTGTCTCTTATTCATTTGTTCTCTTAATTTAAAAGTAATGTAAAGGTAAATGATTAGAACCTAGTACTGTGTATAAACGATGCCTCTTCTCAGTCTGCTACATTTCTAAATCTAGGAAGAAACAAATTTCACCTTATTATGGGCGGTACAGTGAATAGCAATACAAAACAGAACATTGCTGAATGCTGAAAATCTCCCTCATGTATTTTGCTGGGTGCTTAATTAACTCATTCGGAGCTAGTGTGGTGTAGTGGTTAAAACACCAGGCTAGAAACCAAGAAGCAGTGAGTTCTAGACTCACCTTAGGCATGAAGGTAGCTGGCTGACCCTGGCCCATTCATTCTAACTCAGCCCTAGTAAGGAAGAGGCAAAAGCAAAACATTTCTGTAAATAGTGCCAAGAAAACTGCAGGAACTAATCACATCAATAAGGAGTCAAGACTGATTTGATGGCACCAATGGGTGGGGTTGGGGGAATAGGAGAAGACCTTGTTAATCAACATGGTGGCATCAGTGGGACTTGCAATATCATACTGGTTTTATTCATTTTATGCTTTTCTATTGCCAATTTTGCACTTTATTATTGTTAACAATCACCTCTGGATTTTTAAAAATAAAAAGTTGTATACAGCGGCCCAGAACCACCTTATAAGGGAAATAGGCAGCATAAAAATTTAAAAATGAATAAATAAATAAGCATACAGGGAATATTCTTTAACTAGAACCACCATCAACTTTAGTAAATTACATGAGTTCTGAATAGTGTCTAAATTATTTTTAAACCAAGATATCATTGCATAATGTCATTAGCCTACACTTTAAACAACTGAAATGCTGATTTTGCCAAATGTTGGATAATTCTGTTTCTCCCAATTACATTTGTTTTCTGATGATTTTCTATGACATATTTAACTCTCACCAAAAGGAAGTCTGGTCATAAACAATAAAAACATTTAAAAGCATTTTTTAAAATAGGAAATTATTGACTATTTTGTAACCACAAGACAGCAGATATTCACTGATGTCATTCTTTTAACATACAAGCTATTACACAAGCCACAGAACAAATTGGCTGTTGCTTGTAGAAATCTTCTCAAATTCAAGATTATTTATCTTTCATTTAATTTGTGTGTGTGTTTGTATGTATTAATAAATTCATAAATATATTAATTATACTTTATTTAAAAGTATATATGGTGCTTAATGCTACAAAGCTACTATATAGTTCAAAAACATTTTTGACAAACTTGTTTTTAACAATTGAGTTATAAATAATTTTGTATTGATATTGGGCAAGAGGTCCCTTAATCTCTGTAACGCAAGAGATAAACATATACAAAAATATAAAGGTTATTATAATAAGGCAAGATATCAATCATTATTATAATAAAGTGAGTCTTTATCAAAAATGAGATGAGCATTAAAAATGAAAGAAAATGGGATGAGATATGGAATGAAGATGGATTTGGTTGCATTTTAAGAGAAAGTGATAAGTTTTTAATATTTACATATTTACTGGGGATAAAAGGAGAAAATTCTTTTTCTTATATTTTATTTTTCCCCTTCTTTTTTGGGCGGGTAATACATTATTTTATTTTATTTTTGTAGTATCTGTTTTTTCAGTATAATGCTTAATAAAATTATTGTGGGGGGGGGAAGAAATGAGATACATTCCCTTAGGTCCGTGATGGCGAACCTATGGCACGGGTGCCACAGGTGGCACGCGGAGCCATATTGGTGGGCACGCGAGTGTTGCCCTAGCTCAGCTCCAACACGCATGCGCGCACCAGCCAACTGATTTTCAGGCCTTCCAGTCCCATCGGAAGTCGGGAAACTGGCTGTTTCCGGACTCCAGAAGGCCTCCAGGGGGGATGGGGAAGGCTGTTTTTGCCCTCCCCAGGCTTCTAGAAAGCCTCTGGAGCTTGCGGAGGGGGGAAAACAGGCCTACCTGGCCCACCGTGCCATCGCATGCCAAAAGCAGGGGGAAGTGGGGGGTCACATGCGCATGCATGGGAGGGCAAAGCGCATTGAATTATGGATGTGGGCACCCGCACCCATGACCCCCCCCCCTGCAACCCCCGCTTTTGGCACGCGACGGCAAAAAGGTTAGCCATCACTGCCTTAGGTGTTAGAAGGAATAACATATGGAGGATACAATCTTCTGTGGAAATCACAGTGGAAGATAGAAAGAAGATTCCCAGGCTAGGCAACCATTAAGCAGAAGGTATTTCAATCCACAGAAGGAAAAGGGACACAAGAAGCATCTCAGAAGAAACCCTTCCTAGTTTTCTGGAAAGTAAAGTAAAAGTAAACGAGGAAAGAAATGCTTTCAGACTTACAAGATGTTGTTAAGGTAAGCTTACAATAAAAGCAGTATTAGTACTCATGGTTTGTGCTTCTTGTTCGAACTACCTTGAAGAGCTGATACAAGGACAATATACTACAAAAGTTTTCAGTAAGAATAAATAAAAGAAGATAGATTAATGTATTCACTAAAATGACATATGCTATACATTTTATGTAACTTGCACAGGAAATCCAAATAAATATTGTAACAGGATTATTTTGAAGTAATTGTAAAGTTATGTGAGTGTTTATATATATAAAACAAATGATAACTCACTTCCTCCTTGCTTTGCAAAATATATTTTAAGAATGCACAGATTTAATTGTGACACATTTTTGTTAATTCATAAACAAGGAAGAAACAAGAATTCTAAATGCCAATTGTGTCACTTTATTGCTTTTGAAGGCTAAAAAAAGGAAAGAAAAAAAGTGTAAGATTTTATGGTCACTTTATTATTAGTTCTTAAACGGATTAATGATCTAAATGTTCTCAGGAACAATTGCAACAAAGTTGTGCCCTTTAAAAAACAAAAACAAAAGGCAATGAAAGACGAGATGAATCATAAAGATCATTTTTTTTAAAAAAAATCAGGGTTATCGTAAGATTTCATTTCTGTTAACTGCTAAAATAAATCGAAGTGGAACAGCAAAACGTGTGAGCTCTTGGGTGTTGGGGTCATAACAATCTATCATTTATAAAAGTTAAGCAAGTGTATTACAGAAATGTTCAGGAGAGAGGAACTAGGTTAATAAAATGGGGAACCCATGTCAGACCTTGCCATTTCATTCATTCATTCATTCACAGTATTTGAAAACTGCATCCAGCACAGTGACTTGAACTGCATACAGAATGTTAGATGATTGCACACAGGTAGTTCTCACTTACAGATCCCTCATTCAATTACCATTCAAAGTTACAACAGTAATGAATAATGAGACTTGAGATTTGTCCTCAAAGTTGAAGCCATTGCAGCATCCCTGTGGTCACTTAATTGCATTTTGGGCACTTGGCAACTAGCCCCCTATTTGTGATGGTTGCAGCATCTTGTAGTCATGTGATTGCCATTTGCAATCTTCACAAAAGAAGATGACCAACAGCAAGGTGGATGGACTCAATTATAGTAGCAATGAGTGCAGATTGGAAGACCTGAAACAGCAGGTTACAGACAGATTATTATGGAGATAATCTGTTATGTTGCTGCTAAGAGTCAAAAACAACTATATAGCCCATAACAAATCAAATTATTTCACCACAGTTTTGATTTTCATATTGAATGGACCAATAGGACTGAAAACATTTTATAAATAAAATTACCTTAATTCTTAAGATTTTTATTTTCCTGGCTTTTTCATTGCAAAGTCACTCATTATGTCTTAAAGTCAATTTCTTTTTCTAGTTCACATTCAATAGCACAATAGCTAAGTTTTTCTTGTACTACAGTAGAACAATGGCAGTGTTTGAAGAGTTCTCTGGTCTTTCATTTTGCTTCTGTCAATCACTACCCAGTCTGTAACCAATGTTTGTTTTTCTCAAAAAGCTAAATAGGACCAACCCTCATTAGTACCTGGGAGAGGTTTAACAGGAAATCTCAGAGCTGTAGGCTAGCCTGGGAAATGGAAGAAAATAAATACTGATTTTCTGTAGTATTGTCAGGAGAACTACACTAGACATTACATTGTTACCAGGACTCAAGCAGGACTTGAAGAAACTTTCCCTTTCCCAGACTCCTTAAAAGATCAAATACTTGTCTACTTGTCTCCAAGAGACAGCAGGAAGTCTTTTTTTTTAAATATCCTTTTAATTCAGAAAAAGAAAAGCATTTTGATTTCAGAGGAAGGACTCTCCTCCCTAACAACTTCCAATATTTTCATGTAGGTTCACTGCCACCCAGTTTTCCTCGGTTAGAAGAAAATTTACACCAATCTTAACCTATCATTAAAACAAGCAAGCCAGTGTTGATTATGGAGAGAAATAAATTCCACCTCTAGAAGAAGAAGAACATGGGTGTCCATGGGAGAGTAGCTAATAATGAAATATATATCACAACTTACATACTTTCATCAGATGTTGGGGCATGAGTTCATAAAGGCAGGATTGATATCAAAAAATCATTGCACACGTTATTTATGTGTTATTGTGTTGTGTGGTGGAAAAGTGTAGAACGTTGCTTTTCTCTATCTTCTCTCCTTTATATATTGTATAATAAGCCTTTGGATTCTTCTGTTAGTGGCATTTATTCTCATGTATTCTAGGCCTTTAAATCGTACTAGCAGCATCTCTGGAATCAAGGTTTTGAGTTGTTATGGAAATTGGTTATTCCTATTCCATATTCCCAAGTGTCCCTTTCCCCACTCATGATATAAGGAATTCTTGGACTCTGTTGTTACTAACCAAGTTTGCCATGCAGAATAACAATTATCTTTGATCCGTGGTGGCACAATGGTTAGAATGCAGTACTGGAGGCTACTTCTGCTGATTGCCGGCTACCTGCAATTTGGCAGTTCTAATCTCATCAGGCTGAAGGTTGACTCAGCCTTCCATCCTTTCAAGGTCGGTAAAATGAGGACCTAGATTGTTGAAGGCAATATGCTAACTCTATAAAGCACTTAGAGAGGGCTGTAAAGCACTGTGAAGTGCTATGTAAGTCTGAATACTATTGCTATTACTATCTTCCTATCTCTCAAATCATGCTCTTGTTACTAAAGAAGAATATTTTTGCTTCTTTAGAGAAGAATCTGGGTTGGTCTATACAGAATGTTGGTTGACATGTTCCAGCTATGACTGATTGGACTTATGTAATCTTAAAGATTAGGTGAATACACTGAGGTTTCCTTGAATAGATTCAAACATGAGCTAACATTTATTTTCTTTTTCTTCAGTTATAACTCTGTAATCTCATCTGAATCTTTAGTTCCCTTCTCTTCTTGTCCAATTCCTAAACCTCCTTCCTATTACATTCAGAATAAATATGACTGCAAACCATGCAGTGTGTTATATAACAACTGAAATGCCTGTCAAACTTTGCATTTGCATATATGAATTGAGAACTTGCCAGATTGCTCCAAAATCCTTTTCATAACAATTCCCATTTTCAAATAAAATAAATTAATATTGCTGCTAAATTAAACCTTACATTGCTTAAAATGTGAAGCAATCTGTTTGTAGTTGGGCAATCACTCAGTGCTCTGCTTTTATTAACTCTCAAGATGGAACAAGCTTAAAATATATTAACTTTGTTTAACAAATCTGATATTAAGACTGAAATGTCATTCTTCACAGTTCAATGAGTTCTTTTAAATGTTATATGGTTTGCGTATATTACCCTAGTCAGCAGTGATGGATGTTTTCTTTTGATTATTATTTTTTCATTAGGAAATCATACTTCCCTCATATACACTACATGGGCCTTCACGTCCTATCTTTTCTATTAGAAAATACTATAAAAGATCAAGTATATTTGCTTTAAAACTCCCTTGACAACAGAAGGAAGACTGTGACATGGCAGATATATTGCATTCCTAAAAATGTCATAAGAGTGGTCTGATACAGATGTTAAATGTCCCATTCATCTGTGGATATATGCCATGCATTTTCACCTGACCCACTTAAAAAAGAACAACCTTCTGGTGATCTTTTCCCCTTTTTAAAAAGCAAAGATAATCAATTTGGTGTAATGATTAAAGCACAGACTAGAAACCAGGAGACTGTGAGTTCTACACAGGCTTTGAGCCCCCACAACCAGTGGTGAAATTCAATTTTTTTTACTACCGGTTCTGTGGGTGTGGCTTGGTGGGCGTGGTGTGGCTTGGTGGGTGTAGCTTGATGGACATGGCAGGGGAAGGATACTGCTACCAATTCTCCAGAACCTGTCAGAACTTGCTAAATTTCACCCCTGTCCCCAACCAACCTCACACAGGTTTGTTGTTGTGGGGGAAATAGGAGAAGGGAGGAGTATCAGGTATTTTTGCCACCTTGAATTATTTATAAAAATAGTAAAGATGGGATAAAATGAAATGAAGTAAATAAAATAAAATAATTAGTCTTAGTGAAATATCTGGAAAATATAGAAATCAAGGCTAACTATCTCCATCCTGCTTTTATGCAATTTGAAATTGTAAAAACACACATTGTATGGAGGTCTCTGTATTTACAGGGTACTTGGGGACAAAGTAAAACATAATCAATCTATCGATCGATCGACTCTAGCTCTGAATTAAAGTGGAGGCTCTTCTGGATTGAAAACAAAGCTCCCCCAAAGATCAGTCCCATTCTAAAGCAGTATTAAAGGGAAAGAACATTTTACAGGCAGAGTACTTACTTTACAGCAGAAATGGGGACCCATGGCCCCTTTATGATTTGTGGACTTCAACTCCCAGAATTTCTAAGTCAGTATGGCTGGTTCAGGAATTCTGGGAGTTGAAGTCCACAAGTCATAAAAGGATCATAGTTCCCCACTCCTGTTTTATAGGATGAATAATTCCCCCTCACAGGGATGTCAAACTGGCGCCTCATGGGCCAGATGCATCACGCACAGGCCATGTCCACCCCAGCACCATGAAAGGAAAAACATTACAAAATGTCATGTGATGGCAACACGACGCCACAAATTTGACACCCATGCTCTAGAATGTTCCAGCGCAAAGGTTAGCTCTCCTGAAGACTTGTTTAACAGCTCTTCTCACTCTCCTCCACCTTGCTACCTGATACCTTCATGTTGGGTCTTCTCCATCTTGACTTGTTTTATCTGCTCTTTTCTCTGTCACACACTGAAATGCTTGTGTTTTTCGTTTTGTTTTTTACTCCATCTCAACTAATCCAATGTTTGTGGTTTGCTTTTCCTGGTGGTCCTGCAAACCCCTCTTCTCTTCTGCTTCAATTTCTTAAACTTGTTTTTCTCCTCTACAGACATAGTCAACTACTGTACTTCCAATTTCTCCCCTGGTTCACTGTTACTCCTTTTGCAATGTGCCCTGTGTTGACCTTTTCCAACGTTTCAGAAAGAGAAAAGACTTCTGGCTCTGTTCTTCTTTCTTCTTCTCCTGAGATTGCTTCTTTGAAGCTACTTTCCTTTTCCTTGCCAAAGACTTCATGCACTTCTCTTGTATACTCTCCGAGCTCTTAAATTTTTGCATCTTTATTCTAAGAGAATGGAATTTCTCCCAAAAGGAAATCTGTTTCTATTTCCTTACCATTTCACCTTTCTGCAGAAGAATGAGCTTATCTTTTCCTTTGATCACTACCTATTTACTCCGCTTTTTCAACAGTTCTATTTTTCCTGACTCTTTTAATTGCAACAACCCTTTAACATCTTGTTATAAACCCAGATTCTTTGCAAAGCCCTACCAATTTTCATTAACTTTAACACTATTAATTTATCCCACATTCTATCACATCACTTGGGTTATGTTATAGTCTGCCAGCAGCCTGCGGAGCTGGCAACAGAGTCAGACAGTGAGGAGGCATGGGCCAGTCCTAGAGTCTGGGGAAGGATCGGACAAGGGCTCTGCATCGGAGGCAGAGATGGGGCCAGGGCCATCTGTGAGTTATGTGTGGACTCCAAAGCCTCCAGAGTCAGACATCAGAAAGGCAAACGAACAGGGGGAACCTATTCCTAGTGCACGCATGCACAGAGCTGCCAGAAGGCAAGAACAGTTAAAACAAAAGGGACAATTTGGGAGTAAGGCTTAGAGATGATTGGCCCCTCCCATAAGTCATAAAGGAAGAGTAAAGGCACGGGCCTTTGCAGGAAGCAACATTGTGGATGGTGTCGGTTTGTACTTTGAAGCTGTATTTTTGACTCTGTTTCCGTGTGGCCTTGCCAAGATACTTGCCAATTAGGTCTTTGGCAGCGTGTCAAAGAAGATAAAAGTTTACCAGCCTTATCCGAAGGAGTGTGGCAGACTTCTGTTGAACTATTTATAAACTCTTGATGATTCAGCACGTGCTGTGAATGAAAGGAATTCACAGCGTTAATAAAAAAAGGGGGTTTGGGACTAATTGTGTGCTTTTTACTATATCAGGAAGCCTAGGTCAGAACAGGTTAACCATAAAATATATCACTGGGCTTCTTTCAAGCACTAGAGTTGAAGGCATGAATGTTCCCCATGATGGAAAGGAGCCTTGGTGGAGCAGCGGACTAAACTGCTGTTAAAGTAGCACTTAACTGCCAGCTGCCTGCAATTACTGCGAGTTCAATTCTCACCAGGCTCAAGGTTGACTCAGCCTTCCATCCTTTTGAGGTAGGTAATAGAACACCGCTCCGGGGGGGGGGGGGGGGCAAAAGCCCTACTGAGCAGGTATATACAAAAGTATGAAGGCTATTGCTTAATGCATTGTAATCCGCCCTGAGTCTTCGGAGAAGGGCGGCATATAAATTTAACTAATAAATGAAATGAAATGAAATGAAATATGTCTACACCTTAGCTTAGCTTAGAAGAAGAAAGCAATTAGCCTTGATCTTAGGTGAGGAATTTAGCTATTCTAGAATGTTTCATAAGGCCAATATTTTCCTTCCGTGCGTACCATTTTATATATTAACTAGATAGTTTGCTTTTTTTTAAAAAAATGAGATTTTTTTCATAATATTTATTACTGATATACTCATTAAAACATTAAGTAGATAGAGGACTTCTCATGTGATTAAAGGAAACACAACTGGTTCTATTTCTATTTGTGAAATGTGAATTTTCCAAGCTTTAATCTTGTCATTATATTTCAGCCACAGACATTGGATATTGATAAGAAAAGCCTACTTGCACAAGCCTTACTCCATGTAGGATTTTAACTTCTAGATAACTATACAATTATAGATTTCCAGCTCTAAATCAAAGATATCAGGAATCACACTGGAGGAAATTATATGGGTTTACTGATCCTTATTTGAGCACCTCCCTACAAATGCATAAAGTGGGGATTAATATCTATATATATATCTTTATTTAGTGCAAGATATACAACTATATATTTATCTGTTTGGTAAATTAATATAGCTGCCCATCTCACATATGTGACTCTATTTCAAATTAACACATTAAAAACTAAAGATTGAGGTGAAAGGAAGTCTCACTGAATTGCAGACAACAAAATATATGCCAAAGTACTTTACATTAGGATTAATGCAGCTTAAAAGGTGTTACAATGACAGGATGATGCACTATAAAGTAGATACAGTTATAAGCAAGCTGGAACATCTGGATATGTTTTAAACACCTAAAAGATACCATAAAGCCTTTATGGTGACAGCTTAATATTTTTTTAAAAAATTGCATAATGTACTTTTATTTGATCTGGAAGGATGTATAAGGCTGGCATAAGACAAGAAAATAATTAGTTACCTAAGGATCTAATTATTTAATTATTAAGGAGCTAAGGGATGCGGTGGCTCAGTGGCTAAGACACTGAGCTTGTCGATTGAAAGGTCGGCAGTTCAGCGGTTCGAATCCCTAATGCCACATAACAGGCTGAGCTTCCATTACTTGTCCCAGCTTCTGCCAATCTAGCAGTTCAAAAGCACGTAAAAAATGCAACTAGAAAAATAGGGACCACCTTTGGTGGGAAGGTAAAATAGGGACCACCTTTGGTGGGAAGGTAACAGCGCTCCATGCGTCTTTGACATTTAGTTGTGCCAGCCACATGACCACAGAGACATCTTCGGACAGCACTGGCTCTTTGGCTTTGAAACAGAGATGAGCACTGTCCCCTAGAGTCAGGAACAACTAGCACATATGTGCGAGGGGAACATTTATCTTTAAGGAGCTAATGAGAAATGTAAAGTAGAACAGGGTAACTATATTGAATAGTAAAATCTTATATGGTAGTAGAAATTTTATTTATTTATTGCATCACATCCATTCTATTTCATCCTATCTCTGTTGTTACTAGCTTCTTAAATAAGCATCCAGTGTCCAATGTGTTTTAGAAAATGAATAGTTTATTTCCCTTGTAGAAAAAGAGAGGCTCTATCATCAAATACATTGAGGCAATAACTGGGACTATTGGGAACATTAGAAGACTGTTGAAAAGGTGGGAAATTGTTCCCAGACATTTCAGTTGTTCTAAAATTAATGTAGATGATCTCCCCAGATTCCATTAAATATTATGATGGAATGCCTACAACCTTCTTTCAACCACAGGACAGATATCATTGGGCCAATTATTGGAGTTATGTGAACAGATATAAAGGGAAAGAATCAAGATAAACTGTTACTAGTTCCGTCTGTCAGTTTGCTGCACAGTAAGACAGATAATTCCAATGCTACAGAAAAGTGTGATAGAATGCATAAGGACAATAATTTAAAGGAGAACAACTGATTTTATTTGTGAGACACAGTATCCCCTAGTAACTGTCCATTCTTCTTCCGCACTATTTCTACATGATTTAAACATAAAAATCTTACTGAAATAACATGGAGGGTTTCCATAACATTACAGTTTTGAATAAAATCCTCCTCTCTTCCATTATTTAAGGATCAGAAGCCTGAAGATGAAAAAGAGTCTAATACTAAGGAATACTACGGAGTGAAAAACATCACATGTGAATGATAGCTAGAAAGAAATATTGCTTGACAAAAGCCCCCAGATCAGTTTATTTAAAACATTTATAACTGTGTTACTTAAGGTTCAGGTTAAATGACTTCAGTATTTCATTCATCTTTTCTCTGAATGAGGCTTAGCCTTTTCCACATTTCAGTGATTGGCACTGTGCCTCAGTATTTCAGCAATGCTATGGTGTCTATGTGAATCTTGGGAAGCTGAAACAATTAACTTTAACTTCAATTCCTGCTTCAGAAAAAAAGGTGGTTTTCAGCAATTCCTCAGGAAGTATGAAGTGCACATTTTTCCATCTCCAGAGATTTCACCCATCCACCTGTAGTCCTGGTCTCTTTCTGTCATCACTTCATCTACCTCAGTGACTCCAAGACATAGATTTCCCACAACACAACACAGCACTTGTTTTTGTTCTTGCTGTTCTTTTTGGTCTTTGGGGAAGGGAAGGGAAGGGAAGGGAAGGGAAGGGAAGGGAAGGGAAGGGAAGGGAAGGGAAGGAAGAATTAAGGCAGAATCATGGCACTAACTGGATGAATAATGTATATATTTTTTATTTATTTATTTTATTTACTTATTACATTTATATACCGCTCTACTCCCGAAGGACTCAGGGCGGTGTACAGTCAAACAATAAAATACATATAATATAAATATTTAAAGATTGTTTAAAATACAATTAAATAATTTGGTCCTGAAACAAAATTTTAAAACCCCAATTTATAAGATTAAAATTTAAGAATTTAAAAGTAGTTTTAAAAGAGGTTAGTCCAGGCCAGCCTGCTGGAATATAAACGTATTGAGGGCACAGCAGAAAGCACGAAGATCCGGGGTTGTCCGTATCTCCGGGAGGAGCTTGTTCCATATGGTGGGTGCCCCCCACAGAGAAGGCTCTGCTCCTGGGGGCCACCAGTCGACACTGCTTGACTGACGGCACCCTGAGAAGCCCCTCTCTATGGGAGCGTACTGGTCGGTGAGAGGCTACTGGTGGCAGAAGGCGGTCTCGTAGATACCCCGGTCCTAAGCCATGGAGCGCTCTAAAGGTGGTAACCAAAACCTTGAAGCGCACCCAGAACAACACAGGGAGTCAGTGCAGCTCGCGCAGGAGGGGTGTCACATGGGAGCGACACATCACTTCCATAACGACCCACGCGGCTGCATTCTGGACCAACTGGAGCCTCCGGGTGCTCCTCAAGGGGAGCCCCATGTAGAAAGCAGTGCAGTAGTCCAGGCGGGAAGTGACGAGGGCATGAGTGACCGTATTTACCGAGTCCTGATTCAGAAAGGGACGCAACTGGCATATCAGGTGAACCTGATAAAAAGCCCTCCTAGCCACAGCCGTCAGGTGTTCTTCTAAAGACAGTTGTGAGTCCAGGAGGACAACTAAGTTGCGAACCCTCTCTGTGGGGGCTAATGACTCGCCCCCAATAGTCAGTGTTGGCACCAACTGACTATATCGGGATGTCGGAAACCACAACCACTCGGTCTTGGATGGGTTGAGCTTGATTTTAAGCAATTTTAAGTTGCTCCACCCTTCTTTTATCCTCTACTCCTAAAAATACAACATAAGAGGCAATGTAATGATTCAGTATCAGAATAAAATATATTCACTTTTTCTTAAAGGTATAAAGCACTAAAGTGACACTTAGAGAGCTTGACTCTTCTAGAATAAACTAAGTGTCACCTTTGGAAGCCATATTAACACCGGAAGCTTCCACACTGCCACATTCTTGTGCTTAGGAACTTAGGAGGGAGATTTAGTAGAGGGAATGTAGTTAGCCATAATAGCATTCTTCTTTTCGGTCAAGGTGATGGGATTCCTGCACCTGGAGGAGGAGTGGTTGAAGTGATGTCTCAAGTTGGGATGGATTGTGATTGGACTATGTCATGGACTGATGGGTGCAGGGGATGGATTTGCGGGCTTTGATTTACTGATGAAAAACCCGGAACTCTCAGATGTGCCAGTATATCTAATCTAATAAATGGGAACTTTGAGGAAAATGCCTGTCTTGGAGTATTTAATGAGAGTTAGGTTATTCTGGAATGCTGACACTAAGCTGTTTACAAATTTTACTGAATTGTGAAAAAGATGAAAAAGAAAAAGAAACCCTTCAGCAGTTAGCTGCTTTGTTAAAAAAAAATCAAAATATAGCATCTAGAATAAAAGTAGCATTTTACAGTCTGAAATTTGTAATAATGATTATAATATCGAACATCCACAATGTCTGCCAGACTATCCCACTCCTTTACATAGACAATCTGAAACTATATGGAAAAGCACATGAAATAGAATCTCTGCTTGATGCTGTCTGTATATTCAGTCAAGATATTGCAATGGAATTTGGACTGGACAAATGTACCATGCTTACCATCAAATGAAAAAAAAAATAGTGTAAAGGACTCAAAATGCCCTAAAAGTCTGGATGAAGATGATCACTACAAATACCTGGGCATCCTTCAAGCTGACCACATCAAACACACTAAAGTCAAGGAAAAGCTTAGAAGTGACTATATCAAGAGAATGAGGAAGATCTTAAAGTCCAAAGTCACTATTGTATGTACACAACAATAACAATTTCATTTTTCAGTGTCTATCCTTAGGGAAAAACAAAGAAATGTTGATGCTGAGAAAACCCCATGTACTATAACCAAAGCATGAACATTATGTTAAAAATAATATTTGATTTTCCCCAGATGTATGGAAACTGGACTATAAAGTAATAGTCTACAAAAGGACATGAGGGCGTGAGAAAAATTGGCTCCCTTTTCTATGAGCACAGTAAGCTGCAGATGGCTTTTTGTCCCCTGCTAACCAAATTAACTTTCCCTGACCATTTTTTGTTAACCTTCAAAAGCTTCCTCTACTTATTACTCATTATCAGAGTTCTCCACAGAGCATAAGTCATTTTTAAATAGTCACATACATTTGATAAAACAAACCCGCTGTGGTTCGGGTTTACACCAAAGAAACTTGAAGTAGCTTAGGATCAGAGGGTTGGACCACAATGAGCAACCCTAGCTGAATACAATCTAATTCAGAAAAACCAAGAATTTACGGTAGAAAAATAGAAGCCTCCAGAATTTAAAATGATAAAAAGTGAAGTCATTGGTTGAGAAGGAACCCCTGTTGAATTAACTGAATTTATTCTTTTTAGTAGCCTTTCCCCTACCCCTCAGCCACAGGGAAAAAAACATAGTTGGCAATTTTAAATATATTATTTTACATACCAGAGACATCATCAACTCTGACATATTGTTGCCTCAAATAGGCATTTTAGTAGAGATGTATGTATTTTACCAAGCCTGGATATATACTTAAAAGCTCCAAAGGGGAGAGGGAAGGAACATATGCACATATGTATGGGTGGGTGGGTGAGAGTGTGTTGTGGCCCGTCAGCGGCCTGTGCAGATTGTAGTGGATTCTGACAGTGAGGAGGCTGGTGTGGTGTTGCAGCTGGCACTTGAGTCAGACAATGAGGAGGCTGGAGAAAATGTGGTGCCAGAGGCAGGGATTCAGCCAGGGCCTTAAGCAACCTCCAGAAGCTCCTTTAAGTGAAGAGGACAAAGAGGAGGAGCCTCTTCTTGATGCACAGGTGCAAAGAGCGGCTAAAAGGCAGGAGTGGCTCCTCAGGAGGAGGCCTCCTTGAGAATAAGGCTTAGGGCTAATTGGCCACTCCCTTAGCCTATTTAAGGAGGAACGTCGACTGAAGCAATTTGTAGGGAACAACTTTAGTTCACTCTACTTCGCGTCTGGATTCTCTGCACATTGCTTCTGGGCTTTCTGCCAACCTTTGTAAGATTGTGATTACTTTATCTTTGGTTTCTGGTAGGCTGTTAAGAAAGTTTATTAACAGTCTTCATTTTAAAAAAGACTGAGTTATTTTAGTAAATTAAGTTTTGTACAAACTATGTGTGTGCTGTGTTCTTTGGGATCCGTAGCTGAGGCAGAATAGAGTGTGTGCATGTTCACACACACACTCACACACAACTCTTCAATGTCAAAATTCTAAGAAAAATTGACTTGAAATAATTTATCCTGTGTCACCAGTTCTCTTCAATTATCTGTGAGGATATTTACACAGCCTAGAACAATTATTTACAGTGGAGGTGGAATTGCAGATGAACAGTATCTCAGATGCAATTCCTCAAGGCAGATGATTTGGCAGCCCTACTCAAAGCATCAGCATGTAAACAGATGATGGCTTCTATGGTATGGAGAATGCCAGAGGAGTTACGCACAGTCTGATATGATTATGTCTTCTTTATATATAAAACACCTTTGGTCTTTTCATAAGCAGGTATGAAACTCTATTAATTCCAGGAACTCTATCAGCCTGGACGTCCCATTTTTAGAATTTTAATTTTCTTTTGCCATCTGTGATTTTTAAAAGGGTAAAATATGTTATGCAAATACCATAGCCCAGGAAGTACCAATCAAAAAGAAGATTAATTTTTACATATTAGAACTCCTTGCTTGTTTTGACTAACACTAGCATTCCTCAGACAGTCCTTTTGTGAGATTTGGAACAGTACTGTGAAAAAATACTTTCTTCTTATTGCCAGTACTTTGCAAGTTCAAGATCACTCCAGATCCTTCCTCTCCCCTATAACTATGTGGGCTGTACAGCAAAAAGGCAGTGAGATGAGAATAACTTCATCTTGTTTGCTATAGTTGTAACCCAATTATACTGTCTTCTCTTAACAATGGAAAGGGCACCTAATGACTTCTTCCATAGATGGTCATCTCTCTCTCTCTCTCTCATTCATTCATTCATTCATTCATTCATTATGAGCCGCAGTGGTGCAGTGATTAGAGTGCAGTACTGCAGGCTACTTCTGCTGTCTGCTGGCTGCCTGCAATTTGGCAGTTCGAAGCTCACCAGGCTCAACGTTGACTCAGCCTTCCATCCTTCCAAGGTTGGTAAAATGAGGACCCAAATTATTGGGGGCAATATGTTGACTCTGTAAACCACTTAGAGAGGGCTGTAAAAGCACTGTGAAGATATAAGTCTAAGTGCTATTGCCATTCATTTATTCAATTTATATTGCTACCCATCTCTAATATGTGACTGGGCAGCAAATAATCATAAAATCAATTAAACTATTTAAAAACAATACATACATACATACATACATACATACATACATACATACATACATACATATATCTGCTAAGAAAAATTAAAATGCATAGAAATAACTAGGAAACTGGGAGCTTAACATACTCAGGATCCCAAGCCAAAGCACATAATCAGATCTTCAACACTTTACAAAAGGAAAATGTTCCATAGGCAAGCAAAAAGACACACTTTCTAGAGCCTGCCAACCAGCGTTTCCTGGCTGATGGGACCTGGAGCATGCTCATTCTGCTCAACTGAACTGGACAGGTGGAAAACACAGGAAGATAGAACATCACATGTTCATTTGTTTCCAATTCACTTGGCTTGGATAATTGGCAAATTGGGCTAAATGTTCATACACAACTATTGTGCATATATTCTTCTCTTTTCAATTCTTGTTTCTGTCCATACTTTCCCAACTTCATTGATAAACCTCAAAATCTAGCTCTGGGATTAAGCTAAAAATTTTTATTATACTATATTATATCTAGATTATAATATATCATGCTGTTTAGGAGCAGCAATGGATCTGGTATCTGGCTTGTATTGTATTTGTATTATGGTCTTTCCCTTTACTGTCCTATTTTTTTCCTGTTTTTGTCTTGTTATAGTTGATTGACCAAAACAAGGGAACTTACTATTTCACACTGCAGAATTTGAAAAAGACTAAATATTGACAAGTCGTACTTTAGGAAATACAAGAAGTGAAAATTCAGAACTAATTTCTTATGCACATCCTGTCCCCAAGCTATGATTGTTAGCAATCCAGCTCACTTTACTAAAGAAATGGAAATACAGTGCTAGTTTTATAAGACCAAGGGTCCCACAGAGAGGATCCAACTTCACAGCATGGTTTTTAGATACAGCTTTGTGTAAAGAGATTCCACACATATTTCTCTCTACTTGTGGGCAAAGAAACAGAGGGAGCCATTTCAAAGAATTTATGAAAATCAAAATACTTCCCACTAAGTTTCATATGATCAAATGTTATGAAAAATTGGCAAAAAAAGAAAAGAAAAACAAAACAAAACATTTGAGCAAATAATGAGACAAGGATGCATACTCAGGTTGCTTAATATATTCATGGATATATATATAAGGAATGTTTATGATAACAATAAAGACATGCTAGTTACAGGCATGAATATCCATGCAATTTTGTAGAAGATGATTTCATGATAGTGGGCTAGATTCTGAATTATTGGCAGTGAATATAGATACATAGTATGATGCAGTAAGAGGTAGAGATCTGAAAATTAATGCATCCATGCCCCAAGTATTTGTGTTTGGCAGAGAAAATGGAACAAAAACTTGCAAGTTATAAATAAATGGTTGGAAAAAAAACATTGAGCAAACAAATTCATTGATCTATCTTAGTTAACTTTTAAAATAAAAAGTTTGAGAATTTTTAAAGATGTGTGAGGTTCAAAAAGATACAAGACAAGGTTATCCCTGATCACCCCTGACGTTTATTTTAGACCAAGAGGCTTTGAGTAGAGACATTAGACAAGATGATAAAATTACTGGTGTGAAAAAAGAGACTTAAAAGTTAAGAATCTTTGTGGATAATTTAACTGTATTTTTTAAAGACACCTCCCCCCCAAAAAAAAAATAGTTTGGAACCTTTGATGAAGATGTTGAGTGACTTTTGACCTTTCACTTGTTTTAAAATACACAGAAAACAAAGATTTTAATCATGAATATGGTTCCGTATGAGAATGAAGTCTTAATTTTTTTAAAAAATCAGGTTTTCAGGTGGGAAAAAAGGTTGAATATTTTGGAATGATATAAAATACAAATTCTTGAGTCTTCTTCTAAAGGGTTGGCAATTTCCCCCAGTTTGGTGTCATCTGCAAATGTCATGAGTTCCCATTTTAATCCCTCATCTAAATAATTTATGAAGATGTTGAAGTGTATTGCACCTAAATCAGAACCTTGAGGTACCCCACTGCATGCTTCTCTAAATTTAGATGTAGTCCCATTGAAGACTACATGTTGAGTGCAATTGGTCAGCCAGTTGTGAATCCATTTGGGGGTGATGTTGTCTATCTCACATTTTTCTATCTTACTAAGAAGTAGGCTATGGTCTACTTTCTCAAATGCCGTGCTAAAGTCTCAATAAACTATGTCCACAGTATTTCCCTAATCTGCTAATTTGGTCACTTTGTCAAAGGATGCAATGAAATTTGTCTGGTATGATCTGTTTTCAACAAACCCATATTGGTGTTTAGTAATAGCTTTGATAATTGTTAGGTGTTCACAGATTCATTACTTATCTTTTCCAGCATTTTCATAGATGTCAAGCTGATTGGTCTGAAGTTTCCTGGATCCATTTTCCATCTTTTTGAAGATAGAAACCACATTTTTCCCAGGCTTCTGGTAGTTCCTCAGTGCTCCATGAGCTTTGAAAGATTTGCCTCCTGAAAAAGCACCTTTGGACAACATGACTTGGATGACTGAGAATCTCTACAGACCATGGTGAGGAGAGTTGGTAAATCAGTGATGGTGAGAAAACTGAAATTCTTGATCCCTATTTTGCATACAATAACCTGCACATCCAATTCTCCAACCACACTCCACCTAGAAAACATTTCCACATGCATGTGATGGTGTAAATCTGGGCTGACTAGCATTACATTATAATGAAAGTAGTCAAAAGTAATATTGTAAGATAAAAGTGAATTACAACATTTATAATATTTTAATATATATTCTTTCAAACCCACAAAAATGGAGTTTCCATTAGCTCAAATCTTTGGTATTTGCACTGAGTGATGATAACAAGTGAGCAACGAGCATTTATATTTCACTTCCTTTCGTCTTTACAAAAATTACATATAAAGTCTAGCAGATTGCACTGTGTTTCAGCAAAAATGCCTCAAGCACAATCCTATAGATGCTCATGATGATTACACTTCAAAATGACAGATGTCTGCTAGCAGTACCTGCTGTGGGAAAATAATGTTTAACTAGTAGACATTTGATTACAGTTTCAGTCCAAGCTCCTTAGAAGCATGTGCCACAATATACATCCCTCTCCCCATAAGGTTTATTCCCACACTCACCACTAACCAAAAAAAGCAAGAAAGATTCAGAGAGGATACTTTCCCTGGAAAGAAAATGGGATGCTCTAGACATCCATAATGGTTTTTAAAAATAAGTAAATTTCTATTTCAGCTAGAAACCTCTTTGACCTTTTCCCAAAGCGATGAGAGAATAATAAATGCTTTTGTGACTGTGATAGGGAGATACATTTTGTTCTGCATTAATTCATGTACCTTTTATTTTCCTTTTCACTATGGAGGTGGCACAATAAACAGCAACTATTATACAGCAAGCAGAATAGGAGAAATAATTTAGAAATATATCACCTCATTTTTTTTTTGCGGCTTTCATTTTTAAGGATGTAGCTTGCTTGTGTAGTTACTGACAGTGCTTATTAAAAGTGCATTTTATGCACTGTTCCTATTATCTCCATCAAACCAATTGATCCAACTGAGAGGAATGAAAAGACTTAGCCAAATACTCGACATTTTCAGTCGTAACTTGGCACAAATCTTTACTGATCTCACCTTGCGCTGGAGGATAAGCAAACAAAGGGTTGTCTGGAAAGGAATCCATTTTAATGAAAGAGAGATGTCATTAGCGGATTATAGATTTTGTTTTAATCCAAGAAGCATGTATGGATTACCATTGTTTAAATCACACACAGTTGAAAATTAATTGAAAACATACAGCCGTATGGATATTTCCATAATACAGTTTTTATATTAGGATATCAATTTATTTATTTATATTTTATACTTCTAAACCATTTATCTTCCTCAAAGAGGGGCTCTTGGCAGTGTACAACATATCACCAATAAATAAAACAAAATATTAAAATTAACATTAAAATTAAATTAGGGTTAAACATTTTAAAATTGTAGGATAATGACAATTAAACATCAGAAGGAAAAAATATATCCTAAAATGGCCATTTAATGATGGATTATTACAGGCAGAGGGAGGCTCTCAAGACTCTAGCCAAACCCACAGTTGCGTGGTCCTCTGTGCCTCTCTCCACAAGGCTATAGAACCAAGTTTTGGCCCCTTTGCAGAAGGCCAAAGAATTGGGGGCTTTCCTCACTTCTGAGGAGCAGGATATTCCACAAAATGGCGGTGGCTTTCTTCTTAGAGGCCACCAGTCAAAATTCTTTGACTAACAGGTTCTGTAGCATACCGTTATTGTAACTGTAATATTGCTATCAACAATATTTTTTGCCTTTTGAGAGTTTTCTTTTATATTACATAATGAAATTTTGGACCCAAACATTGCTCAGGTTTTCCATACATTACCTGACTGTTCATATTCTGCTTTTAGTGCTAGGCTAAACCTCATCCATTATGTACTACTGATACAGCTAGACATCAGTGGTGAAATTCAGCCGGATCCATCCGGCTCGCACAATCCGGCTCCGCCCACCCACCCAGATGTCATCACATCCTGTTTTTGACCCTCTGCGCATTGCCAGAAGGCTCTGCACATGCGCAGAAGGTTCTGTGCATGCATGGAGGAGGCACGCGTTCACATTTGCGATCCAGTAGTGAAGGTAACTGGATTTTGCCCCTGCTAGACATCCTTCTATACTGGAAATGTGGAAGATCTATATAGTTCAAGGAGGGTGGCAGTGCAGGTGCATTCCAGTTTGTTCCACCTAGATATGTTATTTCCATTATTTGGAATCTCCTTAAACATGTTCTCTTTAAACATTACATCTACTGTGTGATCTTCAATAATAGCGCAGGGCTATTGCTTGGTATCAAAGTATGGAAATGCAAGAAGAAGCATCTCATGGGCTCTTTCCACTTGTCATTTTGAAGGAATGCAAGTCTGTGGGTGAATAACATGGTGCAAAGCTAAGGAGCCCTTAATTATATAAGTCTCTTGAAGCTTTTCCAAGAAGAACCTCAACCATAGACCTGAAATGCTGAAAGGTACTGGCTAAATGCAGAAATCACCCTGTTGCTGGTCTCCAGGAGATCCTGATAACTGAAGGGAGATCCTTGCATAAGTGGGTAATTGTGTGATGTATTCCAGCCCAATGAAGTTTATCATCAACCTTCATAAACTTACCATAATTATTGATCCAAATTCCTACCAAATATTTATTGTCTTTTAGCAAAGTGGTCCCACAAATGTTGAGGAGATAATTTTTCAAAATAAGTATAACATTCCAGATGTTGAGCCAGGGCACTTCCCCTTTAAAATGAAACAGCAGGGGACCATTTCTTGCAGCAATCCATCCTGGAAGTACGGAAGTATGGAAGTAATCCATTGAGAATTATGCAGTTTTCCTATAATTTGTCATTCCTATAACTATTTCTATATTTTTGAGATCAGGCTTCTCACTCTTATGCATAACAAATCCAAACTACAACTCTGGGACTCATTTGCATTTTGATGCACAGACATTCTTTGGGGGGGGAGGAAGGGGGGATGTTATAACAGACCTGATGAGTTTTAACCAAGGTTGGCAACTTCTGGTGTCATATACTCCCTTAAAAAAATTAATTCCAATGGTTGAACGCTAAGGAAATGTGACATTATCAGAAGGGGATATTTTTATCCCATTTTGATTTGAAAAAAGTAAGAGAAAAATAAGTTTTGCCAGTGCATTGAACTTTTGGAAAGTTAAAACAGTTTTATTTGTTTGCTTGCCTGCCTACTTGCTTGCTTGTTTCCTATGAAAAATCAGCAGAAAACTGTATTTGGTTGGTTACCTCAGGATTGGAGAATATTGTTTTATAAGAATGAAGAATGAGGATAGCTATTTATTGGAGATCCATTAAAGAAAAGGGGAGAAGAAAAATGACCAGGTTCTATCAGTTTAATGGAAGTGAAAAAATTGTAAGGATTTCCTATAATTCTGCCTATGATGTAAGACTTTAGATACCTTTTTTTGCTACCACAGTTGCTAGAAAAAAGCAGAACAAAGAATTTTATTCAATGAACACTTCTTGAGTTGAAAGATATTCTGATGTCATTGGTATTCTGAATCTCTGATGTCATTGACCTTAGAAGCATTTCCAAGGGACTTCAGAGAAAGCTATTCTATGATTCTGAAAAATTTAGGACACATGTATATTTTTATACATCAATCCACCATGCACATTTAGTCGGCAGCCTGCTTGTTTTATTGCTTTTCCAAGCTCAATTATCTTAACACATAGAATCACTTTTTGTAATATATGGACTAATGAATTGCACTAACTTTCTATACTACAGGAAATGGCAATCCCTGAGGTCAGTCAGTTTCCATTATTCTTAGCATACTAAAAGGCTACTAGACTAGGTGGATGAGCAAACCACTCAGTTTGAAAAACAACCTCAGCAAAGAAGCTATTCAAATAATTTACAAGCAAGCAGCCTAATTTTATCACTTCTTTTTCTGACATTTATTTTTTAATGTTAATTTCAAACTTCTTAGGGAAGTACTTTCAGTCCAGAAAAAGAACTTTTAACTCTATATAAAAATGGAAAAATCTGCAAATCATTTGTCAGGTAAAGGACTAACAATTGTCCAAAGGTGCAAATTTGCATTTTTTTTCTCTCTCTTAAATTTGTTAATTTGGATTGAAATTATGATGTGGAAGAAGACCGTGTAGAACAGTGGTTTTTAACCTTCCTAATGCTGCGACCCTTTAATACAGTTCCTCATGTTGTGGTGACCCCCAACCATAAAATTATTTTCGTTGCTACTTCATAACTAATTTTTTACTACCAGTTCTGTGGGCGTGGCTTATTTTGTGGGCGTTGCTTGGAGGCCATGGCTATGTGTATAGGGACTACTCAGAGGGCTGAAAAAAGTCATTTCTGACAGGTCCTTGCACTTTTGACTGGTCCTCACACTTATGACCATCCTCACATTTATGCCGGTGCAGCATTCTTAACAACCATGTCACTCATTTCACAACTGCTTCTCTTCACCATGGTGACAAGATAGGGCAAAAACATAAAATGTGAGGACAATCGTAAGTTCAAGGACTGGTCA
Organism: Ptyas mucosa; assembly: GCA_012654045.1. Lineage (NCBI taxonomy): Eukaryota > Metazoa > Chordata > Lepidosauria > Squamata > Colubridae > Ptyas > Ptyas mucosa. The sequence continues at coordinate 29,438,971 of WNWU01000001.1, forward strand.
AAAGCGCAAGGACCAGTCAAAAATAACTTTTTCAGCCCTCTGAGTAGTCCATGTACATAAAAGGATACAGCAATAGAGAGGGATGAAGGAAGGGAAGGGAAATTAGAGTAGGAGTGAGGGTAAGAGAGGGAGGAAGAGAGGAGGAGAAGAAGAAAGGAAGAGGAAGTAGGGAGGAGAAGAGGGGGGGAGAGAAAGTAAGAAGGAAAGAAAGAGAAGTGGTAGGTTTGAGGAGAAAGATTGCTGTACAATAAAAAAGATGAAAGGGAAGAAAACCAACCCCAAACAAATATAAAGATATTAAGATAAAGAATGAATTGTTAAACTTTAAAGAAGAAAACAAATATGAATAAATAGCAATAATTAGAAACAGGCATACAAACATACAATGTATTTTCTTTGAACAGAGTATTTGGCTGGTTCACAAATTTAAACAGTGTTTAGTCATTTCAATTAAATTTACAATTTCTACATTTCCTTTTTGCCATATTTATTCCTCATCTATTTTTTTAAAAAACCAATATTCCCCTTCATCCTCATCTCTAATTCAATTTTTCCCTTCTATTCTATATTATACCCCTTCTTATTGTCATCTATTTTTATATCCATCCTCACATTGGTTAATTATGTAATTCAGCTGTTTAATACAAATTCAACATTTTAATATAAATCAATTAGTTATATAACTATCTTTTTTGTATATTAATCAATATGAACATGAATATTCCAATTATTTCCATGCAATCCAATTTCTTACAAATCCATTAATTATATTTACCAATAATAATAAACCAAATAATTTCCCCCATATATTTCTCCAAACCACAACTTAACCATTTCTGCTTTCAACACAATATACAATTAATAGTATCTCAATTATTACAATTCCCTAGTTAAATAGAGCTTTTTTTCTTTTGTGTTTTAAAATCTTGAACCTCCTCTTTTGCCCTAAATTTCCCATTGTTTGCAGTTTTCCACCTACCTTTTTTGGTGAGGAAAAAGAAAAAGAAATCTCTCTCTGCCTCATTTTGTCACTTTGCAGCAAAGACCCTGCTTTACTTTGTTTCGCTTTTCAGGATGGCTTGGGGGAAAAAAATCTGCACCTCTTTGCAGCTAGCAAAACAGCTGAGAGCAAATCAGCTGAGAATCAGGAGGCCAATCTAATCAACTTATGGTAATTAACCTATGCTGGAACTGAAAGGGGCTGTATTTTCTATTTTTGCAGGCACGGGTCTACTCATTTTTTTTCTCTTAACACTGATCAGCTGTAGGGCAGCCCTTTGAAGCCCCATGGCAAGAATTTAAACAGTTTTTTTTTCCCTTTAGTCATCAGCTGGGACTCAGGAGGCAGCAATAGATTGGAAGTGGGCGGGGTAAGCGAACAGCGACCGGCGATCCAACAGAGGCAGAGAGTGAGGGTGAATGAAGGCATGGGGGGGGGGCGCAGAGAGGGCTTTGGCGACCCCTGTGAAATGGCCATTCGACCCCCAAAGGGGTCGTGACCCCCAGGTTGAGAACCGCTGGTATAGAAGAAGACAAACAGCAAATGGGAAAAAATAATATGAAATATGTTACATGAAAAATGGTGAAGGTTTCCCTTTAATAATGTCATGCTATAGGGCACAGTGCACATCCCCATTTTTTAACAAAGGAAACCAGCATTGTCTGAAGACAATTTCCATGGTCATGTGGCCAACATGACTATACGCCATTGGCTTATGGAAGACTGTTACCTTCCCACCAAAGTGATACCAATTAATGTACTTGTATTTGCATGCTTTCAAACTGCTAGTTGGGCAGGAGTTGAGGCAAGTAATGGGAGCTCAACCCATTGCATGAAGCTCAGGTCTCAAACCTGGGCTGTCAACTCTCCAGCTAACAAGCTCAGCCATCACACCAAGTTTAACAGTTTCTCTTTCAGCATCATTTTTTTCATTCTATATTGCCTTTCTACTCCCTATAATGCTAATTAAACACAAATAAGCCAAAAAGTGATTTGATCTTAAAACCTGATTTGATCAAGGGTCTCAAAAAATACCTGATGTATTGAGCAGCTCTTTGGTGGCATTGCTGGAGCTAATGATCACGGTGGAATCATCTGACATTTTCATCATTATTTTGGGATAGCGGCTGCCGTAGCACATTTATTCACTTTTCAAAAGTGCCAGCAGGTTGCACAAGGCTGCTTGGTGGGCTACACATGAAGCCAACAGGCCATATGTTTTGCTGGCCTGCTTTATCCAATCCAATTAAACTGCAGAATTTGGGGACATTTATGGAGAATAGAGTTACAGATAATATACATTAAGTTATGTTCATGAGAAATCTATGAACAGAAAAAAGGCGACAATCTGGACAGAAGGTGGCAAAACAGATGGACTCCAGGTTGGCAATGGAGTGAGGTAAATCTGTATATTATCTCCTTATTTATTCAACTTATATGCCAAATATATACTAAGGGAGGCCAGATTGTAAGAAGATGAGCACGGTTTTAAAACTGAAAGGGAAAAAAACATTAATAACCTGTGCTATGCTGAAGACACTAATCTGACAGCTAAAAATGCAGATGGACTGGAACTGTAGTAATAAATCTCAGAGCACAGTAAAAAAAAAAACTAGACCTAAGATTAAATATATGGAAGATCAAACTAATGACAACAATTAGATACCAGTCTTAGAATTAACAATGAAAATACTGAAGTGATGGGACTATCACTATCAACTGTAAGGCACCCAAGCATAAAAAAATGGAATTGGCACTTGGGAAAGTAGCAATGAAGTATCTGGAAAAGTTATTTAAATATTTTGTTGTGTCTATACATATGAAGATCAGACCCATGTAGGAAATTATTTTCCCCATGTCACTCTGTGGAAGCAAAAGTTACAAAAATATATTGACTCTTTTGAACTTTGATGTTGGAGAAGACTCCTGAAAATATCATGGATATGCCAGAAAATGAATAGATCATAGAACAAGTCAATTCCAAGTTCTCAGCCAAGATACAAATAATCAAGCTCAGATTTATAATAGTTTGGACACATTTTATAAAGCCTGCTGCCTTATAAAGTCCTTAGCACTGGGAAAGGTGGAAGGAAAGGAAAGAGGCTGGCGAGTAGCAAGATAGAGGATTAGAGCAGTGAAAGGTGCACCACTGGAAGACCTGAAGGTGGTGTGGCCTGCCGGCAGCCAGCAGAACTGGCAGCAGAGTCAGACAGTGAGGAGGTTGGGGAAGAACTTGGGCCAATCCTGGGGGCTGAGGAAAGCTTGGACAAGGGCTCTGCGTTGGAGGCAGAGAAGGAGATAGACAGCAGTGAGGCAGAGGAACAGCTGGAGCCCGTTTCCATGTGTGCATGCACAGAGCTGCCAGAAGGCAAGAACAGAAAGCAGGGTCAACTCGGGAGTAAAAGCCACACCTTGGAGGATTGGCCCCTCCCACAGGAAATAAAAGAGGAGAGAACAGGGAGTGGGCTTTTGCAGGAAACAATTTATTCATTCCCTGACTCTGAGTGTCTTTGTGCCACATTTTGCTTTGTATTGTGGTTGGAAACAAGTTACATGGCAGCTTGCCAAATGAGATAAGGTGGGTTGAGAAATATTCCTTTGAAAAACTGTTTGGACAAACTTTGCTGACTATGAATGAACATAATTCACAGTCCGTGTAAATAAAAGAGGTTTTGACAGTAATTCCTGCCTCCTGCTTGTTAAGGGAGCCTAGGTTAGAACAGTAGGGCCTCTTAGATCATCCTAGAGAAGGTGTTTCTATGTGGTTGTTGAGAGCCAATACTGAGTTAATATCATATAATTATCATCAGCCAACATACATTAAATATTTCAGTGAGAAAGAGTTATTATTCTCCTATTCTTCTTGTAAGCTTCATGGATGCATCTGGTATTAGTTCATTTGTCAGATTTACAATCCACCTTTTCCTCGGCATTTCAAGGTGGCTGGTGCAACATTTTCTCTTCTTATTTTTACCCCATACCCCATATCAACACTAGATATGTGCAAAACTCTCAATTTGGAAATTGAATGGAAAAGATATCCAAAGCAACAGGTTGGACTAAATTGAGAATATCACCTGGTCAGTAGATAGATAGACCAGAACACAAGAAATCAACTCCACAGGATTGCTAAACTTATTTTTACCAAGTTTGGCTATAATAAGAGAAACATGCAAGTTTGATTGTGCCATATTTCCTCCTCCTTCTTATACTTCTGTGAATTAGGGAGGAATGCACAAACACAAACACATACACACACAAATACACACACAGAGAAACCTGTCTTTGTCCTAGTAATTGATCTTGCAAATCATCTTCAAGGTAATATTCCTTACTCTAAAGTATCCATAGATAAGCTGATCTTGAATCTGGCTTTCCTGGTCTTAATCAACACCATAATCTCTATATTATACTGGATGTCACAGAGTACCTGACTGATTGGGGTTTTGACCTGACTCAGTGGGGTTCTTTAAAGATATGGGGTCAATCAACATGGAGTTCTTATTCATGAGATTCATTAATACTCTGCATGAATTGAATTGCATCACAAATAATTTAGAATGTTTAAAGTTCAGCCTTATTTGAGGGATATTGTCTCTCAATGAATTGGCTATAATACTGACATCTCATGTCCACTTAAGTTCATTAACAAGTTGAAGAATTAAGCTGACTGGGGAAAAGAAGAAAGACAAGATGAGGAGATAATTTAAATTGTGGATAAGTAAATATCTTCCAGGCTTATATTGTACATTGGCTTCAAAAAAAGAGGTATTATTCCAACACAGTAACGCTCCAAGTGGTGACTCCAATTATAATGCTGACAATAGAAACATTTGGAGTCACCACTTGAAAACTTACTGTGGTCTGTTATCATATGATTAACATGTATTCTTTGAGAAGTATATTTGCCTTCTTTGCCTTGCTATTAGTCTACCCAGTTCATGGGAACTTGGAAGGAAGATGATAGTAATAGAAGAAAACCAAAGAAATGTGTCAGCCCTTCCGAGTAACATTGAGTGCTCACAGTAAAACTAGTCATACTCTTTCCACCATAGAGCAACTACTCTAGGCTTAGATGTGAGGAAGATTGGAAGAGAGAAAGCCATGGTGTGCAGAGCATGATTATGTTGTGGTGATCATTATATGAGAGATTGTCAGATAATAATTGTTTCACTTAACAACCACTTTGTTTAACAACCAACTTTCCAGGCCCAATTGTGTTCCCTAAACAAAAACTACCTGTATTTATCTTGATTTCCATCCCTTAGGGATATAGTAGAAGACTAAACACTAAACACTAGGAACCATTTTTTTTCTTCTGGGTAGGAGTTGTCTTCAGTTAAACTTTTGGTGTTTCCTAGCCTATAGGAACATCAGGCTACTGAAACATGAACATCATATTAGAGAACTTGAGGTGTTGCAATTCTCTTTCCAGACTGTTTGGTAGAATAACCACCTTCCAAGTCCCTATGAAGCAGCTGACATCTCCATTCAGACAGGAAGTTCGTTACATGATAGCTCAATTTGTTTTATGCACTTGATGGGGAAGGGTAAAAGCAATATAAAAGCAATAAACAGAAATATGAAATAGTATTCTATATAAAAGAATAAAGCAGCAGTGCACTGGTAACCACTTCTGGTAACCAGAAACAGAAAAGAATTTCAACTTTTTACATATTATTCTGTTGCTCATATTACTTGGCTCTTCATTTTCTTTTAAATTTCTCTCTATCAAATCCTACCTTGTATGAATCTTAGGATTTTTTTCTGCTAATCATTTAGGTCATATATTTTATATTGTTTTAAATTTGTTATTAAGTATGTTTATTGCTATTTTTAAATTATTTTTTAATTATTTGAATGCTACTTCAAGATCTATGTTCATTCATAGCTAAATAGGGATTTGAACCTGAATGTTATATACAGAGCCCCATAGAATTGTATACGCCCATGATGGCAAACCTATGACACATGTGGCACACAGTGCCCTCTCTGTGGGCATGTGAGCCATCACCCCAGTTCAGTTCAGCCGCAAGTGCATGCATGCCTCCTGCTGGCCGGTTGGTCATCGGATCTCTGGAGTGCATGCATGGGGAGCAGGACACATGTGGGGGTAACATGTGCATGCATGGGAAGGGCATGGCACATGCCAGGGCTGTTCACACATGTGTGTGGGGCATGCGGGAGGCTGCATGTGCATTGCATTTTGGGGCTTTGGGTGTGCATGTGTGCTTTGGGCATTTGGTCCGGAAAAGGTTAGCCATCACTAGTATATGCTGTGATTGTACACTACATGGTAAGCTGCTGGAGATAATTTAATGAATTTGTGGGCTGAATAGAGGGTTGTGTTAGACAACCTACTCTAATTGGCCCCTTCTAACTTACACATTATGTTATTCTATGAATACAGGGTAACCAATACAAAATGTATTAAATTTACAATAATTAATTGTTCATTGCAATTTGTTACAAAAATTAAGGGAGGAATCATTTCATTTTTCCTATATATGAAGTGTTGTATACAATTTTCCTAGCACAGTCTCCAAATTTTGACCAAATAATGATTGATGCTTGTGGAATTCATGTATTGTTGCCCACTGATGTTCCAACTAAAGGGCAACAAGAAAAGGAATTCAGAAACATCCATCATTTTTAGTAAAGACCACGGAGTACACATTTTCCCTTCTCCATAATATCTCTTGCAAGCCTATATTATATTTTTGTCTTTAAACCTTTCTTTTTAGTTCTAAACCTAAGTAAGACATCTTACCACTTGTTTATGTTTTATGGTTGTGACATTTGCTTTCCATTTTAATGTACATAAATGGAAATGTTTGCCAAAAGATTGTAAAGAACTGTATATTGGGGCCAGATAGTCCCGTTTGTCCTCTAGTTGAAGTCTGATATACAATTATAGCTTCAAATTCTTATTTACCTTTGAAGTCCATCATGATAAAAATTAAGATAATCTTTTAATCACAATCAAGAGATTGGGAATTAGGAATCAGGATCACACATTCTCATATGTTTTCCTTTCATATAATTAAACTTGTTCTGATTATTGCCAACAGCTTTGTAATTTAGGAATAGTGTTTTTTTAAATACTTTAATCATGCATTCTAACTTCCTAAAAATTGAAATGACCTGACCAAAGCAGAGGTGAGTCAGGCAGTATTACAGGAGATTGGTTTGGTAATAGCTTGAGACACCTCCAGGTGCCATATGTCTCATATGCTTTCAACCAATGTTAATTTATGGATAGTGTTTAATAAAAACCCACTGGCACATAATAGATGAGGTTAAGAGCTGGCTGTTGTTTTATAATAATTTTGATAAAGCTTAATGAGTATATTGACAGTGGCTTTCATAAAAACACTGATTCCCAGATCTTATATGGCTTGCAGCTCAGGATTGTGAAGGAAAGATTCCCTCTGATGGTCCAGCCAGTATAGGTAAGACTGCGAGAACAACTTTATTTCTGTCACGGGATGGACCATCAGGAGCAAATTTGGGCAATATTTGCTGGATTCAGATTGCCTGGAACCCAGTCTGATATATGGCTGCCAAGTTCAGAGTTGCATAAAGATTTTATTTCTTTTCACAGGCCCTAATCGGTCCATATTTCATGTAATCCTCCAGGGAAAGATTGAAGGCAAACGAAGTCCAGGCAGAAGAAGAACATCTTGGCTTCAAAATCTAAAGGACTGGTTTGGACAAAACTCAGCAGCACTTTTTCATATGGCTGTTAATAAAAATAGGATCGCTAACATGATCACCAATGCCGATGATGGATATGGCAGAAGAAGAAGGAGGAGGAGGAGGAGGAGGAGGAGGAGGAGGAGGAGGAGGAGGAGGAG
>WNWU01000001.1:29446837-29458464 GCA_012654045.1 Ptyas mucosa
GAAGAAGAAGAAGAAGAAGAAGAAGAAGAAGAAGAAGAAGAAGAAGAGGAAGAAGAATTGGTCCAGGAATTGGAAATAATTTTCTTGGGTTACCTAAGCCCAGACATCCTGGTGAAGACATACTCTTTTTGTTTCAACCATATTGTATTTGGACAATCAATCCATCTGTCATTCTGTGTGTACTTATATGTGTATGTGTGCATGCCTCTTCTCCAAGTCCTGGAACATTTCATTTCAGGATGATGCAACTATTGCAGACTAAAAATCAGATGGAGCAGGATCCCATAATGACAGCAGGGTATCATAATGCCCAGTAGCCTGCAGCATTCAGAACAAAATAGGGCAATGCTTTTCCAGAGTAATATCTGGGAAGGAGGGTTTCTGATCTCCTGATTGCTAGACAAAGAGATGAGGGATGTGTGTGTTTATGTGTGTGTTTGTGTGTGTGTGTCCCTTTTGATCCCTGGTGATTCCCTGGACAAGTCCCTGCTGCTTTTTAACTAAGATTATCATAAGTGGTTTGCCATGGCTGCTTCCTTGGGCTGAGAGAAACTGACCAGCACAAAATCACCCAGTTGTCTTAATGCCTAAAGCAGGACTAGTCTCTCTCTTTTTAGCCTGATAATAGATAGGCATGATGAGGGAATGGGCTCCTAGATAGCTTAAAACTATTTCTTTTTAGTTTGAGAAACAGAAATTATTCAACTACTGGTATAAGTGACCAGGCATGTTGATTTCATTGAGCAAACACTGCTTTAGTGGCAGAGACTTTTAACTTCTAATTGCAGATACTGATCTACTAGCGGCAACTTGTAATTTCATGCCACAAAACACCATTTGAGCTGGGGGCAATTTGGGATTTTCTACTGCAGAGTACTTTGGTGGCAGAAAAAGCTCAGTTTCACATCTCCTTAGTTCTGCTGGGAGCAATGAGAGGAAACAAAACTGATTTAATAAGCCATTTGCCGTTTCACTGTGCCAGAGGAGCACACATGCATACATAAATATTGCATGCTATGCTATGTATGGGACCTTACATATATAATATCCTCTCCAGAGCATTCTCTTTTTTCCAAAGCTGAACTAATGTAACCATAACTTTTCACCTACATTATGTGAACAGCATGGGATTCATTAAGCAAGCAGTTTTGTTCTTAATAATAAACATGGGAAATACAAAATAGACAAGAAGAGGAAATGATGGTTGTAAGAAAGGAAGGAGCAAGAGTGTGGACAAGGATTACTCAAAGTTCTTAAAGTTTGGGCTGGTATATACAGCAAATGTGAGTCTTCAAATATTGGTGCTGTCAGTCATTCATGGTGTTAAATATTAGGATTGTGCATCTTTTGAAAATGATGCAAAGAATAATTTGAAAAGAACACTTAAGACCTCCATGAGCAGAGTACTTCTATTTACTGATTCAGGAAAGTCTTTTTCCATTTTCTACAAAAGCCTGGAAAAAAAGGATTGCTGCTTTAATGAATCAAAGTGATGCTTTTTTTAATGGGACTCCTAGATCAGCTCCATCTTGTTTTAGTTTATACAGAAGCAAGAAAAAAAGATGGGACAACTTTAATGGATAGCAGAGAGGTTAAGGTGTAACAAACACACTTCTAAACTGTATTGGAAGCATGTGAAGAACATTATGAACATATGAAGAATGGTTGGAGGAATTGGGTATGGCTAATCTAGAGAAAAGAGGGACTAGGGGGAACATGATAGCAGTTTTCAAATATTTGCCACAAAGAAGAGGGGCTCAACCTATTTTCCAAAGCAAGAACACAAGACAAGAAACAATGGATAAAAACTAATCAAGGACAGAAGCAACTTAGAACTAAGGAGAAACTTCCTAACAGTGAGAACAATCAACCAAAGGCTTTCAGAAGTTGTGGATGCCTCATCACTGGAGGCTTTTAAGAAGAGACTGGGAGCCACTTTTCTGAAATGGTATAGGTTCTCCTGCTTGAACAAGGATTGACCTAGAAGACCTCCAAGCTCCCTTCCAACTCTGTTATTCTATGTTCTGTATTCATGTATAGCTGTGACTTGGGGCCCAGTATTTAAGGGTCATCTATTTCATATTACAATATTATCTTCTACATATATCTATTCTGCTTTGAAAAAAGATAGAAAATATATTTTCAGTAGTGGCACTCCACTGATTGCTTAACACTTAGTACCTTTATTATTTGGCATTGGGCTAATAAATTTTACCCACCACTTTCAACCTATCTCTGTATCTATACATCTATCTTTTGTTCTGAGTATGCTGTTCACCTTTGGCTATGTTATAATATTTTTTAAAAAAACTTTCTTCTTGTAAATGCTCATGTTAAAAGAAAGAGTATATTAATATGTAAAATAGGTCTGGGTGTACAAGGAAGTGCTTGGTGTCACTAAGTTTCATCTTTCAAGACCAACCAACCCAGGGAATAAGATTGAGCTAAAGGATTTTAAAATGTGTATATTATGTATACTTTTAAAAATAAAATAGCAGTCAGCATGACATAGTTATCAAAATCAAAGATCTTGTTATTTGCATTTTGATGGTACAGGATATTTAATTTAATTAAGTAATACAATAATTATTTTTTTTAAATCACTACCATTTATACATAGACATATGCACACATGGATATCAATAGGAGAGCAAAAATTAGAATGTCATTTAACATAACAGATAATTGATAGAGTCACCCCATGGTAAGATGGGAAGCCAATAAAATTTACAAATAAATAAAAACAAAATAAATTCAGCATTGTACATTCTTTAATATTTTAGCTAACAGGTCATTTTAAAAGTAAGAAAAACATAAACATGGAAAAACCTGCAAAAATGTCAAAACCAGATACAACATGGATCAGGAAATTGCAAATGTTGAATTTTGACCCTTTATCAAGGATAAATTCTGTTTTCCTTCTTAAGTTTCCTAAAAGAATAGTAGCACCCCCACTTCTTCCTCATCTACCTTCCTAGGATGGTTTGGTTAATCCTCTAAAAAAACTTGAGGAACAAAATTTGTCAAGCCCCACATAGCTGGCAAGACCAAGGAAAAAAAGAATGAAGCAGATTTCAGTAAGGAATCTTTAATGCTAATCTGCAATCTTAGAAATTGTGGTAGACTTCTCCAACCTTGGTTAGAGTTCATTCGTTCATTCATTCATTCATTCATTCATTCATTCATTCATTCATTCATTTTCTGATGTGCTTTTTTCCCAGACTTCTTACCAGCTTTACTTTCAACTGACTTGCCTCAGCTTTCCTACAATCTCTCACACTTGGTTATCTTAGCCTTTTTTTGTCCAAGCTGGATACGAACCAAGAATGCAGAAGCATGTCCTCCCACATAGGAGTTTGATTCTTTATGTAGATTGACATCATATGTTTTAATAGAGCTCTCCCCTTCCAAAGCAAAACAGGAAATCTCTCAGGTTCCCTCCCCCTCTTTTTTTAAAAAAATAATTGATAATGTTGCAAAAAAATGACTGCTGGACTCCTATACTGTGAAAACAAAAATGTTAGTTCTTAATTAGACTTTTCAAGGAACAATTTGGCTTGTGTGTGTGCGTGTGTGTGCGTGTGCGTGTGTGTGTGTGTAGTCTACCTGTTCAGGCTGTGACTGCGGTCACATGATTATCATTTCCAACATTCTATGATAGTTTCCCAGCCAGTCTTGCAATTCCTTGTTTCCTCTCTCATCCAGGAACAAGTAATTGACTCATGATGTGGCTCTTAAAGAAGAAACAACTTTAAGCGGCAATAAGAAAGACCTGGATATTTTAATTGCTTTACATGTACTTTTTGTGAAACACAAACATACATATTATTTATATCCCATCTTTGTTCAGGAGCTCAAGGCACATACATAGTGCTCCATTCTCCTATATTTGTTCAAAACATTATGAGGTAGGTTGGGGAGAAAGTCACCAGGTGAACTTCTGGATTCTTTAGAAGGAGTAAGAAACTGAATCTCTCTGATGTCAAATACATTAGCCACTATACTTTAGTCCTTGCCTATTCTGTTTCATTTTTCAACTGTTTCCTCTTCTGAAATTGAGTGCAGATTGGTCTCTCTTTGACTTCTAATTTTAAACTCTCTGACAATTTCCTACAACTCATGGAGAAGCCAGCAGGGATTCTAAACTGTTCTGAGGTGAGATGAAGAAACAGGATAAAAGGGCTGTACTTTTTTCCAGAATCACAAGGAAAGGTACAGAAAGAGGACACAAGAAAAGATAGAGAAGGAATTTGACTCAAGAATAGGGGACAAACGCTAATTACTGTGAGAGACCCTCAACATGATAATTCCAGTCTTGGAGATGAACACTTCAAGAGAAGAAATGAAGCAAAATGCAGAGGTGCACAATGTAATATTTCTGCTGATGTTAATCCCATGGAAAAAGTTTGCCTTCATTGCTCCCTGGAGTAACCACCAATTTCTGCTGTGTGAAGGGAAAGCTCCAGACAGGCAATTTGCAACCTCTACCTAATGAACTCCTCAATTTATAGAGCAATGTTCAGGAAGAACATCAGACAATTAAGCTGTCTCTTCCAAATGACATCCTTTGGTGCCAAAAAAGTCCTTGCAATGAAGAACAGATGGAATCCTTCTGTGATTATTCAAGGACAAATCCATCATTACATTGGACGTTTGATGCCAGACCCACAACCAGCAAGCCAATTTACGTAACTTTCTCAGCTACAGTCCAGTTTTCCTCTTTCTACCAATAACCTCAATTCAGGTAGTCCTTAGTTTTTGACCACAAGGGAGCTCAGAATTTTGGTCATAAATTATCATGGTTGTAAATTGAGGCATCCCATGATCAGATTCAATTTTATGAGCTAATTTACAAAAGCTGTGAGTCACTACAGTCATTAAGTAAGTCACGTGGTCATTAAGCAAATCCAGCATGTACAATTGTACAATGTTCAATGTAAAAATATACCATGTGCATTTTGTCCAGGAATGAGAAACACTGTTTGTAAATCATGATTATGTGACCATGGGACACTGCAATCAGTCCTAAATGTGACCTAGTTGCAAAGTGTCTGAAAGGCAATTATATAGTAGCAGGTTGTATACGTGGCAGGCCAGAAGTAGCTTTCTAAAAGTCTGGCATAAGTTTGAACAGTTGTGAAGCAACCAGTCATATTTCAAGGACTATCTGTATCTGGTTTTTTCTTCATTTATTTTCTTCATTGTCCTTTTTTACTTTCATGGATAATTTTATAGCACCAGTCAGGCCTCTCCAACTTGCACAATGTTTATAGAGAATACCAGTGGTGGGTTGCAACCAGTTTACCAATTGGTTCTGTGAGTGTGTGTGCGTGCCTAACAGGCTTATGCGCAGCTTTCAAAATACAGCGATTTGAAGCTCAGCTGCTTACCTTCTAAGGCAGCTCCAGTAAGTAGAACAGCTGAGCCGCGGAAATCAGCTGTGTTGCACGAATCAGCTGAGCCAGAAAGAAGGAAATATAGGACAGGATAGGGCGGGGGCGGGTGGGTGGGGCTAGCTAATCGTCGGAACTACTGGTTTTCCTGAACCGATCCAAACCGGCAACAGCCCACCACTGGAGAATACATCATGTTCTTCTCACAGCATGTTTCCAGTAATTATTAGTAAAAGCAATTGTTTGTATATCTGTCGGGGATGTGCTATTTGTTTCATTTCACACATTGTATCATTTTTCAAATCTTACACTAATTTTGGCCTGTTTCTATCTTAGTAAACATTTATTAGACTCACCGAAGGTAGTCTGATTGACTTCAGCACAGACGTGTTCTGCACAATAGCAGGTTTGATGTGCTTAGAAAAGAAAATACCAAATGTAGTGTAATTTAAAATGACACAAATATTATTTTAACTATTGGTTATATGCCACTGGAGTTAAATTTAGTGATATGGCAACTATATAAATGGGTTAAATAGATAAATATAAATACTCAATATCTGCATAGAAAACAAATGTATAATAAAAAAAACAGAATGGAAAAAATAGACATTGCATATCTTAGATACCTCTAATGGATTGCAGTGAAAGGGGTTTTTTTGTTACATGTAAGAAGTATATTTTCTTATTTTTCGTATAATTAATAGATTATTGGGAAAGGTTTGTTTTTTAACATATGAGAAGGTTTGGTTTTTTTGCTGTGAGAAACAGGGTCTTCCTGATTTCTGTTCAATTTTTTATCTTAATTGTTATGCTTGTTTCTCAGGTAACTGAATGAAATAGTGAGCCTTAATCCCATAAATAAATGGTAAACTTGGTATTAGCAAAATGAATATAACTGATATTTTGAAAATAAAGTCTTTCAGAAAATCATTTTTTATACCTTTTGCTAAATGACAGTAACTTATCCTCCATGTCTGAGAACATTAAGAAAAGATATTGAGATGAATGCAACCAATTGCAACCTCCAAGTCATCAGGTTTTAAACAACAAATAAAGAACAAACTTCAGCCAGCATGGCATGGTACTTCTCCTCTGATTCATTGTTCTCATTCATCTTAGTGCTCCATAATTTGTAAAGATGTAGGCAACATATAAATATTCATGACAGGTCTGAAAATAGACCATCTAACATTCCTTCTTTGTGCTAGGAAGAAGCAGAACATGAAATAGAGCTAGAGGCAAGTCTGAGCAATGATACACTTCAGCCATTCTTCAAGGGAAAATAAAAGGATAAGATAATTGAGGCCCTGCCCTGTAAATGAATCCCAGAACTGTGGAAGCTTGACAAACAATAAAGAAGATGGTGGTGAGAAACTATCTTACAGGAACTCTTCCTCAAGCTTTCTGATAGCTGAGTGAGTTTGGTAGCTTCTGTCAAGCTTGAAAGCATCAACAGGTATTATACTTAATTCCTAACAAATTAAGTATCACAATTATATGCAGGAAACAAAATTGTGTGTGTGTGTGTGTGTGTTACATGCAAAATGGCTTCCACTTCAATTGTTTATATCTTATGGGAAGCAAGGATCAAATTATTTCCAAAATGTCATGGTGGAAAATCCATATTTGTTTTTCCTTCTACCAAGTATGTGCCATAGCACATTCTCTCTCTCTCTCTCTCTCTCTCTCTCTCTCTCTCTCTCTCTCTCTCTCTCTCTCTCTCTCTCTCCCTCCCTCCCTCCCTCCCTCCCTCCCTCCCATCCATCTATCTTTAACTCATAATCTCTCTCTTTCTATCTCTCTATATCTATCTCTTATCATCACAATTATCTCTAATTTTTATCATCTCTATCTCTATCATCTCCATCTCTGTCATTTATATTTATATCAGATATGTGCCTTCAAATCAGTATTAACTCTTATTAACATTGAACCAGTCCTTGAAGTTTTCTTGGCACAATTTTGGAAGTGGTTTGCAATTGTCTTGTTCCTAGGCCTGAGAGAGACTGATCAATCTAAGGTCATCTGAATGGTTCTGTACCAACGGCAAGACTAGAACTCAATCTCATAGTTTCTAGCCTTATGCTTTAACCAGTACACCAAATTGGTTGTCATGTGTATTTGTATTTATTTCTGTATCATATCCATATCCAGACTGTATTTGTATCCATATCTGTATCTTAGGTAGTGTCTATCTTAGGTTGAGTTAAGAACTATATTAGATATTTGAAAGAAGTGAAAAACTTGGAGGACAATTTATTAAACCAGAAAGTGCAATCAGGTTGGGGTGCTTGACAACAGGAAATTTAACCACAACTTCATACATTTCCATTTTCTATTAAGAAAACCCTCTGCCTCTGATGATTGCCTTATCTCAACAACACAACCAACAGAAACTCTAAAGATATTCTAAACTATGGATGAAACAAAGCAGAAAAGTAGAAATGTCTTTATTAGGAGAAAAGTCTTTGGAGAAAATTGGAAAATGGATTTTGGGCACAGTTCTGAAATTCATTTGGGCAGCTCACCTTAAAAGTTGTCTAGAAATACTGAAGAGAGATACTAAAATGAAAGATAACTGGAAACATTTTAAAATACATGCACAATATATTTGGAATTTGAATATTTAGAGTTGCACCTTATTTCCTTAAGCCATCACCAGATATATTTCATGTAGTTAACAATCTGTACTCTGTAAAATATTTTTATTATTGTGGATAAAACCCAGTAGATATGGAAGCACAGAATAGTAGCCATTTAGATTACTATCCCTTAACCAAAACATCAGCACTAAACCTGTTTGTTTGTTCTGATCACTGGAGTGACCTGCTCTATATCATCCTTTACACTAAAAAAAATGAAAATAAAGGTTTCATGAGCTAATTTTTCAACACAATTCACTTTAGAATTCACCTTTGGAATAAAAGATCATCTAAACCTGTACTTTAACTCACTAAGTATACAAAATTCCAGTTGTGCCTACATGTAAGCAGTGAGCATTGCCTAATAATTATTAAGATCTGACTGTGAAATATAACACATGATAATAGGTATCGGTCTAGTGCCAACCTAATATGAACTACGTTTTAGGATAAATACTTTAGTAAAGGAAAGATGTGCGGCAGTAGAAGACTGAATAGTAAATGAAAGAGGTAGGTGAATAGAATAATTGAATTAGTCTACCACTGAGATTAATCAACTGTTTAAGATTAGATTATTATTTTTTGTTAGCATCCACACTGCGAAATGTTCTGGTTGTTATTTTAGTTTTAATCAGTAGGTGCCACATCCTCTGGTGAATTTTCCGTAACAATAAAGGATGTGGAACATTTCATTTGCATTTGCTTTTTAACGTCTAGGAACAACCAACATGACACAAAAATGAGGCATGATTCATGGCTATTTGTGGTAGGACATGTTTCATAATGTATTCTAATAAAATTATTATGGCATAAAATGACTTAACAAGGATGAGGGTAATTGAGCTATAATACACACACGGCATATGAAGTGCTTTTAATGATCACTGGATCTTGGCTTTTTAAGATTCTCCTTAGTTAATGTCCTCCCTTGTCGAGTAAAAACAGAGAAAGAATATAAAAGACAAGCAATCACAACAACAATATACTATCTTACCAACAGATGAATATTTGAAGGACTGAACATGGGCATCAGCAAGATGGAACAAGTGAAGCATGTGACCATTATAGACATTTTGTGCCATGATGTAGCTGATGTATATGTACATATCTTGGTAGCTTTTGTTCTGTCCCCATCCCACACACGCACACCAGCAGTGGTCCAAGAATTAAAACACACCAACAGACAAGAATTTCCTTTGATAACGGAATTGGCAGCAACCTAGTGGCTGCCTGCCAAAAGTCTTTACTTACGAAGGGAGGTTTTTACTCCTCTTTCGTAACATCAAAATAAGTCTACAACAGTTACAGAATAATCAAGTCCAGTCCAAGAATCAATTCCAGCAGAGCATATAGCAAGAGTCCGGCAATGCAGAATGGCATGGTAGCTTTCAGCTTTGTTCGTCACAAGGCTTGATTGGCTACCACACCCCCTTTTATACCTTGTGGGATGTGGTCCAGTGACTCAGCTTAATCCCTGGCATGCCTCCTCCTTTGTTGAGCACGCTTATCTCTGTGCCCCTGTCAGGTGTCCAGCCAAGACTCATCCCTGTCACTGTCCAGCTGGGCTGCTCGGAAGTGCCTGGCTCCTGGCCTATCTCTTGGCCTTCGGAGGACACCGGAGGCATTGCCAGAGAGGAGGGTCCTGAAGAGGGAGGCCTTGCCAACTCCTCTCCTTCCTTTTCGGAGTCTTCTCCCTCCGATAAGACAGGCTCAGGGGCCGGAGCCACAACAGCTTTTTGGAAAGCCAGAAGAATCACATCCTATCTGGTATCATGTTATTGTCATGCTACAGATAACATCAACATAGCAGCTACAGGTTGCTTATGAGACTTTAAACACTGTTTTTCCCCCCAGAACTGTGGCTAAATTGGCATTATTCAATTGGTTGGTCTGAATTCAGGATATCATATCTACTCAGCCATAATACCTCCTCTATGTTTCAATATATTGCCTAACATGGGCAATTAACGCATAGACTATTTAAATAAAATATAGTGTGGCATGTTTGTGAACATAAACATTGTATCATTTAGTTTTGACTACTCCAAGTGAATTGGATTGTCTTTCAAAATGGAGGCTGACTAAATTATGTGAAATTTCCGAGTATAAAATTAAGTCTACTGTATAGACTTCTCCTCTGATTCTGTACACCTGGAATACTCTTTCTCAATGATAGGTGGGGAAGATGATCTACCTAGAATACTACTTCACAGAGTAATCAAACTTGAGGTGTGCAATGGGGTAAATTCCTAGAAATAAATCTGGTTCTTTTATTTCCTCATGCAGAATGGATTTAGAACAATGTAGCTGGAGAAAAGGAAAGAACTAAGAGAAGGAAAAATTGATTGGATTAGAAAGAGATTGTCAGAAAGAGAGAGAATGAGTGATGAGTGGTGCTACCTCATTCCTGCTTAACAGTATCATATGACCATTAGCTGAGTACCTTTGCAGGACTGAATCCCTCAACAACAACAACTATGATTGTCTATGTCCAATCTATAAATGTGGATGAAGTCCCTAACTTAAAAATACTTGAAAAGAATGGACTGCTTCACACAGCACAATATTTTATAACGTTGCTATTTTTTGACTTATGTCAATTCACATTATGTGAATCCAAATAATTTTGGTTTATTCAGTGAACGGTATTTAAACAAATTCAGCAAAATCTGCTCCAAGAATCTACAGTATGCATACTGTATTTCTGAAGTGATAGTTAACCTTGTCCTAATGATTGCTAGCAAAGAATGTACATTCAATCTACTATCCACCATTTTTCAACCATCTCTGTATCTATCTATTCACTTTCTAAACAAATATGGAATATGAATTAATGAAGTTTAATTCTCCTATGCTACTTTTTTAACAGATTTACAGTAATCATAATTAAGTCTAAAATTAAAGGCTGCCTGCAATTTGACAGTTTGAATCTCACCAGACTCAAGGTTGACTCAGCCTTCCATCCTTCCGAGGTCAGTAAAATGAGGACCCAGATTGTTGGGGGCAATATGCTGACTGTAAACCGCTTCAAGAGGGCTGTAAAGCACTCTGAAGTGGTATATAAGTCTAAGTGCTATTGCTATTGCTATTGCAAAAAAGAATAATTATACATTCCTTCAAATATTCCAAGGACTGAAATGTACAGAATCGTATAATAATGTAATATCACGTTTTAGTTCTCCAGAACCCTGTTAAGCAATATTTCTTCACTTTCTCAGTCCATCATATTATATACCGTATATACTCAAGTATAAGCCGAGTTTTTCAGCCCGTTTTTCAGCCTGAAAAATGCCCCCTCGGCTTATACGCGGGTCACAAAAAAATGACTTTCCCTGCAAGCTAGGAAACAGCGGGAGAACGGGGTTTGCTTACCCCGCCCACTCCCAATCTATTGGGACTGCCTCCTGAGTTCCAGCTGATGGCTAGAGGGAAAAAAAACACTTTTAATTCTTGTCGCGGGGCTTCAAAGGCCCCCCCTACAGCTGATCAGGGTTAAGAAAAAACAAATGAGAAGATCTGTGCCGGCTACAAAAAGGTGCCTTCTGCAAAGAGCACATTTTTTTAAAAAAGGTGCCTGCTGCAAAGAGCA
>WNWU01000001.1:29458474-29568187 GCA_012654045.1 Ptyas mucosa
GCACATTTTTTTAAAAAAGGTGCCTGCTGCAAAGAGCACATTTTTTTTTTCTCCTGCTGAAACCCAAAGCGAAACTAAAACAGCTTGTTGGCTTTGCTGTTTGCTAAGGCAGATTTGATTTCTTTTTCCTCATCAAAAAAGGTTGGTGCAAACAATGGGAAATTTATGGCAAATGGCAAAAGAGGGGAGTTCAAGATTTTAAAACACAAAAGAAAAAAAAGCTCTATTTAAATAGGGAATTGTAATAATTGAGATATTATTAATTGTATATTGTGTTGAAAGCAAAAATGGTTAAGTTGTGGTTTGGAAGAATATTGGGGGAAATTATTTGGTTTATTATTATTGGTAAATATAATTAATTGATTTGTAAGAAATTGGATTGCATGGAAATAATTGGAATATTCAATATTCAAAGAAAATACATTGTATGTTTGTATGTGTGTTTGCTATTTATTCATATTTGTTCTCCTTTTATGCACATGGACTACTCAGAGGGCTCAAAAAGTTATTTTTGACTGGTCCTCGCACTTGTGACCAGTCCTTGAACTTACGACTGTCCTCACATTTTACGTTTTGGCCCTATCTTGTCACCATGCAAAATGCCCGTGCAGCAAATTTGAACAATTTGAACAAAACATAATTACTAATTTTCCTGAACTTGTTGAAAGTTGATGTTGTCCTCTATATCTTACAGAAATTGACATCAGGTATCAAGCAACCCAAACTTGTTCTTTCATTGTTAATTTCTTTGGGGAAAATACCAGTGCTCATCCTTCTAAAATTTTTGCTCAAAGTCATTCGAGTGCTTCAAATATCACAACAGGATCCCTGGATTCATTTTCAAAATTCAATGAGTAATATGAAATAATGCTTTCTATACTGCCATTTACAGACAGTTTGGTGTAATTGTTAAGGCATCATGTTCAGGCAGTTCAAATGAATATAAAGATTTATTGCAAGCTTAAGCTCTCTACAAGAATCTGAGCTACTAAGGTTCAAAGGAAATGAGAGGGAGTTAAGAAAGCAATTTAAGGTGGGTTGGACTTAGATCTCTTGTGGGCACATAGGGACTCCTAAATGATAACATGTTTGACCCCTCCTTTGGACTCAGCCTGGTCATCTCCTACAGAGCCTATTGTTCTCCAGAGGGTTTTAATAACTCTAGCATTCATTAACCTCAGCAATTGTCCTAACCAGATATATATATATGTGTGTGTGTGTGCCATATATATATATATATATATATGCCATATATATATATATATATGGCTTATTTTGGAAATAGTAGACAGAGCTTTGTGACAGGATTTTAGAAGTAAGTAATTTTGATTTTGATTTTTTCTCACAATCCTCTTATTTTTAGGTATTAGGCATACAGTTTTTTAATATAGATATATTAAATCTTCATAGCATTCTTGCTTGCTTGCTTGCTCTCAAAAGTAAGAACCAAACTCAAATTCAGATTGCCAAAAATTTAGACTACACTTGTTTGTCCTTGGCTTGAACACAAATAACTACACATGTAATTCTCCAATAATTTGATATTTAAACATGTCCAGAAGGAAGCAATAACATAATGTGTTTTTTTTTAATACTCAAGGGAAAATTCACTGCGGAGTAAATGAATCAAATAAAAGGCTGGAAAACAGATGCATTTCCTAAGTCAGATACACACCGAGAAAAGCTTGAAGGAGACCCTTTATCAAGACTCTATGAGCTGCTGCTTTCTGTTTCTAAACCAGGGCTTTTCGTTAACAAACAGGACACGTCAGGAGCTTTATGAAAACATTTTCTTCTATTTACAGCAGGGAGAAGTCAAGTTATCATGGATTCCCCTCCAGTGAATGAACCAAGTCATTAAAGTGGCATTTACATTGAAAAGCTTTTCACTGGGCTTTTTGTCAGTCCTTTCAAACAGGAATGGAATGAAATGAATGGGGGGGTAGATTACAAATGATGCCTTGTTGAATATATGTGGGAGCAAACAGCCCCCATTGTGGGTGCAGGTGGGAAAGAAAAATGAATGGACAATGAGAGTAGCTGAAAGGGACAATCTCATTATTGATGGGCTCAGCATGTAGCTTTAATGAGGTTTAGGACAGCAGCAAGGACCTTATAATATATGAGCCTTCCTTCCATTTTTGGACTAAATATATATATAAAAGAATGAAACATCATTGTAGTTGCTTAAGTGTGATCCGTTAGACATAGCATGTTCATATGAAATAGAATCACTGAAGAACAAATCCATGCTTAAACTGTTCTGTTCTGTTTAAATCATTGCTCAAGGAAGTAACTAAGTCCCACAGATAATAACCGGGTTCACATAAAGGAAATCCATATTTATTTTAACTATGATTTTCTAGAAAATTCACAATTGTGTAAGGTCTCACAAACATTATTCCAAAACTTAATAAACTGCTTTGTGACCAATATAAGGCAGACTTTTCCAACTTGGAAACCCCACCATATAGGATGAATCCTTGCATATTTTTGAAAGTGCCCTTCTCAACAAAAGGGATCCAGGTCGGGAAAAAGTAGAAAATGGGTTTCCCAATTTTTTAAATACATATGCAGGGAAAATTGTCATGTGTAGAACCAATCTGTAAACCAAGCCGACAACATCCTGTATCCATACTCACCAATTGTCCTTCCACTGTAGTTAGAAAGGCATGAAGGGCTGCCTTCCTGGTTTTGTCTAAGTTTCATTTGTCTAACAATACAACCAGTGTGGCTGGTCCTTAGAATCTAATATTCAGTGAAAGAGAAGGAAAAATCTGCCATCTGGCTATTGAGAAGCTTCATTTTATGGAGCCTGTAGTTCATTCTGAAATCTTGGGCTCATTTGTTGTGGTACAAAATTTTGAAGTTCAGCGAGAAGTAAACTAACAATCAAAGAAATGTGCCATCTTTAGAAACTACGGCTCTACTCTTTTTTCCCATTCCTTCATTCTAAATAGATGAAATTACAGAGACACTGTGCTGGGTGTAAAGTTTCTCATTTTAGTTATTCATATTGTCACTGCAAAATTCTTCCTTATCTTTGGTTTCTGTACACCACTGCTTTTAACTTTCAATTGAATGTACAGATTAATTAATTACATTTGGCTTTGCTGCAACATCTGTGGTTTGGATTCTAGTTTTAATTGTTTAGCTCCTTGAACTAGTTCATCTAATCTAAAGTTTGATTCTAATAATAAATTTACATAGTAGTTTGAAAGTATTAAAAGTATTAAATCTCATGATCTCATTAAAAGGAAACCAACCCAAAATTACCATATACTTCATCTTGTCTATTTTCTCCACTATAGATTGGGTGGAATCTGGATCAGAAGTATACTCACAATTAGATGCAGTTTAGGCATATCTCAAAGGCAGTTGATGTTTGAGAACCACACACAGAAATTGTGAACACAATGCTCATAGCTCAAAGAAAGAATTTCCAATAAAGTTCCTAAATTTTTCTACACCAGCATTCAATGACTGATTTAGGTCTCCTTCAAATTATATATTCTACAAACTAATTCAACACATCTTTAATATCTATAATATCTCTAACATGTTATATAAACCTAATAAAATAAAGCATATATATATGCTTTATTTAGTTAGTTTTAGTTCATTTAGTTAGTATTAGTTCAATTAGTAACTGTTAAATGTTACAGCAGCACTGAAAAAAGTGATTTATGACCGTTTTTCACATTTATGACCATTGCAGTACCCCATGGTCATGTGATTAAAATTTGGATGTTTGGCAACTGGTTCATATTTATGATGGCTGCAGTGCCAGGGTCATATGATCCCCTTTTGCAATCTTTTGACAAGCAAAGACAATGGGAAATCCAGATTCACTTAACAACCAGGTTACTAACTTAACAACTACAATGACTTGCCTAACAACTGTGGCAAGAAAAGTCATAAAATGGGGCAAAATTCACTTAACAAATGTCTCTCTTAACAACTACATCTGAGCCCAGAATTTATGTTGTTAAGTCAAGAACTATTTGTAGTTAAACTGTATTTCTTTGACTGACTTTTTTCCAAGGTGCTCAAGCTTACCTAGAAGTCTGAATTACAAATATTAAGTTGCATTTGATATGATCAAAAGCTTTAGGCATATTAATAATTAATTCCAAAATTATAAGAAAAGTACTTCAATTGCCTTGCCTATGTGATACTCAGCATTAAAAATATGAAATAAAAATAAAAGCTCCTTTCTATCAAGCTCAATTTCTGGTGACTTAATGAACATGGGTATATTGGTTCTTGCAAGAATATTGAAGTGATTTTTATGCTGTGTCTTTAAGGTGCATTTTTCCCAACTTCACAGGTTAATCTACAACTCTATTATTTCTTGGTGTTATTCTTCCCAGGTCCTAACCAATTCCATATCTGCTTAGTTATTTTGAGGTCAATCAAGTTTAACTAGGTGTTGCTAGAATGGCATTGCATAAATCCAATTGTTTATATGTTCTTTTTAGTTCTAACTAACTAAAAATAGTGCTCTCCCACTCTGTCTATCTACAAAGGATGCTAATGTATATAGGTCAAACACCCACACTTCAACTGTGCTCTTGGATAGTCATAAAATCTCCTTATGACTGATAACGTAATGGGCATGGACCAAACTAGGATTGCTTGATTGATTTTATTTCATTTATATCCTGCCATAATCCACTGTCTCTTGGCAGAAGACATGAACATAAAAAATATTAAAACACCCACTGTATGATTAAAAATACTAATAAAACAGCAGTCATAAAGCTTCAGATTGAAAGGCAAAATACAATTTAAGTAGCTAAAGAATACAAGAAAACAAAAGAGAACTGCAGATGGTGCAGTACATGAAGTGAGTTAAAATTCTCTCCAAAATAATTCTGCTTTAACATTTTACTGAAAAGCAACAAGGAGAAGGTTAGCTTGATCTTTGCAAGGAGCACTGGCATTACCTTCTGGCCTAAAAAACCCTTTATGTCTTGAAGAAAGGGTGAAAGACTAGTAGATCAGCTGGAGTAGGCAGTCTGGCTGGTACTCAGAAAGAAAATTACTGAAGATCATTTAATTTATTTCTGTTCTTTAATTCTTATTTTTCCTATTTTTTGCAGCCTTGAGGCAATTATATTAAAACAATATCATTTAGTTGCACATCATAGCATGCCTTCTTTAATGTGCTGCTGTCTGGATTTCAATATTTTCTCCTCCTTACTTGTGATAATGGACTTTGAAAGAATGTTCACCCAGGCATCCTAACCTGGGACTCACTTGTTGGGCCTATGATTCAGCATAGTCATAGTTTGAATACATCTCCTAGCACCAATTTGGAGAAGGCAAATTGCTTCTTGAGTGTTCCCGTGGAAGAAAAGTATGCTACCTTGACCTAGATTAGCATATGTGCCCATTGAGACTATGTCACATGCCAGCAGCCTTTCAGGGCAGGAATGGACAAGATTTTGCTGATTGGAAAGCATAGATAATATGGAAAGTAATGGCGAAAACATACATTTATTTATTTATTTATTTATTTATTTATTTATTTATTTATTTATTTTTATTTATTTATTTATTTATTTATTTATTTATATGCCGCCCTTCTCCGGAGACTCAGGGTGGATTACAATGCGTTAAGCAAAACATGATGACTAGAACAATTATGAACATTGAGTAGTACTACATCCCTTTTACAGGCAAAAACATTTGTAATTTTTTAAAGAAATCAAATTAATCTTAATTTGGGGTTTACCTCCAGAATTTTAGATATTTCATAGCTCACACTGCTATGAATATCAGCAATTGTGATCAAAGGAGGCTCTGGCAGATTAAAATAGCTCTAGGGCCTCAAATTATCTATGCATTCAAACATATATGTAAATGAACATTAAAAATATTATATATATTATATATAAAAATATTACATATATATATGTACATATATATATGTATATACACACACACACACATACATACATACATACATACATACATACATGGGTCTTTCTTGTCATCTTTTTCACTGGAGTTGCCAGAGCCTGAAGCTCTATTAGACAAGAAAAGCTACAATCCAATGAGGCACAGTCAAGAGTTAAGTCTCAAGGAACTTGCCTTCTTGGGCTAAAATCAAGTTTGGATTGGCAGGGTAAACGGAAGTTATCAGCTACAGCTTATAACTTTGTAGTCAGTCACTGAAGGAAGTCAGAATTTGGGTTTAAATCTCTTTTGACTGTAATACGTTACCTGTTTCACTCTTGGCAATCTCAGACTTGACTGACAAAGGAGCCACTTGTACATTGTGTCAGGAACAAGGGATTACCACAATATTAGCGAAACATAGAGTATGTTATATGGTAACGGAAGCCAATAAAATTGAAACCCTACACAAAACTGCTTAAGTATTGTGACTTAAATGTAGTCTTTAAAAATATTTTTCATTTATAAATAAAATAGTCCTGGAAATGTGCATTAAAAATTGAAGCATCAATGGAAATTTCTAACTGGAGAGATTATAAAAGTTCCTTGTTTAATCAGGTAACCCTCCAACCAACCTTCAGTTCCTGAGATTTAAAAAAAAAAATCTTCTTGCTCAATTATTCCAAATATTTTTACTTCTTCCACCTCCAGAAAGCTTAACACTCAACTTGAGTGTCCATTTTAGGTTTCACTAACAGAAATGCACTTCCAAATTTCTTGCATTGCTGGCAGATTAAAAAAAAAATAGAGGGGTAAAATCTATGACCTATATCAAGGGGGATTAATTGGCATCAATAGCAGCAGTAACTTATCCCAACTTCTATTTATTAATTGGTTTACTGACAAGCTGATTTATTTTAGAAATTCTATTTTTCATGATAAATATAAATAGAAAACTTATAACATAAGCACCACTACAGAAATGCCTTAAAGGTGAAAATAAAATAAAACATAGTATCAGAATTTTCAATCACAATAAGGCTTTGTAACATCAGGGAGGCAATAAAGTCAAGAGAGTGGCAACCATCATGGAATCAAAACCCTGTTCCTTTTTATATCATGATGCCTGATCATGGCCCATACCTTGGCTTTTTAAATTGCTCTCTGTGACCATCCCTGAGATTGTAAACCTGAATAAATAGCAACAGCAATAGCACTTAGACTTACATACCTCTTCACCGTGCTTTACAGCCCTCTCTAAGCAGTTTACAGAGTCACCATATTGCCCCCAATAATCTGGGTCCTCTTTGTATCAACCTCGGAAGGATGGAAGGGTGAGTCAACTTTGAGCCAGTGAGAATCGAACTGCTGAACCGCTGGCAGTCAGCAGAATTAGCCTGAAATACTGCATTCTAATCACCGTGCCACCACTGGTCTTCTCTATAATGGTAGGACTACTTTACTTCAATAAAATCTTTTAACTTTTTTTTCTGGAATATCCCATTCTTTCTCCTTTCAAAAGAAAAACCCTTTTTATTCAGCTCTTAATAAGACTAAAAGAATTATGAAGGTGAAGTTGGAAACCTGGTCACATGGCTGCATTTTGCATATCAATAAATCTACCTCCCTGCTCCATCACAATTAACAAAAAGCCTAGTAGCCAATAGAAAATATTCATAATATATCACAGCAGACATGGTATCATAACATTCTCTCAAATTACATTGTCAATCATAATACCTAGCAAGGGCAAGAAACCTATTTCCTATTGTGGCCTTGTCAGTGTACGGATCCCGAGGAGTATTTATGAGTTGCAGAGGCCAAGAACAGCAGAAGATAAAGTTGTGTGTGTACTTAATCAGGTCAAAAGCAGGAGACCTCATTAAATCTCTCTCCTCCTGCCTTTTACTTGTAGGAGTACATTCCGAGAAGGTCTCCTTAATTAAAAAGTACATCGCCATTATTATTGTAATTAATCCAAGTTAGGGATAATTGTAGTTTTCTGGTTGCTCAGAGTTGCCTTTGTTTAAAAATGAGCTGGGCAAAAGTTCCGTCTCCAGCTAAAAACTGAACTAAGCTACATCATTAATGGTTGTGAGCTTAGCATTCATTTCCTAAAATAATAAAAGGAAAAAAGGAAAAGAAAGTGCATCTGAAGTGCAGCCTCTAATGATCCACATTATCAACAAATTAAATCTTTGATAACTTAAACAAAAATAACAGAAGTGCATAGCCTGGTTGTTTTGGATTTTGGGGACTAACAAAGACAAAATTAATAGTTTCCTAATATAATAGCATCAGTGTGTTACTGCCAAGCTACCTGAAATTACCAATATAGAAGAGTGTATGTAGTTTAGGGTTGAAGTGTAGAATCCTACTACTCTCTAAGCTTGGATGTTTTCTTGCAGATATTTCATTACCCAACTAAGTAACATCATCAGTGCTAGAAAGAAGTCCTAGCCTAATCAAGGAACCACCAAGAACACTCCCACAAGCACCGATAGGGCAAGCCACTTGTATATAAAGAGAGAGCAACCCACACTCCTTTCTAGCACTGGTGATGTTACCTTGTTGGGTAATAAAGAGCCTTGGATAGTACAGTGGTCTAAAGCCCTGTTATTAACATCAGCTGCCTGCAATTATTGCAGGTTCGAATCTCACCAAGGCTCAAGGTTGACTCAGCCTTCCATCCTTTCTAAGGTAGGTAAATTGAGGACCCAGTTTGTGGGGGCAATAAGCTGACTTTGTATAAATATACAAAAGTATGAAGGCTATTGCTTAGCGCATTGTAAGCCGCCCTGAGTCTCCGGAGAAGGGCGGCATATAAATCAAATTTAAAAAAAAAATGAAACACCTGCAAGAAAACAACCAAGCTCAGAGCGCCAAGAAGCTCACAATATACAGTTATTTGATAAAGTGGCTTATAAAAAAACCAAAGAAAATATAAATAATAATAATAATAATAATAATAATAATAATAATAATAATAATGGAATATCAGTGTTTAGATCCTGGTTACTTAGTCTTAGGATACACTTTCTATCTTTTTTTTAAACACCATTTTCTATACTTGTATATACTATATACTATACAAGGAGTATTGTAGCCATATCAAAATGGCATGAACTCAGAAACATGGCTGCCATATATTGAGTTTGACTACTGAGGCCAACATTATCCACTGGTATAATATCTCCACTTGGGAACTCAAGGTGGCACAAACATCCTGCAGCAGCATAATTTTTATTTTCTGCCAGATTCCCATGACAATTGTTTTCTTTTCCAGCCCATATATCAGACAAGTTTAAAATGTTGTAAACTGAATCTATGTTAAAAGTGTTTTTCCCAGTGGTGAAATCCAAATTTTTTTACTACTAGTTCTGTGGGTGTGGCTTGGTGGGCGTGGTGTGGCTTGGTGGGCGTGGCTTGGTGGGTGTGGCAGGGGAAGGATACTGCAAAATCTCCATTCCCACCCCACTCCAGGGGAAGGATATTGCAAAATCTCCATTCCCACCCCACTATGGAGCCAGCCAGAGGTGGTATTTGCTGGTTCTCCGAACTACTCAAAATTTCCACTACCGGTTCTCCGAACTGCTCAAAATTTCTGCTACCAGTTTTCCAGAACCTGTCAGAACCTGCTGGATTTCACCCCTGGTTTTTCCCATTATTTCAGCATCTTCCAAGGCTAGCTTTAGATGTATAAAAATCTGTTAAGCCTTGCCACTCATTACCTTGGATAGAAGTCAAGTGACCAGCAGTAACTTGAAAAGAGCTAATAAAGGGAAGAAAAGGGTAGGTAATAGTAATGGGAAATTTCATAACGGTATAATTTTCTGCTGACTCAATAGGTAGAGAGGTTTTGTAATGCTATAGTGGGGAAAGATGCCCAGAGTGACAGCATCTCCCAGGACATGCCATTTCAAAAAAATTACAACTAAATTTCATCAGATGCACACCGGTAATATGATATTTACTTAGCTAACTCAAAAGAAGTTACTTTATTCAAACTATATGAAATTGGTTTTCCACTAACAACTGACAGATTAGAGAGAGGAGTTACTTTAGAACATTTTGGGCACCACCCCCTCCTCAAGCTGTACATAGAGCAGAACCTATTACACAAGTGTGTGCACACACAGAGAGAGATCCTTTAATAATATGCTCTTCCAGTCATGTTTTAAAGGCAGCTTGTGATAAAGTCTTGCAGTAGAAAAGCAAAAATGTTCACAAAAGGAAAGCCACACACTTTCCTTTCCATGGAAGTACATTTATCTGATTATAGCATGTATGCTTTCTGTCAACAGTAGAAAAATACCGTATTTTCTGGTGTATAAGACTACTTTTTAACACAGGAAAATCCTCTCAAAAGTCGGGGGTCATCTTATATACTGAGTATAAGCCTACCGACGCTCCGACTTCCCCAGCTGACCCCCAGTAATGGCGAGCCCCAGCTGTCTGGGGAAGTTGGAGCGTCTGTAATATCCACCTGGATGCCTGGAATGGTGGGGGAAGCTCCGCGCAGCAACCAGCTGGGTCCAGCATTTAGAGGCATGCAGCCTTGACGAGATTGGCACAGCTTCCCGAATCTGAGTTGCCGGCGCTGACCGATGACGCTACGGGAGCGCCGACAACGTTGAGGGGTAGTCTTATACGGCGAGTATAGCCCAAACCCTATATTTTAATAGGAAAAGTAGGGGGTCATCTTATACGCCCAGTCGTCTTATACGCCAGAAAATACGGTAATCAGTGTATGTGCTTTATGGCATCTTTCCTACTCACTAGGATTTTAACTCTTTCTGTTTGGTCTCATTGCCCTCAAATGCTCTCCTTCCGGGCCAAAAGAAAAGAATGAACAGATTGTGGTGACAGGATGATCAGTTATAGAAACAGATTGACCTAGTGATCAGTACCAAGCAAGAGGCCTAAGTTAGGCCTGTCTTTGATGTCAGTGTTACAAATATAGATGTTAGAATTCTTTCTATTCTATAATCACATTGTCTTGTGAATTGGAAAACCCTAAGGAAGAAATGAAGGTCAAAAGTGTATGAGGGGGGAAAGAGCTGATTTTCACCTATTAGTGTGAACCAATCAGCCTTTTAACTTTTGATACAGCATATCACTTGCCAATGTGTTACACAACCGCTTAATTCTTACTGCTTTTGTTACTCACCTTAAAGCTGCTTGAAGAAACTTCTTGATGGGAGTGCAAAATTCTGACAAGAAAACAGCAGGAATTCTAACAAGGTACAATCAGAATCAAAACTTTATGTCAAGCTCTTAGCACTGAATTCTCTTAGCGTTGCCTACATTGATAATATAGTGTAGTTGCTAAATCTGACATACAGCATATTAGTTAATTTTAAGGCCCCATTCCAATGACCAAAAATGAACCAGTGTGCATTCTCATGTCGTCATGAAGTTAAACTGGTAGGTCCATAAAGAGGCACTTCAGTTGCACACAACAAAGAATGGCTAAACCAGGGTGGTAATGGTCATTTTTATAAATCTTCTAGTGCACAGGTGTCAAACTCAATTGCATCACATGATGTATCATGACATATTGTGATGTTTTTTGCCTTTGCAGAGCCAAGGTAGGCATGGCCTACATGTGACACATCCAGCCCATGAGCTGAGTTTGACAGGCCTGTTCTAGTGAAACAAACAGGTTGGGAAGCTATCATTTCTAGGGAGGGAGGAAGGGAGGAATCATAATGACACAATTAAGATTCATTTAGTTACTCAGTTCCTACCCATTTCAACCTACCACCACCTGCTGCAAAAGAGGAAAAAACATAACAGCCAAAGAAATGGGATGGTTAGAGAAACTCCAGTTTTGCGTTGCTTCTCTTGCATTTTATCATACTCACAGGAGAATTAAGAGTTTGGTAATCCTACAGCTGATTATTGGGCCAACTGACTTTTTTCTTTTCCCCCCCTTTTTTGGGTGGGGGTGGGGGTGGGGGTGGGGAAAGGGAGTGTCTGTGGTGGTGTAATGTTCTCACCAGACACTACATTCATTTCCTGGACCCAGTTAAGTCTGCAGTAGAGGGCAAATTGATCACTTGGCTTTTTTCATTAATTTTTATCAATTGTATGAAATGCTTAGACAGCATGTCATTCCATACACATAAGCACAATAACTAAAGAGGACTGGTTTTCTCAATGCCATCCTTTTAGCTCTTGTCAGGTTCCAGTTCATTCACTCTCATTTATCTAAACATGACTGCCAATCCTATTCTTACACATATATAGCAGTTTTCAGTTTGGAAAGCAGAAAATAAATCACCTGAGGATACCCTCAAATAAAATGTATTGAATCATCTTCATTACCCTTAACCACCAATCACTTGTCACACAAGCATCTCATTGCCATTAGTCTTTAAAGCCAAGCAGCTTGGGAACCAGGAATAATTGGTGATCATATATCAACTCTGAGAGAGCACTCTGTGTTTAACATCTGATCTTTCCTGTTTCTGCTTACTTTGTTTCACCTCAGCACTCACAGATGTTGTCAGAAAAAAAGTGAAATCGTATTCTGAATTTATGTATAGCCATAAAAGCTTGTGGAACATATTAGAGAGTGTTCCATAGGTCTTGAGATTCATTCTGGTCTGTGACATTTCTGGGTTGATTTTAGCATTAATATTCTTTACTGAGGATATCATTTAAAGTAAGTCTTTTACCATCTGGCTTCTGATGGAGTTCTCTATCACCTAAAGGTAAGAACTGTGATTGTGAAAACTAAAAGCGAAAAAATAGCATCTACAGGTCCATCATTTTAGCCATTTGGGTTCCACTGAATGCTTCAACAGAATTAACATTCTTATATGTTTCATATAAACAGATATGTTTCATATAAAGAGAGATGCATAATATTTTCCCTCAGAACTGTCCTCACCAATTCAATATGCTTTACACATGTTCGATTTCTTGAAGAAACATATGGTGTTGATGATATAAATCAAATCAATCAGATAAATTTCAATTTCCCTAACTCCCTTCCACTGTCAGATCCAGGAATTCCTGACCAAAGTCACCAATGGTGCCTGGAATGAAGTCCAAAACATCAGGATGGCCATACATTGGGAAATACCACTTTAAACAACTATTTGGAATGCTGAGGATCTCTCCATGCATATTAAATCAGTAGCTCTCAACTGAAAACAACAGAAATAAAAGCCGCAGATTAAGAATATGCCTATTTATTCAACTACTAATTTTATATCCAGGTTTTCTGAAAAATGGTTGCTGATGTTAAATAAATATTAAGGAATCCATGCATAAATAATTTCACTGTATGTGTACAAATTAAACTTAATGAACAAATAAATTACTTTATTAAACAATCATTTTTTGATAAATTCGTCAATATTTGAATGGTCTGCATAGGTTGGTAGCCACTTTAGTTTTGGTTGCCTTAAATTGTTCTTTTGTTTACACTGGAGTCATCAATGTGGGGGAGTCAGAAGGCTATTAAGTCTAGCACATATCTCTAGAGGAGATCTTTTATCCATGGATATTTTACAGATTAAACCAGATTAATTCAAACCATCATACTATCAGTACAGAATATCAGTACAGAATAAACATGGAGAACAATATCAAAATCCCTTCAGAGCCAATATCAAAAAAGTGTACTAAGTAAGCTGCTTGACATTCACAAGTGGAATTTAAAATAATTTAAGCTTAATAAACTGAGTGAGATTTCCTTCTTCCTCCAAAATAAAGTACATGGTACAATCTGTGTCAAAGAAGAGTCAATTCATCGATATAACATAGCTTTATTTTTTATTGTGAAATATTCATGGCACCTTAAAGCTGATCTTCAGTTTTTGTTTTCTTCTCTTTAGGCTAATTTTCTCCATCCCCACAACAAACATTCACAGTTGCTTCTGATATATTATTTCAAACTGAAGAACACAGCAATGTCCTACCTGTGCTCAAACGTGCTAAGCTACAATGCATTTTAATTTCTTGTTTTGGCCATTTAAAATTACTTTTTAAAAATAGAAATATATATTTTATCATGTCGTTAGGTAACTCTTGGCTAAAAGTGGGAAGGGGGGAGAGAGAGACTGAAAAAATGACAAATTAAGCAGAGTCAGAGTCAAATTTCAGTTTAGAAATGTGAGAACCCTCTCTTACTCCAAAGAGAAAGTGAATGAAAATTCAGACAGCTACTTTTTGCAAAATTCCAATTGTGCCTACCAAGCTTCCAAAGTGAATTTCTTCAAAATGGACCAATTGGAAGTCTACCTAGATGACGAACCACTCAGGAATTAGATCTCTTAAGCTCATCTGACATGAATTAATGAGATGAGTTCACTAATTCAAATACAAGAAAGAGCTTGGTCAGTTGTTTTCAGTTGTCTGTGAGCTGCTGAGAGGTATACCACCACAAAGGAGCTCATTCTGCCTCTGAAGTTGCCAGTTGTAATTGCTGCAAAGTATTATATTCTGATTTCAGAGTATATCAAAGCTCTGGTTTCAGTTGAATACAAGTCTTTAAAATTATTTGTATTACTGAATGTATTTGAAGCCATTTGTTTAGCCTTTTTGCAAGCCCATCAAGCAGAATCAAATGATCCTTCATGTTTTCATATTTCCTGATAAATTTGAGGTACCCTTATTCATTCTGGAATTTTGTTCCAAGGTCCTGCACCAACGGTATGTAATTTTATAAAAGTTATCTTTTAATTTGTAATATAATTAAAGTTCAGTCTTTTAACCACAAATTTCACATTGTATGTTATAGCCAAAGTTTTAAGCTCATTTTATCATACACTATTTAACTTGTTCTTCTTTCATCTGAATTCTCAGCACAATGTAAAAACATATGTTTTACCAATTACTGATACATGTTCATAATTAGCACATAATTCCATTTCAAGTTGTATTTTATATTGTTCAATTCTAAATGTCCATTTATATACTTTAAGTCTTTCAACTGTATATATCAGAACCCTTGAAAACTAAATCCTTTCTCAGTTGTTCTTTTGACTTCATCTTATATTCTAGTACTTTTTTCCCACAAACAGGACATGATTTATTAAATTCTGGTTTTTGTTTTTTCCTGGGTGAGAACATCCAAAATGCCTTCCTTTTTTATTTTTCTTAGAACTGGGTAGAAGGAATAACTCCTGGGGCAAAATGACTAGAAAGTCCCACCTGGACAGCCCATGAGTATTATGAAATTCAGCCTGACTGGTGTTACATTTTTGTAAGTATCTTTTATTGAAAAGAGTTCTGCAGATAAGTTTTTATATTATTGCCTGCCCAATTTGTAACATAATATCTCTGCATAGGCAATTATATATTGTATAATTATACAATATATACAATTATATATTGTAATTAAGAACAATATTGTTGAATTTCACTACCATATAAAATTCACTACCATATAATAGTGGGTGGGTACAGAGGTGGGTTTCAGCAGGTTCTGACTGGCCGGTAGCAAAGAATTCTGACTGGCCCCACCCCCATCTATCCTGTGCCTCCCAAGTCCCATCTGATCAGGAGGAAATGGGGATTTTGCAGTATCCTTCCCCTGCCCCGCCCACCAAGCCATGCCATGCCCACCAAGCCACACCCACAGAACCGGTAGTAAAAAAAATTGAAACCCACCATTGTATGTATATATATATATGTGTGTATGTATGTATAAGGAATTGGGTATTTCTAGTCTAGTGAAAGAAGGCCTAAGGGTGACATGATAGTAGTCTTCAATTATATAAGGGGCTGCCACAAAGAGTGGGTCAACCTATTTTCCAAAGCACCAGAAGCCAAGACAAGAAGCAATGGATGATAACTAATCAAAGAGAGAAGCAACCTAGAACTAAGGAGAAATTTCCTAAGCATGAGAACAATTAATCAGTGGAATGGCTTGCCTTCAGAAGTTGTGAGTGCTCCATCACTGGAAAAGAGACTGGACATCCACTTGTCTGGAGTGGTATAGGGTCTCCTGTTTGTGCAGGGGGTTGGATTAGAACAGAGGTGGATTTCAGCAGGTTCTGACCAGTTCTGGAGAACCGGTATTGGAAATTTTGAGTAGTTCGGAGAACCGGTAGTAAACATTCTGACTGGCCCCACTCCCATCTATTCTCTGCCTCCCGAGTCCCAGCTGATCAGGAAGAAATGGGGATTTTGCAGTAACCTTCCCCTGGAGTGGGGTGGGAATGGAGATTTTACAGTATCCTTCTTCTACCATGCCCAAGCCATGCCCACCAAGCCACGCCCACCAAGCCACAAACACAGAACCGGTAGTAAAAAATTTTGAAACCCACCACTGGACTAGAAGACCTCCAAGGTACCTTCCAACTCCGTTATTCTGTTTCTGTTTTTGTTTTCAAAAACTAAACCATAATTTCTGGCATGGCAGCTTCAAGTAAACCTAAAGACTGAGTTAATCGAAAAATCATAAACTCCATTTTCTTCTGTTGAAGCTAAGCACATTTTCAACTTGAAATGGCTAAAGTGACACCTACTAATAGACGATTTCTATTTGTATACATTTTATTTCTTCAAAAATATATGACTTCCCTAGAATGACATTTATTTTACATCTCACTTGTAAGGAATATAGCTGAAGAAAATATATTACTCTTCATGCTTAAGGGATTTTTTGAAGAGTCTTTTTTATTAGTTTAGTCATCATATGTGAGCATAAATGTATGGCGAAGCAGCAGACTGTGACACAATATCCAATGTATTTCACATGTACAAGTGCTAAAAAATACTCTAAATTTGGCTAGTGATAATTGCTAAGGCAGAAAAGGCCCGATGGTCATTGTCCTTTCAATAAAAAGAACCTTCTGTTTCCCTGTTGTTTTCATTATTAGATAAAGGAATATTTTCCACAACAAGATTTAGCAATCCAAGGCACTAAAAAAATAGAAGCTATATAGAGAATGGGCTTTAAGATCATCTGAAATGAAGTTTCCGTACTTGAAAGAACAGAGAAATCAAGGCTTATTACTGGAGCAGGGAAGAGAAACAGGATGAATTGAACAAATATTACATCAGGTATATATTGTTTGCAGTGGCTGGAAAGAATAACAAAAAGGAAACAATTTGCTTATTGGTAAGCAAAACTGAGAATAATAACACAGACATTCTGTGAAATTAACAAATCCAGGCTCCAATTGGCATTTCAGAACAAATCACTGACTATTTGGGCTCTGCTGTGCCAAATTTCAAAGGAAAAGATGAGACTGCATTTTTAATACCTACCTACCTTTATTTATTTATCACACAGGCTCTGTGCTTCTGCCAAACCACTCAAAACTACT
The DNA here is from genome assembly GCA_012654045.1 of Ptyas mucosa. Classification (NCBI taxonomy): domain Eukaryota; kingdom Metazoa; phylum Chordata; class Lepidosauria; order Squamata; family Colubridae; genus Ptyas; species Ptyas mucosa. The sequence goes on from WNWU01000001.1 coordinate 29,475,670, forward strand.
TTTATATAGTTCAAAATGGTAATTCATCCTGATAGAGGCCACACTGTCAAATTCAGTAGAAGAATGCATTACGGTATGTGCTTTTTAGACCATTTTCTGAGGTAAAATCTTGAGCCCTTAATCCTCCCAGAGACTTCTGCGGTTGAACTGAACTTTAAATTCTTCATATTCTGAAAACATAGTTGGCTATCCCAGGTTCTTATTATCTTACTGGGCAGAAGATAAATAGAGAACTTAAAAGGGCCAGGAAGAACCAGGCTGAACTAATCATGCATTTATAAGCAGCTACCTCTGTATACACATGAATAATGTGACTCACAAAATTAAATTAGGACTTCTTATTTCAAAATCTTGTCAAAACATATTTTCAGTTGCTGCATCCCTTCCTTTTCCCTGTACTGTTACAGAATCAGTAACAAAGTCAGATGCATGCAATCCTCCAGAAAAGAGTTGCATTTAATGGTTTTCCAACATGGAGATTATTAGCAATAGCATTTATATACTGCTTCACAGTGCTTTACAGAACTCTCTAAACAGTTTACAGAGACAGCATATTGCTCCCAACAATCTGCATCCTCGTTTTACTGATTGTGGAAGGGTGGAACACTGAGTCAACCTTGAGCCAGTCATGATCAAACTCCTGGCAGTGGGTAGAGTCCGCCTACAATACTGCATTCTTATCACTTAGAGATTCATCTAAATTTTAAAATAAAATGTAATAAGAATGGCAAGGTGTAGATAATATTTTTTGCTTTTTATTTCTGGTTTATGGTATGATACAAGGCAGCTAGACATTTTATTGGGAATATAATGGCATCTTTTATCCAACCAATCGCTTTGGCTATGTGATGAAATCACTGAAGGCAACAGAATCTAGAATTAAGCCTACAGCCATATGGTGATATACCTGAAGGTCAAGAATTACAATTCAATTTTATATTCACATATTTAAATAACAAAATAATCTGGTTTTGTATAAATTCCATGCGGTAAATTCCATACTCCAAGTTGTTCTTGGAGTAAACAAAAAATAAGTGAGTATTTGTATTATAGACCTCTGAGATAAAATCATGAAGACCATATATTCATGACAGCACTTGAATTTCTATATTATAATATCTTCAATAAAACATGTTTTCAGAATAATAATTCATAGAATAGTAGTTGGAATAATAATAAAAGAAAACACCAATGACTGTGTGACTTGGAAGTTACAAAAGATACTTCAGATAAGGGGAACTCTGTTCTGACTGACAGAAAAATAACTTCATTCATATGACAGGCTTTACCTATAAACAAAATCTAAGGCTTTACATCTTTATTATAGGGTTTATAACCTCTCCTCCAGCCTCTAGGTAGTTCACAATAAATAAATAATGTGATGAAATGTACATCCTCATAAAAATCCTTGTTTTCATTCCTAAAGATTGTAATTAAAATAAGCTTAGGTAAAGTTAGACTGAAGAAATTAAAAATAAAGCCAAGATGCTTTGAATCAGGCAGACTAAGAAACACCCACCCACAAATATCCACCAAAATAAAATGAATTCCAGTTTTCCTAAAAATAGACAGTGATGGGGCCATTGAGCTCCACAAAGCCTAGACAGCCATCAAGAAGGTCTATCTCTGGATTCTACCCTTCTCATCTCTCAAGGGACAGAAATCTGAAGCAACTCTTCTCATCTTAAATACACAGGACAGATTTGGCGGTTGGGAGGGAGGCATATGTTGTTGGGTTTTTTGGCCATGATGGTTGCTTTTGAGCTGGTGCAATTCAGCAGGGAAAAATATGGGGGAAAATAAAGGTTGGCCTTGGAATAAAGCTAGTTGTCAAGAGGGCAAATGAACTGACCTGCTGCTAGCCAGGACTGTTGTCAGACAGACAGAGGCAGCATTCTTATTGGCTAAGATTAGTATGTAGCATTGGAGTTCTAAAGTCTTAGTGGAAGACCCATTCTTCAACTACTCTGGGAAATGCTGCTGATTTGATCCATAACAAGAGAGAGATAGATACAGATACAAAGACAGAAAGAAGGACATGGAAGAAGAAAGACAGAGGAACACATTGTGATGTTTGAGACTGTGTCACTCTGAGCATTAAGGTTATTGGGAGATTGGTGGCTGGAAAGAGACATCACTATTAATGTTTTCTGGTCTGCTGGAGTGAGTGGGCAATTGCTGTTTATATTGAAAAGTGTGAAGCTATCAACTGAAGGATACCCTGTGAAAAGCAAAGAACCAGCCTGAAGGATGGGCTTCACCTAGAACCAAAAACAAGTGGGAACAGAAGGAGGCTACCTGGAGATATCAGGGAAGACGCACTGGATAAAACTTTGTGAAGTTGTTTGGGCTCTGAAAGAGTGACTGGCCCAAAGTCATCCAGCAGCTAAAACAGATTTGGAACTCAGCCTCCTGCTTTCTCTCTCTCTCTCTCTCTCTCTCTCTCTCTCTCTCTCTCTCTCTCCCTCCCTCCCTCCCTCCCTCCCTCCCTCTCCCTCTCTCTCTCTCTCTCTCTCACACACACACATCCAGCTGTTAAGAGTCATACTGTGACTTTGAAATTATGATTTTACTTTTACTTTTCTTTTTTCTTCTTTTTAAGGCAGGTTATACAATCTTTAGTTAGAAATATCTTGAAACAACTGTTTAAGTCTTTAGTTCTCACTAAAAATGAACATAGTTTAAGGTTTTAGAATTGGATTAAGAATTGAATTAATAGTTTCATTGCCGATCATGCAAAATTGTACCATGGTTTGAAACTGAATCCATTTTAAATTTTTCAAAGTGTTTAGAACACTATACTACTTCATTTTAGCTTCTTTAATTTACTATTTAAGCACCAAATGCAATCTTCCACTTACTCTGAGAAAGTTATTTTTTTAATTTAGCTGCCTTATTATTAATTACAAGGAAATACATTGACCAAGCTGGCTGTATGAAAGTAGTCACTAAAAGTGCTAACAGATTCAGTAGCATTTTTCTATGCACAAACCAAAATGAGTATATGAAATCTTAATTTTCATCTAACTTTGTTGAATACCAAGTTAAATGAAAATTAAGATTTCACATTACTCATTTTAGTTACATAAAAATGCTATGGTTAGTTTTAATTATTATTATGTAGTTATTTAGCTATATAAAAGTGCATATAAAAATGCTACAGATTCTACTAGCACTTTTGGTGACTACTTTTGTATGGCCAGCTCGGTCAACTTATTTCCTTGTAATGAACTCACATTTATGTTTTTCTTCTTGCTGTTTCTAATTGAACCAAAAGACTGAATTATTAATTCTTGTAATCACCATGCTGATAATTATATAAGAAAAATACAGTAATTGAAATCCTAAATGTATTTTAGATTAATCCTAAAACTACAGTGAACAGTACTTATCTACCTTGATTTCCTATGGGTACATTTCATACCAAATTGGTCTATATCCTAAATGTGACTGGAAAATCAATCAGAACAGAATTTGCAGCTGGAAGTCTACATGTGTAGGAAACAATCCAGAGATTTGGATCTTTTAAAAAATCCTGCTTTATTAAAAAAATTTAAAAAAACTAAAATGACAGAATTTATTTCTACTGCAGTGAACACATTCATGAAATGTAAGGTAGCTTAAGTTAATTGGCACTTTCACATTCAAAATTTACTACACAGCATTAATAATAAAGCGCTATCTTTCCCATGCAACCATGTATCACAGTATGAAACAATACATCACTATGCCAAAAATATCTATTATGTGTTGGCTTCTCTGTCATACTGATTTATCAGAATACTTCCAATTTTTTAAACTAAAAAAAAACTAAAAGCATAGAGTTTTTTTGAAACTTCTTCTTCATGAACTAGAGTTAAGTATCTGCATTGGTATTCCATTTTTCCCCCTCTCAATATTTTGCTACTGAAGAAAAGTTCTGGTAGTCAGAATGGCAATCTCATTCATTGCAGGAGAAGACAGGGTAACAGGATGAAAATGTGAGGTAGCCAGAAATTGGTTCTGTGCACAGATTAACCAGATCCTGATCTTGAAAGCCAAATCCTGAAGATGAAACTCAAATACTTTGGCCACCTAATGAGAAGGAAGGACTCGCTGGAGAAGAGCCTAATGCTGGGAAAGATTGAGGGCAAAAGAAGAAGGAGACGACAGAGAACGAGGTGGCTGGATGGAGTCACTGAAGCAGTAGGCGTGAGCTTAAATGGACCCCAGAGGATGGGAGAGGACAGGAAGGCCTGGAGGAACATTGTCCATGGGGTCACGATGGGTCGAACACGACTTCGCAACTAACAACAACAACAGATAAAAAAGGAGAACAGACTTAAGTTGATCCAAATTAATTTGCTCACTTGAATTACACCAATTATATTTAGCATTCAAAGTCAACATGCAAGTAACTCTAGGAGAAGATAAAACCCTCACACATTTTGTAAAACCAACAACAAATCAGTAATAGATATTTTAAAGATATATTTTTGTACTAAGCTTCTGTGCATATATATATCTGTGCATATATCCATTCAATATAAAAAAGCTGAGGGTTTCATTATAAATCTTTTGTCTCATGTAGCAAATAATAGAAATATATTTTTCCTGAACATTATCAATATTAATGAATTATTTATAAACTGTATGTTATAAAAATTGAACATGTGAATTTCTCCAACAAAGTTATTCATCAGAATTGAGAAGATATTGCTCAGTTTAATATGGAAGCCATATCCGGAGCATTATATACAGTCTTGGGTTACAATCCAATCCAACACAATGTCCAAACCTAAGTGAAATTTAGAGAGAGCAAAAAATTTCATTCTCCCACAGCCAAATTTAAGCTAAATATTTCAATTTGAATGGTTCAGGGTTGTTGTTGTTGTTGTTTTGTTTTGCAAAACTAGAATCTTATCAGATGAAGTATAACAAATTTCATAGAAATTGACATAGAAGGTTTTAAGTCAGCATCCTTTAAACCTGAGTATTGACATTAAAAATTCCAATTACCCAATTTATTCCAAATTATCTTGGTCAGGACTTAGCTTATCTAATGCATATTTTTAGTATTCATACCACAGTCAGAATATTACTCTATCACATTTCAGACAAGGTACTTTAAGAACACCCATTGAATTCTCTTTTATGGCTGTATACTAATGCAAACTTAAATTGTAAAATTTATCCACTCTTTCGCCTTTCAGTCTACAACATTTCTCTTAGCCTAAAATGTTGTACCAGCCATACTGTATTTTAATATGACAACTGAAATTAGCTTCCAAGGATGTAAAAAAATCCCATTTCCAATATTAAAACTGAACAGAGTACAAACTCATTGGACTTCATCATCATTGTAATGCTTGACATCTCACACTGATTCTTGATGGTGGATGTTATCAGCAAAATGTGAACTTCAGGAAAGCTTTTGCTCTTAAATGTTGAAATGCATTTGGTAGGATATCTGGATACAGAAAACTAGATAATTCGGTATACCTGCATTTACTAATAACAGTTTGCAGTGATCTAATAAATGTGAAAGATAAAAGTTGCTTTCGTGACATTTCAGAATATGAATCAACCCCACTGCTGACTTCTGAAGAACAAAAGGCCAAAATTTACATTCTGTATTATACAATATAATTTTGGTTTCTCAGTTCTAGATTAATCCATTTTCCTTTAGTACTGGAAAGGCTAATTGAAAATGTCAACTGTTTTTAATGTTTGCAATAACAAACACATTAGACAATATTTTGTTGAAGTACAGCAATCTATCATTTTTCTATATTGCAGTTATTAATAGTTTTTATTTGCCATCGCAGTCATATCTTGTTTACTGGTTTTGGGGGAGGGGGTTGGGTTGACCACCAAGCCAGGTGGTCTGTATGCAATATTCCATTTTGGAATACTAAGCATGGGACAATTTCCAAGAGAAAATTTCACTGCAACTACAGAAATAAAGACATCACTAAAAGATTATCTTTTCTCCGCAGGGGTATGATAAGATATGAAAAGCAACCAAGTTTATTTAATCCCTCAGAGGTGAATTTACCTTCATGATAAGCATATTGCCTGAAGTGCCTTCATTATCATCAAGATAAAAGAACATAGAGATTTCAGTTTTAAAACCACATAAAAGGTGACAGATGTTTTAAATCAACTTTATGGAACTGGTCTTCATAATCCAGCACTAGTTTATCATCTGACCTCAGATGGGCAAAGCCCACTGAAATGGGGTTAAAATAGATTGTGATCTGATAACATAGAAGTTTTAGTTTTAGAGAATATTTTATATCATCTCTTCAGCAGGTTGACAATTGAACTTATCAGCCCAGATGGTAAGCAGAGCTGGGTCTAGTTAATGCTTTTTTTCCTCCCTTCCATTCAGTCATCTCCATTTCTTGGAGATTACCTGGACAAATGCTTGTAGTTTTCTTGCAGTTTTTTTTTGGCAAGGTTTTTCAGAAGTTTCCATTGCCTTTCTTTCTACTGAGAGAAAGTGGATAGTACAGTGGTCTAAAGCCCTGTTATTAACATCAGCTGCCTGCAATTATTGCAGGTTCGAATCTCACCAAGGCTCAAGGTTGACTCAGCCTTCCATCCTTTCTAAGGTAGGTAAATTGAGGACCCAGTTTGTGGGGGCAATAAACTGACTTTGTATAAATATACAAAAGAATGAAGGCTATTGCTGAGCGCATTGTAAGCCGCCCTGAGTCTCCGGAGAAGGGCGGCATATAAATCAAATTAAAAAAAAAAAAAGTGACCAGACAAAGATAATCTAGGAGGCCTTGGATTCATGGTCTCCTGGTTTCTAGCCTATTGTCTAGAACCTGTACCACTTTTATTTGATGCTTAGAACCTCAAGATACCATTACAACAAATGTTGCACAATAGTTGATTTGAAAGTTTCTATATCTTTGCCACATTTTTCCCATTTAGCCAACACAACTGATGAGAATTATGAAATTTGTAATTATGAGATCTATCTACATATAGTTGTAAAATTTGTAAAAATTATATATATGTATTTGTAAAAGGGGAGGAAAAATTATTGCTTTTTCTTAATTAAAAATTTCATCAAAAGTATTTTGAAATATGAAACTGTACTTTGTTGACCTTTTACAAGGCTGTGAAGACCTGGCTTTTTTCTCCTGGCATTAGAGTTGGGATGTTAGTATCAGTGGTGGGTTTCAAAAATTTTTACTACCAGTTCTGTGGATGTGGCTTGGTGGATGTGGCATGGCTTGGTGCGCATGGCTTGGTGGGTGTGGCAGGGGAAGGATACTATAAAATCTCTATTCCCACCCCACTCCAGGGGAAGGTTACTGCAAAATCCCTATATCCTCCCAATCAGCTGAGACTGGGAGGCAGAGAATAGATGGGGGTGGGGCCAGTCAGAATTTTTACTACCAGTTCTCCGAACTACTCAGAATCAGCGCTCTAGAACTGGTCAGAACCTGCTGAAACCTACCTCTGGTTAGTATGTAAGATCTGGAATAGGTACATGTGTTTATCATGCTGTCTTTTCACTGAGCTTCATGCAGTTTTAGGTTTTTTGCTGCTCGTTCATCTTAATATATTTTCTCTGTTTTTGTTTGTTGGATACACATAGTTTCATGGATGGACAACTGTATAAATTGGATTAACAAACAAATAAATAAATAAAGTCGGGGATCTATAAAGTATCAGAAACCCCATTTGTATTTTAATCTATGGCTGAGAATGCCAAAAATGCCACCAGTCAAAGCTTTAAACAGCTCCCCTTTTATATTAAGTAATAAAATAATAATAAATGGCATTGTATGAAACCATATCCCTGCAGTATTGTAATTTTTAATGTCACAGAAGGGAAGGAAATGATTAAATATTTATCCAGTAATCACATTCATTGTATGTCATTATGGTCATTTTATTAAGTTTAAATTAGAATGAACCTGCATCAGAATTCGTTTTTGTCCTGGTCCATTCCCTTTTCGGAGTAGGTCCTCTGCCACATGCTCCAAGGACAAGTGTCATCCCTGGCCTGTAAACAGCAGATGCCTTCTGGCCTTAAAACCTTATCCAAACCGTATGAGTGAAAATATGACACCTGAAGAACTCTAGTTTAATAAATGGGTTTTTTTGGGAGAAAAAAAAAGAGAGAGAGAGAGAGACAGGTGTTAACAAGTAAAAGAAGAAAAGAACAAGGAGAACCTGAGAAGTAATGTGTGCATTAATGAATATTCATCTTTTAATTTATTATCATGTTTATAGCCAAAACTGCAGAGCAAATTATATTCTGCATCAAATCCCAAGGGGAGTTTCATTTGCACTGTTTGGAAATGTGCCAGAAGGAACCACATTCAAAAGAGAGAAACTGCAAAGAGGATGTTTAATGCTTAATGTGCTGGAGACAAAATGCTTGTCGTGGCCTGGGGGGGGGAGGGGACGGTGAAAGGAGCAGCAAAGGAATACTGATTCATATAATACTAAAGTATTACAAATCACAGTTATTTGAGTGAAATGAATTGCTTTGGAAATAAGAGAAAGAAGAAAAATGGTATCAAGTTCATGGTCCTTCAATTAAACATAAACCATGGTTCGTTCCAACTCCCAGGAGCTTGACTTCGGCATCCTGCTTGGCTCTTCAGGACCAGTTATAACATATATAGTCTACCAAACAGAAACTGACTGAAACTGATTGATCAGCGCAATCCTTAAGCATTCTTAGCGAATCAAAATTTCTTTGGGACAGTTTAGGTGAAGAAACAAGCACTGCATAAGGAGACAATGACCAAGGCTGAGTTAGAGAAGTGGCTGACAAATAGTTTGGTAGAAACTAAGCAAATTTATTAAACCATTTTGCTAGCATAGGTAGTCCTCGAGGTATGACCACTGTTTAACAACTGTTTGAAGTCACAAATACATCCCAAAAGTGTATTTATAACAGGGTTCCATACCAACCACAAGCCTCTGCAGTCATGGATTCAATCACCCCGAAGCAGCCGCCATTTATAATCCTGTGACCACCCAGTTATTTCTCTTAATGAGCACAGTAAAAACTATTATTTTATGCCAGTTTTGATTTACAATCCTAATTGGCAGGCTCCATTAGAGTCATACCTTGAAGACTAGTTGTACATATAACTGGATGACTACCAGATAACAGAAATTGTAGGGCTATCAGATCTGGCTAAGTGTTTTTCCGGTGATACCAGTCTATCAGGGCAACCTGGTCTACCCAAATATGGGATGGAACATACTGCTTCTGCTTTTGCCTTTCAGCCCCAATCCAGGAGCCTTCACAGGCGGTCACTTCCATGACAAACTATTTTGTATTAAATTTAAATTTACCTTCATTACTTTGTCGGTAAATTTAAATTAAACACAAAATATATCTGAAATGAAAAATTTTGGATGATCACTAGATGGCAGCAAAGAACTGCAATAACCTCTCTGCTGATATCTAGTGGTTGTATGTATTTTCACAGCCCAAATCTGATGGCCCTAAGTCTCTCGTTGGAAAGCTAAGCTCATGATGAAATAATTATACAAACTGCTACAACCCAGATTTGCTCATTTGGTCAATCTATCATTATGACATTTTTAAATGTGTGAATTGGCTCTAACAAGGAAACAAAATATCTGCAGCTGTGTTTTCTTACCATTCTTAATAGCGTATCATGGATTCCACCATATTATTATCTAATATTACATTATTAACTTTTTGAATGGCAGCTGTATTTCTTATGAGAGATCAAAAGACTGGGAGCATATTAACACTATTTGAAATAATTATTAAAATAAATTGAAGCTTTTATTTTCTGTTAACACTGAGGCTGTGTACACATACCATAACGCAGAACCATCCATGGACTCATTAATCTGCCAATATTACTATTTTGAAAAGTCCCATTGTTCAAAAGACTGGAACTAAATTAATAGCTTTAGGATTTTGATGTATTTCTTCTGTATTTCCCAGAAACAAAAACAAATATCATACATTAGTACTTACAATCAGACTTTGGTTGTCACAGATCATGAGTCTCATAGATCTGGGAGCATTTATTCATAGCTCTCTCTCTTTGCCCAAAAATTATTAGAAATGAAGAGAGAGACATAATTATAAGGTGAAGATGAACGGCCTAATCTGCTGCCTTGAGTCACCTCATTTTTCTGCATTATTCATATTTCTTCAGCAAATGCAAGCTTGAATGCTAATGTCTGTGTTGCTTTACTGATTGTCTTCTGCCACCATATTTCTTTCCAAAGAGAGATCACCAGTGAGCACCTATTCTGCAGCTTATGATTTAAGAGTCTGTAACATCCATCACTAACTTTCATTTATTACCATCTTTTTCTCTGTTTAAGATCTACAGCTCTCAAAGGATCTGGAGACTCTGAATGCCATAATTGGGATGATTTTTGCAAGTATCTCGATAAACCTTAAAGATTTTGGCCATGTTCAACTTCACAGTAGGTTTTAAAAGCACTGATTTACAACTGCATGCCTTTTCATACCCAAATTGCATAACAACTTTTCTTAAATGATTTTGGTATAAAATGTTTCCCAACAGATACATATATTTCCTTCTCAACGCGTTAATTTTTTAAAAGGTGTTTCTCAAATATATGTATTTCTATACATATTTCTGTTTTGACTGGAAAAGTGAATCACAACTGAGAAAACAGCAAATACTGTAACAAATTAAGAAGTACAGGAAATGCAAATGGATAGAGTTTCTATTAAAATAAAAACTCAAACAAGTTGTTCTACATTTCTATTATTCTGTGTTTTTTCACTTACATATTCCTAAGAAATCATATCTAAAATGCCCCTCCTTCTCTGAATATCAATTTAACCATTACTTTTAATAAAAATTAGTCAAAAGAGGCATCCCAAGTTATGAACCAAACTTTTTGGTGAAATACAAACCATATTCCCAGGGCAGTTCTTGGTGAATTGCCCAGATGTTTGGTGACAAAGAACAACTTTATTTTGGAAAGATTTAATCTGAGCCCCTTACAGCCTCCAGATACCTATTCAGGACCTCCATGGCATCTCTGGCTTGGCCTATAATGACAATGTACAGCTGGGTGTCATTTGCATATTGATGAACCTTTACAGAAAATCATTTGGATGATTTCTCCCAATGGTTTCATGTTTGATGTTAAATAACAAGAGGAAAATTACAAGAGCTCCCAAGGATTTGATTGTTTTCCGTCTGAGGCCAGCAATGAAATGTTTGCTGAGGCAGGAGTAGAATTAATGAAGGCCAATGCAATTCCAACTACAAACCATTTCAAGTAGGCCATAGAATTCCATGGTTGATTGTGAGCTCTGATAGTCCAAGAGAAGTGCATTCTCCCCTTCTCAGTCAAATGTAGGTCATTTACCAGAAAGAACAATATTCTTTCTATTAAATTACCAATCTGAATCCTGACTAATAAAGATCCAAATAATTAGATAATCAATTTTCTCTAGGATCCTCTGCAGCTTCCGAATTTCACCACTTTCTCAATAACACTCCAGAAGGGTAAACAGAGTAATTCCTATTCTGGAAACAGAGTAGGAATTAACAAATATTGCTGGATCCCTAGAGGGCTTCTTCACCCATGAGAAGGCATTGCCACAATCTCCTAGGCAGATGTCACTGTTCTCTCCCTCAACGAAGCATCAAAAAATCTCACAGATCTCTTCATGTCCAGTCTATAACTAGAAAGATATCATTTAGACTATTGATGGTCCTATACTTTATATCAGGCTCAACAAGCTCAAAAGTATCCCAGGTTTCCACAAAGTTGTTTCCTCACTTCTCACCATCACCTTCCATCTAACTGACATTCAAATTAGTTTTAACTACCAAGAAATCTGCAGACTTATCCACTGCACCTGTAGAGGCCTTGTACCATTCATCTTTGAGGGTTAATGGTTACTCTAAAAGGCTTCTGGTTATTCTAAAAAGGCAGGCATCACTAGGCAGGAATCGGTACATGCAATTGGAGATGAATTGGTGTTTTGCTATTCATATTTCCTCTTGTAGATTTGAGTTTGAGTTCTTAATAGTGCTTGGTTAAGTCCTTTTGAAAGGGAAGGTTGTGTTGTGATGGTGTAAAACATGTTTTTTTTTAATATGTTCCCTTTGCACCTTTTGTAGTACACCTCCAAAGTCCATATTTCTTTCCAAGAATGCCCAACCATATATCTCTTGCAAACAGGAGATAGAGAAATATTTCTTTCATAATTGTTCTAGCAATGACATTTGGAAGTATGCTATTCCCAGTATGAAGGAAACATTAAGTCTTCAAAACTAAAAGCCCTTGTTAGACTTATTTCCCATCTATTTATCTAGTCTGCTTTAAAACCTATATTTTCCCTCACCATGATATATGGAAATAAATGTCCCAGGCTACTTAACAACTCTGAAAAATACCTTGTATCTATTCTGATTTATTTATTTTTCAAATAGACTTCATTGGATGACTTTTAATCTTAGAGTTATGAGAAAAGGTTAAAAATTTCCTCCTGACACTTTCTTTATGCCATGCACAATTTTATACACATTAATGAAGTACACCTCAATAATTACAAGCTAAAGTCCAAAACTTTTTAATCTTTTCTTTTAGGGCGGTCCATTGATAATTTTGATTGCCTTTCCTATACGTTATTCAATTCCATTACATCAATTTTCAGGTGGAATTATCAAATCTATGCACATTATTCCAGGTGAGGACATACAATTATAGCATATTTATTTTCAATTCCTTTCTTAATTATCCTGTCATGGAATGGGTCCTTTTTTTTTTTATACAACTGTCATACATTGAGTCAGTACCTTCACTGAACTATCCTAATAATTTGAGATCTTTCTCCTGGTTAGTTATAGATACTTTTAGACTCCATCAGTGTATATGAGAAGTTAGAGGTGGAGTACATCATTTTACTGTTAAATTGTATTTGTCATTCAGATGACGTTCATCTAATCTACAAACAGGGCCACCAAGGTAACTTATGAGCCAGTTAAAAAGCATGTTTCCCAACACAGACAATGGAGGACTCCATTTCTTATTTCTCCTCATTGAGCAAATTGCCCATTTATTTTAATCAACAGTGCACAAAAGGACAGGCCTCTTATCCAATGTCTTCTAGGTTTATTCAAAAGCTTTTGATGCTGAAAAAGCTTTTGATGTCAAAGGCTGTTTGAGAACCCAGTTATACATTGATGACTGAATTATTTCTCTTTACATTTCTATTAACACTCTTTAAAAAATTAAATACCCTGTTTCCCCTCAAATAAGACATCCCCTGTTAATAAGCCCAATCGGGCTTTTGAGCACATGGCAATAAGGCCAAGCACTTATTTCAGAGTTCAAAAAATATATAAGACAGGATCTTATTTCCAGGAAAACATGGTATTTGGTAAGCTTAATTGATCTTTGCAAAATCCTATTCTATTGTAATTCAACAAGAGTTGTTTTTGTATACACTCAGTTATATCTATCAATTTACTTGTAACAGATGTTAACTGATTAGTCTAGGAGAACTAGGATTACTTTCCTAGTTCAAACTAGGTACATTTCTCTTTTTTTCTTTTTTTTAAATGATGTAATGTTGTCTAACTTCAAGTTGCATGGCTTGAGACTGATCTGAGTAACATATTTTTGGTAGGGGAGTAGCATTTTCACATTTGAGTTCTTAAAATGTTCTTATTGGATGCCATCAGAATTAAATTGATCAAGAGATATGTTTAAGAGATAAATATACAGAAATAAGGGGGAAAGTATTAATATTGTATCATATTATGCTTAAATAGTGAACAAAGCTTAAGAACTATATGTTTATATGAGTACTTACATTATTGTAAAGTGACGGAAGATGTTTGGAACCATATCTATGTCCAATGTTTTTTAATTTTTGTATTATTAATAATTTTTTTAAAAAAAGAATTAAATTGATCAAGAAATGTCCAAGAAATAATAACTCCTGATTATAGTTCCCATTCTTCACAGAACTGGGGTACTATAAATAGATTCTTTCAAGAGAATATCCTTGGGCTAGATCTAGTTGGAAACTAGCACTTTGAATTGAATCCATAAATGTATTAGTATATTTATTCAGTCTACAGAATATGTTCAATAGGACCATAGCAACTAGAGATAGTTGCTACTGCTTTTTGAACCAACAGCAGTTCCAACTGGGCTTCAAAGAGTCATGTAGAGTGTACAGAATCTAAAAGTGGAGTCATAAAGGTATGAGTAACTGTAGCTAGGACTTAAGTTTACTTTATTGTCATTGCACCTCATACAATGAAATTAAGTGCCATCTTCAGTGTATATCATACATAAGAAAACTATAAAACTATAAAACAAAAACACACATCCTTCACATTCTACACCCCTGATACTGCATTAATATTGCACTATACCAGTGATGGCGAACCTTTTCGCTACCGAAGACCAGCTCTTCCAGTTTCTGGCACTGCCGCATGCAAAAAGGCCAGCTGATCATTGCATGTGCATGTGCACCAGAAACCTGGAAGAGGAATGGGCAACACCACATGTGCCAGGCAACATGGCTCCACATGCCACTTAGAACATGGTTGCCATAGGTTCGCCATCACGGCACTATAAAGTAGAATTCAACAGTTACTGCTCTGGGATAGGAGTTGTTTTTCAGCCTATTTGTCCTTGTTTTTATTGTCCTGTACCATCTGCCAGATGGCAATAGTTCAAAAAAAAAGGGTGCCCATGATGAGATGGATATTTAAGAACGGTTTGAACTTTCTTAAGGCAGCGGGAGCTATAAAGCTCTTCCAGGGAGGGGAGAGGGCAACTAGTGATCCTCTGGGCAATGATGTTAACACTCCAGAGCTCTGTCCTATCTGCCACTGTGCAATTAGCAAACCATACACAGGTGAAGTAAGTTAAGATACTCTCTATAGTGCAACGGTAGAAGGCCACTACCAATTTTTCATTCAGTTGTTGTTTCCTGAGAAGTTTCAGGTAGTATAATCTCTGCTGGGCCCTTTTGACCAGTGCTGCAATGTGAGCATCTCAGATCAGGTCCTCTTTTATGATAACACTTTTCTTGTACCAGGAGGGTCCAAAAGTTGTGCACCATGTGCAGCTGAGCAAAGGATTTCCTGGCTACAACCTCCAACTATCCAACTAACCCTAGCTATAATTCCAAGGTGTCTCCAGGTAATGGACCTAGTTCAAGAACAGGAAGGAACAAACAATCATGCTATCATGCTATGGAACGTGATGGCTCAGTGGTTAAGATGCTGAGCTTATCAATCGAAAGGTTGGCAGTTCAGCAGTTTGAATCCCTAGTGCTATGTAACGGGGTGACTTAAGAGTCAGGAACGACTAGCACATATGTGCGAGGGGAACCTTTACGTTTTTATCATGCTAAGGTTTAATTTCATCTTGTTTTGTCCAAGAATCTGAGAGCACAGAGCACTGAAAGCAAGATTTAGATGGTATCTCTAGCTGAGTTCAGAGTAGTTATACAAAGCTGAGTATCATCAGCATGGTAGTACACCCAAACTGCCAGAAGATTGTATCTATCACCTACAAATTTGATAAGCATTCCCTTCAACCTTTCATCTGTGTTACTAATTTAAAAAATGGAGAATGTATGACTAGATTGAGCCTTGTGGCACCATACTGTATACATTACTTCAGTTTGATAATTAACTTTAATGAGGACTCTGTCAATACAAGTTTTGAATTAGCCATGCATACATTAGGGTATTAGTTAGTTAATAACATAATCAGGATGTCTTATCAAAAACTTCCTAAAATTAACATACTGTAAATTGCAATTGAATCTTTCTGTCATACACTACCTGATCATACACTGTTACCAGGTTAGTTTGGAAAGAGTTAAATGGATTTAGATATTAAACATACAGTAGTATTGTGTTTGTTTGTTTGTTTGTTTGTCCACTTATTTTAATCCAGATGTTCTCTATAGGACAACCAAATTCATTTACTTGGACTCCTGAACAGAAGTAGATCTTCCTGGGGATACACTGAGATAAATATGAATATAGAGAAAAGGTTTAATTAAATTCCAGTCTGGTAACTCACTACCTGTAAAGTCTTTTGCAGTTACTAAATTTAGGAAACAAGAACCACTGGATTTTTAGAAAGATCCTTATTTCTAATAAGATAAATAACAGAACATTAATGTTGAGACTTGTGGATGTTTAACTATGGAGGAAAAAACCCTACACTCTAAAAACAGGGGACAAAATCTTATATTGGAAGTTCTGAGCAGAATCTAGAATTAATACTTTAAATCATTGTACATTGTAATTATTACTATTTAAAGGGTTTTCTCAAGTTCAAGTAGATTTTATATTTTCCTAATTCACAATAGTGATAATTGATTCAAGCATCTTTTTATGTCTCAATATGGATCACTTTGTCTGGCAGCATCTAAAAAAACCCAAAGTGTCAATGTATCGGATGGGGTTGGTGCTTGGAATTCAACCCACATCTTTTTAAAGCCAAAAACTAAATAAGATTGTTAAAGTCAATAATTAGGACATTCATTAGATTTAGAACACCCAATTAAAAAAACAATAGTTGCAGCTCTTTTAGAAATGTTATATTTGTTTTCGGTGGATTTAAAATGAAAACTCAGAAGAGTTTATTTCAAGTTTGCTGAACACCGCAAAGTATGATTGGAAAGAATAGATACTGTATTGCCTCTGACGGCAATATTAAAAACAAAGTGTATCGTTGACTGATATGATTTAGTACCATGATTTCCTGACATCTTTGTTAGAATATTATTTTAACATTTATAGATTTATGAGAATGATAATATTACATTAATTATGTCCGAAAACTTTGAAATTTTTCAGAAATTATGATTGTATCAGGGCTGGGGTGTTATAACAAGAATTATTTTGTTTTTAAAAAATGACAAACTAGTAGTATTCCTTATATTAAAGATTGGATTAAAATGAGTGACTTAATCTATTTTTGAAAACCCAGTTTATCATCTAATCAAAAAATGATAGGATTAGGAAAAATGTTTTTCCATGGCATGTATATGTGTGTGTGTGTGTGTGTGTGTGTGTGTAAGTTTTCACGGGTATATATGTGTGTACAGTTAATATTTCGGGTTTCTTCCCGTGTAATTGTAGACATGTGATCGTAACTGATGTTTTTGTATGACCAATCAGAATACACCTCTGCCTCTTTTCATACAAAAACGTCAGTTACGATCACACATTTTGGCCATAAGAACCAAACTGAAAACATCAGCCAGAAGATGACAAATGTGATTTTGTCGAAACGTTGCTACTGTCCTTTTAAGGACATGTCTACAATTACACGGGAAGAAACCCGAAATATTAACTGTACATACATACATACATACATACATACATACATACATATATATTCTTTTTCCTTTTTCGTAGGCTTTATATGCAATTTCTTTCTAGCCAGGTTCTACCTACGTAAGCTAAGATGTTCCTCAGCCCTGGTTCTGAGATTTCATAGAACCAGGGATGGGGAACATCTTAGCTTACGTAGGTAGAACCTGGGTAGAAAGAAATTGCATATATATATATATATGAGATAAAGCCAAAAAATCTAGTGAATGAGATCTCACTGAAGCATGGCTGTATAAAGATCTTGATTTACGTAGGAAAAACCTGGATGAAACAAAAATACACAAAGACCTACGAAAAGTGAATAAAATAAAATAAAATAAAATAAAATAAAATAAAATAAAATAAAATAAAATAAAATAAAATAAAATAAAATAATATATACACACATACATACACTAATATTTGTGACCTTACAGAATTCTCCCCTCTCTCCCTATTATCCCATTAGGTAGATTTAGGAATCTGACAGTTGATTCATACGTGATGTATACATATAGTTTCCTCCTTTTTTCTTGGTTTTGTTTTGCAACTTTTATGTGTTTCTTCCTTATTTTGTATTTCTTTTTTGTAACACCTATTAAAATTCTTTGTTAAATAAATATCTGCATTTTGAAAAAACTACCAAAGTAATTCTCCTACCTGATTTATGGTAATTAAGGTACAAGGATTTTTTTTCATACTTCCCCCTCGCCCTCCCCTCTTCTAGTAACAGTAACAGAGTTGGAAGGGACCTTGGAAGTGATCTAGTCCAACCCCCTGCTCACGCAGGAGACCTATACTAGGGATTTGAATTGCCAAACTGCCAACCTTTCTGATTGACAAGCTCAGTGTCTTAGCCACTGAGCCACCTAGCCACCTTCTCTTCCATTGTGGTCCTGTTTCATCCCTTGACTATCTCGGGGCCTCTTCTGTGTTCCTAAGATCTATCAGGCACTCTGTCACAGCATCTTATCAACTGTAAGAATTTTGCTAAAGATGAAGGTGGAAATCTTGTTGGTTGATGCTGAATTTCGATTTTAGCCATTGTGCTGCAACACAGCTTGACAAGAAATGGATATTAGAAATGAGGAAGGGGAGCCAGCAAGAGAAATTCAATAAATCTCTCTTTAAAGCAAGTCATGGCAGTTGTCCAGCTTTCATTAAGGAAAACTAAATAAATAGGGCGGCAAGAGATTTAATGCCTGTACCTTGGAATTAGTTTTCCAAAAGTCCTACTTTGCCTTAGGAGGGAAAAAGATGGAGGCTTGCCAATTCCAAATTGGTTCATAGTTTAGAACTTAACCATTGTTGCCGGACACTTTTTAAAAATAAGCCTTTTGTGTTAATAAATGTCCACTTCTTTGAAGATTCATGGCTTCCATATAATAGACATATTTAAAACTTCAAACTATTCAACACTCTTCCACTTATTTTAGCTTAGGGAAAAACCTACTTGATTGAACGTAGGAAAGAAATCATCTTAACTGGACACAAAGGAGATCAGAATTTTTTCACTTTTGTGATAATCATAGTAAATTAATAATGAAATAGCAATGTGGCTTGGATGAGAAAAGGAAGATTGACAGGATACAGTTTTTCTAACATTAACAATGAAGAGGCTCATGCATATAGGCTAGGCTCTTGAAAGGTTTCTAATAACTCTGCCACATGTCATAGAAATTGAACTATCTTAAAAACAGGAAGGGTATATTCTACAATATTGAAGCATTTACTCCACTAAAAGCATTGGCAGTATAACCTAGTATCAGGCTGTGGATGAATAGTATATTAGCCTGCTTTTACATAATCATAAATATACTTTTGCAGTTGAATAAAGAGGATGGCAGGCTTCAGAATAAACTCAGTCCAGAACAATTTTGAAGTTATTATAATAACCATTAAAGGATTTCTTCAAATTTGGTGGTCTACCTCTTTGTGGAAACTCCATGAAATGAAATGAAAAACTGGACCATTTCTATGCACCAAATTAAATACTGCACTGAGTTCAATCAGTAGCTTCCATAATCCTAGGCAATTTATTGTTCACGATAAAGAAATTTACCGTATATACTCAAGTATAAGCCGACCTGAATATAAGCGGAGACCCCCAATTTTACCACAGAAACTGGGAAAACTTATTGACTCGAGTATAAGCCAGGGGTGGGAAATGCAGCGGCCACTGGTAAATTTCAAAATAAAAAAAGACTGGTCAAAAGTGCAAGGACCTGTCAGAAATCACTTTTTTCAGCCCTCTGGGTAGTCCTTTTGTGCATATGGACTACTCAGAGGGCTGAAAAAGTAATTTTTGACTGGTCCTCACACTTGTGACCAGTCCTCGAACTTACGACTGTCCTCACATTTTACGTTTTTGCCCTATCTTATCACCATTTCTCTCTCCCCCTCTCTTTCTCATTCTTTCTCTCTCCCCCTCTTTCTCTCTCTCTCTCTCCTCTACTCTCTCTCTCATTCTCTTTCTCCCCCCTTCCTCAAAGAGAGAGGTGGTAGGTTTGAGGAGAAAGATTGCTGTACAATAAAAAAGATGAAAGGGAAGAAAACCAACCCCAAACAAATATAAAGATATTAAGATAAAGAATGAATTGTTAAACTTTAAAGAATAAAAGAGAACAAATATGAATAAATAGCAATAATTAGAAACACAGATACAAACATATAATGTATTTTCTTTGAACAGAGTATTTGGCAGGTTCACAAATTTAAACAGTGTTCAGTCATTTCATTTAAATTTACAATTTCTATATTTCCTTTTTGCCATATTTATTCCTCATCTATTTTTTAAAAAAACCAATATTACCCTTCATCCTCATCTCTAATCTTAATCAAATTCAATTTTTCACTTCTATTCTATATTATACCCCTTCCCATTGTCATCTATTTTTATATCCATCCTCACATTGGTTAATTATGTAATATTACAGTTGTTCAATAAAAATTCAACATTTTGATATAAATCAATTAGTTATATAACTATCTTTTTTGTATATTAATCAATATGAACATGAATATTCCAATTATTTCCATGCAATCCAATTTCTTACAAATCAATTACCGGTAATTATATTTACCAATAATAATAAACCAAATAATTTCCCCCATATATTCTTCCAAACCACAACTTAACCATTTATGCTTTCAACACAATATACAATTAATAGTATCTCAATTATTACAATTCCCTAGTTAAATAGAGCTTTTTCTTTTGTGTTTTAAAATCTTGAACTCTCCTCTTTTGCCATTTGCCATGAATTTCCCATTGTTTGCACCTACTTTTTTTGATGAGGAAAAAGAAATCTGCCTTTCCAACGTTGCAAGCAAAAGAAAAAGAAATCTCTCTCTGCCTCATTTTGTCACGTTGCAGCAAAGACCCTGCTTTAGTTTCAGTTTCGCTTTTTTAGCATAGCTGGGAGGGGGAGGGAAAATGCTCCAGCAATTTACCTCTTTGCAGCTAGCTAGCAACAGAGCCCCTGACAGCTGAGAGCTGAGAGCAAATCAGCTGAGGGTCGGGAGGCTCTTCAAATCAACTTATGGTAATTAACCTCTACTGACGCTGAAATGGGCTGTTTTTTCTATTTTTGCAGACAGGGGTCTACTCATTTGTTTTCTTTTAAAAAGGCATTTTTTTCGTGACTCGAATATAAGCCGAGGGGGGCTTTTTCAGCCTGAAAAACGTGCTGAAAAACTCGGCTTATATTCGAGTATATACGGTATACCAGAATGTATTATATAGGTGAGGTGAGTTGGCCAGCTTGGATGCTTTACATGAGCATCATACATGTCACACTGGAGTGCCTTGATTTTCTGCATCAAGACCTCATTGCCAAATTGAATGCTGCAGCAATCATAGCTGAGATGGCTCCACAAAGTAAATCAGCTTTGCTCTGTATAGCCCTAATACAAGTAGTCCTCAACTTATAACAATTCATTTAGTGATCGTTCAAAGTTACAACGGAACTGAAAAAAGTGACTTATGACCATTTTTCACATGTATAACCATTGCAGCATCCCCATGGCCATGTGAGTTATATTGACAATTTGTTCATATTTATGATGGTTGCAATGTCATAATCATCTTTTGCAACCTTCTAATCAGCAGTCAACGGGGAAGCCAGATTTACTTAACAACCGTGTTACTAATTTAACAACTGCAATGATTCACTTAAAGGTAGCAAAAAAAGTCATAAAATGGGGCAAAACTCACTTAACAAATTTCTCACTTAGCAACATAAAATTCTGGGCTTAATTGTAGTCATAGGTGGAGGACTAGCTGTATCTATTTCAAACCAATGACTTATGCAAAAGAACAACAAAAGAAATTCAAATAAAATGCATATTTTAGAAGAAAGCATGAACAAATTCTTTGTGTCAAAGGCATTTTCCAATAAAACCAAAAATGGATTAAAAATAACAAACCGTAAGAAAGCTGCATTCAGAAATATACATATTATTTTTTTTAAAAAAAACATGTACGATACATGTAAAAACAGGCATTGTGTGATTTTGTTTTAATAAATCGATAAATCCTCATCCCCATCAGATGCTAAACACATCTTTGACAATCGCATAGTATATACAGCACAACACAGAGTTTCTAATAATCCTGGTTCCTCACCACCCTGGCCAAAACAGATGATTTATTTTCTCCATTGCTTCAGCAACAGATGAAACACATTTTATAGTGGGCCTATCCCACTGTGTTTATGGACAGTTATTTTCTCATTGACAGACTGCCTACAATGCTCCACAACTGCTAGCATCCCCCCAAAATTCTTTTTAGAAATTGCAGTGCTTTTAGTAATAGTTTCAGATTCACTCTTCTCTTCCAAGTATCCCTGTGTGAGCCCACTGGGAAAATGTTTAGCAATCAAACAAACACATAGGAATGTGAACCTTTCTTTTCTCTTTATTTTGATGCCAAATTCAGGTTTCCAAGAGCTGCTACTTCCCTCAAAATTGCCCGCTAAATAACATGCATGAATTCAGTCCCCTAAAGACTCCATTTGTGCTAATATCCCTCCAGCTATCTGTCTGAAATCTGATAGCACTTTTCCCTAGTGGAAGACAACTATGCTTATAAATGTCATATAATTCTGTTCCAGGGACTTTTCTTACAAATCAGGACCTTAGCTCCAAAACCTGCACATTTTTCTCTGAACCAGCATATATCTTTCCTTTATCATGTACACTGTGAGCTTGTGCACCAGAAACACATTCCTTGCGTGCCCAATCACACTTGGCCAATAAAGATGGTGAACCCATCAAATTTGCAGACTACACCAAGCTAGCAGGAATAGCCCACTCCAGAAAATAGGCTTAAGATACAGAAGGATCTTGACAGACTTGAACATTGGATGATATCTAACAAAATGAAATTCAATGGTGAAAAAGGTACAATTTTTTCACCATTTAAATATAATACAAAAAGTACATTTAGGCAAGAAAAACAAAATGCACAGGTACAGTATATGTGGTACTTCGCTCAATAGTAGTAACTGTGAGAGGGATCTTTGAGTCCTAGTGGACAACCATTTAAATATGAGCCAGCAGTGTGCAGCAGCTGCCAAAAAAGCCAACAGTCTAGGCTGCACAAACAGAGGGATAGAATCAAGATCATGTGAAGTGATTAATACCACTTTATAATGTCTTGGTAAGGCCATACTTCGAATACTAAATCCAGTTTTGGTCGCCACTATGTAAAAAAGATGTTGAGACTCTAGAAAGAGTGCAGAGAAGAGCAACAAAGATGATTAGGGGGCTGGAGGCTAAAACATATGAAGAACAGTTGCAGGAACTGGGTATGTCTAGCTTAATAAAAAGAAGGACCGACATGATAGCAGTGATCCAATATCTCAGGGGCTGCCACAAAGAAGAAGTAGTCAAAGTATTCTCCAAAGCACCTGAGGGCAGGAACAAAAGCAATGGGAGGAAACTAATCAAGGAGAGAAGCAACCTAGAACTAAGGAGAAATTTCCTGATAGTTAGAACAATTAATCAATGAAACAACTTGCCTCCAAAAGTTGTGAATACTCCAACACTGGAAGTTTTAAAGAAGATATTGGATAACCATTTTTCTGAAGTGGTGTAGGGTTTCCTGCCTGGGCAGGGGGTTGGACTAGAAGACCTCCAAGGTCTCTTCCAACTCTGTTATTCTGTATTCTGTATTCTATTTTATTTTTCTATTTCTACTCTACTCTACTCTATTCTTTGTGCTTTCCTTATAATTTTATAATCTTATTTTATTTAAAAACAAGAAAGTTGCAGCTCTTTGTGTTTTCCCATTCCAGCCAATGGAAGAATTAAAACACCAGCTATACCAGCAATTTATGCTTTGCAGGGTATTGTTTCTTTTCTTTTCCTGAAAATAGGATTTCTAAATTTCATATATTTCAAGCTGTCCTTCTAATATTTTGGTCCTTCCCTGTCTTAATAATTGTCCTATTCTTTTCTAGGGGTGGGTACAGAAAGATCATCTGCTGTACATACCCGTCATAAGAGTCCAAATCTGAAAACAAGACTCATTCTTACTTCCTATTACCTCTGGACAATTCATTTTCTTTTATTCTACTTTTATGTTGTTACTGAAGTAAGTTAATAGCTCTGTAGCTGGGCACTTATCAGCTGCAATTGTTTAAGCTTTGGCAGGATTATCATGAGAAGGAAGATTTCTGCCAAACATTGCTTGGCAGCTGTCTGACGAATGGTTTTCCACTTGCTGCATTGTTACCTAAAATAATGGTATTACTGAATAACAAGCTATTTATCCATAGCTGGATATATGATATAAACAGACCCATGTTTTACATATCCAATCTGGATAATGAATCCTTGAGAATTCTGTAATTATTATTATGAATTTTGGATGGAAGTCAAATTTAAATATCTCTAGATTAGTGAAAAGATGTATCCATGGATTATAGATAATTTATAACTGCATGGAACAGAAACATCTGCTCTTAATGTAGAAAGGGAAATATTTAAATATTTAAATGATACATTGTTTTCTCCCCAAAAAGCACATATCTATTTTATTTTGTTCACACAATGCATCCCTCTCCCTATCACCTTATGCATGAGTTATAAACCATATTCTCTTATAGAGTTGCATAATTTCCACACTCTTCCATGCCTCCCACCTCCTATATCTCTCCACACAGATTCATCCGTTTATCTTTAAGAGTACTATCCGTTCATTTAAAAAGAAATATATGTATCATATACTCCTGCATTTATTCTTTCATTTTACTCATAATGCTGAGAGGTAATAACTGTCCCAAAGCCATTGAGTAAAGTCCTTGGCTATAATGGCTACATGTAAATTTAAACCTCCACATCTCTAACTCATATTCAACACTAGTTGAATTACTAGTAATCTACTATTGTAACCTACTGTATAAGAAATTCAATTTCAGTTCTAATCTTCCACCAGTTTTATTAGTTTAAACCAGTAGAATCCAGGAACTGATATTAATTTCTAGAGTAAAAAAACCCCCTTCTTTTTCTATCATGTTTTATTGCTCTCTTTAATTAAAGTATATGGGATTTGACACTTGGAAAGAAGGTAATAATTTATAGACTTAGAGTCTGCATTGCTTATGCACTTAAACTACTGTTCATATGCCAAGCTTGTAAAAAGCATGAGCAGGTCTTGCCTGCTGCAGACCAGAAATCTTATGGAAATCTCATATTTGTACAAATATAAGTTAGTTATGTACATAACAGCTACTAACATACATTATGGTTGGTTTTTTTTACTAAATAATTCCTGCTTCAGAACAAAGACAAACTAAACTATAATAATTCATCAAAGGAAAGTAATATAAGTGAAAAATAATTCTGATATAGAATTTAATTTAATTTACAAAAACTTTCATGCACTATACTGATGAAAACATAATTTAAAAATTGTATGGATATCTATTAGAGGTTAAATTGGAGGATGAACAAGTTAAAGCAACAATAATTGCTTAGGGGAAAAATGTTGGACATGGAATTGACTTAGAGAGATGGCAAAAATTGTAGATGCAAAATTATAAAATGACAATGTCAACTGCATATAAAGAAAATTTGTATAAGATGTTTTACAGGTGGCACTTACCCCCCGACGAGAATTGCTAGAATGTTCAAGAATAAATCGTAAAAATGTTGGAAATGTCATCAGATACCGGGCTCATATTACCATATGTGGTGGACATGTACAGAAGCTAAAAGATACTGGACTAAAATCCACACATGGATGGAAAAAATAACACAAAAACACATAGACTTTAAACCAGAGATTTTTTTGTTGAGGATTGTACCTGAAATATACAATACGGATTGAGATATTTGATTGTGAATGTATTAACAGTGGCTAGAATTGTGTTTGCTAAAAATTGGAAAAATGAGAAAATGCCAACACAAGACGAAGTTATTAAGAAAGTAATGGAATGTGCAGAAATGAGTAAATTGACATTTGAAATTAGAGAACAAGAAGATAAACAATATTATAAGATATGGAATTTATTTTACCAATGGTTAGATAAATAGACATGGAAATGAAATATGGTAGAGATTTTCCCAATGCAAGAAATGTAGAACTATATAATATAAATACAATATAAAGATGTACTGTTATTGGAATGATTTAGGAGAATGAAGGGCATAATACAAATTAACTTAAATCTTAGATTATTCTGTATGAAATGAGGGAAGAAACAGCCACAGTTAAACATATGATTAATGAGGATAATAACATATGGATATATATGAATAGAGTGAAGATGCACAAAGGACTTGTAACCAACTGACACACTGTTTGTATTTACACTGAAGATGGTTTTTTATTTGTTTTTTATATATTTGTTTAAAAAATAATTTTTGTCAAAAAAAAACTTTCATGCACTATAATTGTATATGGACTCATATTGCATTAAAATTGAGTTCTTTTAACATAGATTTGAATATATTAGCTCTTGGTTATTTTAAATAAGGGTGGCATTTTTAACATTGATAGCAACTTAGTGAACCATTTATTCTGACTGATGATTATTATCATATTTATTAAGTATTAAATATTGATTTGATTTTAAAAATGGGTTTGATCACTTTTATATAATGCATGTAACGTTAATCTAATGATCCTTTCAAATTTGTATTCAATTTTATATAGCTTGCAAATCTCTTTTCTAGCTTCTTCTTGTGTGTGTGTGTGTGTGTGTGTGTGTGTGTGTGTGTGTGTTTTGTTTTTCTCATTTCTTTTTGGCTAGGCTTTTTAAAAATATATATAGTAAAATAAAATAAAAATAAAGATGTCTTGAAGTTGAGTTAAATTTTTGACAATACTATAGAAGTAATTTATCGTTGCTCTTGGGAATGTTTTTTTAAACTTCCCTCTCTAGCCTACAGACCAGAAATTTCCTAGAAGATAATCCATCTGTTAACCAGGCCTGTTTAGTTTCTGAAAACAATTCAAAAACAGGTAATTTGGTTCCATTATCTATTACATTCCATATAGCACTTTCCCTGTTACAATTCATTTGTGTAGGCACTATGAAAATAAATTGGAAGAATGGAATACATTTCCTTTTGTCAAGATTCACTTTCCTTTTAAAAAACTATCCATTTATAATGTCAGGCAGAAAGGACCAGGACCATATGTTAAGTTGTAATTTGAAAGGTTTATTGCTCAGGTTTGTACACAAGAATCTAGTCAAGTAAAGTTCAATTCTAAATTGGCACCAGATAAGATTCAATGGAATTCAAGAGTTGTTGGACTTGGACCATTTGTGATAATGTACTGATTCTAAGCTGATGATGCACTTAACTCTGCCTCCTGTTCTCCTAAATATAGTTGGGTAGGATAATAAAACTTATCAGTGGTAAACCTTTTGTCTTTTCCTCTTTTAACCAAAATGGTATATATTTTAAAGTTAAATATAAATTGCTTTATCCACACAAAATCCTGCATACTTGACTTAGGTCACAATACAAAGTCCCACCAGCACCCTTCTTGGAATGCTCTGGCTATTTTCTAAACCACATATTCTTATCACTTTTGAAAACTCCATACTGAGTGTTAGGATATTTCTGGACAACCTAGAAAAAGGGAAATTACAGAGAGAGGAAGAAGGGGAGGGGGGAAGGAGAGAAGGGTGGGAGAGAGTGAGGGAAAGAGAGAGAATCACAAAGTGCTGCAGAAACATCCCATGATATTATTTGGTCCTAACCTTTCCAAGCATCCAAGTATCCTCAAGTCATGTCAGTCTTGCTATTTGTTTCAATGGCATAACATACACTGTATGTTCTATATATAGAAACTGAATTTCTTCACTACTGGAGTAGAATAATTTCCTTCAGGTTTCAATTGTTAAGTCAAAGATGATGGTTATAATTTTTCCCCTGAACTACTGAAGCATGAACAGCTATAAACATTTATGGGGAAGAATAAACTGCAGAAGCATATCAAAATGTAGCAGAGGAGGTAAGCGCTTACAGTTTTCAGCAACGCTGTTAGGCTTGCTGCTTACCATAGGTTAACACTGAATTTTGCCACATTTATCTCTGCAATATGAGCACAGTTTGCATTTCCAGCCAGTGTTTCTGCATGGAGGAAATACTTTTGGGGCATATTTTAGCCTTTTGAAAAGGCAAAAAGGTCAAAGGACTAGTACTTCTCAGCTAGTAATATGCTACTACTGGAAGTGCCTTGGGAAGGAAAGAAGAATTATTGCAGGTTCATAGGCCAGGGGAAAGTGTAGGGAAAACATCTGAAGGATTTTCCTGTTGGGGATCGTATTGAAATTTGTTTAAAATGATACTGGAAAAGAGAGTGGTAGCATCCAAAAAGTGTATATCAACCTAGGACAATCAGTTTAGAGTCAGGATTAAAACTTTGCTGGAAGAACAAATGAGTAGCAGCATACAGGACATGAATTCCAGTTGGGAGGAGACAAAGCATCTCTTTCTAGACAATTTAGGATTGGTGAGACAAGCCAAGTCATGTTAAAGGTGTTAAGCTAAGTTATAAGATGTCAAAAATAAGTTAGGATCACAGCTGGATGACTCAAAGGTACCCAGTGTTTAAAAATGACTGAAATAGATATTCCAATGATGAAACACTTGTTGCATATCACGACACAAACTTGAGCTTTTCATATTTGAATCTCAACACTGGATACAAGTATCTGAATGATGGATTTCATTATGTCATGCTGTACATTGTGTCATTTGCTTCTATTCTGACCTAGGCTTCCTTAGAAAGCATGAAGCAAAATCTTAATCCCAGTAAAACCTCTTTTATTAACACAACCGTGAGTTCCGTTCATTTACAGTCAACAAGGCTTTGGTAAACAATCTTTCAAAGGAATGTTCATCAACCCCCACCTTATCTCACTTGGAACGCTGCCAGAGAACCAATTTCCAAATGCAGAGCAAGGCCAAACTTGGCACCGAGTCTATTAGAGTCACAAACAGAACTTTCCAATCTTGAAATGAGGTGAACTAATCACTTCCTACAAAAGCCCACATCCCGTTCGCTCCTCTTTTATGTCCTATGGGAGAGGCCAATCATCTCTAAGGTGTGGCCTTACTCCTGAGTCTACCCTGCTTTCTTAACTGTTCTTGTCTTCTGGCAGCTCTGCGCATGCACACACTGGGAACAGGCTCCAGTTGTTCCTCTGCCTTGCTGCTGTCTAATTCCCTCTCTGCCTCTGACGCAGAGCCCTCATCCGAGCTTTCCCCAGCCCCCAGGACTGGCCCAAGTTCCTTCCCAATCCCCTCACTGTCTGACTCTGCTGCCAGCTCCACTGGCTGCCAGCAAGTCACAACAGCTTCCCCCACTTTCCCCCGTCCCATAAACATGTGAGATTGTTCTCACTGTTAGCCATCCTAGAATTCATAAAGCAGTAGGAGAGGGAATAGAATGAAGGATGCAAAGAATGAATGGGAAAAAGGTAGACTTGAAAAAAGTCAAACAAAAATTAAAACTCCATCTTTGGAAATATAAAAACAGGGAGGGGAGAGAAGACAAAATGAAAAGGCATTTTGAAAGAAGCAAACAGGAAATCTCTTCCCTGTTACCACAGCGTAGACACCACCCATGAGTTACAAAGATTTCCATCCCTAGTAGAACTTCAAAAATGGGAGACGAAAGTATCAATTCCAGAGGCCTGATTGTATGGGCAAACAGAAGGTTGTACACAGGATCAAGCCATGGGAAACTGGAAGAAAGCAGGAGTTACAAAAACCAACAAAGAGTTTAACTAACAAAAGGTTTAAAAGAAGAGGAGTAGAGCCTAGCACAGGGTCTGCAACCTTAAATACTCAAAGAGCCATTTGGACCCGTTTCCCACAGAAAAGAAAACACCAGGAGCCACAAAACCTGGGTGGGCTTGGCCAACTCGATGTCACTCACTTCCACCAGTCACATGACACACGCACACACACACACACCCAGCCATACCTACCTAGCCGGTCATTAGGGCAGAGGATCAGTTGTTAAAAAACACTGGGAACCACAAAATCCTTTTGACATCTCTCTCTCTCTCCCCTCTCTCCCTCTCTCCCCCCCCCCGCCTCTCTCTCTGAATCTCTTTCTCCCCCTCTCTCTGTATCTCTCTGTCTCTGTCCTGGCCGCTTCTCCATCCCCCGCTGTCACCCTTACCTTCTCAGGCCAGGTGAGGAGTGACTGGGAGGAGAGGGCGAGGGGTGGGGCCAGCCAGTGGTGGGATCACCTGATAGGAGCCACAGCAGAGGGCCCAAAGAGCCGTATGCGGCTCCGGAGCCGCAGGTTGCTGACCCCTGGCCTAGCAGAAGGAAGCCCCCTAAACCTCTACCAGCCTCCCCTGCTTTTTGGCAGACAGATTGTCAGAAGGCTTGTTTAAGATGCATTGCAAGGGAACTGGAAGAGATTCCTGCTAAGAGATCCCATGGGGACTGAGCTCTTCAGACTCGGAGTTACCACAGTTGCTACTAAATCAATTCCAATTGCAAGAAGTCAATTTGTTACAAGAATTACCCAATTCCTGTTTCAATACCTGTTGGAATCACTGCATTTCATTTGGAATTTTGCCCTTTTGTACAAGCATAATTATAGGTACATCCTGTTAACACTTTGAAACAAAACTCTGCATTTGAAGAAAAGAGGGAAAATCAACTCAAATTTGTTGCATCACCTTCATGTAGAGCAGAGGTGGGTTTCAGCAGGTTCTGACCAGTTCTGGAGAACCAGTAGCAGAAATTTTGAGCAGTTTGGAGAACCCGTAGTAAGAATTCT
Organism: Ptyas mucosa; assembly: GCA_012654045.1. Lineage (NCBI taxonomy): Eukaryota > Metazoa > Chordata > Lepidosauria > Squamata > Colubridae > Ptyas > Ptyas mucosa. Next base: position 29,506,297 of record WNWU01000001.1, read on the forward strand.
GGCTAGCCCCACCTCCATCTATTCTCTGCCTCCCAAGTCCCAGCTGATCAGGAGGAAATGGGGATTTTGCAGTAACCTTCCCCTATATTGGGGTGGGAATAGAGATTTTACACTATCCTTCCCCTGCCATGCCCACCAAGCTATGCCACTCCCACCAAGCCACACCCACAGAACCGGTAGCAAAAAAAATTGAAACTCACAATTGATGTAGAGGCTCCGTTTCCCCTCTATTTTGAGATGATTCTCCATACAGTTGATTTGTTGGGATTCTCAAATGCCCAGAGATCCCAAAGATACTGTCTAGTGGTTTGATCTGATCCTTGAGAACTAATTGTAAACTGATTCATGTGTGTGAGGTCAACAAAAAAGTCAGATTTTTCCTGCTTAGCCTGGCCGGGTTGGTTTATATCAGAAGAAGAATCCAGAGTACTTGTAATGGAGATTGGGTTTTGAATGCATAGGCAAGACTCCAATTATGTTAGGACTATACTTTGAACAACCAGCTTGTTCAGATAGAGCAAGAAAAGTATGAGTTTATACCTTAGCTGTAATATTGGTACTTAAACACTATTAATGATAACACCAGTGAATTCTTTTTTAGCAGAACTTGATGTACATAACTGGGATTTACATTTTTTAAAAAAATATATACAATTTTATGTGTGCATTGCTATATTCAGTTCAGCAGAATGTTACAAAGTATATTACATCAATACAGTTCTAAACAGAAATGTGGCTAGTAAATTTATATTGTAATTGATGTCTATTAACTAGTGAAGGTTTTAAAAATGTTTCAATTATCTACCTTTGTACCCAATGAACTATAAAATGAGAAAGAGATGGTAGTTAAGGTTTTTTGTTTCTCCCACTTATGCTTTCATCCTCTGCATTTATTAGGGAAAGCAAGGCATTTCTCCTTATGTCATCAGTTCTCTGAAAAAGGCAACTAAAACCGAAATATTATAATATTTCAGTAAAAAATTTCCAGCTCAAAGAGAATTATAGAATATAGATTATATACAAAATGTTTTTCTCTGCCAGACCTTCCAAAATCAATGTACTTCTTTCGCTTTTCAATTGTCTCAATTAAATAATATTATTTAGAGCAGATTCCTTAATTTTTGATATCAAGGTGTTTAAAAGTTAGTCCTATCTGAAATTTAGTGGTCCATGACACTGCAAAGTCTGAAGACTCCTGCTTTCATCTTTGTTTAAATAATAAGTTTCTTAAGGACACCTTGGTTTTTCCTAATTATTAAATACTTTGATATTTCTCATTCTGAATGACTATCAAGGCAAATTATAGCTGAAATCAATTGCCTCTGATTTACAAACACACTTGAAACCTCTGCAGATAGTGAAATTCTCTTTTACAAAGAAATCTCCTCTATAGAAGGAGGTGGTTAGGAGGCACAGCAGTAGATCAATAATCAACTGCTAAATAGATTGGCAGATCAATTTAAGCCTCAACATGCATGCCAACATGTCAAGCAGCCTGGTAACCTCCAGGTACTTTGGACTTCAATTTCCATTATATCTCTGCCTATTTAGTGATTGGAATGGTTCTTTGAAATTATAGTTCCAAATTTCTGAAAGATACCAAGCTGCTTATCTCCAACCAAGTAAAATGACACAAGTTGCTTGGCATAACACAGGATACTTCCTAACGCTTACCTATGTCATGTAGTTAGAGGAAGCAAAGTAGTAAAAAGGTAAAGGTTCCCCTCGCACATACTGGTATGTGCTAGTTGTTCTTGACTCTAGGTGGCGGTGCTTATCTCCGTTTCAAAGCCAAAGAGCCAGCACTTTCTGAAACGTCTCCATGGTCATGTGGCCGGCATGATTAAACACCAAAAGCACATGGAACACTGTTACCTTCCCACCAAAAGTGGTCCCTATTTTTCTATTTGCATTTTTTACGTGCTTTCGAACTGCTAGGTTGGCAGAAGCTGGGACAAGTAACTCTGTCCCGATAAAATTATTCCTTTAATGCCACCATGGATACTACTACTATCCAGAGGAAAAAATTGGGGTGAGAAATTTAGGCTAACAATGGTTACTTAGGCTTATCATTTTTTTAAGCAGTTAGGCTGGGACAAAACTCAAAAATAAAGAAATCAGCAGCATATTTTACATTTGTTTATGTAATCAAACTATTAACTCATGTTATAGTGTTTTAATGAGTCTTGAAGGACCATTCCTACTTTTAATTACAGAATAATTTATGGAAAAAAAATAGTGTCATTTTTTTTTTGTTTAAAAACTGGGAACATGTCAAATCACTATAAATTTTTTGTTTGTTGCTTTTATATGATGCCCATCTTGCATTCAAGGCAACAATTTAATGAAAACATATATTTATAAAACAATTATAAATATTTACAACATTTATAAGATAGAAGAGCTTGATTTCTATTTCCTCTCATGAAAACAGGAAAAAAAAATTCAGTGACCACAAGTTCTTCATAAAGAAATCAGTTTTTCTACTGGAGTATTTTTTTTATGAGATTAGCAATTGAAATTATCTTTTTAGTGAAATGATTAAATAATGGAATCTTTTTTTTTAACCAATGATCTGTTCTCCCTCCCTGTCTTATTTTATAACACAACATAAAACGCTTGGGTAAAATTACTCATCAAAACACCATCAACTTCTATTACAGCTGATCCATATTTTTACTTGATATTTTCTGAAGTTTTCTCATTTCCATGCCATTTCACCATTTACTCATATATATGACTCAGGTTCTTTGAAACAGGTTTTCCAAAGAGATCTGTAAGATGAACATCTTTTATAACAACCTTAAATTATTCTATAAAATCTTTAAAGTTAAGTTAATCAGTACTCTATAATTTCTGAAACAGCATTTCTTTCCTTCTGAAATAAAACTGATCTCTCTTTTTCTTTTTCCAAATCTACCTTATGATTCTTTTTGTGTACAAATTACTTGCATACATTTTCTCCAATGTCAGAACTGCCATGAATTAACCATAAATATACCCTTGATATGCTTCTTCAAAAAAAAAAAATCTTGAAAATTGATGGGCACTATTCTTGTAAACTTTCCAATTCACAAGTAGATACAGAATCTATTCTTTATTTGGTTTTCTCATGTTTCAAATGCTATTTTGTACTCCATAGTTGCAAAGTCACAAAAGTCTTCTGAGATGACTAACAATATCACGTGTTAAAATGTTAAGAGCATTTTTAAGTCAGTTGTGCCCTTCCTGCACTGCATAATCAATTCCAATCACCTTCTTTCCAATTTTCTGTTTTAATCTTTTTTTTTTTCCATTGCTCTCATCTTCGACTTTCAGCACAAAATCTTCCAACATCTTTTATAAAATCATTGTTCTGACCTAGGCTTCCCCAGAAGCACGAAGCCAAGTCCTCATCCCGATACACCCCTTTTATTTAATTTACAGTGAATTCTTCTCCAGCAGTCTTTCTTCTCCCACAGTCTTTCAGGATAGTTCACAATTACCCACCTTTATCAGGCTTGGAGGGTGGCCAGGCCTATATCTTTCAGACACCGCAATACTTGGCAAGAATGCTGTAATGAACTAATTGTCTCCTGCAAACTCCACTTCCCTTTCGCTCCTCTTTTATTCCCTCTGGGAGGGGCCATTAATCATCCACCTGTGGCCTTACTCCCAAGTCAACCCTTGTTCTTTAGCTGTACCCTTCGTCTGGCAACTCTGCACATCACACACTGGGAACAGGCTCCAGCTGTTTGTCGGCCTCACTGATGTCTGACTCCAAAGGCAGCTGATAACTGGCATATCTCTGCCTCCGACACGGAGCCCTCATCAGACCCTTCCCCAGAGTTCAGGACTGGCCCATGTTCCTCCCCAACCTCCTCACTGTCCAAATCTGCTGTCAGATCCATTGGCTGTTGGCAGGCCACAACAGTCATCCTTTCTGAAAACATTGAAAGGATGACTGGTTGATATTTTGTAGTTCATCCAGAAACAGGTTGAAAGCAAGCATTTTAACTTTATATCTGCCTGGAAACAGCACACAATCACTGGAACATTTTAAATGTCTTTTTGGTCAGAAACATCAATTAATACATAGCCACATGTAGAGATACTCAATTCTTCATGTAATTCTTTTGTACATATGGGTGGATGGCATTATATTTAAAACAATAGCTTCCCATTTTGTTCTAGCCACACTGAATCTAGGTTGAAGAAAGGTTGACACCACTTTGGGAGTACAGTTTGATACTTTAAAAGTTAAACAAAAAAAGGTATGCGATAGACTAAATAGTTTCTATAGCAGCTGCACCAGCAACAAAGGTATTAAAACAAAATATGTGATTAATGTAATAAACACTATTGATACAAGATATGACTTAGGCTTTTTTAGGCAGTTTTAAAGTGTTTTTTAATAATGTGTGCCAAGTGTGGATCAAAAGTTTGTGAAATTCAGTATACTCGCTGCATTCTTTTGCACTAGGAATACCTATGCTATAATTTTTTAAAAATTTTGATTTATATGCCGCCCTTCTCCGGAGACTCAGGGTGGCTTACAATGCGTTAAACAATAGCCTTCATACTTTTGTATATTTATACAAAGTCAGCTTATTGCCCCCACAATCCGAGTCCTCATTTTATCTACCTTAGAAAGGATGGAAGGCTGAGTCAACCTTGAGCCTGGTGGGATTTGAACTTGCAGTAATTGCAGGCAGCTTGATGTTAATAACAGTGCTTTCGTCTGCTGCGCCACCAGGGCTCATACTTAACCATAAAGGTTAAGTAACAAAAAACATACTAGGACATTCTACAGGATACAGGAGCACTTGTTCTATTGTACTTTCCTGTTTGAGACTTTCACATCTTTGTCTATTTGGTCCATTATATATAACACCTAAGTGGTCAATAATCAAAATATGCATATTTCCCAGGCTAGAACTACTTGTCAAATAAGGGAGGAGTCTCATCAAGGAAGGAAGCCTTTCTATTCAACTCCCTAGGAACTTAAAGGAAAGAAAGAGAAAAGCTGCTGTTGCCTTCCCAAACCCATTGCACAACCACCAAGCTGAAGCGGCAAGCTAAATATGGTAAGAATCTCACCAAGGTAAAGAGATGCTACTTTTACTTCCAAGCCCCATCCTGGGAATGATTTGTGCATGAACAAACATCAGAAATGTAACTCAAGAAAGGTGAGCTTTGATACTTCTTGAATAAAGCCCAAAGGTGTTTGGAAAGGTTGTTTTAGAATGTCACATATTATTCAAGTATCTTTTTTGACAGCTTTCTGTACAATTCTGCTTTCTGGAACCTTTTAATAAATCATCACAGATGCTGGGACTGGAGAACAAAATAGGGACATTTGTGCAAGCTTAAGGTCACTGGATGAATCTTGCATGTGAAAGCAACAATTTAGTGATTTAGTGTATACAAGGTGCTTTTCCCATGTGGGGTCCTTGGTGCTCTCTGAACTTGGTTGTTTTCTTGCAAATGTTTCATTACTCAACAAGGTAGAATCATCAATGCAAGCAAGGAAACAAGCAAGTTCAGAGTACACTAAGGACCACACAGTTCAACCCTGAACTAAAAATATTCTCTTCTATTGGTACCTTTTCTCCATGTTTCTTTATTTCCTTATTCATTCATTCTTTTAGGTACAAAATAAATCAAAAGATGTAGGACAAAGCTAACTATTTTTGAATTCAAAATGCTTTCAAATTCAGAGGAAATTAAATGCAATTAATTGAAACACTCCTTGTGTTATGTGATCATTCCTGACTTATCTCTGGCACAATAGCTCTTGCAATTTTAGTATTGATTTATTTTTGAAGCATATCCAGTCAACATAGTCTAGGTTTGGTGGAAATACATGAAGAGTTGGGACAACAGCCTGTGTACCAGTGGTGGGTTGCCCCCAGTTTTCACCAGTTCTATAGAACCGGTAGTAAAACCGGCGGGAGGCCCCGCCCACTGATCCCAACATCATCAAAATGCTTCTGCGCATGCAGCCCTGCTGCGAACCAGTAGTAAAGGTAAATAGAAACCACCCCTGCTGTGTACCCCTTATCTATAGTCAAATAACAAGAAGGAATTCTTGAACTAGTAAGACTATGAGCGGAACAAAATTTCTTCAGCAATTTCCCTACACTTAGGTAAGTAGACTAGTTCTGGACCATACAGAGTATGTTAAAGAATGCCATCTTTTAAGTAATTGGGGAATATTATATTATTGTAAGTCTATAATTCAGTGGTAGGATTCAAAAATTTTTACTACTGGTTCTGTGGGTGTGGCTTCGTGGCCATGGCATGGCTTGGTGGGTATGGCAGGGGAAGGATACTGTAAAATCTCCATTCCCACCCCACTCCAGGGGAAGGATATTGTAAAATCTCCATTCCCTCCCCACTCCAAGGGAAAGATACTGCAAAATCCCCATTTCCTCCCGATCAGCTGGAACTCGAGAGGCAGAGAATAGATGAGGGCGGGGCCAGTTATATGTGGTATTTACCGGTGCTCCAAACTACTCAAAATTTCTGCTACCAGTTCTCCAGAACTGGTCAGAACCTGCTGAATACCACCTCTACTATAATTGTTCTTATTTATCACACTCTACAAGAAAAATGAACATGATCTTAAAAGGCCAGTGTTGATACACAAAGAGCTCTCTAAAATTCTGAAGAGAAATAGGACACATTTAGGACCTGAAAGAAGGTTAAAAATACATTCATCTACACTGGGAATCAACAGTGTTAAGAATCAACATTGGCTAGGTTGCACATAATCAGTCATCAATAACTATACAAGATAGTCTAGGAATAGTAAAAAAAAAATCTGGTTATTTTTGTATGGTAGAAATAAAAGGAAGTCCAACAAAGGCATAGATGATTGCAGATTGGTACTGGATGATGAAGAAGAGGCAAAGTACCTTAATTTGTATTTTGTATTTGGGAAATTGAGTTCTAGCTAGTTATTGTTTTCCCACAAAGCAAAGGAGAAAACTGTAGCTTTGAATTATAAAAAAAGAAAGTATTAGCCGAGAAGATCATATAACCAGTCTCAGCAAAACTTAAAGAACCCATTAGCGAGGCCCTAGAACACTGAAGAAGAAATGTCATATTCATCTTCCAAAGGTTAACTACTATTCAGGCCTATTAATCCTCCAAAAGATTTTTAATTGGAATATCTGTGAACTCATGTATAGGCCTACTACACTGAACAGCAACAAAACAAACAATCCACATTACACAAAACTGTGTAGTTGACAAGAACTTTGAAAAAGTGTGTCATGATGTTTTACCTAATGTTATGTCTCCCTTGGATGACTCCCCAAATACCTCCTAAGATGTAAATTCAGGGGAGAATGAGCCCATTCCAGGCATGTCAGAAGGATTTGGAGGAGGCGTCAGCTGGGGAAAGCTTGCAGTGGCAGATAGCCAGCAGAGAGGAGGAGGAACTACCTTCTGCAACTCATCTGAGAACATGTAGGGCAGAGAAAAGGCAGGAGCAGATCAGCCAGATTACTTGATAGAAGAGGGCCCCATCTTCTTGATGGCCTGCACCAGAAGCTGGCTATTTATCACAGCAGACAGATGGAGGCATTGCTGGGAAGAATGTGTTTGTTTTCTAGCTATTTGTTTGATCATTGTGATTCCTGCTTGACATGCTGATTGACAGCATGTTTCAAATTATGACTTGGAGATTCTGAACTTTTCTTGCCCCATAAGTTGTCTTGTATGTGGAGTTAAGTTTTGCCTGGTGTATTTAAGTTGCTCTGGTGGAGTTATTTTGTTTGAGCAACTTTCCAGTGCTTTGTGGACTGTTGGGCCCTTGCTCTGTGAACTAAGCTTGATTTGCTCATGGCTGGACTTGATTGGGACAGTTTTGGGTTTTCAGTGAAGGGAATTGCTGGATAATATTAATAAACCCACTAAACCACAGTTACATATGTGTGTGAGTGAGAGGGGCAGTACACCTAAATTCAGAAAAGATCTAGGCAGAAAAGAATCTGTGTGTCTTTGTGAATTGCAAGTTAGACATGAGTGTGATGAAACTGATGAAAAGCCAATACTACCTTGGGATAGTATTGAGATGTATTGAGATAGAATCAAGATGATGAGAAGTAATTGAGTTAAATTCTCTCCTGGTCACATCCCACCTGAAATACGTATATCTAAGTCTATACAGCAAAGTTCAAAAAGGACAATAAGAAATTGGATTAAGTTCAAAAGACTATCAAATGGTAAGGGATCTGGAAACCATGAGATATAGTTAAAAGATGTGATAGGTTTAGCCTGCAGAAAAGACTATTAAGGAGAAATAATTCTTCTAATTTATAAAGGGATGTCAAAGAAAAAAAGAAATGAACTTAATTTGTCTTCATTATAAGTAGAACAATTATAAGTAGAGCAAGGAAGTGGTCCCCAAAATATGGACCCGCTGTGTCAACATCTCAATATATCTTTTCCATGTAACTATTGTAGATATTGGAGATATTAATTATACTGTATATCTGTATGTACTGAATCTCCAAATAGGAGGTCTTGTGTTGAGATAAGGGTAAAACTACCACTTCCTCATCTTCCCATTTAAGCTGACAGATATAGTCAAAATCTTCCAAAAAGTACGTACAGGAGCAGAGGTTTTAGCATGTTCTGACCACTTCTGGAGAACTGGTAGTGGAAATTTCGAGTAGTTCAGAGAACCGGTAGTAAAAATTCTGGCTGGCCCCGCCCCCATCTATTCTCTGACTTCCAAGTCACAGCTGATTGGGAGGAAATGGGGATTTTGCAGTAACCTTCCCCTGGAGTGGGGAGGGAATGGAGATTTTACAGTATCCTTCCCCTGCCATGCCCACCAAGCCATGCCCACCAAGCCACACCCACAGAACCGGTAGTAAAAATTTTTGAAACCTACTACTGTACAGGAGGTCTAGAACTGTGGTTGGCACCAAGTGGGTAATAAAGACAGTGTCATGGAGATGTCTTATTCGTTCCTGGTAAGAAAACCAACACATTCAGCTATTTTCGTTTTTTTAAAGGACTGTGGAAGACTGTCTACATTTTGGCCTTATTCAGCTTAGAATTTAGTCAGTCACTCACAGACTGATTTTTATGACTGTATGTTTATATGCAGCAAACAGTAAAAAGGCAATTCTATCTCAGCCATGAATTATAGTGATCTGACTAATATATCATGTAAAACCATGGCTTTTGACATGGTTTTTGTCCTTAATATATCTCCCTATTCACATATCATGCTAAGCCAGAGTTCCACAAACAAGTGAACAAACTTCCATTCTTATCCGTGAAAACCTCTGAAACCAAATTCTTAATGCAAACTCTAACTAATAAAAACTCTAATTAAAAAAAAAAGACAGTGTCATTACATTTTACAAACATGCAAGTTTTGTAAATTTCTTTCAGGCATGCTTTATCTATAAAGTAAAATAAAATCTGATATTAGAATAACTTCTTCTAACAATGTCAGCCCTTGACTTGTTCTCCAAATTATTAATGAAACTTTCTCAAGAATTTCTTTGCTATCTACAGAGACTTCACTTACCTATCTAAAGGGAAACACTTTTTAAAAAATTTTGCTGTCTGATTGTTTCATCATAGGTGATCATAAGATGGGCTTTGACTGTCTCATGGAAATTTTTTTAACAGTAACAGAGTTGGAAGGGACCTTGGAGGTCAACTAGTCCAACCCCCTACTCATGCAGGAGACCTATACTACGGATTCGAACCGCCGAACTACCAACCTTTCTGATTGACAAGCTCAGTGTCTTAGCCACTGAGCCACCTAGCCACCTAATCATACCTTGGTAGTTACCAAATCAAATGAAGCAGGGGTGGGTTTCAAAACCTGTCGCTACCGGTTTTCTCGTGGGTGCGTGCGCGCAACGCTTCTGTGCATGCATAGAAGTGTCCAGGTGGGTGGGTAGAGCCTCCTGCCGCCACCACTACCAGTTCACCAGATCTGGGTTGAACCCAGTGGTGGGATTCAACCAGTTCGCACCTATTCGGGAGAACCGGTTGTTAACTTTCTAAGCAGTTTGGAGAAAGAAATCTTATTTTGTTTTTTTCCACTTTACAGAGTTAATCCTGTAAGGAAGGCAGGGAGGAAACATTCTGGTGTTGTTTCTAGCCTAATCTTTATTGCCCTGCTTACAGAATCTGCCTCTCTGATTAACCCTTATTACATTGTAACAGCTAAGGCGAAGCACCCATCAACAAGAGTGATGTTGAGTTGGCCAGCCCACACAGTGACATGACCACCGAGCCACGCCTACCCTGCTGGTCATTAGGGCAGAGAACCGGTTGTTAAATTATTTGAATCCCACCACTGGTTGAACTGGTAGCAACCCACCACTGAAATGAAGGCATTATCCCTTCACAGTTTACCAATAGAACAGAAAGAACAATAAGAAATGCCACAACATAAACCAATTATATCTTATCAGTCATAATTCATTTCTGATTATTTGTGCAATGCACCCCTTGAGACTTCCAGAAAATTCTCATTTATATCTTTAGTATAGATAATATTATCATATGTAGTAATATAGCCATCAAATTATGCCATGGCCAATCTTGGGGGATTCATTTTATCAACGCAAAGACATGTGACTTTCACTTTAGTACATAAAGATGCATAAGTGACCTTTTCTTTCTTTTTCGCAGAATGAAATGAATGTTTAAATGCCAAGACAATTATCACATTATAATCTACCAGAATATCTGAAGATTGAGGTATGCCTCTTGAAAATGAGTTAACAACTTCAAGCTAGCATCACTTCTGCAGTGGAAAGGTACATACAAACACCCACACCCACCCACATGCACACACCACATGGATCGAAACAGCTGGAATTTTAAATTTATTTCGAGTACAGCCTAAGTTGCTATAGTAACCAACACTTCTTTTCCTCCTCCAACTGCCCAAAAAAGTCTCTTAAACCCAGCGTCCATATATTCCTTCCAATGATTTGGAAAAGCAAACCTTATTCTTTTTACCATCACACTTTCTCTTGCAGACTTTGCATTGCCAGTTCTTAAATGCTGCAAAGGGACTTTCCTCCAGTCAAACTCAGTACTAAGACAAAGGTCTAGTGCAGGGGTGTGCAACCTTAAACACTCAAAGAGCCATTTGGACGTGTTTCCCACAGAAAAGAAAACTCCGGGAACCACAAAACCCTTGTCGGTCCTGACTATTTCTTGAGCAGCCACAAAACCAGCATATGTAGTTAAATTAAATGTTCTGTTTTCTTCTGAAACTTTTCCTTTATTGGATTTATCCATGGTTGGCCTACCGGAAGTTGAAAAGCTCAATAAATCGCGTGCCGGCGGGTGTCGCACATTGGCAGTTGCAACGCATATTTTGAGTGACAGGGAGCTGCAGCAGAGGGGTGAAAGAGCCACATGCAGCTCCAGAGCCCCAGGTTGCTGACCCCTGGTCTAGTGGGTGGTTTATAAGATTTGTTTAACAGACTGATTCAACATGTCTGAAGTTGCCAAAAAGAAAATCATTTGGGCCATCCTGATAATTTAAGGAGTGGAAGATGGTTAAAAAGAGAAAAGAGTGAGTGAGTGAGTGAGTGAACAAATGCTAAAAAAAAAAATCATGCTGAAAAAAAATCCCCTAATTTTCTGCTGGTTGTTCCAGTATTGGAGATTTTAAAATGAAATTCTTTTGCATTCATAAAAATCAGAGGGCACAATAATTGCTCTTCAATTGCAATGATGCCATGAAATAATTAAATAATCCTTTTCCTAATTATTCTCAGTATGTGATCTGTTTTACTTATCAGACTTACTATCTGAATGCAGCTGGGATCCTTTGATTCCAACAGAGGAAAGCACAGAGAAAGCACTCACCCTGTGGATTATTTCCCATTCGATTCACTGGTTCATTGAACAGAAAGGTGCCCTTTTATACTGAAAATGTAAGTGCCAAAGTTTGCATTCTATCTATGCTCATGAATAGATAGATAAAAGTTCTTCACCAAAGCATTAAGCCCATATGCCTTGTAGTGTTCAGAAAGTCCAGTCAATAGCACATGAAATAAAAGATGGTGTACCAGATAGATTTTGTGAGAATGAACAAAATTGCAAATAAAAAACAAAAAAACTGATAGTGAGTGTAAATTATATTTAATCTTTATTTTGTCAAATGAACCTTACCTAGCCATGGTATAGGCATGTCCTGCCCCAATGATACTGTCTTCATCTCATCCTCAGAGCCTGAATGAAACAGACTTAAGTTTCCTTCAGTTATATTGATGTTAAAGTAATGTTCCTCCCCAACCGTATCAACATTACTCAGGGAAAGCTGTAAGATCTAAAGAACTGTAGCAGAATGCCTAGATACATTGGGTGTTGACTAGTGGTCTCAAACCTTTTATCTGAAAATATATCTGGGTTTTCCTCATGCTTTGAAAGAGTGGCTTTGTAGCTCTTGCTTCTACCATCTATCTTCCAAGTGACCACCAAATGATCAACATGAAGCACTTGAAGTAATTTATGTAATGTGACCTCTGGACCAGATATGTGTAGACATGGTATTTCCTTCTGCCCTTGAGAGACAGGCCAATCTGTTTGCTGTGGAAGACTATTAAAGCCAATGAAATGTGACTTAGCATCACAGAGAAAGGGAAAATCAACCTTACACAAGTTTCTCACTAAAAATATTATCTGTTCCTACAGAAGCGGAAGACTCCTGAAACAATTGTTTCCTCTATTTCTACTACCTGGACTTCCTTCAGCTTTTGAGGGAACTTTCCATTATAAAGACTTGTGGAGACATAGTAAAGCCCACTGTTTTCCTCTCACAGTCCAGGGATTATTTTGTTTTTATCAGGTTCTCCTTTTGTTTTAAGAGAGCCATTTTTTCCCTGTTTCCCTGCTTCCAAAGGGAGGGTGTGGAAGATTTGTCTATAAGACAAATAAGCCCTCTATCTGTAGGAATATGAACTATGAATATTCCTTATAATGTAGTAAGCAGTGGTGGGATTCACCAGTTGTAACAACCAGTTCGCTTCGCGTGCCGTCCGGAGGCTAGAAATGGGCCCATTTCTAGACTTCCAGTACTTCTGGTAGGCCCGTTTTTCACCCTTCCCAGGCTCCAGAGGCTTTCCTGGAGCCTCCAGGAGTTCCCTGGGCTCTGTAGGCCCTCCTGGTTATTGCCTGCATGGGATGGGATGTTCCTGTGGGCAGATGTTATTTTGTAATGGCTCGATGCTATATTATTGGTAAGTTATTTATTTGATTTGAAAAGTTGCTTCCTATGTAATCATTTTAATACCATTAATTAATGTATATTAAGGGTATTAATATACCCTTAATAAGAGCCTTGGATAGCACAGTGGTCTAAAGCCCTGTTATTAACATCAGCTGCCTGCAATTATTGCAGGTTCGAATCTCACCAAGGCTCAAGGTTGACTCAGCCTTCCATCCTTTCTAAGGTAGGTGAAATGAGGACCCAGTTTGTGGGGGCAATAAGCTGACATTGTATAAATATACAAATGTATGAAGGCTATTGCTTAGCGCATTGTAAGCCGCCCTGAGTCTCCGGAGAAGGGCGGCATATAAATAATATATATATATATATATATATATATATATATATATATATATATATAAAGGAAAGGTCTAGCGTTTCACCATCCCCGTTTGAATAGTTAAAGAAGTTCAGTTTTTCATGGCAGACTGCCCAGCAACACAGCATGTAAATATATATAAAAGGCAAAGCTAGGGGAGCCTGATTATTGGACCAGGGGAGCCTGCCTACTGGAGCATTCATCAGCCAGTTGAAACAAATGCATTTATGTAAGATGGAGTGAAGCACAGTAGGTAGGCTGGACTACCCTATTTGCTCCAGTGGAGGAGGAAAACAATACTTTTGATGAAAGTCAGGAAAAACTATGTTTGTAGTTACCTTCCCAACAGTTTAGAGGTGGGCTGAAGATGCCATTATTTATTCCTACCATTCCAAATGTCTTGTACTGCACTGGAGCAAGCAGGAAATGTATCCGCCCTAAGGGAACTCTTGCTTCCTTTTTGGCTAGAGAAGACAAATAACACACTCTGAGGAGGTTCTGTTAAAAAAAGATTTTTTTCTAATTAAATGTTAGATTACTTGGTGAGGTAAATTTTGCATGGATATTTCCCAACTCCCATATTTAAACAAGCTGGATTGATGTTTGCTTCATTTCCACATTCTCTGTCTTACCACAATCTTATCCTTGGTACTCATACTTTAACTTAGAACTTTTGATTCAGTCTCCTCACCTTTTCATTCAAATTCATTTTTGGCTGGAGAAGACAAATGACAAATGTCGTAAATGACACACACTGACCCATTAGCAATAAGGTTTAAATGGAAATCGCACATTTTGTGCGTATCTCCTGTCTGGCTCCAAACATTGGCCTGGATATATTTTTTTTATTCTGATAACAAACTGAGTACAGAATTCTGCTCTGAATGCTTCTGCTGGTAAACAAGTAGAAAGATGTGATGTTTAATTCCTCTTCCATTCTCCAGTATCTAAGTGACCTCTCTCTAATTTCCAGAGAATTACCCTGTCCTCGGAAATGATTAAAGATTCCCCCATTATGCATGATAAATTTATGTGATGGGATAGCAGTATGTCTTCTGTTCTTGTGAAACAAAGCAGGGGTACAAAAGCTATCAGACTGTCTTTTTGAAGTTGGGAAAAAGACAGAAGCTAGTTTCAAATTCCCAGTAGATACTGTATGTTTTATATTCTCCATAATGACTGAAATATACCATCAAAAGCTTCTTAAAAAGTTATTTGTCCTCCCAAAAAATATAATAATTATAACAGCCCATTCAGAATATTTGTGTAGAAGTTGGACTGAAATAAGATTATACACATAATCATTGCACTTCTTCATTTAGCATTCCAAAACTGGTTTAATATCACCAATGAGATCTATGATAAAGACAGAGAATAATATCATTTACATGATCAGGGAGATGAGGAATATCTATTGTGGAACTAGATTACATCACTCCTTCACTGTGCAATCAGCCAAGAGATTGTCATGCCAGAACATCTACAATTGCTTAGTAAATGTGATCTGTTTATCGTGAAGATATGGATTAGGAATCTAGCTATCTGAAATGGTAACAGTATTGTTCAGTGGATAAGAAAGGAAACTGTCTGCTCATTTATTTAAAGGTATTTTATATAATAAGCACCTATGTTGCTGAATAATTCTTGAAGGGACTGGGCAGATTGGACTTCTAACACATTATATATTGTATTAAGGCCTCTTAAGAAACAATATTAAATTGAAGCATTATGGGGAAAAGATGGGAAGTGCTGATACAGCTAATATAATAATAATTATTTTTTTAAAAAAATTATTTATATGCCGCCCTTCTCCGGAGACTCAGGGCGGCTTACAATGCGTTAAGCAACGGCCTTCATACTTTTGTATATTTTATACAAAGTCAGCTTATTGCCCCCACAAACCGGGTCCTCAATTTCTCCTTTTGATAAATAGATAAGGAAAGCTACTTATTCACACCTAAAGATATTGCTTAGGCTTCATATTTCTCTTGCATAATAAACATTGAAGAACTCAACTTTGATAAATTTTGATATAAACCTGTCCTGATTCAATATTATACAACCTCAGTCATCTCTTGCTTGGACTACTACAATGCAATCGACATAGGGTTATCCTTGAAGAGCTACAAACTTGTAGTTTGTAAGGTACAACTGTGTGGATAGTTCTTGGGGCCCCTAAATGGCTCTTGTAACTTCTCACTTACATGGGCTGCACTGGCTACCAGTTTGCTTCTGATTCCAATTCATTGGTTGGTCGGTTGGTAAAGGACTATCAAGTCCTTCACGGCATGGGTCCAGGTTACCTGAGGAACCAACTCATCCTAATGAGATTGGCCACCCCACTCATGCCAGGAGAAGGGGCATGCTGCAAAACCATAAGCCAAAGAATTTTGGCTGATGGTATGCATGAGAAGAACATTTTCTGCCATGGTGCCCAATGTCCATCCTCTAGCACATCATATTCTTTGAAGTGAGATTTTTCCACCTTCTTGGCTTTACATAAAGGTATTAAAATATGGTTCTGCCAATTTTACCGGGGCCCAGATAAGGTAATGTAATCCTGGAGCTGGTTACTGGATTAAAAAGAAGATCTCACTCCACTCTATTGTAAACCTGCCATTACCTTAACTATTTCTAGACGATTTTGATATATTTATTGTTTAACTGTTTCATTCTTTTATATTATAGATTAATCAGATTGTAAGCCACCCAGAGTCATGTGGCAGCATGGGTGGTGAATAAACAAATAAATTAAATAAATAACTAAACATTCAATTGTTTATCAAGGAATGTTTAATCTTTCCAAAATTGTAGTTAGCTGTTTTCATCTTAATACTGGTAGAATACTTTTCAGTGTCTTTTTAGTTGTAGCTTCTCTCTCTTAGTTTATTCTTTTTGGAATTAGAATGGACATCAAGGTAGCCTGTTTTGGTTAGGATATGCTGCACTCAGAGTGTGACTGATCTTGCTCTTTTTTCCCAATGAGGTAAAGGAACAAATTTGTTTTCACCTTTACACCATATTCATCACCTCCATTCCTAATGTTAGCTTTTGTAAGAAATGTTTAGCTCCAAAGGACAAACTATTTAGGCGGAACGAATGTTAGCTTGCATTATTTTTACACTGATACCCCAAAGGATGTTTAAAAAGTAAAAATTCAATCCCTTGCTGCTTCCACTGTTAAGCCATACAGCATAGGAAATGGCAAATCATCTAAATGCTTTTATTTAAACAAAAAGGGAAATAATTACTTTTTACTGTTATTGGAAAAAAATAATAAAACTTCTGTATATAGACTGGATGTGCTTATTCTGCCTCAAACCAAAACTTGGTAAAGGATACATGCTTTATTTCTCTTTGTATTTATACAATGGGAAGGCAGGACTGCCACAAATTGATGTGCAAAATGTGTTGAGACCACAGCTGCAATATAAGTATATCTGCAAGAGGGACCTAAAGACCCTGGGAATGGACATTAACAACTGGAAAACCTTGATCTCTGGTCATTCAGCTTGGAAGTTAAAGACGCAGCATGGCCTTCTCCAATTCGAAGAGACACTTGTTCGGCAGGCTGAGGCAAAGAGGCAGTCCCGGAACCAGCGAAATCTGGGGGCTGGGCAGGGAAAAGAATGTATCTGCCCTCAGAGTGGAAGGGATTGCCACTCT
Organism: Ptyas mucosa; assembly: GCA_012654045.1. Classification (NCBI taxonomy): domain Eukaryota; kingdom Metazoa; phylum Chordata; class Lepidosauria; order Squamata; family Colubridae; genus Ptyas; species Ptyas mucosa. The sequence goes on from WNWU01000001.1 coordinate 29,523,534, forward strand.
TGAATTGGCCTTTTTAGTCACACTAGATGCTGTTTTAGGAACTCTTTCCAGAGCACGATACCATAGTCTCTTGAGACTGAAGGATGCCAATGGCTGTCTAAGAGGGGCACCAGTTGCAAGGTTAAAAACTAATAATAACAGCAGGTATGTGTGTATGTGCACAGTTGAAATATTTTTTAATGGGAGGGGCACTAAGTGGAATTTTGCACAAAGGAGTCTGGTATGCCACCAATTTATGGAAGTGGTGTGTGTGTGTGTGTGTGTGTGTATGTGTGTGTATGTGTGTGTGTGTGTAACTGAAGTCAGGTGCTACATTCTACTCCAAAGCACCTTTTTAGAATCACCTTGACATGGTCCAGTTGAATATTGCTGGTCAGTTATATGTTTAAACAAGCACAGAACTGGAGAAAATTCACTAAATAGAAAAGAGATTACCTGCTCACCTCTTCCATTGGTATTAAACCAGTTATAAATCAGAGCTTTAAATAAATCTAAATCCACCTTCAAGTTTTTATTTTAGTGGTTTAAATAAGCAATGGAGATTATATGAACATTGTATTTTAGTTATCCCATGTCTCCTAGTGATCTATCCAAATAAGAACACTTGTATGCTGTGGTTTGCTTATTTTCTGTTGAATGTGAAGTGGGACAATGTTGGTGCTACACACCAAGGTCTTATGGCACCAGTTCCTATTTTGTTTTGTTTTGTTTTCATAAATATGAGGATCCTACCAAGGCATGTCTCTTTATCCTTGTTAATGATATTTACAAAGCAAATTACCTGATCAGAATATGAAATTAACTATTTTAATGCTCAGATGCATTAAGGGATTGTTTATTTTCAGTAGTTCAAAATAGAATATTTTGCACATTCATGCTGAATGTTTTTACTTTATATTACATATATCACTTGTATACTGTAAGAGCCAAATACCAGACATATTTAAGCAAACACAGAAAAGTGTTAGGAAACTTAAGAGATAGGTGGACTGCCATTAAGACATTCTTTTAAATAGTCTATTACAGAATGTTGTTAATGTTTTTCATTCTTTTGACTGAAATTTAGGAATCCCCTGTGGAATTATCTTAATGTAAAAAGAAGTTTTAAAAAGGTCTTATTACTGTGACCCTGATATATTTAAGCCTGCTGTCTTATCTATTATCATTAAAAAGTATAATTATAAATCAAATAGACCACACCCATAGTTTCAAATAGAAATGAGTCACTTCAAATTGTTTCTGGGACTGTGTTGTAAAGTAGGATCTTCTGAACTGAACTGAATCAAACTAGGACTGTCATAAAGCTCTTTGTTTTCATGTTTTGTTTTGTATGTTTTATAATCACTAGTTTTGTTTTGCTTGTACTTTTAAACAAATAAAAATTTATTAAAAAAATAAAAAAATAAAAATGAGATTAAAGCAAATTGAAAATTAAAAAAAGCTTCTGACTGATCAGCAGTTCAATCATAAAGATGTATCAAGCAATGATACATAAAGGAAATACAATATCAAAATTTTGTCAATTCTGTTATGCTGTAGCCTGATTCTACAGTTGTTAAAAATCTTTTTTTTTCATTAATCTACTCTCAGTACTCTATAATGACAAAGAGAAATCAAAATGGTTATTTAGAAATATCTGTAAATTTACTAAAAAGAAAAAAAGTGAAATATCATTGGCATAAGTACTCAGACCCTTCACTCAGTATTTTGTTAAAGCACCTTTGGCAGAAATTACAGCCTTGAGTCTTTTTGGGTGTGCCACGACAAACTTGGGGATTTTCTGCCATTCTTCCTTGCAAATCTTCTCAAACTCAATCAGATTTGAAGATGACTTTGTGTATCTGTTTAATATTTTTAAAAGAAATATACTCCCAATAATGTAAATTAAAATGCCATGTTCCAAATAAGCCACAATAAAACAAAATGATTGCCATGGGCAGATAACTAAGATATACCACAAGTTACCACACATTTGAATTATTTCCAATAGTAAACACAGCTTTTTCTTTCCCAAGAATATTTGGTAAATAAAACTCCCAAAACAAATAACCAGCTAAATCTGGGTTTCTACCTTAAGGAAACCTAGAAACAGATGGAAGATTCATTTTGCGATGGGTGTTTTAAACAGATTCAGTTTTAAATGCCCATCAAAAATTCAGTCTTTTTTTTCCTGGTTTCAATATTTTAATTCACTACTCATCTTCTTGTACATACACGTGCCAGACGCCACTCAGCATGAATACTTTTAATAACCGTGGACTGAACACAGAGAGTGATGAACGTAAACAATGCATACTGGGTTACTGGCATGCCAGAGGAAAGATGCCTGCTGTGTAGTTTTGTCCTTACATTGTGATGAAAAGTCTACACAGCACTTCAGTGATATTTGACTGATACATATTGATTTCAGTAAAAAGTTAGCAAAAGAAAACCAAGAGCGCCATTATCAAAACAGGCGTTACTGTGATAGACACTCACAAAAAACCCAAAAAACCACAGTGGGTTTTTGGATTCTCATTCAACATTTCCAACAGAATTCACTGATAGTAATCCTATACTCTTTAAGAGATTAAGCAAACAATATAACTACCGTATTTATCATTCAGAGCGAAAAAGAGGATTTCATTTCATTTTATTTTTTAGCTAGACAATGCTCAACTGATCCAAATGTTACGACATTTTAATAAAAGGTAGCTTTAAATTATCTCTTTGCTCTAAAGTTTTTAATAACAGACCTAACAGAATCTTCAAAATTCAAGAGGTGATAAAAAAAAACTTGTTCTTCACAGGAAAGCAAATGACTTATTAAGTTATCACTATGTTGTGTTGATCGTTTAAAACATTACAGTTCTTAAGATTATATTCCAAACTTTAATATTAGCCCTTGTAAAGTGTTTATTCCAGGAGCATGGACTGGGTTTCATTCAACAACTTATGAATGTTCAATAGGACATCTAGAATAGTCTTACAAAAGGCCATGGAATAAGTAATGATGATATAATGTGTTTCACAATAGAATTGTGCAGAAGAAGTAAATTATATATTTTACACCATTTGTGCTATTATATTATGCAGTTCTTCCCTTCTTTACTTTAACAGGTCATTCTTGACTTACAGCCATTCTTTTAGTGATTATTCAAAGTTACAATGGCACTGAAAAAAGTCATGTATGACTGTTTTTGACATTTAAACTATTGCAGCATCCCCGCTTGGTCACGTGTTTAAAATTTGGATGCTTGACAACCAGTACAGTGGTGGGTTTCAAAAGTTTTTACTACCAGTTCTGTGGGCGTGGCTTGGTGGGCATGGCATGTCTTGGTGGGAGTGGCTTGGTGGGTGTGGCAGCGGAAGGTTACTGCAAAATACCCATTTCCTCCCAATCAGCTGGGACTTGGGAAGCAAAGAATAGATGGGGGTGGGGCCAGTCAGAATTTTTACTACCGGTTTTCCGAACTACTCAAAATTTTTGCTACCGGTTCTCCAGAATTGGTCAGAACCTGCTAAAACCCACGTCTGAACCAGTATATATTAAGCGAAGTCAATGGGGAAGCCAGATTCACTTAATATCCATGTTTCTAACTTAAAACTGCACTGATTCACTTAACAACGGTGGCAAGAAACATTGTAAAATTAGGTGCAGCTCATTTAACAACCATCATAGTTAGCAATGGAAGTTCTTGGGCTCAATTGTGGTCGTACGTCAAGGACTACCTTTCCAGAAAATTTGAGAGGTCTCTTCTGAGATGATTTTTTTCCTCTTTTCTTTCTGTGGGCTGAGATACTTTTTGCACACCACTTGCTTAGGCTGTGAATCTACTTTCCATTTCCCAAGGTCATTCCTACAAACCATTCCTACAAATGTCACACTGCATCTTGCTTTCAGCCCATTTGCATCTCTCTGTGCATCCTGCATTTACTCTGTACATTTGTGCTTCCCCCTATGGGCCTTCAGTCTATCTTTCTATTCCATCTTTAACCCAAATAATAACAGAACTTGTCTAAGAAGACTGCAAAGGAAACATTTGAAAAGGCAACAAAATTTGAAAAGGATAGCCACATGTAATATATCTCAAAGTTTTCGTTCTTATATAATGAGTGTTTAAAATCATCAATCACTTTGAAATAAAAAAAATCCCCCAGAGAACAGAAATGTCTTTTGCTGAAAACAGTTTCAATGAGAACAAAGTCTTTTTCCAAAGAATTTTCCCGAAACAGAATGCTAGAATGGACAATCTAAGTTCAGTTGGCAAGGACATTAAGAAGAAGCTTAAAAAGGCTATATAAATATTCCAATCTCAGTTCATGGTTATACTTGGAAATTAATAAAAACATACTAAAAAAACCCTAAAGTAATGGAACTATAAAAATATTGTTAAGCCCCAATAATTTTATTTTCCACTAACTATCATTTCCTCTTTTTTAATTTTTCTTTTCCTTATTGATACATACCACACATTTTAGTCTTTTATTTGCCCTTATCTGAAGCTTGAAACCTAAGTAAGGTTGAAGTGGAACTGATTTTTCTCCTCATAATTATTGGAACATTACAGCTATTAACAACAGAATTGTCAAAATGGGAAATAAAAAATTATTTAATTTCCCAGTATTTTGTTTACAAAAAAACCAACAACAGTTTTACTCACAACTGACCTTTTATTACAGTGGTTATTATGTCAGTTCTTAGGTTTGGAGATATAGCCTGAATTGATTCTATATTTTCACACTTACTTGAGCATTCTTCAGAATGCAATATTATTAAATGTGCATATTATGTTAATAAACAATATAGATTTTAAAAAGGACGGTGCTGTCAAGCTGATGCACACTTAACAAAAATCTTACTGTACATGGAAAATTTATCTGTTTCATTATAACCACAATAGGGTATTTTTTGTATAATAAAAAGTCAAAGTAAAAAGGAATTGTAGCATTCTCCATTATTTTTAAAAGCCTGCAAACTTAATCACTAAACATGATAAATTCCCTTTTCCTTTAAATATTGGCTTCAGCAAGAATTAAATGTGCATCATTAAGCACATTAATCAAATTGGATGATAAACAAGAGGGGGGAAAGGCCTTATGCATGATTGCATGCAAAACAAACACTGAATACACACATGAAGAATTTGTGATGGTTTGTCAACCACTCAAAAGCACAGCTGCATACACACATGCTAATAAATGTTACTACATTTCATGTTTATAAAAAGATGCAGGGGAACAGATTAGTTTCAGGATATTTTGAAGAAACATATGACAAGTAGATAGATGTTATTCCAACTAAAAATCTTTGCAATGTGTGATAAAGTTAGAATTTGAAGTATTTTATAGCTAAAAGATATAAAATCATTGCAACGGTGCTACCATATTTAAATAATAATCTGTATTAACAGGTATGATTAATGTCCTTAATGTGATTTTTTTTGTGTCAGATAGACAAAGATTTTTGACATATTTTTGAATACTATAATTTATAATATTTAATTATAATTTAATTTAATTTAAAATAAAAATATCAGTTCTCCTTTCTTTATAAGGTGAGTTAATACACAATTATTCAGGGTATACAGAAATGATACTTGAGAATGAACTTGCTTGATGTCCACAATTTTTGCAAATGAAAATTCGCAATTGGGATTGGTAGGGCATGTAGAGGGCCACCTGCCAAAACGTAGTCAGATCCAAGATAGAAACTATATCTGATTTAAATGTAATAACTGTAGCAGGTATGCAATCACTGTCCTCACTTCAAAAAATTGGAACTTGGTGGCAATGTTTGTTGGGGCATTGACAGCTCACAGCTGCTGTCAAATTATACTGACTCAATTTAATTGGTCAATAGATTTATTCTGGGGGAGAAATGACTCATAACATTTTTTTCAGTAAAAAAAGTCAATTTGGCAAATATATCAGGGTTGCATGCAATACTCAATCACAATGAATATTAGCTATGATGTATCCATTTCATATTTTTTCAACAAAACATTTCTTTATTGGTTCTGTAGTCTTATTCCTCATTCTCTGAGAAGTCTGCAGCTTTCTATTCTTTTCTTCCTGATTTTTTTTTATTTTTATTTTGCTACTTACATTTTTTAAAAATATGTATGGTTGTTTATCCCATTTACTTTCTTCTGATTATCTATACATAATAGGAATAAGCAGGCTGTTTTTTAACAAAAGCTTCATTTTCCCTGGAGTTCATTCATCTAGTTTCTCACCCCACCAATTACAAAACCCTTTGTACCTACCTTTGTCTAAACCACTGCTATTTCTCAGGATATTGCACAGGTCAGGCAGGTGTAATTAGATATCTGTTTGTGCTTTACTCTTTCTAGGTTCAGTTCAAAGATCAGTTTGTAAAACCTGAAAAAATATGTGCAGCTTGGGTGTCCAGTCATTTGAAGTGAAGCAAGCTATTTGATAGGACACTTCACCTAGGAGCATTAGGAACTCACCAACCCACTCCCACCCCACAGTCCTAGATTATTATAGGGGTCCCCCCACAGAGGGGGATACCCTTGAAATCCCACAGAGATCTCAAATAAGGTGAAACAACAGCTTCCTCACAAGAAGTCCTGAATCTTTGCAACCAGAAGGAACATGAGTTTTAGCAAATTGACAATTTTAACAAAAGATTGAAGATGATTAAAGGCAAGGTGATCAGGCTTTGATATAGATCAACTAATAGAGAAGATGAGGAAATGTAGAGAAGGAAGCAGGAGATCAAACTACTAAAAAAAGAGCTTTGTGCATTTGACCATTTCTGGTCCTAGTTTCAGTGTATGAAGAACTTTAATTGAACTATGCCAATTAAACTCCATCAGGATTCCTTCTCTTGAACGTTAGTGAATAATGCCCAAAGCATTCCTCAGGACCTTCAGTTGGATTATTCAATTGGAAGAATGAAGCTTGACTCAGCAAATTAAATCTGTCTGTCAAAAGTGATCCTGTATAATTTCTCTATAAAAGTACTATAAAACTCTGGAACTGGGGTTGGGGTTTTTTTTCCCCTCTTTCTTTTATTCCTTTGATGTTTCTGTTTGTTGGCTAGAAGTCTAAAGTTATAAAGAACTGTAGAAATTGCATTTCTGCACAAACCTTGACCCTGAAGTTGAAAGGGATAGGATCAAATAAAAAGTTACTGTTTCTCTCTGACTGTGAGTACTTCTACAGTTACAAGTGTGTCCCACCCCCTTCTGAGAAAGGCAGAGGGTGATGTTTCACCTGAATCTCAACCAAAATTAAAGGTGTATCTAAGAACCACATTACATTCAGGGATGTGCAAGATGGTTAATGAACATTCTGTGCATCAACAATTACATTCAGGGTTTTTCATCTCAAACCAAAATATGAACATATGAAGGGAAGATACTAGGAAGATCAGGGGAAAAGGCAGGCCTCAGGTAGGTGCTGGTGGTGGCAAGAAAGGGGCAGTACAAAGGAATCTTAGTTTAATTGCCTCATAAATCACTCTGGGATTTGTTTGGATTTTGTTGAGACAGAATTCTGGAACAGCAAAAATGAATTGTTTCTTCTGAAGCACAATTGACCTGGAATGCTTTGGCAAAATATCTGGAATTAATATGCTCAAATCAAACACGTTTTCCACTTCATGTACATGACTATTGGACACAAAATGTTCTAGCCCTCTGAAAACCCTACTGACCCATTCTTTATGTTGATTAACACTCAGCTGTATTAGCTAATGGGTAAACCTGCCCATCCAAAAATATATCTCTGAAACAAATACGGTATGCACTCTGGAGTGGACCAACAGAAGCAAGCAGCTATAACATCTCCATTTTCAAGCATGCTTAATCATCCACAGCCCAATGCAGACTTCTCTTCTGTTTAGAAGGCTGCCCACTTTTCTGGAGTTCAGTATTGCAGTACTGTATAACCAATGATGTCTTCAAATATAACCAATGATGTCTTCAATTGTTTGGTGTATATGTCTTGACAGCATCTCAGCATAAATCTATTCCCCAACTAGCCTCATTTTCCTCACCTGCTATGAATATTGTTGGAACCTCCAGATGCAGAGATACCTTGTATCTAGTTGGACAGATTTTTTAATTTATTCATTCATTCATTCATTCATTCATTCATTCATTCATTCATTCATTGGTTCGATTTATATGCCACCCTTCTCCGGAAATTTAGGGCAACTTATAATGCATTAAGCAATAGCCTTCATACTTTTGTATATACCTGCTTAGTAGGCCTTTCAGGGGGCCCCTAAGCAGTGTTCTTTTTTATACAAAGTCAGCTTATTGCCCCCACAATCCGGGTCCTCATTTTACCCAACTCGAAAGGATGGAAGGCTGAGTCAACCTTGAGCCTGGTGAGATTTGAACTTGCAGTAATTGCAGGCAGCTGGTGTTACTTAACAGCACTTTAATCTGCTGCGCCACCAAGGCTCTGTTAGTTAGTTAGTTAGTTAGTTAGTAAAATGATGTATAATTTTCAATTAGGTTGCTGCGAATGTTGTATTTGCTTTTATTCTGCTGAATGAGTTTATGTTGTGCTATTTTAGTATTGGTGCTCCATTTTAAATTTTATTTATTGAAAGCAAGTCCAGCAACATATTAAAGAACAAGGTATGAAATAAAATAACCTGTCAGAAACAAACTTGACCTGTAGATATTTTAATGTAGTTAAACCCCAAAATGCATTTCTTCTGTTATTCTTGATATGTCAAGAAGCCTTTCAATTAACTTGGTTTCATCATAAAGTTTGGGATTATTTCTTAAAAGTCCATATGGGTAAAAGTTCCATCTGTGGAACCCCACAAAGCAGAGGTTGAGAGCCGGATCTCTTGCTCCAGATCAACACCAACTGGAACAGACCTTAGACCAGAATTTTCATCATTAAGCCATGAGGTCATAAAGTGTGATATTACATGTTCACTTTTTTACCAATTTACTAGAGTACAGGTAAAGGAAAAGGTTCTTCTTGCACATATGTGTTAGTCGTTTCTGACTCTAGGGGGCGGTGCTCATCTCCATTTCAAAGCTGAAGAGCCAGCGCTGTCCAAAGACATGACTAAATGCTTTCGAACTGCTAGGTTGGCAGAATCTGGGACAAGTAACGGGAGCTCACTCCGTTACGTGGCACTAGGGATTTACTAGAGTGTTTATTACTAATTCCGATCTTTTTTTGTGGAGTGTCAAGAATGTATTAGAGATTCACCGTTTTCCTATTTTTTTTTTATTTTCACACTGTTCCACATTGGCACACTATCTATGCATTATTTGCTAAGTTTTTAGCATACATCTTCTCCTTGCAATTACTGGTAGAATTGAGCATATGATTTTCAATTATGTGTAATAGGTATATTGATCATAATCTTTCTTTCTTTCTTTCCTTTCTTCTTTCTTTCTTTCTTTCCTTTCTTTTTCTTGTAACAATATGTATCTTCACACCTGCGCATATGTTTCACTGACAAGTTAATCAATTCATGCAACTTATTATTGCAATCAGTGATGCGTTTACAGTAAAAATATGTTGAGCAGACGTTATTGTCTTACCCATGAATCATTCTATAAATGTGAAAAAGAGAATAAGCTTGTTTATTCTTCTACATTTTCCATGGACAGCTTTTTGGAGGAACTTTGCCAGAGATATTCCATTTTGCAATTATCATCTCTTGGTTAAATCTATTCCTTTCCGGTGTATGCACAAATCCCACATTTGAGTTTATATAGCAAGTCATTCTAGGAATATTTAAAGCAACAGGAGAAAAAAAAACCCATACTGTTTTGTTCTATTGTTAGATCTCCCTTTCTAAATTTGAAAACTCAGCTGAGCAGAGAGAACACTTGTACGCCACAAACTAAGAGATTTCTCATCTTTTCCACTTATACTTTTTTACTCCTGAAAAATAACATACAGAGGCTATCCACATTAGTAATTCATAGCCTCATTCAGCCATCACTGTGGCAACCTAAAGTTTCTTCATGTTTGACCAATCAGTTCCTGGTCTTTATATTTTACTGACTTTACTGAGTACACCAACACCAGAGATCTGTCAACAATTAGTACATTACAATACCCCTGCCCCACATTCAATTTCAGCACAAACCACCCAGAGATATTTGAGAACTGCTTTCCCAATGTGATAAGCAGGTTGTGATCTGAGATGATTAGAAATTATTACCCGCTCTAAGAAGGTACTCACATTAGTAAGTAAGGTAAGGAATAAATAAGAAAAGAGAGCAGAGGGTAAGCATGTCCTTGTGCTTTCCCAGTCCAATTCACAATTAAACTTCTGCTTTCCCAGTCCAATTCACAATTAAATTTCAGTAATTTGAGCTGGCGTCACATGGTCACACCAACTCGACAAACATCTTTAATATAGTTACTTCTATTTACTTAGCTTTTTTTCCCCAGTTACAGACAAAACATGTAAAAAAAAAACCATATAAAATCCTGAATTTCTGACTACTTAATCATATTCAAAAATAATAACCGAGTTAATGAAGCTATTTGCCCAAAGTACAGGTATAAGAAGAACCAATGTCCAGTCATATTTCCACTCATCAGATGGCATTGTTTGAAAAATACAAGCTAGAGTATGGTTAGGAAAGAAAAGCTAAAGTCTGAGAGGCAAAGTACATGCCAGTAAAATTCACTCTGCTGACACATGTTCAGCACCATTATTTCCTCAAAATTTTAGGCTGTTTCCCAGACATTTTTTCTCTCCAGGTTTTTCTCCACTTGTTCTGGGTTCTCCTTTGAGATTTGATCTCAACTCAACTCAACTCCTGGGCAGTTGGCCAACTTCAGGGTTGATTCAAAACAGCCCTACTCAGTATCTAAAAGTGTTGTTTTCTCAAAAGAGGAACAATTTGGGCCATTCTTTTTTTTTTTTACTATCGTTTGTTTACCTTCTCTGGTTCCTAGCATTAGTTCTTTCTTTCCTCTCACAGCATGCTTCAGTGTTTTTCATGCAAGCAATAAAAGTTCAGAAGAAAAATAAACAGTAGTCCCAACTCTTATAATAAATGCAATGTTATAACTTCCACGAAAGCTTAAGTTATAGCATGGAAATAATTTGGCTTTAGGTTGATATTACCACTGCTGCTACAATATAGTATACTAAATAATTTCAGCACAACAATGGTGTTTGTAATTTGCTTAGGTCTTTTAATGGCCTTGATACAGATATTGTCAAAACAATTTCTAAGAGACTACTGAAGCCCCCCCACACACACACACACAAAAACAGATAAAACAATATGAAGACACTTTTTTTTTAATAAGCAAGTGGCTTGTCACAGTTAACACAGTTTGGGGAAGAAACTACAATTTATCTATTATTTTCCCATAATCATATTTAAAGAATCCTATGCTGAGCTTCCAGTTAATTCAGTACGTCAAAGAAGTATAGATGCTAGAGATGTGAAATAGCTTCCTAATTTCCCAGTTTGCATTTCATAATTTCCTATACTTTAACAGACCCAGAAGCCCCAGATGATCATTGAAAAGAAATGCAACCAAAACAATCAAAATTAATAGATTTGTATCCAGTATCTATGATCCAGCTTAATTGTTTGTAGCCACCACAAGTACCTTCCCTAGGTAGATCTCTATACAAAATAAATATAGTATTCTATTTCTCAGCAGAAAATAAATAGTATCAAAAGCATATCTACCCAATGCCAATTTAGGATTCCCCTGACTCTCCATTCACATCTGATAGATATTCAATCACTTATTCAATTGCCATTTTTTTCTGAAATCATTTTCAAAACACCTTTAAAAGACTCTCTTAAGCTAAATCAAACAAACCCAAATGACCAATTCTTTTTTTGTCTTATAGGTTTTTTGTTCATTTCTTAACTGATATACTACCAATTACCAAAATCCCTATGCAGTATACAATAAAAACCAATGTAAAATTGAGACATTAAAATCGTTAAAAATACCAATTAAAAGAAACAAGTAAAGCAAGATTTCGTTCAGTTGTAAGTATGCACAAAAAGATGTGTTGTAAGGGCTTTTAAAGAATATAATAAAGATATTTGACTATTCAGCTTTCAGGAATGCATTCCAGAGAGCTGGGGCAGCATCAGAATAAGTTCAATCTTGAGGTTCCCAAGAGAGCTGCTTACAGCAACTTGAGGCAAATCTCCTCATACAACCTCAGTTAAAGCAAAGATATTCATGGCCTGAATGTGAGCAAGTCTTAGGCAGAGTTAAGTATATATGTTTTTTTTAAAAAAAATCCACAAAGCCATTGCTTTTTGTAAATGAGGAAATTACTTTATATACATTTTCCAGAGAATAAATCCTACTGAATTCAGCTGGAGTTGTATTAGGAAGACACAGGGCCACACTATTACAAACTATGAACACTCTTAGAAGGACAGTGACAAAGATGTAGCAGCCGACTAGCTCTTTAGTTATTACTTCTTGACCCCACTGTAAAATACACAGAGAAAAATCAGTATAACAAATGGGTATGTCAATGGGTAAAAATGGAAGCATCATTTACTATCATCATCTCTCTCTCTCTCTCTCTCTCTTTTTTTAAAGTGTAGCACCTCTATTTTATTACTGATTTTTTCCCAAAACAAAAAAAAAATCAGCAATATCACTGAATATACTAGTTCAGAGGGATAAAATATAAATGAACCATTGTGAAAATTTCTGGATCTTAGTTTTTTTTTTTTAAAAAAAGAAAAGTGTGCCAATGATATTAATACCAGAAAGGGGAAGAAATTTCTATCCCATAATTTCTGTCATTGATCTAACTCAATCGAATCTAACTCAATTTTTTTAGCCCATACTAACGTTGTCTCTTTTATTTGTTCATCTTATAGAATAGAAATTATAAATTAACAATGTCTACTGCATACAAAGAAAATCTTTATAAAATGTTTTATAGATGGCATTTTCTGCTCTCAAGGTTCGCAAAGATAAATCTGCAAAATGTTGGAAATGTCACCAGATACCTGGTGGATACTATCGTATGTGGTGGACATGTCAAAAAGCGAAAAAATATTGGACAAAAATACATACATGGCTTGAAAAAATCATAAAACAACATATAGATTTGAAACCGGAGACATTTTTGTTGGGCATTTTACCAGACAAGTATAACAAAGGGAATATATATCTGATTTTACATGTATTGACTACAGCGAGAATAGTATTTGCACAACAATGGAAAAGTGAGGAGATCCCAACAAATGATAATGTGATTAGAAAAATATTAGAATGTGCAGAAATGGATAAGCTAACACAATTAAGGAAAGACAGATACAGAATATTTTTTGACTTGGGACTTATTTTATCAATGGCTGGTTGACAAAAACAGGAGCTAGAAACAGGGAAATATATGAAAGGATTAGCATATAAAGAAGATACGTTAGCTTGGTAAAAATAATAGTATGATTATTACCATTATTAATATTAATATAATTGATATTAATGTAATGAATATTGTTGTAAACATTGTGATTATTATTTCCTAAAATGATTTGTACCCAGACAACACACTGTTGAATCGAAATTGGAATTTTTGTACGCTATAAAATAAAATAAAAACTTCTTCCAAAAAAAGAAAAAAGAAAGGGGAAGAAATTATTTTTGCCATTATATGGCAATAATTATGTGTAACAGAAGAAAATTATATGCTGAATCATTTCTGGAGGGCTCTTTTTAAGTCATGGTATAGTTTATATCTGAAAAAGAAATACATGGATACTAGATTTCTACACACAATATATATGCATATCAGGGGTGGGTTCTTCTTACCTTTACTACCAGTTCGTAATGGGATTGCACACACATGCTCGCTTAGCTCACACGCGCGCCTTGCTTCTGCACATGCGCAGATCGCCGATGATGACATCCGGGGCAGTGGGCGGGGCCTCCCGCCAGTTTTACTACCAGTTCTTGCAAATCGGTCCAAACCGGGGGCAACCCACCACTAATGCATATTCTAATATACTATATCACAATATTAAGTATTATTCGTATATGCTGTGTTTGTGCATGAGTGTGAGGGGTGGGGGTGAGGGGTTCTTTTTCCACTGCTTGTTCAGTTGAATAGGGATTTACTCCATTTGTGTAATGTCATTATGTAAATGACAAAATAGCATCGTTTGTATCCATTTTCATAATTTGTGTGATATCAATATGTAAATGGCATAAATAGTTCAGGTCTGCCTACGAATAGACAAAATGAAATAATATTATTAGCAAGCAAAATGCTTTCTAACATTGTATTTTTGAAATAATCTTGTACTGAAATGTAGATATTGTTGAAAATGGCACAACATCATGCATACATTAAGAGAAATGTCCATGAAAATGAATACACAATCTGTAGATTTTTTTAAAAATAAAGAGCAAAATGAAAGATACTTAGCATTTTACTATGGAAATTTAGATTGGGAAGATAAATTATGTTGAGCGTTCATGATTCCTATATTCTTCTTTCTTTCACACAGTCATCTGATTGGTTTAACTATTCATTGATATTAGGAATTTGAACAAAAGTTACAAAATTCGCTTTCCTTAAGATTCCATTCTAAGCTGAGCAACAGGATTCCCAAAAAAACATCAGTGAGGATAAAAATGGCACACAAGTGAGAGATAAGCTTCTAAAACATGTCTTGAGGATAGTTTCAGTGAGTGCCATTAATTAAATATTGTGACAGTATTGTCGAAATAGAAAGCACTTGCTTCACCAACTCCTTTATCTTGCTTATCTTCTCATCATTCCCATCACCCATCTCTTTCCACTTTTGACTGTATGACTGTAACTTTGTTGCTTGTATCCTTACAATTTATATTGATACTGTTTCTTGATTGCTTATTTGTACCCTATGACTATGTCTATGTGTTGTACCTTATGATTCTTGATGAACGTATCTTTTCTTTTATGTACACTGAGACAATATGCACCAAGACAAATTCCTTGTGTGTCCAATCACACTTGGCCAATAAAAAATTCTATTCTATTCTATTCTTTATCTTGCTTATTCCTTTTCTCTAAAAATTGCATATTGCTTTTGAAGCAAAACTTAAATAAGTACCTTATATAACCTGCCTAGGAATCAAAATGTCTGCAGTTTCAAACTTCCAAAGTTGCCCATGAAATACTATGGTCAATAGCTTCAAAGTGTGAGTTGCAATGGATCTGGATGGATCTTGACTCTCAAAGGGAATTGAACTGATTTAGATCTGGAAGAACTCTTAACCAAAATAGGCTTTCTCCAAAGAAACCCAAATGCAAAGTTACACCTTTTCTACACCTAAAACTTTTTACATAGTAAACTTTTATATAGTAAAAGAAGTATTTTCCTCTTTTCAATCTTTCCTCTTCCTTTCATACTCTTTATTATCTTAGTTGCTATCCTTGGGACATGCCCTAGGGTGTCAATGTCCTTCCTAAAATGCACGTCCAGAACTAGATACAATATTCTAGGCAATTGGCCTTATTACAGAATAAATCTTCACATGCAATTTTTAAAAAGGACATGATCCCCTTGGTTTTGATCCTGTGTTTGTGCTGATACAACTAGAATTTTTGGTCGTCTTTTTGTGGCTACATTCAATATACCATTGGTTCATGTTGAGCTCATGTTCTAGCAGTGCAACCAGATTTTATTCCCATGTAGTTCTGCTCAGTCTGATTCTTCATCTCATGCTTTTTACTTGTCCAAATTAGGGGTCTGTATTGTCTCAGATGAAATTTATCTTGTTGGTTTCTGCCCATTGTTAAAACATTTTCCATTCCTCCCTGATTTCTCAAACATCACAAAAGAAAGTTGCAAATTGACACCCAAAAGACTCTTCAAAACTTTGTAATTGTAACTGATCTATTCATGGAGATTTAAAGCAGTTTATGGTAACCGGGTATTCCAGTTTCCCATTTTGTCATATTTTACTGAAGGTTACACAGATACATCATCTCAAAGTTCTACTGCTTTTAATCACTTCAATTAATTCTTCCCTATTGATTAGGATCCGGATTAGGAGAGCCGATTCCCTCATATCTTCTTCTACCTTCCTGAAAATGAAGGAAACATCAAGACCACTGAGAAATGTTGCAGATCTCATTATCTTGGCTGAATTTTTCCAGCAAATGCCAAGATAGTTGAAGTCACCCATTATTACTGTGTTGCTTCTCCATAAAACATCAGTAATATGGACCGGGATGACATTATGAAGATATTTTGCCATACATTGTAGTCAATATACACCGCTACACTAATATGTTTGTTGTTACATCTTTGTTTTTATCTAAGTGTTCACAACTGGAACATTCCTCTCATATAATGCCACATTGTCTTGCTTTTTGTTTGTTCTTTTCAAAATGAGCAAGTTATGCTTGTACCTGATTCCTTGAAGAAAAAAAGAAGCAAATATATACACTAAGAAGTGCCCATTAAAGACTGAACCTTACTGCCTGTTACATAGTGGCCAAGAACCTCATGCTGAGATAAATCAGGATTTTTTTTCCCAATTATTATACATACAGTCAGGTCATGTCATTTTCCTTTAATGCGTGCAAAATTCCATTGTTAACACTTCAGCTCTTTTCCACTCAAAGCAAAGCAGCAAGAGAGAGAGAAAAATGAAGACATGTTATGACATGTCTTCATCCAGCTGTATGCCTTTCTGGAAATCTTTGTGCTTTTCAAGGAAGATTCCAACAATGCAGCTGAATGCTGCACAATAGCTAAGTAAGGTTCTTCAGTACTAGATTTAAAAAGAAATAGGATAATAGGCTGTATTATTCATCCATAAGCACCCAGCAATGTAAATTATATTGGTAATTACTCCGTGAAGCATTTATCTAAATTAACACGTGGGAGAAATTTGTTAGGAGCCATGCATGAAGTCAGACTCAACTTCCTGGTGACTTCAAGCAACCATCTTTTCAACGGTAAATTTTAGCTCTTCAAAGGACATTCTGTAATCACCTTCACTCAGTCCATCTATCTTATCCATTGTCTTCCCTTCTATGTCTTTCAAACTTGTCATGCTTAATCATATTTTGCAATTCATCATCTGTCCATATCACGTGCCCAAACTATGTGAGTTTCTCAAAGAAGCAATCAATGTTTTGGGGTTTTTTTTTTTTAAAAAAAGTTCAGGATCAAATAATTAAATAAAAAGGATAATCGAATGGTCAAAAAAGTATAAGAAGATTTACCTTTGATTTTATGATCAAGGAAGGCCTGTGATTGCCTCTATTGTGCCAGAATACAAAGACCTGGTTATATTTCTGAGGAACTTTTAGCAATGTACATCAAGTGATCATAAGAAATAAACCTAGAGAAGTAGGGAAGTTCAGAATAGGAACGGAGAGGTACATTGTCTCAGTTTTGTGTAGCTGATTCTATACGTGCCTTCAAGTCAGTGTTGATTCCTGGTGACTGTCAGGACAAGTCCCTGAAGTTCTCTTGGCAAGATTTCCAATTGGTTTGCCAATGCCTGCTGGCTTAAGATCATCTAGTTGGTTTCATGGCTAAGGTGGGACTAAAACTCACAGTCTCATGGTTTCTAGCCTGAAGTCTAACCACTAGACCAGTCTGGCTCTTTGTTTAACTTAGCTACTGCTTACACATTAAGAATGGATGGATTAGAAGAGAGGACTACTATTTTTTTAAAAAAAATGAAATTAAAGCTTTATTAGTTTTAGTAAGCTACCTGGCTTGCTTGTTTATTTATTTATTTAATTTTATACTGCCAGACTCAGAAAACATAATAAATTTATATCATAAATTATATTTTTTTAAAAAGTAGCATAAAATCCAGATACAAGCGTAGTTCTACCATGAGGAAATAAGTGCAGTGGTGACCATTCCTTAAGGATGATCAGAACAACACTTTTATTAATTTATTAATTTTCAAAAGGCCAAAAATTATAGCGTCAACCGAATATCCAAAGGGAGGCTGTTTCATAATAAACTATGCAAATTACATCACTTTGTTCATTGAAATGATGGGCAATTTTAGAAAATCTTGGTATGAATGTACTAGTAACAAGTGAAAAATAGGGGTAAACATCAAACATTAAGAAGAGAAAGATAATGGCAACTAGGATGCTTGAAGTTAGCTGAGAAGAAAATAGAAATAGGATAGAGAGTTTTGTTCTCTTGGGCTAATTAACAGGTGCACAGAAAGAGAATGCTGCAGATGTCAGGAGGTCATTCATCCCAGGGAAGAAGGCAATGATAGGAGCATGAAAGGTAAGCAAAAATAAGAATAATCAAAGCATTGGTGTTTTAGGTAATAATGTACATTGGACACTGAGAAAGAAAGAAAATAAAGTTTGTTAGTCATTTGAAGTCAGGCGGCCTGTAAATTTAATGAATAAACACATAAATAGTGGTCAAATGAGAGTTTAGTGTGTGCATGTGTGCATGTGTTTGTATTATGTGTGTGTATTTGAAAGAGCTCAAATAATACATGTTTTGTGCTCTTATATGCTCTTCATTTTTATAAAAAAATACTACATTACAAGAAAACGTATCAGGATATAACCCAAAGCTTACTTCTATCCAGCTAGAAGTTGGATTACTCAATGAGCAGTATTTATATTTAAGACTCTACAATTAATCCTTTCAGATGCTGTGACAGTTAAATTCCCTGAGCGCTTATTGAATAAAGAATACTGCTTATTTAATGTAACCACTCTTTATCCTAATCTCAATGGGACATCAAGTGATAGCTACTGTATATACCACTTCAGCTATGTACACAATGCTACAAGATGGAGGTATTTAATCACAAATGCTTATTGTTCATATGACCATGTCATACATTTCTTGAAATATTTAGATTCCTTGTGATGTCTATCCATTTAATTATACATAGCATAAGCAGCCAGTTTGGGGTGATGGTTAGAGACCGTAAGTTCTAGTCCTGCTTTAGGCACAAAATCAATAGGGTGACCTTGGACATCCCTCTCCCTCTCCCTCCTCCCTCTCCCTTCTGAAGCTGGCAAGGACAAACCACTTTCAGTAAACCTTTCCAAGAAAACAGCAGGAAATTGTCCAGACAGTTGCCAGAAGTCAACACCAATGCAAACAAGCAAACAAAAGAATAAAATAAAATCATATGTAGCAATCAAAATACACCTCCCTCCCACCAGCGAGAATAGTGAAAATGTTTCCCAGTAACGCCCCGAAATGTTGGAAGTGTAAAATCAGTTATGGAACATTTTATCATCAATGGTAGACATGCCCGGTGGTGAAAAAATTCTGGAAGAAAATCAAAAATTGGATTGAAGAAATAATTTAGAATTCAATAGAGGGAAAACCTGAACAGTTTTTATTAGGGATGTCAATAGAAAACTATACTAAAGAAACACAGTATCTCGTACTACATATATTGACAGCAGCGCGTATTATATATGCGCAGTCCTGGAAGGAAGAAGAATTACCACCAGATAAAGATATAATTAAAAAGATCTTGGAATGCACAGAATTGGATAAACTAACTAAAGAAATACAGAGGAAAGAAGAAACCAAATATTATAAAGTATGGAATAATTGGTATGAATGGTTGAAAAATAAAGAAATAAATTAAAGGAATGAAGAAGGGAAAGAGAAAAATGTGATAGATCAATTAACATATTAGTAGAAATGTAATATAATAGGAGAAAAAGGCTGAAATAGTTAATATTATAATATCTGTAAATATTAATATATAGTAAGAAATGGATCACTGTTAAGTAGCTGGGGAAAAAAACTAAGATTTTTGTATATGTCGTATGTCTATGTATGTCTTTTTAACTAAGTTTACAATAAAAAACTTTTTAAAAATTAAAAAAACCAAAAAAAATATAATAGCATGGGTGATTCTGATTATATATATATAACCTTGTTGAGGTTTGCTCAAATGATTTTAATTAATATTTTCTCCTTCAGGTGACTTTCAAAGGCTCTGAGTAGACTGAAAGAGTAAGTGAAGGACTGATGTTACACATTATAGTCATAATTGTATACATATTTAGAAGACAATTCTGTTCAACCCAGTGGAAATCGTAAGTCCACATATTTAGGAAGCCACCGTTCCAACTTTTCTAATTTCAGAAGGCTGAAGGTTAAGGGAAAAAGATGAAGCAAGGCATATAAGCCTCAGAAAGGAACCTGTTTACCAGCATTGTGCTTGCCTCAAACGGTTTCCTTTTCATATAAAGACATTCCTTTTTATTTTCTCTACAAACTCAAAGGACAAAAGAGCCCTGCTGAGGAAACTTATTGCAAATGTGACACCAAACAGCAGCTCAGAATCCAAAGTGGCAAAAATCACCATGTCAGAATTAGTAAACAGCACCAGCAAAAGCGTTTGATGCCCTCCCAGCCGCTTGTTAACATTCACGTCTGTGCAGCTGCTGTCTTCTCTTGCAGACACTTTGGGAGGAATGAAAGGGGAAAGAAAGAGCCATTTGTTTTCCTCCTCGCTCACCACTAGGGACTCTAGAACTCTTTTCAAACTTCCTTCAGCATCTTGACACTTGACAGGCTCAGAGAAAACAGGCCTGGCGAAGGAGCTTTGCCACAGAGCAGAGAGAGTCGCTATAACAAGGCAACCAGCAGCCCAGCATGGGGTGGGATAGAGGGGAACAGCAAGAGGTACTCAGATGTAGTGCAGCTCAGTGTCAGGTATGCCACTTCAGGGGAGGAAAAAAAGACTCTAGCTGAAGGAGCTTCAATGAAGCTAATTAACAGTTCTGCTTGTCTCTCCCAGACTTTCAGTCTACTCAGTTTCCTAACAACCAATTCAGCAACTAGGCTGGATCACTGATTGATCTGAATGCTCTTTGAAGGTCTTCCTGGAGACATTTGTGTAGCTCCAAGAGAACCAAGCAAAACGGGACTTGACATCAAACTACATCTTTCTTCCCCCAAATGATTCTGTTCTGTAACTTCCAGAGGTACTGAAATTAAGGCATGCCAATGCATGAAATGAAGATACTGGTATGAAACAAGCAGCTCGGGCAAATCATGAAAAAGTTCTGATATAACCCCCATTAGGCAGTACGGTACAACATCTTTCTAAGTTGGGCTGATTTCAAAACAGCTAAGTAGGATTGGACCTAGCTGGAACTTAAATGTGAAAACAACACGAAATCTCAGAGCTGTAAGGAACTCAATAACATGCTTTCGAAGAAGGTATCAATTGACTACCTCTTGAATGCATTGAATTCATCTTGGAGCTCCCATATCTGGACCCAGAGACTGAAATGTGAATGTAGATTTAGAGAAAATTAGTGAGTTTTTGTAGAAAATTTACAACTCAAGTTCAGGTATTACTGAAGTATTCCCAAACAGGTTATTTAGGAAAGATGATTTAGGATCCAAACTGCAAATAGTTAAGGGGTTTAATCATATACAGTAAGAGCTGAGAAAAACTAATGGTTCTCCAGATGTTGCTGAAGTACAATTCCCAGCAGCTGAACTCTGCATAGCCAATTGCAAAAGATGAAGTGGTTCAGGAGAGATAGATTCTCACTCTGGGAGCTACAACTTCTACTTTAAAAACTTTAGCACTATTTCAAGAATCAAAACATGCATTACAAATGCTGTCTATTAAGCTTTCTTGCAACCAGATAGAAATGATCTTCATAAATATTCTAATGAGCATGGCTAGATAGCTCACAAATTGTGAAAAAAATTCTTTTATTAAAAAATAGAGTACATTTTCTAGATTTAGGGTGTTTTTATATGCAGCATATTCATTGCTTCAATTTGGCTTTGCTTCCCCCCTCCCTCCTCTCTCTGCTTGCTTGAGTGCTGACAGCAGAGTGTCTCTCAAATACAGCTAAGTGATGGAGCTCTTCAAAACTGCATAGTAGGCCTTTTGCATTATTCTGGTAAATTTACCTGTCAGAATGAAATTCCTCACCCTGAAATCACAAGGCATAACATTAAGCCAGATGGACTTTCATTTTAAATTACACACTGGTAGCAAAAAAGAACAAAATATCTTGATTCAGCAACTAAGCTCTGAAGTACTTTCTCACTCTTCTACTTCCTAAAATGAGTCCTACCAAGAGAGGCATTTAGACAATCCAATGGTTTTGTCAGAGGAGTGCAACAATTATTATGCAAGCTGTAACCCTTATATGTGTGTGACACATGTCAAAAGGGAGAAAACTTGAGTGGCGATACCATAATGTCCTTTATTTTGTCATTTGCTCTCATTGACCCTCCCTGGGTCTGCCCATGTCTATGAATTCTTTCCAATAAAACCAAAGTATTTATAGCAACACGTTGACTCTTCCATGTTAGCCCTTGTCTTATTATTTAGCTTACATTCACTGCCCCATTCTTTGTGACCTTCCTAAATTTCAAGTCCCCAGCCTTCAAAAACTAGCCCAGAATTTGTTATGATGTGCAAGTGCCACATCACTACCATAATTTCACTGCAGGAGATCTTTGAAATGAGTTAATTTCAAGATCTGTTTTTTTTTAATGTCCTTACTCTTGGATATTAGGCTAAAAAGAAAGAAGAAATAATTCAAGTATCAATTATATATAGATTACAAAAGCAAATGTAATAAAATAATGTAATGGTGCTCTATTAGACTATATAATAAAAAAATCCAACAAAGACAGAACGTAACGTGAATATACAAACAAATTTACAAGACCAATTCTTGCATAATTGGCTTTATAAATTAAACAGGTACTTAATTAGAAGGGGGAAAAGATCATGTAATTCCAAGGATCTTATAAATCCATCAAATGGAGATCCCCAGATCAGCTGGATGGCAGACAGCAGTTCGGAATTAGTCATGTCTCCTCTGAACACCTATCATGTAACAATACAGCTGAGAAAACTGCATCAATGAAGATCTTACTGATTTTACTGAAGATACCGTTAAAAGGGCACTACACAAACTAAAGCCATCTCTATCTATTGGTCCTGATGGAATATGTGCCTACTTTCTAAAAAAGCTCTCTTCCGCCATAGCTGAACCTCTAAGCACCATCTATGAAGTATCTTTTAGAATGAGCACCTTGCCTGACATATGATCATTAGCCACAGTCATACCTATCTTCAAAAAAGGTGACCCCGGCCTTGTTGAGAATTATAAACCAATCTCCCTTTGCTGCATCTCCTGTAAAGTCATGGAAACCAATCCATCACCCTCCACATGGTGACAAATAACCTACTCTCTAATAAGCAATTTGATTTCAGGAAAAATTTGTCATGTAATCTGCAACTCATACACTGCGAAAATATTTGGATCTCCCAACTCGACCAGGGTAAAGCAATAGATGCAATCTACATAGACTTCTGAAAAGCCTTTGATTCAGTGGTACATGACAAACTTCTGCTAAAACTAATTTCTTACGGCATTTCTGGATCTTTGCACAAGTGGATAACTACATTCCTATCAAACAGGCAACAAGTAGTTAAAATTGGAAACACTATATCAAACCCTGCACCAATTAACAGTGGTGTTCCCCAAGGCAGCATTCTAGGACCAACACTCTTTCTGCTCTATATAAATGACCTTTGTGATCATATTACAAGCAGCTGTGTCCTCTTTGCCGACAATGTAAAACTATTTAACACCGCAGACACCACGCATAAGCGCACCAGTGTGCCTACCGTTCCTGTCATACTATCTCCATTTATATGTACTCATTTTATGTGTTTATGGCTATGTTTTGCTTATTTATATCCATTTATTTGTGCCAATTTTCATGTGTCCATATCTATGTCTATACTGATACTTGTTTCCTTGTACTTGTTAATAAATGAATGAATGAATAAATAAATAAATAAATAAATAAATAAATCTATAAATCTTTTATCAGTAGATAGTAATGATGGTAGGTTAATCATGCCTAGATTTTCTGAAATATCTCTGTCTTATCTCCCCTCCCCTTAGTCATCTTTTAAACATACCCTTGTCTTTTAGCTGTTCCCCACAAGACTGAATGACTCTTGGTTTAAACTATGGAAACAATCCTCTGAATTGGTCGAATTGGTCCTTATTTTTTCCTGTGGCACCCAGAACAGCTTTCCAAATGGAATCTTACCAAGGCATTAGAGAATAGAATAATTGCTTTCTGGACAATTGTCCCTGTTAATATACCCTGTTTCCCCCAAAATAAGACATCCCCTGATAATAAGCCCAATCGGCTTTTGAGCACATGGCAATAAGGCCAAGCGCTTATTTCAGGGTTCAAAAATATATAATATAGGGTCTTATTTTCGGGGAAACACAGTACTCCAAAATACCATTTTGGCAGCTGTACTGGGGAGTCCTCAGATGGAAAATACAGGTTGGAAAAATATGTGGAATATAAAATCTTCCTGTTATTTCCCCTGTCACATCTGAACACAGCCTTATAACTTCTGAAGGATAGGAGGCAGAAGCAGGAAGAGACTGATTTAAGTTTTGCAAGATATATTCACTACAACATTGGGAGCCATAACTTACCAGCTTCCCATGCTAATCACTTCATCATCCAGGATGTAAAATGTAATTGTATTGGATTAGAAGAGTAGTGTGCTGTTCTCCCATCCTATCTATGCTTTCTTTCCCACTCTTTTCAATGAGACAAATTATGAAAGCAGAGAACTAGAACTCGTAATGATTAAGGCCTGTCTTCACTAGATGAAAAATTGGGGTTTACAAGCCCTGTTATTAGAACCTTTAATAGAGGACTTTGTGCATATCTTCCTCTCAAAAGGATGCTGCAGAGTCTGCTGCAAATGAGAATTCAAGAGACAAAAGAGGTAAGTGTCAATAAGCACAATTGTGAATCTCCATGGAGGAAAATGATATATGATAAATTTGTAACTATATTAATCCCACACCGTTCAAATGGCAATTTGGAGGCTTTAATGTTTTTAGACACACATCTGAATAGTCAATTGCAGGAGAAATTAAAAGCAGTATTTTTCCACCCTCTGCCAACTCAGTGGATGACTCACATCATAGAAGATGTGATGCCTTGACAGCCATAAAAGCTGAAAACATGACACAATTATATAACTACTTAAAGATTTCTTGTTGAAGTCTACATGACAAAGAAAGTTTCAGAGTTTTTTAAGACAACAGATCTATTAGCTTGAGACCCTATGCACATCTTCTCAGAGATAAGTCCCAAATAAATGAGATTAATTTCTCTGTATTTGTTTATGTATTTCTCAATTGTTTACATAGTCTGGATTTTATTATGAACAACGTTTTTAGGGTACTCATCTTATTCATTTTTATGTCGCCTTTCAGAATATGGGGTGGGGTGTGGGGTGTTTTGTTTGTTCCAAGCAGAAGAAATTGCTTACATAAATGGATCCATTTACTCGATTGCTTGTGTGCTTAGTCTTCCACGATTAAGAACACAGGCATCTGGTAGCATGACAAAACCACTTTCATGCTACAATTGCTGTTCACTCAAATCTGTTTAAAACTGGACATACTCTCTGCAGAGAACTTTCGGAACAACTCTTGGAAGGCAGAGGGAGAGGGGGGAAAATGATTTATATCTCTGGCAGGCCTAGGGAAGACAGTCACCACTTTGACATGTTGTGTGCCTCCTGCTGCCTCTATCCCCATACCCCTTGTACCAAACTAAAGAGCTACATCTACTGCCATTTTAAAAGTGTTATTCTATGTCTTCACTACTCACTGATAACTCTCAGGCTGATTGTCCTATTCTGAAGTTGAAAAGAAATCTATGGGGAATTGTGAGGCCAGTACTAGAGCACTAGAGAAAGCACCAAATGGATATGTTTTTGTGGCCAAGTCTAAGAGGAGACAAAGTGTTCTTCTTCAGAGCCACAGCACATCATGCATCTTACTTTGCCCTGAAAGGAAAATGCTTTCAAATTTGAGCCTCTGGTTTTGAATCTAACATTCTTCCCACTTTTTGGATCCATTTCCCCCCAGCATGTTGCTTGTCCTAATGGGGTACCGTATTTTTCAGAGTATAAGACGTACCGTTCCCCCCCCAAAAGAGGCTGAAAATTTGGGTGTGTCTTATACTCCGAATATAGCTTTCTTGAAGCTTTTTTTTCAGCCCTAACGAGGCGCTAACGAGGCACTAGTGAGCGATTTTCCCAGCTTTGCCTGCTCCCTCGACTCTCCGCTGTGCTTTAATGAGGCGCTAGCGAATGAAGCGATCTCCATGTTTTGCTCCGACTCTCAGCTGTTCTTTAGAAGCTTTTTTCAGCCCTAACTAGATGTAGCCAAGTGAAGCAATCTCCCCCCATGCTTTGCCTGTTTTTCTCCTTGCTGCTTCCTCTCAGCTGTGCCTAAGAAGCTATTTTTATCCCCAAGCAGGGGATAAAAAACCAGCAAACTAATGTGCTGAAGCTGACCAGACTAAGGACGCTAGCCAGATGAATACCTGGATTTTTTTTCTTATTTTCCTCCCCAAAAACTAAGCTGTATCTTATACTCCAGTGCATCTTATACTCCAAAAAATATGGTAATGCTGTATAAAAGGAATTCTCCTCAGAATCTGGGTTCAGACATATGAACTGGCTTCAGGGACCCTAATACAATACATTCTCACTTGGCTCAGGTGTGGCCATGAAACTGGCCATGAAGCTGCTTTGGAAAACTCTGCTTCTGGGGTGACTAGTCTGAATCACCAAACCACCCATCTTTCTTGCACAAGATGGCCTCAGAAACCCCTAGTCTGGTAGTCTGAGTATCTGTCAGAACAATTGCTTTTAGTCATAAAAATAAAACAGTGATAAAATTAATCAAACAAGAAGTCAGAAAAGAATCAATATTAATTCACAAACAACTTGAAAGGGTTGAAAGTCTAGACATGGGAAGAATAGAAAGGCTCACAAAGACTAGCACCAGATAAAGCTTCCGGTGAAGTCGAGTCAAAAGGAAGGGAGCCAACAATAAAGAGATTTTCTTTCTGTTGCCAGACAACTTGCTTCAGAGAGCTTTGACAAGCAAGTGGTAATGCAGTCCTTCTCATATGTTCCATATGTTGGAAGTGTGAGGTCAAATGAAAGTTTTGCCACTTTTACGGCATAGCTACGTCTGTAACAATTGATACATAATACTATTTATGCAGTCAACAATTTGGTACCACTAGTATTGGCAGGATTATACTTGTAAATGTTCTTCCTTACTTTATTTTCTTTTCCACATCTTCTCTCTCTTTAACCTTTTATATCTCTGTATTTGTTTAATTCTTTGTCCTTCCTAGCATAGCTCTTCCTCAAACTCTGATCATCCCAACACATGATGAAAAAGATTGATTCAGTTAGAAATGACTGTTTCTGTAAAACATTTTGACTATTTGCTTTTACATAACTGTCACATTAAAAGTATATTGCTAAAAAAAGACAACAACTGTCCTTTTCAACCTTTTCATGGTAATAGTAGCTCTTATCAACCTGACATTTTAACATGTCCCCTCTAAATGTCAAATGAGATTTCCTAAGTGACAAAAGAAGAAAAATGTCTCTTTTCCATTCAAAAATATAAGGGAATGAATTTTTCAAATAAGAAAAATAAATGTCCCTCTTCAAAAGCCATTCAAGAAAGTACAAAGCTGTTATTTCAGGAAGAGGGGATGTGGTTGTTGAGAAAATATGAATATGATAAAATTGATATAAAAAGTTCATTTGTCATTATATTTCTCTGATTTTTATTGCCAAAATGCATAATTCTTATTATCAGAAAGAAAACCTGCTGGAAATGCAGTAATCAGACTGGACCAGGTTTTCATACATGATGCCAATGTCATAATGCTTAACAATTCTGGAACATGGTTTATCATAGAATGAAACAAATTTTTGAACCACAAGCCACAGAATGGTATTTTAGCCTGCTGTAATATGTGTTCAAATACTACCAGCGATGGGCAAAATGTTTGTTATGTTTGATTACATAGTCATCCATTTAGCTGTTTAAACTAAATTTGGGATTGATTGATTGATTGATTGATTGATTGATTCGATTTATATGCTGCCCTTCTCCGGAGACTCAGGGCGGCTTACAATGCGTTATATACACCTATGAAGTTTTCCTAAACACCTTGGATAGGCAGATGTTGCTGTTTGATGACGTTAAAGGCAGTGGTGGGATTCAGCAACTTCGCACCTATTCAGGAGAACCGGTTGTTAACTTTCTAAGCAGTTCAGAAAACCAGTTGTTGGGAGAAATCTCCTTTTGTTTTGTTCCACTTTTCAGGGCTAATCCTGTAAGGCAGGAAGGAACATCCTGGTGTTGTTTCTAACCTAATCTTTATTGCCCTGCTTACAGAAACTGCCTCTCTGGTTAACCCTTATTACATTGTAACAGCCCATCGATGTGAGTGATGTTGAGTTGGCCATGCCCAAACAGCCACATAACCACCAAGCCATGCCTACCCAGCTGTTAACCCAAGGTGTTAATTGCGTTGATAGTATTTCATCCACTGAGTTTGGATTTTAAGATCTTCACTCATATGAAATATTCACCTCTAACCTTCTTAAAAGAGCATATCTATAATAAGCTTTTTTAAGAATCAATCTTTATCTTATCTTTGTGAACGATTGCAGATTCCTTTACATATTCTAAAATCCCCCCAATTCAGACTAGAAAATCATCTTCTAAGATTGTCTAAGTACAGGATCTAATATAGTTCCTTGAATAAAGCCTAGCAAGTTTATACAGTAATAGTTTTCTGCACTGTTTCCAGCTTTCTGGATAGATAGCTGCTTTGTGTCCAGTTTTCTGAATGGATGGATGGATGGATGGATGGATGGATGGATGGATGGATGGATAGATAGATAGATAGATGATAGATAATCATTACTATAGTCCAACATTTTTCACTTAAAAGATAAAAAAGCAGAGTCAATTATAAGATTATTCTTCTTTTCCTATCGAAGCGGCAACAAGCAGAGAGAACTAGGTTTTACTAGATCGGCACCTATATTGAATCTACTAGGATTGCTCTACAAAAATCAAGATGGCAGTAGCAAGTCACATAAACCTTTAACCCATTTTTGTTTTCTAAACGCTTTTATGGATTTTTGCAGCCCAAATCTGTTATCCTTAAACTAGATGCATCTGGTAATTAAACAACCAGTTTATTTGTGTCTCAGTTTTTATTCCAAAATAGAATTTATTTGCCATACTTTTGGGAGTCATTCACAATGGTTATTTTTCATAGATTTTTTTTTTAACCAAAACTTTCTTTCCCAAATGTTAAATCAGCCCAGGGGTGGGATTCTACCGGTTCGAACTGGTTCGGGCGAACTGGTAGCTTCGACGATCAGGTCGGCCCACCCACCTGCCCCTGTGCTTTACTTACGTTTATCTTCTCAGCTGATTGATATCGCAGAGCAGATTGCTGTGCCTCAACTGTGTTGCTCCCAACTGGTAACATAGAAGGTTAGTATTTGTAAAACTGTGCACACACACAAAGCGTGATAGGGGTGCATGCACGCAAAGCACGCGTGCACGCACAAAGCACACGATGACCAAACCGGTTGTTAAGCCAGCAGCATCCCACCATTGAATCAGCCATTATATTATCACAGAGCAATAAGTATCCAAATTGCTAAGCAAAGTGTGATGGAAAAAATGGCTCCAAGTCTTGATATCTGTGTAGTATACAGTCTCCTGAAACATATGCAGCATACTTTAAATATTTGTTACAGGATTCTTATTTTACTTCCCAAATGCATCTGATTGGGTATTATGAGACACAGAACACCGGATTACATAGGAACAACAAACTTCTGATTTATTTTTTGATCCGTGATTTACTATGAATCTCACTCCCAGATTGTAAAATGATATAAAGAAAGAAACATTTCTTTGTCACCTTCTGAAGCTGATACTTGTCCAGAACGTTGGATGATAATAAACTATGTATGAAGGAAGTTGAGCCTGGAAGATTATTAGTTGTTTCAACTCTGTTCATTGACTCATAGCTCAAAATGGATTTCTTTTACCAGACCAAGTTTATCGAAGATATAAATATGTGGCTGTTCCAGCAATCAGGTCATTCAGGTTATATTTTTCAATTTTGGATTACATTTCTACTACAAATAGATGAAAATGAAATGCATGTCTGAAGTAATGAACCAAGTTTCTCTGATCTTTAATGTGTTGATGTTCTAACCTACAAGCAAATTAAACTACATTGGAACATGTACCTAATTAAGTAATTCGTTGTTAAGAAACTACCTTATTTTTGGATAGAAGAAATCTGATTTCATGGTGTAAGACAGGCACTGAATTTGATAAGCAAATGTTCCTCCTGCTTCAGGAATAATATTTCCAGGAACAATATCATGCTGAATTATTGCAATACCTAGTGGTCAAGAGGCACCCATTATATCACCTGTGATGTTTAAAAAATCCATCCAGTGACTTCCTTTTTTACCCTTCCCCCTACATTCCAAGATCTTAATCTGGTGGTTATTCTGTTTGAGCTATTAAATGAGTAATTTGATGCTGAATTGGTCCTTCTCTGAACCAGTGATGAGTTAATGATAGTAAGATTATGCTACCTAAATAATATTAACAGATAGAAAAGGATTCCAACTAACAGAAATACATGTTTTCTAATGGGAAAAAAATACTTGCAGAGCAGGGTCACTCATGAGACAAAAAAAAGTTATAGACAGATTACGAGGTTTAATATAATAGAACAAAGCCAGTGTATGGGAATACTCAGGGTTATAATTCTGAAAAATGAATGTATCATTTGCAAAATTTAAGAATAACTGCATTTAGAATATAATTTCTAAAGTTTAATTAGACTGTAACCAATGAGAGCAGTGATTTTTACTACATTTTGTGGTTTGCTAATCAGTGAATGGTATTTATAAAAGCACAGTTTTAGTTTTAAATCCTTGCCGGGTGTTTCAGTTACCTTCTTCAACACAGTACTTTCCACATGAATTGGAAGAACACTTATCATGTCCATATTATGGGAGCTGACACTTGAGGATGAGAAAAACTAAGCTACAATATTCTTGGGCAACCACTGTGGCCCATTGTCCAAAATTTGTACAATTCAGTATGGAAAGATATTGAAGGGAAGTACAGAGCTTGTGCACACACACATACACAAAGCGTTTTAATGTAGCATGCTGTCATACTAGGCCATTGATAATATATATATACTTCAATGTGAGCAGCATCAAAGTAATTCTTTAACATTTTGTTGGACAGCAATGATTGTTAAGGGTGTGCAGTACTGAGTGAACACTTCCTTCCCATTTCTGTTGAATCATCTCAGAGTAGGTATAACATAATATAATCTTTATGAATGGATTCTGCTATGAACACTTAATACTTGATTATGGGCTTTTAAATGAGTACTATTTTTAAAGGAAACTGCAGAGATTGGGAAGAAGCTAAGCAAGACCATATTAGGATCCCTCGATATTAATGTCTGTACTGGTGCTTTTTAATTAGTAGCCTATAAAGGTACCGGAGTTTAGACTTCGCAATGAATTGACCATGTTTGCCAATGTAACCAACTGTGAAGAGGTTACCCAAATCAAAGAGAAGTTGTGAAGAGATCTGAAAGATCTCTCCTGGCTTACTGAACAAGTTTCAGTACAACAAATGTTAGTATAAATCAGTGTAAACCATTTGTAAAATGATGGACACAACAATAACCAAGCTTCATCTGTATATTATTGGGATATAAGCTACAGGAAAGGGATTTTATCATTGTAATGGAAAGGTCGATGAAAACATCAAGTCGGTGTGTATTTATTGGGGAAGAAAAGGCAAATTCTATGCTTAGGAAGGGAATTGGAACCATTAGGAAGGGAATTGTATATAGAACTGTCAGTAACACCCTTATACTAACCTAGGGAGAGACCACACTCAAAAGAATTGTGTGATGTTTTGGTTACTGTGCCTTAATTAGGATATTATAGATCTTGAAAGGGGGCAAACTTTACAAGAGCTCACTCTGGCAAGGCTACAGCAGATTTGAGTTTCCAATGAAAGGAGGTGAGGACAAACATGCTGAAACAAATAGTATATGACAATTTAGAGATATTTTTTTTCTTTCCCCCACAGTGTTAGAATTTGAAGCCTTTGAAAATGAATCAGGGAGATTTAGGATTGACAGACAGCCATACTTTTTCCACCCAGCTCACATTTGAATTGTGGAATTTGCAGCCAGCGCTTTTGGCAATAACAGCCCCTTGGGGATGGTTTCTGGACTGCTCATCAGACTATCAGTGCAACCATTTTAGATGGCTGACAGCTGCTTCCTAAATCATAAGCAGTATGCCTTAAATACTGTGTTTGGCTACACACACACACACACACACACACACACACACACACCCCAATCCAGGCTTGTGAGTTTCCCAAAGCAATTGGTCATTGTGTGATGCAGAATAGTAAAATGGATGGGCCTGATCTGCTTATGACTTTCCCAGTCTTTTAAAAGCTGTACTATTCATTTCTTTCCCTTGTTATAGACTTTTAAAAAAATGCCTGTCATGGTGTCTTTCTTTTTAATGACTTGAGTGCTTTTGCACATTAGATTAATCTTCCTTTTATTTTTCTTGTAAGTCCTTTGAATTTCTCCTGGCAGGAATTCCAAATGTATTGTTTTAACTGGTTTTGAATGTTCTTCCTTTTTCTTCTTTCTACAGGGAAGGGAAGGGGGAGAGAATGACCTTGAGTGAGATTATTATTATTATACTATTACTGAGAGCAGAGGAAAAAATTAAAGTCAGGCTAAAAGGCTTCTTTTGTAGGCACCAACTTCCCCCCCCCCCCAGCATGCCCTTTCTACCATTTATATCTAGCATGAAAAGGAGAAACATGGCAGGTGAAGGTTTGTCTGGTTTAAAGATAAAGCAACAATACATGTTTTAGTATCACCTGTTAAAATCTAGCATCTGAGTTAGTTTACATGTGTAAAAGCTACTATTAAAAAGTTAGCACCCTCTATTTAGACCATTTATGAGAAGAGGTCAATCTTTCATTCTATTTTCTTTCTGACTATTGGTACCCTAAAATAAGATGGAGAACTTTTGTTTCCCCCTTGATGGCTCTTGCATCCCAATCTGCATGAACAGGAATATCTGTTCACATGTTGATGAATCTGCATAGGTAAGAATGGTAATTAAAAGGCTAACTTCTTGAAAAAGAATTGGAAAGCCTATCTGGAAAGTCTCCTAATTTATAAGTCAAGCTTTAGTTGATTAATAAAGCCAATAAATCATTTAAAGCTTGCCCTGCTTAATAACATGGAGTTTGATTAAATGTAACACTAATGGGAAAACTACAAGCACTAGAAACTACATGCATAAGCACAAGCATCAATAGATTAGGCTACTATGAAGTCTGGCATAATTAAATAATTATTGTGAAAGCATGTGTACAAAAGCTCGCCTGATGATGTGAGTTACCAAACCTGTCTTTAAACATAAGGCAGTATTTTTGATACTTCGTGGAACTGCAAGAATAGCTCTTATAAACTTGGACTTTCCACATTATTCAACATACTAAAAATCTGAATACCATAAAGAAGCTGAGAACAAACTTTAGCAAGAAAGAACCTTAACAAAAGAGCAAACAAGAAAGAAAACTGCAGGAATAAAATGTGCTCCCTTTGAATGGAAAATTTCAAATTATCTGAGGAACTACACTGACCAACATTAGCATATAGGTAAAATGTGCGCTCCAAGATTGATATTCCCATCCTTATATTTCAGACAGGAATAAGAATGGAGAGATAAATACAAATATATCTACTCTAAAAAGATTCTTTGCATACTCTACAGATTCTCCAAACACTAAAGATTTTCAAGTCAGAAAATAGGCTTAACAAAGTTAGGTGCCTCACTGGGAGGATTTGCAGCCCTCACTGCAAGTATTTGTATACCACTGGAGGATTCTGGCAGAGTGAAGAGGAAATCACCAAGAGCAATAGAGTAATGGGTCTTTGTCTCATTGGATCAAGCTAGCAGTCTGGGAACTGCCTTACTGCCAACAGCAGGTGAATCTTACAACTAAGAATCTAAATCAGAAAGTCTGTAAGGTAATATCTA
Source organism: Ptyas mucosa (assembly GCA_012654045.1). NCBI lineage: Eukaryota > Metazoa > Chordata > Lepidosauria > Squamata > Colubridae > Ptyas > Ptyas mucosa. Next base: position 29,557,533 of record WNWU01000001.1, read on the forward strand.
TTTGGATCTGCACAACTCTTAAGAGTAATAAAGTCATGGAGAGAGATGTTCAAGGTGTGTATTATGATTCCTGTCCATGGAGGATTCCTATTATACCTGCAAATGATTAGATTGCAGAAGGAGAAAGGGGAGGATCTATAGCAGGGGTGCCAAACACACATCATCATGACAGCATCACGTGACCTACCAGGACTTCTTTTCCCTTCGCTAAAACGAGTGTGGGTGTGGCCAGCGCGTAACACATCTGGACCACGGGCAGGGAGTTTGACAGCCATGGTCTATAGGCACATCTAGCCACTCTGAGACTCAATGGAGAATTCCTGGAAAAGGTAGAAGTTACTCTAAAGTTGAACTAAAGAGAAAGGAAGGAACAACTACCAGGAAAAATGGAGCATTAGAGGAAGAGTGGTGGTAGCATGTAATTTGGAGGAGAGAGAAAAAATGAGGAAACTATCCTTGAAATATAATAAAGGCCCAAACAAAAACAATAATACAGATAATGGAAAACAAGATATACCTGATGTCACTTTTCTTTTTGTTATATATTTTTGTTATGGTATTTTGGTTACATAGAGAGCTCTTTGACAAGCTGAGGGACAAAAAGGACAAGTATAAAAAATGGAAACAGTTGCTTGTAACTACAGCAGAATACCAACAAATAGTCCAAATCTGCAAGGACACAATAAGGCTCAGAGTGAGCTAAAATAATTTGCAAAACTTGAAATGCTGTGAATATAGTATATTTAGATTTCAATAAGGCATTTCATAAAGTAGATCAGAGCCTACTTCTTGGTGAGAGAAACAATGTGGGATAGACAGTATCATTACCAGATAGCTCTTCAGTTTGCTGAAAAACCACACTTAGTCTGCAATGGAACAACATCTACATGAAGGGAAGGGGCTGTGGTGGTCAGGAGGTGAACTTGAGAGCAAGCTACACAACAGAATGAGCTCCCATCAGTTTGTCTCAGCTGCTGTCAACCTACTGTGTTTCCCCAAAAATACCGGGGCAGCCACTCATGGCAGGATGGCAGCTGCACCATGAAGCTTATGGTGCTGCCGCTGCTCACACACACAATGCCAAACAAGCCTTGCAATGTCCTGCTGCAAGAGGCGGTGCTGGTATGACAAACCTCAGGAAGACCCATTTCTGGTGGAGTTTGGGGGAAAGAAACAAGCTAGGATCTCAGCAGGATACCAGCTGTATTGATGTGATGAAGCTAGAAGTGGTGCTGCCACTCAAACGTACAATGCCACAAAAAGCCTTGAAGCATCCTGCTCCAAGAGGCTGCACCGGTGTGTCGAACCTTGTGGTGATGCCCTGGCTCCCACACGCAATGGCACAACAGATGCCATTTTAATTGGTTTGTTAGTTTTAATTCTGGAGCCAAATTTATATATATTTTAATTGTTTTAATATTTGCATTTTATGTTTTTATTTCTGGCTGTACACTGCCCTGAGTCCTCAGGGAGAAGGGCGGTATATAAATTGGAAATAAAATTAAAAAAAATAAACAAGCCTTGCAGCGTTCTGCCGTGAGAGACTGCATGAGCATCCAGCATGACCAGCCTCACAAAGGCTCATTTCTGGCGGAGTTTGGGGGAGAGAAACAAGCTAGGGTCTCTGCAGCTTCTGCTTTCCTTGCGTGCAGTCAAAAGTTCACAAAAGGCAGGAAGGTGAAATGCCAATGTTGACCTGTACCCACAGCTCATGTAATAAGCCCACTTTCTCAGCCTACTATCCAAGTAATCCTCCCCTCCTGCTCAGGCTTTAGGAATATCTCACAAGAAAATTCACCCACCATTTTACCAAAAACACCCTGTTCCTGACTGAGGGCAAAGCTAAGGCAGGAAGAAGCTGCAACTGTGGCTCCAACCATGCCTGCTCACTGGCCTCAAGCATGCTCAGAGAGTGTCAGCAATGTCTTTTGTGGCAGCAGAGGCCAGAGCCAAAGTACCATTTTTGGCTCCTCTGGGGCGCTGAGCTGCCCTGAAAGGTAGAGAGAGAAAAAAGAAGCCCTAGATGTTTTTTCAGGGATCAAAAAAAATAAGACCTGGTCTTATTTTCAGGGAAACATGGGGTAGCAGTTCAAAAGCATGCAAGTAGATAAATAGGTAATGCATTATAGTGCCTACATTAGGGTGAATACTAATATGACACTTTTGTGGGAAAATAACAAGGACATAAAAGGACACCCTCAGGTGTCCCCTAGGCAATGGTGATGTTACTGGCTAATCCTTTCAAGAAGTGGCTCGGTAGATGTTTCTGACACAAATATAGTAGTAGTAGTACATGAAGGGAAATATGTAGTAAGGTTCCTCGAGGTTCTGCCTTGGGCCCAAGTCTTCAACATCTTCATAAATGATCTAGATTTGGGGATTGAAGGATTCATTAAATTTTCAGGTAACACAAAGCTGGGGGAAATGCTAACACTTCAGAAAATAGACTCAAATTAAGAGCCTTAACAGACTTGAGCATTGGGCCATATCCAACAAGATTTAGTTCAGTGGTGAGAAAAGTGAGGTCCTGCAGCTAGGCAGAGAAAACCAGAGTAGTGCCTATGAGACAGATCTAAGTGTCTTGGTGGACTACCACTTAATTATGAATCAGAAGTGTACTGTAGATGCCAAAGAAATCCAACATAGTCCTGGGATGTATCACGATCACGGGAAGTGAAAGTGCTATTCTATATTGAACTGTTGAGACCACATTTGGAACATTGCGTCCAATTCTGGTCACTACAATAAAAAGGCCCTAGAAAGAGTGGAGAGAATAGCAACAAAGATGATAAGGTGTTTAGAGGCTAAATCCTATGAAGAATGGCTAAAGGAACTAGGTATGTTTATCTTAACAAAGAGAAGATTGAAGGGAGACATGATAGTAATACTATCGTGCTTGAATTGGGAAAGAGGACATTGATTTATTCTCCATAGCATCTGGGATAGGACAACAAGCAATGGGTGAAAGCTTGTCAGAGAGTGATCCAACCTGAAAACAAGGAGGAATTTCCTGACACTGGGAACTATTAATCAGTAGAATGGCTTGCCTTCCAGAGCTATGAGTGCTCCATCACTGGATATTTTCAAGGAAAGATTGGAAAATCATTTCTTTTTTTAAAAAAAAGTTTTTTTGTTAAATATACTAAAGTAAAGTAAAAAAAGAAGTAAAGAAAACCCATCTGAAGAAAAGACAATAAATAAGATACTGACTTGTGCAGAAATGGACAGGCTGACTCTGGAACTCAAAGACAAGGGTGAAACGGAATAGCATGAAATCTGGAATAAAATGTATCAATGGCTGGAGAGGAGGAGAAATGTCGGGATAGAGAAATATGGATAAATTGAAAGTTGGAGAATTATTATGTTAGTATTAGGGACAGGTAGGAATTGTATTAGTATTTAATGTAATTTTAACAAATGAAGAGATTTACATAGCTGAATTTTGATAGATTGTACAAAGGTATATATGGAATATGAATTGTAGTTGTTATAAGGAAAATGTAATGGAAATGTTGGAATCAGAAAAGTTGCCCTATGTCCAATGTTTTTAATTGTATATTTAATAAAAAAAAATTTTAAAAAAATCATTTCTTGAGATGGTATGAGGACCATCTCATATTGGGCAGGGGTTGGGCTAGAAAACCTCCTCCAAGGTCCCTATTATTCTATTATTCTAAGCTGTACAATAAGATTGTTTTAGAAAAACATGAATAATGCATTTCCTCAACTTCTTTGAACTAAGTAAAATCCAGGCCATGTCTATATGTGTGATGTTACTGCATCCACTTTGTATTACCATCCCACCCATTGTGGCATGATGTAAAAAGCCATGGAGATGACCTTGAGGAAACCAGGCAGAAATAACAAGATTACATAAAGATTGCAAAGAGTCCAGGAAACAGCAAAAGCATGAAAAAGAAGTTCAACCTGAGTCCTCTCTAATTAATTGTGGTATAATGGAAGAAGAGGAAAAACCCAGTCTGGCTTTTGAGATTTTGTTGCTGTAGAATATTTCAGTAAAGAACAGTTGATGTCAGATTTCTGGAGTCTGCTTCTTGTTCTGGCCTACCTTGAAGGAATAATACGTTACACTTCTAAAAACTATTAAGCATGCCATTGAGTCACTGAAAAATTGTCCATTTCCATGCTAATAAATGGTCCAACCTCAATAATCTCTCCTTTGCAGAATAATGACTCTGGGTTCAACAGAGAGTATCCCAGATCACACCCATTACTCCATCTCCTCTAGTCGATGTAAAATCTGGATGGACACACCTTCAAGAGGGAAACACTCTTCTCCTCATTTAACAGTAATACAATCCAGATTGTCGCATAAACCACAAGGTCATGAATCAGAGAAAAATGCCCAAGCCCATTCATTTTCTCTTCCTTTTCTTACAATAGTTTTCCCAAAAGTAAAATAACCCCTTCTGATATGTTATATTCAGTGGTGGGATTCACAAAATTTACCTTCTGGTTTGCCCAGCATCAGAAATGTATGTGCCCAGCCTTCCGTGCATGTGCTTTGCTCACACACGTGCCTTCTGCACATGCGCCTGGACTCAAAAACATGCCTAAATAGGATACCATAGAGCTGGGCTGGTGGGGGGGTAGGTGGACCCACCCGCAATTTACACTACCGGTGTTCCCAAACTGATCCGAACTGGATGAATACCACCTCTGGTTATATTGTTTATCTCCTAAACCTGTTGCTATCCTTCTCTATATTGTCTGTTCCAGAGATGGGTTTCAGCAGGTTCTGACCAGTTCTGGAGAACTGGTACTGGAAATTTTGAGTAGTTTGGAGAACCAGTAAATATCACCTCTGACTGGCTGACTTCCCGAGTCCCAGTTGATTGGGAGAAAATAGGGATTTTGCAGTATCCTTCCCCTGGAGTGGGGTGGGAATGGAGATTTTACAGTATCCTTCCCCTGCCATGCCTACTAAGCCACACCCACCTAGCCATGTCACACCCACCAAGCCACGCCCACAGAACCAGTAGTAAAAAAAATTGAAACCCACCAGTGCTCTGTTCATAATTACCAGTAGAATCTGTTCCAACAGCTACACTCAACAGATCCTGGCTTCTCAAGGTTTCCACTGTGCTCCTTTTGATTGAAAAGCTATACCCGCTGAGCAACCTTTATATTATCTACATGTGAAATTTTTACGCCAGACAAGTTATACCTCAAAGGAAAATGATTGATTTAAAAATATAATCCTGGGGGCCCCAACATAGGTGTCAGATATTTTTAGTGCCTCTACCACAAGTAGAAACTCATTTGCACAATCACGGTACCATAATCACTCCTGATAGAACCATTTTAAGTTAAACCAGGCTAGTGCAAAGCAGGGCTCTTTAAGATGGTTTGCAGTCACTGAAGAGCTTGTTAATTGTTTGCTAGATTGAGACAAATGTGAAATATTTTTGGTGACATGGGAATAAATGTATTAATAAATTAAACATGCTTCCCAATGCTGTACTTCACTTGTTCAGATAAATAAAGACACAGGAAGAAACGGAATATTAAGATTTGGAATACATGGTACAATTGGTTAGAAAATAGATGTAAAATCCATACATAAAGATTACTTAAGAGTCATATTAAAATGGGAACATATTGTATATATTTGTAAATATTGCTGCAATCTAAATTAGTATAATTAAATGATTATATGATATATAGAATAGTAATCTATACAATTGGAAACTATGTAAATATGAGTGATACCGATAACTGGAACGCTGTAAAGAGTGGAAATGTGGTGTAAAGGTTGAAATATGTTTAATAAAAAATTATTTTTTTAAAAAAAAAGCCACAGGATCCTTTCTGCCCTCTCCTTTTCTCTCCTATTGCATCGTCAACACTTCAAATTCTTTCTGCATCTTTTGCCTTTCATCCATCTACTTCACATGAACTCAAGTGACCCAGAGTGAGAAACCAAGACCTCTTCTTCAGCCAGCATACATTTACACAAATAAAGGATTCTGGCATGCTTCTTTACTCTGCAAAATCAACTGTATGTCATCCTTATGTGATTTCCGTGTCACACAAAATTGTCACTCAAGCCCCAAAATCTAATAAAGCATTAGTTTTCACTAAGCATACAAAGGAAGGCCTTCTCTTTCTTCCTCCCTCTTTGATGTCACATCTGGCTCTTCTGGCAGGTGAGAGGACATGGACTTTTAGATGCTTCCCCCACCCCCTTTGCCTATACACATTTATCTCTATAAAAAATACCTTTCTATTTTTTATCTTGCAGTAAGCCCATAAATACCTTTTTTTTTTTTGCTTCCCTGCAGTGTCGTTTTGCTAACTTTGCAGAGGGATAGGAGATGAGACGGGAAAAGAGAAACACATCTGTATGAATCCAGGGAAATTGAAACAATAAATGTGCAGCAGCTGCCAAAAAAGCCAACACAGTTCTGGGCTGCATAAACAGAGGGATAGAATCAAGATCGCGTGAAGTGTTAATACCACTTTATAATTCCTTGTTAAGGCAACAATTGGAATATTGCATTCAGTTTTTTTTAAATAACTTTTTATTTGTTTAAAAGTACACACAAAACAAAACTAGTGATAATAAAACATACAAACCAAACATGAAAACAAAGAGTTCAAATATACATTTTGTCAACTATATCGCAACAGTAATGTATGTTCTTATTTGTGTTTTGACTCTTTTTTGTTTGATCTTATTCATATATCTATTTTTATTATTACTATTTACTTTAATTACTATTAACTTATGCTAGTGATTTATGTTCCTGTTTCTGTAACTCCAATTGTTCTTTATTCTTTTTTCCTTTTTCTATTTTTCAACCAAGTATACCACTTTTTCCATACTAGATAATAGTCATGTTCCTCTTTATCTTGTAATTCTTTTGTGAGTCTGTCCATTTCTGCACATTCCATAATCTTATTAATTACTCTATCTTCTGTCGGTGTGTCACTACTCTTCCAATTTTGTGCAAAAATTATTCGTGCTGCTGTTATTATATGGATGATTAAATATTTTATTTCCTTTTCATATTGTCCATTTATTATACCTAGTAGAAAGGTTTCCGGTCTCATTTCTAATCTTCGTTGTGTGATTTCTTCTACTTGTGTTCTGATCATTTGCCAGTATTGTTTTGTTTTTGGACAGGTCCACCACATGTGGTAATAGGTTCCTTTATGCAATTTACAATTTACATTTCCAACAAGATGGAAAAGTGTTGGGAAATATTCTTGCCAGTCTGGCCGGTGGAAGGTGCCATCTATAGAACATTTTGTACATGTTTTCTTTATATGATGTAGACATTTATATGATGTAGATATTGCATTCAGTTTTGGTCGCCACAATGTAAAAAAGATGTTGAGACTCTAGAAAGAGTGCAGAGAAGAGCAACAAAGATGATTACGGGACTGGAGGCTAAAATATATGAAGAATGGTTGCAAGAACTGGGTAATCTAGTTTAATGAAAAGAAGGATTAGGGGAGACATGATAGCAGTGTTCCAATATCTCAGGGGCTGCCACAAACAAAAAGAGCAAAGCTGTTCTCCAAAGTACCTGAGGGTAGGACAAGAAGCAATGGGTGGAAACTAATCAAGGAGAGAAGCAACTTAGAACTAAGGAGAAATTTCCTGACAGTTGGAACAATTAATCAGTGGAACAACTTGCCTACAGAAATTGTGAATGCTCCAACACTGGAAGTTTTTAAGAAGATGTTGGATAACCATTTGTCTGAAATTGTGTAGGGTTTCCTGCCTAAGCAGGGGGTTGGACTAGAAGACCTCCAAGGTCCCTTCCAACTCTGTTATTCTATTCTAAATCATATTTTATTATACTGCCCTTCTCTATAAGGACTTGCTTTTAAAGTACATTAGCCCCATACTGCAGATTTACTTAGGCAGGTCAGATGAATTTTATATAATTCTGCTCCTTTCCAATGTAAAATACCATTCTCAGTCTGAAAAACTGCTGAAAAAATGTGGCAACAAATCAGGCACTGTGATGCTGTGGATAGGACGAGCTCTCATTAGATTTTAAATGTTTTACCAATGTAATTTGGGTTGTTAATTTTAAATGAAAATGTATATACTGTATGACATCTTCCTTTACTAGATTTACTCAAGAAGCTCCCCAACTATACAAGAAGCATTCGTTGTAAGTCTACAAGGGAAGCCCCTCATGAAATGAATCATCTTGCCATCTATATAAAGTGCTTTAAACTGCTTGGCATCTGACTCAGAGAACCCACTATTCTTACTTCATCCAATTCTCCCAGTCTATAGGCTTGGATACATCGTGTCCTCATGGCTTCCATTACCTAAACAAATATAATTTCTCCCACCACTGCTGTTGAGTCATCACACAATCAACTGCCAATCCTCCCACCAGCATGAAGAAATCCATGTTATCCACAGTGTGTTAATTAATTCAGTGATTTCATCCAGAGCTACTTGCAATAGCTTTCACGTAAATGGTATTTACCAATGGACTCCTTTTTTATTGAGCCTGTTCTTTTCTGTTTCATTTTTACTACTCACATTGTAGCAAACAGCATCTTTTCTTTCTCTTGGTCACCATAATGCTGGACAGCAATCAGGGTTTCTTGAGTCAGATTGATCGGTCCAGTTTCAATGAATTCTTTTTGCAAATCATTCAACTTCAATGGACCATTCATTTCTGAATGACTTCAGAAGTACCCATGCAGTGATCTTGACAGTTTTCCAGCTTTTAGAAAGCTACTAGCAGTTTGCCATCTTGGTTACTTCTTCACCCAGATATACAAACATTATAGTTTTTCTCAATAATTTTATTTTGTTTAGGCTAGCAATGCCACCCAGATTATAGAGCTGCAAGGGTATATCATGTTAACAAGAGTACATAGTCCAGATCATAGGAAATAATTATTCTGCAATACTCTGCAAGATGCAGCTTTCAACACTATGTCCATTCATGTGCACCACAATTTAAAAAGGACAGTAGCAAATTGGGGCAGGATCAGATAAGAGGTATAATGAGAATGAGGGTCTTGAAGTTAATTCTTTTGAGAAATGGGTATATAAGAAACCAAATCCTGTAATGAATCAACATGTATAAGAATCAGGGTATGTTTAGTCTAAAGAAAAGAGGCTGGGGAGAAATATGATAGCATTCTTCATAACTAAAGTTTTCACATATAGAAAGAGGTGTACATCAGTGGTGAAATCTGAACCGGTTTGCTATCGGTTTGCTGACCATGCACGCTCACTGTGCACCAAGCGTGCACTGTGTCCACGTATACGCAGTGCACAACAAATGTGTGCTGTGTGTACACGCATGCACGGTACATGCCAAACATATGCTGCATGTGCGTGCATGTGCAGTATGTGCCAAAAGTACTTCCCAAAAGCTTGGGAAGGTAAGTAGAACAGTAAGGGGGGATCAGCTGTGCTGCGCTATTTAGATTCACTAGAAAACAGGATTTCCTGCTTTCTAGCAATTTTAAATCACGTGGCACAGCTGATCGTTGGAAATACCAGTTCGGAGGAACCGGTAGCTTTTTTTTTTACTATCGGTTCGCCCAAACCGGTGTAAACCGGTAGCATTTCACCACTACCTGAAAGAGAAAAATCAAACCAGTATTAAAACTACAAGGATACAGATTCAGACCTGATCTCAGGAAAGAACTCATAATTGTATAAGCTGTAACTCATGGATCAGGATTCCACATGAAGGGGCTAATTCTCCTTCCTTGGAAGTCTTCAGAGGCTAGTTGGTTAATGGTTTCTGCACTATAGCAAAGGGTTGGACTAGACGACTGCTAAAATGGCCTCTTAATTTATGATTCTATGCAACAACTTTTCTCACTGTGAAAAGCTTATTCTAGATGTGCCTTTTAAAGTAAAGTATTATAAAATAGAATATTACCAAAACATTTCAGAATCATATTTAAACTGTGCAGGGATTTGTCCACCCCTTATTACCATAAAGATTCTCACTTCTTAATTTCTTCCAATGTTCTAGTCTCATGTCTTTCCTAGAATAAAACAAATCATATGATCCTTATGATCTAGATTTCAACACACTTCAGAAACAGGCATACAGGTTATTAAGAGTAAAATTCCGTGGAACTTAAAAGGATTTTCTTGTCAATCCTTATGTAAACAGAAACTTCCATGACAGTTTTAACTGACTGGTGAATATTTTACTTCTTATAAATGAATAAACAATTTATATTTTACTTCTTATAAATGAATAAACAATTTATAGTAAATTCTTAAATGGTGAAGAAACTACTGCTTGAACTTTTTTTTCAATGCATACCAATTTTATAATGCCAGTGTTTTTCTAATTTATAGAACCTATCTTTATATATATAAACATGAATCAGTGTGTGAGACTCAATGGGTTGCAAATAAAGATTTACACGAGACAAGTGAATTTCCACAGAAAGTATCTGTTCAATGTAGAATTTAATTTGGCAGAATACAGAAGATTTAACCTTGGTCTAAAGTTTAGTGCTGCAACATATGAAGACAACATAAATTCAAGAGTCCTCTTGTGGGCACAAGATCTCAAACCTCATTTGCCCTATTACTCAGTTCTACAAACAACAGCAATATATGTGTGTGTGTGGGGGTGGGTGGGTGGGTGGGTGTGTTTTCTGAGGTTTTCACGGGT
>WNWU01000001.1:29568587-29579640 GCA_012654045.1 Ptyas mucosa
CCAATTTTATGCGGGAGAAAACCCGAATAACCAAAGACAGACATATATATATAGGGCTTCTTAGAAGTTAAGCATCTGCAGCCATAATTGTTTAGCTGCTATTTATTCTTGCCTGCAGCTACATCCAGCTAAATAACCCTCCACAAAAGACTGACGGATTGAGAGGCATATTTTGGACAGTAATATTGAAAGCAAACAAACACAAGACATCACACAGATGAAACCAGAGTTATCAACATGGAAACAGATTTCTTGCAAGAAGTGGCGAAGTATTAGTATAATTAGAGGTTAAACTATTGGACCAACACCAGGGAGACCCAGGCTCATATCTGCCCCCACCTACAGACACTTACTGAATGACTTTGGGCCAGTAATTTTCTCAGCTCATCTTACTTGACACAGTTCTTCTTGTAGGAAAAGTGAGATTGGGGAGGGGGGGAGCATTATGTTGGTCATCTTGAGAACCTGAATGAAAAATGGTAGAGAAAGCTAACGGATAACTAATTGAAATTGTCCAAGCATCTTCTTACATCCTGACTTTTGAATATTGTTAGTTTTTTTTAAAAAACCTAGAAATATGGGCATGAGATATTATCCATTTATTTCTCAGTTTGAACAACTTTTTCAGAAAAGGAAGTTAAGAAGTAATTGCATCTCTTTTTTTTAGATAGCTTTCTGCAACAACTGGATTTGGTTTGCCAAAAATGCATTGGCACGGACTCAAACAGCTCCCCTTCTCTGTGTAGTGCTTTGGTTCAACAATAACCATAGGGGCAATTATCAGATGAATAAAACAAAATTGATATCCATGGTATAGGGCCTGGTTACTTGAGTGAAGTTCCTATCTTCCATGGCATCTGCCTAGCCAATTTGATTCTACTGGATTGGCGCATTCCAGGTACCAATTGATTAAACAGTGCCATCTATCAGGATTCTAGAAGTGTGCCTTCTCTGTAGCAGTGCCTGCTCTCTAGAATGAGGTTCCCCCAAGATCCATATGAACCCCACTGTGCTGTTCAAAAAAGCTCTGAAAATCTTATGCAGAGCTTTAGCAAGGGACAGTAACACCCCTTGCTTCATTATCTTTGTCTTGTATGTTTTATTTATTTTATTGCAATTTCTTTGTCTCTGTTGTGTTGTTGTGAGCCATGCAAAATAATTGGGAGTAGGGTGATATACATGTTTAATATATTATGGTTCATTGCACAGTCAGCCAGATGTTCTGACTTGATCTGGCATTTTTATCCACCTATTGAGTCCTTCCCAAGGATCTGGAATAGGCAGTTGTTTGATGGTATTAAAGGTATTGTTACAGGATGTAAGCTTTTGCAATTAACTGATTGTCAATGCCAATCATATTCAAGTGGTGTTCCAGTTGTTTTGAAATCACACCCAAGGCATTTATTACTATTAGTACTACCTTTGCTTTCTTTTGCCACAATCGTTCTAGTTCTCTTTGCAAGATCTTTGTATTTTGTTATCACTATTATTTTATTTGCACTTATTAAATCACTCACAGAACATTCTTCAATCTCTGTGATAGTCTCACTTTTTTTCTAATATTTCCCCATCAACCCACTCTGCAGTCCACATAGAATTGCCATAGAATCAAAAAAGAATAAGCTAAAATTTGGCTTGCATCCAGCCAACCTAGAACTTCACATTCTGTTTTTTCCCCTTTCTCCTGAGTACTTGTGCTCATATATTTATTTCCAACCTTTTAATGTTATTACTTAGCTCCTCAATAAATATCTCAGACATTCTTGAGGATGGAACTCATGTTTCTTCTTGTTCTCTGCAGTGTTACATGAGGTGAAGACTTTCTTTTGGGGGGAATGTCTGTCCAGTTACTTTCTCTTAAACATGTACTACAATGAATACTATCCATTAATAGGATGTAAAAGCCAGCCTACAACAGATTCAGAGGTCCATGCAAGATCCAAGTACACCATTATTTGTAATTAATTAAAAGAAAATGAATTTTATTTGCTCAATGTAATTCTACTTAAACAGGAAAGACTTGAAACCTCCTATTACAGCCAGTAAATGTACTGAAAGGAAATAAACCTTGAACCAAAGGAAAGCAGTTGTAAGAGTCTGTATTGATCAGAAAGACGTTTGCATTTAGTTTACAATAAATACTAAACAGTAGAAAGCATAGGTCTTCTGCATTTTAATTAAATCCACTAAAGACACATTTCAGCACAGGTAATCTGTTTAATATATCCCAAGTCTGCTGCGTAAGAGATGTTGGTTTCACTACCAACCTGAGAATCACTGCAATATGCAACATCAGTCAATGAGCATAAAACCTTGTTCCACCACAGTCACTCCAAAAAGTAAAGAGATTTGCTGCTAAGAATGAGGTTAGCTGATCCAGGACTTCCACTGTTTATTTGGAAGAAAAATGCTCTCCACAGCACAATGTCCAAGTCAAGTTTTCATGAGCTGAATATTAATAGGCTGCTGAAATTTGCCAGATTGTTTTCAGTCTATGTGATGCACAGAAATGTATAAAATTTCCTGCCATTTTGAGGCATTAAATATACAAAGATAAACGTATAAATCTTAACATTTCCCTTCTTTCCCCTACCCCCCAAAAAAATACGCCAGGGAGAAAATCAGAAATTTTCTCTCCCTTATCTGTGACATAATGACATATACTTTAAATCAATGTTTCTCAGACTCAATAACTTTAAGATGTGTGGACTCAACTTAAAGTTTCTGAGGTGGAAAAACACTAGGCTAGTGAGCACATTCAGAAAAGGAGAGTTCCGAGCTTACCTTCAGTAATTTAATTCCTTTTTTGAACTGTTCTTACCTTTGGGATTTCTTCCCTAATGTTTCACTGGAAATCTACTTTCTTGAAATTTAAAATTAGGAATATGCAAACTTGAACAATTTGGGAAATCAAGAGTTTTCCAGAATGTACCGTCTCTCCTTCTCCACCAATCCCCAGACCATGGCAAATTACATTATTCAGATGTCACATTGGCAATTTCCCACATGAAGATCAAAGCAGAAGTAATTCAAGATGCCCTGGGTGTGCATACCTAGTTCGGCTGGAGCATCATGTGTCGTGACACCCTGAACTTCTTCCAGCTCCATGGATTTATTTCCAGAAACTATCAAACTATTCACAGAACAGTATAGTCTCCCATTCCCTCAATAATTTCCTTTCCAAATGTCTTCCCACTGACTCTCAATGAAGGATTGCTAAATCAGGTGGAATATTTAAAGAGATGGGAAAAGACTCACAACTGCATTGGATTGATTGAGAAATTTTCAGATGCAATCCTACATAATAGCCAGCTCAAGGATTTCAAAAAATTCTATTCTTCCATAAAATCATATAGGATAAGGAGAAACTTTGAAGGTGGCATGGCAGGTTGGCCTCTATTGTTAAGGTTTGGATTTCCTGTTGTACATATGATGTGCATTTGTTTTTATACTTCTTATTACCAAACCAAAAATTCAGATAACTCTTGTATAGACTCAGCAGAAAAGCAAGATAAACAATCAGTACCAGTTTTTAAAGTTCTATTGTCCTCGACTCATCCAGAGACATCTAATCATTCTTTCTAAATGTTTGATATTTATGAATATTCTAGTGTGTTCTCTCTTCTATTCCTATTCAGCAGGTGACAAGTCTATGCAAAACTTGTAATAATAACCCAATTATGATTGCAGATTTTCTGTATATAGCCTGGGGACCCAATCTTTCTGGAATCCTTGATACATGGATCCCACCTGAATATGTACAATTAGTTTGAGTTGATCCCCGTTTTCATTCAATAAACAGAAGTCCTTCCATTTGTGGAATCTATGTCGATAATCTGACTCAGAATTTATGCTAGGGATTTATGGAAAGAAGGGATGAACCAGGGATGAAATCCAGCAGGTTCTGGGAAACCGGTAGCGGAAATTTTGAATAGTTCGGAGAACCAGCAAATACCACCTCTGGCTGGCCCCAGAGTGGGATGAGAATGGAGATTTTGCAATATCCTTCCCTTAGGAGTGGGGAGGGAATGGGGATTTTGCAGTATCCTTCCCCTGACATGCCCACCAAGCCACACCCACAGAACCAGTAGTAAGAAAATTTGGATTTCACCACTGGGATGAACTGAATAAAATCTTGGTGTCACTCTCCTCATTCCCAAACCATCAGCTATTTATTAATTATTACAGTATAGCAAATTCAGAAGAAAGAGTCAAAACTAAACAGCAATGCTTAAAAACTAGAAATATATATATACATTTAAAAATCATTTCTCTCTATATATATTCTTCCAAGTACCCTTGAAACTCAAGCAGCACCAAAATTGGCTTATTCTAAAACAAGCACATGAGGCAAGGAACACACAGTATTCACCATCTGGCTAACAAAGCCTGTATTTAATACTTGATATTGAGCTTCTTCTAGCATACTGTGATAATACAGAAAACTTTTGTGGAGCAGTTTCCATGTCTAACCTAATACTGCAGGCTTCTACTGACATGGGAAACCTCCAGCATTTACATCCTTATACAATATTGCCATTGGCTCAACTTTTAAGATGCTAAAAATGCTACTTCTTTTAGTCTCCTTCTCTCTTTTCATCACTAGATGAATGTATGCATAAATAAAAGGTACAGTACGTGCATATGTATACATATACAACAGTGGTGGGTTTCAAATTTTTTTACTACCAGTTCTGTGGGTGGCATGGTTTGGTGGGCTTGGTGGGTGTGGCAGGGGAAGGATACTGCAAAATCCCCATTTCCTCCCGATCAGCTGGGACTTGGGAGGCAGAGAATAGATGGGGGTGGGGCCAGACAGAATGTTTACTACCAGTTCTCCGAACTACTCAAAATTTCCGCTATCAGTTCTCCAGAACTGGTCAGAACCTGCTGAAACCCATCTCTGATATACATCTAATTCCAACCACAGGTAAAATGCTCTTTTAATACAAAGCTTGTACCAAATTAACCATATATTTTTCAAGAAATGGACAAAATAATAGTATGTAGATTAGTACATTTCTTAACATGAAATTTTGCAAGGAAAATAATAATTTATTTTCTTAGCATAGCCACTGTTTGAATGCATTATTCAAGCACAAGGCATGCCATATCTAGCTTCCTTGCCCTCATTCATTAGTTTTGTGAAATAGTCATTATGAAAAGTTTAGTACTCTATTCATTTTGCGGTCATAGAGTTTCAAAATATGAAGACATAAAATGTGAATAGATATGAAAAGGAAGGAGCTTGTGTTAAAATGGTGATGACCTAATTTTATTCAAGTTCTCATGACCTATGATTTTGTCTATATATCTAGACTCTTTTAATATTGAAGCCATACAAAAATATTTATGGTTAGTTGATTAGTATATTGTTTGAAATATCTGATTAAGCAAATATCTTCTGGGTGCAGTTTTCTTTGCCGAAATTCCAGTAAATAAGAGTTTTGATACCACTGAAAAGACATGAAGTTATAGTTCATCAGAGGCCTATCTTTGGTCCTCCTAACATACGAGAGTCACATGTTAATCACTGTACAACTCATTAGTATTGTACTTTGCACAGTGATTTAGATTACAATCTGAGGCACACTAGAGCATAGGTTTTCTGCCACTGACATAAAAAGTTTCAGGTTGCACATCCACAGTCTTAAGACAGTGATAGCATGAAAACTGTGCCTTTGTTAACAGTCTAATGCCTGGAACAATTTCTTCATGATAAAGCAAGGGGCAAGGGAACAAAGGGGTGGGAAATGCATAGAAATATTAATTTCAGGAGACAGGAAGACTCTGCATAATCTGTTTCTTGCTTATTTTAGCTGGATAACAAGTTATTTTCCTCTTTCATGAAGGGCAAAATTCAGAGAGGTCAAAATTAATTTTACTAACCCAAGTATATTTTCCTGGTGAGTTTAGAAAACTGACGTTTTCTTGAACTAGAAAGTTATATAAGGATTACCACTGCTAAACTTCATTCTGCTATAGAAAAAAATATGGATAAATTAGCATCTGTCTGGCAGCAAAATACAGGAAGAATGTCCAAGTCTATTACAAATTATTCTGTGTTAAATATAAGCAAGCAACAGGTATAAGATTATCATTTAAAGATACCAATGTTAACCGTTTCCTATGGACGATCATAAGTTTACACAATCAGTTTTGCCACCAAAGAGTTGAACTGTCCAAAATGTATGGGTGCAATTATTTTGCCTGAGAACTGCTTGCAGTTTAAAGAAGTCATTTTTAAAACCCAAAAACAATGGTTTTGGCTCATCACAACTATTGAGTTAATGACTGATTTTAATGCCAGTTCTTGAAAAAATGATAATATTCCATGTTAACAAGATGACTCAGCAAGCTGAAGGTATGCATTGCATCAGGCCACAATATTTGCATTTTTGTAAATAATCTTTTATTTTTTTCCCCCTTCCTTAGCTTTCCAATACAGTTGCTAGTTGTCATCCCAATGAGTTCAAGAGAAATGGCAGAATTCATGTATAAAGGCCCTCTTTGAGGCAAAAGTCATTGGGTCTTGGGCAAAAAAACCAACTGACTGATCAACCCTGAATGTACTCGTTACTGCTGTTCTTTAAGTCAGATTTAGAGTATTCATTTTGGGATCTTCATTTTGCTTACATTGTTGCTGAGAAATGTTCACTGCAGCATCATATTACTTTGGTTTATATCATTGAGTAGACTTTCCATAGCAACACATTTACAAGTACAGGATTATGAAAAGGTGAACTTTTATATAATTCTGTAAGCAATCCATTTACCGCAGAATGAATTATAGCAGCTTTGGTGTTGCTATAATAGGAAAAACATACCCATATATATATTGTGAATATATATGTATTCATAGATAACAATGAGCTATAGTTTGTTTTCAGTTATTTATTGCAATAATGCTGCAGCAAATGTTCACGATTTAGCTAGTGTACTCTAAAAGTTGAGATAAAGGTGCCTGATTGTCAACACTATCAAGCTCGGTTTGGTGGATAGTAAATTGGTAGAATAAATGTCATCAATATTCCAAGTTGGCTTGGGTTTTCAAAGATTTTCTGCTTACGACTTTAGAGCAAGTTTAAGAGAACTAAGTGAGACAGTAAGACACACAATTATTCGGTAAATTAAAGCCACACAGATTTAAAAATATATATCTAGTATTTTTATCTATAAAATATGCATCAGTTACTAATAACCAGATAAGACCACTGGATAGGAAATATCTCCCATCATATATTTTGTAAGATAGTTTGGGAATTACATAAGAAGTACAGATAACTATTTATGACAGGACAATCATTATTTTCTTTTCATACAACATAAAAGCTCTTCCGAAACACATATGAGACAACTCAGCCTCAATAGATGGAATCAAAAATAACCAAATTTGATGGGTTACTTTCTGACCATTAATTTTCTAAATGAGATGTCTGGTATCAACCAATCTTTAATTTACTACAAAAGCATTTAAATATTCATGATAAAATGTCTTAAATCTTTTCTTCAACCTCCTTAAAATGTACAATATACCAGCCCCCCCAAAAAGATGATCGGGAAATAAATCTAAATCCCAAACTATCATATTGCAATGCAGCAATGGGAACTGCAGGCTGGCAAGTCACACTGGGAGGATGAGAAGAAAAGGCATTTCTGTTTACAGGGTCTCTTTCTGTCTTTTCCTTTCCCTCTTGATTCTGTTCTGCAAAGACTGGGTCAACCTTCACAATAGAAATGATAGCCAGGCCTATCAAAGCATCATAAAATTTAATTTCTCTTCGAACAGAGTCTCTTATTAACTTTTTATTGTGCCTGAGTCTTTAAATAAACCTTGCCACTGAATAGATTAGATTTACTAAATTGGCTATCAAGTAGTTTTCCCTTGATTGACAGATTGATATCCAACTTCATGATTGTATGGATAGATGTGCATTTGTTTGTTGCCCAGAATAATCATTCCAGGTTGATATACTTGCATGTGTGCACACATGTGTGGACATTCTGCATGTTCATATATCTCATCTCACATCCAGTAGTCAGTTGTCTCACATGGCATACAACCAACCAAATCTATGCACAAGGGGGAAAAAAACCCAAGAAATTCCCACAATTCTACTTAAAGAAAGCATGTTCCTGAATTAATAGAATGCTTCTCACTCCTTTGGAAAACTAATGTCATATTTTGTGCTAAACAAAATGCTCAAATTAAGTAACCTTTGATGGCACTTCACTTACAATCCACATTCACCTCCAAAAGAATAATTGCAAGGTAGGGAGAGACTAAGTTTCAGATTCCTCAGAGACAACACCTGTAAGTGAAGCAAGCACCAGAACTTGTTGAAAATTTAACATAAATCATCAGATGTATCACAGGAAACAATCCCATTTGGCATGTGGTATAAAGTGCACATACCAAAACATCTCACTTTTCAACCACAGAGAGAGATGGAGAAAGAGAATGCTAGGAAAAATTGAGTAAGATTAGTTCCTTTCTCTGCAAAGGACACTACCATTTTTTTTTAAAAAAAGGAATCAAAAATAAATCTGAAACTGTACAAAAAAGCTCCACTAACAACCAACGCATCTTTGAGAAAATTTGTATGATAAGCAGCAGTTTAGAAACCCTGACTAATTTCCATTTTGCTATCAATCTGCATTAGCGGAGAGTATTTGGAGCTGCTTTCTGAACCCACATATTCATTTTAGCTGAGCCTGCTGAAATGCACAAGGGGGGGGGGGGAGAGTGGATACAAGGACTCCAATCAAAGTTATTGCTAGGTAAGAAGGGGTTATGGGGAGAGATACAGATTATATTCTATTTGCCTAGAAAAAGAGGCCACAGAACGCCTTCACATCAAACCTCCAAGATACTGCTTTAATCCACCATATATCAGTAGCTTGCACAATTATTTTGAGACAGATGATGATAGATAGATAAATAGATTGATTGATTTCTCAGACACTTTACAATGCAAACGCTTAATCCGACTGGTAACTTTAGCGAGCGATCAAGTACTATCCATTCAACATGGGGGGGGAAGTACAAAAAATAAAGAGCATTATTAAAAAAAATACGGTAGTGAAGATCTTGGACTTACCTGTCCAATAGTCGCCCCTGAAAACTTCTCCAATGAAAACGAAAATCCCTCTAGTTCCCCCGAGGATCTTTTAAGTTGACTCGGAGCACAATAATCAGCGAGTTTTTCAGATGGTCCATTTACTAATCATCCAGCTCAAGGGAAGGGGAGGAAAAAAAAAAAAAAACCAAACCCGGAAAGGTGTCCAAGAGACTTTGCAAAAAGTATGTCCAGGTTTCCAAAGCAATCGGAAAAAGAAGGAAGGTTGAAGAGGCACAGAAACCAGTGGCCCGAGAAAAGAAATTCTCCCCGTCTGCACGGTTATAACCTAGCTTCTCGCTCTCCAAAGCGGGAGAGCAAAGCTGTCAGTGGTAGCTTCCAATCTCTGCCGTCTTATGCTGCAGATGGTACATCTCGCTCCTACCTTCCCAATTGGGCAAGCGATTCAAAGAACAGAAAAGGCAGCCGTCTCTCTCTCCTCCCCCCCCCCGCCCTCCCCGGGGAAAAAAAAACAGGTGGACTGTCAGCCACTCACTCACAGAACCTGATCAATCAAGAGAGGGCCGGGGTGGTCACCAGAGACAGCTCTTTGCAGGGTGCCCGGGATTATGGCAAGGTTATTAATCTTGCTTTGCTGCATCTCCCTCCCACCCCTTGCATTCAGCCGCCTGCATTGAAATGATTGCCAGCTCTGTCTCTGTCCCTCTTCCACTGCATTTTGCTCAGCCCTCCCTTTGCTGCAAGTAAAACACAGAGGAGGGAGGAATACTAATAAGGTGGTTAGCTACAGTTTTCTCCGAGGCATTCTACATACGCTGTGAATGTGCGTTAGTTCTGTGTCCAACTGGGCATGAGATCAAGAGCAGGTCCAGTGGCGTCTCTGGGTGGCTGCCTTGTGCATGGATGGAAAGTGCATGCAGCAGCTTCATTTGCACTGGCTTCAGCAAAGCAGTCTCCCCATTTGCCAGATGCAGAATTTATTTGGGATTAGTTCTTTTCGAGAGAATCTTACTTTACTGAAGCTGTACAGGAGATGGAGCATTCAGTTCTCCTCCACCTCACATGCACACATGCGCGCGCACACACACACATCCAAAAAGCCCAAGGCCTTGGACTGGCAGTTAAAAGCAAAAGACATCTTCCAAAAGAAAATGAGATGAAGTTCTTAAATATGGCTTTGAAAAGTGCAGGTCAGTGTATGCTCTACAGTGTCCTCTTGCAGACCTAGAAATTAGAGTTAAAGGCAGTTCCTGAAACCAGCAAGAACATATAAAGATAACAGACTCCTTCGTTGGGGAAATAACATTGGAAATCACCTGAGTGAAGGAAGGGATTTTTAGAAGTGGTCAGCCCCCTTCTTTTTCATTCTTGACTGGTTCTCCTGGGTGTCAGTGAGGCATTTTCTTTTTTTCTTTCTTGCCCCAGCATCACAAAAAATAAAATAAAACCAGGGAT
This sequence comes from Ptyas mucosa, assembly GCA_012654045.1. Classification (NCBI taxonomy): domain Eukaryota; kingdom Metazoa; phylum Chordata; class Lepidosauria; order Squamata; family Colubridae; genus Ptyas; species Ptyas mucosa. The sequence continues at coordinate 29,579,123 of WNWU01000001.1, forward strand.
GTGCATTTAGCTTGGCATTCTAAGTGTAATGCATTGCTTTTAATGACAGGCCTTGCAGCAAAGAAAAGAGGAATCTAAAAGGTTGGCTAAGCAATGGCTCTCCCTGAGACTCTATTCATCTGTGATCATCCATGTACAAATTCATCTATAGAGCTGCACTCAGTAGAATTTGCTCTCTTGGACTACAAAAACAGCTGATATTTGTGCCAATGTTCAAGCAGGTAAATTCCTTTTGGCTGTAGTCCCAGATATATCCAGCAGATGCTGCTAGTTATAGCTCAGTCAGGAAGCAAAGGAATAATAACTTGTGCTACAAGTAAGAATGGACAGTATTCCATCAAATTTACCAGATACACACTGATTTACAGTAATTTCTGTGGTGGAAGAGATTGGTTTAAAACATATATATTATTAGATTAGAAAAACTAGTAACCTCCAAATATTCTGTACTTGGAGAGGAGAGGAGAGGAGAGGAGAGGAGAGGAGAGGAGAGGAGAGGAGAGGAGAGGAGAGGAGAG
>WNWU01000001.1:29579650-29615405 GCA_012654045.1 Ptyas mucosa
AAGAGAAGAGAAGAGAAGAGAAGAGAAGAGAAGAGAAGAGAAGAGAAACCTTGGAGGTCTTCTAGTCCAACCCCCTGCTCAAACAAGAGAACCCATACCATTTCAGACAAGTGACTGTCTACTCTCTTATACAAGTTGCAATCCTAAACATCTGGCTGAAAAGCAAGATGCCTGTTCTTGTATTATTTTATCCTCAAAACCAATATCTGGATCATGAATCTAATTTTTTTTTCTAATAAAACATAATATCATGAATTGAACTGAGATAGCAGCTAAGTAAAGGTCGATTATGCAATACATTGATTGGAAGACATTTATGTGTTATTTAATTTTATATGTCAATAACTTTCTTCTGCTATAAGGAGCTTAACAGAATAACAGAGTTGGAAGGGATTTTGTAGGTCATGTAGTCCAACCCCCCATTGAAGCAGGAGAACCTACACCATTTCTGACAGATGGCAGTCCAGTCTCTTCTTGAAAGTTTCCAGTGATGAAGCTCCCACAACTTCTGAAGGCAAGTTGTTCCATTGGTTGATTGTTCTCACTGTCAGAAAATTTCTCTTTATTTTTAGGTTGAATCTCTCCTTGTTCAGTTTCTATCCGCTATTCCTTAGAAAATAGGTTGACCCCTTCCTCTCTGTGACAGCCTCTCAAATATTGGAACACTGCTATCATGTCTCCTCTAGACTACCCATGCCTACTTCCTGTAACCGTTCTTGTTTTAGCCTCCAGTCTCCAGTCATCATCTTCGTGGCTCTTCTCTGCACTTTTTCCAGAATCTCAACATCTTTTTTATAGTGTGGTAACCAAAACTGGAGGCACTATTTTAGGTGTGGTCTTACTAAGTCTTTAGAGAATTAGTACCTCACAACATCTTGATTGAATCCCTCTGTTAATGCAAGTTAGGATTGCATTGGCTTTTATGGCTGCCGCTGCATACTGTTGGTTCATATTTAATTGGTTGTCCACTAAGACTCCAAAATCTTTCTCACAGGTACTGCTATTAAGCCTAGTTTCTCCCAATCTATATGTGTACTTTTGATTTTTCTTGCCTAAGTGTAACCCTTTACTTTTCTCTACATTAAATTTCATTTTGTTAGTTCAAGTCTGTCAAGATCCATCCGGATCTTGAGCCTATCATCTAGGGTTTTGAAGGAGCTGAAGATGTTGCATGTTCCTTCCTACTTTCCAGGAGGTTATAATATCATAGATTAATATCAACCAATCACCTAATGTGCATCAAGCTGAATTGTTCTAATTTTTAATGTTCCCTGCTTTTTACATATGTAACATTTTAAGAAATTAATGTTTGGTATTCTGGATATTGACAGGATAAAGTGGATGTTTGAAAATAATATTGCAGAGGATTCAATACCTTCTTTGTATTTTCTTCCTGGGCATTAAACTTAGATATCAGTCAATTCATCCACATTCACATAGTTTTAGACCATGCCAGTGTTAATAAGCCTTTCATTTATGGCTATCAAGTTTTATAACCTGAGACTCAGATAATTTAAAACCTAGCATATAAAACCTAGTATATAAACTCAGTTATACTCTGTTCCTCTGGCTAGCATTGTCTTTTCTTCATAGTCCATAGCTGCAATTAAGAAACAGCATGCCTTTTCAGAAACAACCAATAGACTACTACATCCACACAGCATCACTGCAGCAGGCAAACTAAAGCCATCTAAAACATTTTAAGATAAAAGACTAAAAGACCCAATAGCCCAGGGGTATCAAACTGATGGCCCACCGGCTGAATGTGTCACATGCAGGCCATGCCCACCCCAGCTCCACGAATGAGAAAAATGTCATGAAATGTGATGTGATGTCAATGTGACACAGCAAGTTTGACACCCGTGCAGTAGCCCAAGAAGAAAAACAGGAGTCATCTGCAACATATAGCGTAAGGTCTGTGACAGCCACTTTGTAGGATGGATAGGCAGAAGACAAGCAGAGTGCATCCATGAACAACAACTAGTTTCAGAAAACACAATGAAAAGTCCTTAATCTCACAAACATAGACAGAATGAATTATAGTTTCAACTGAAAACTATTAGTATCCAAGGAAATTTTTTTAAAAATGTTCTTCCTGTTTTGAATGCAAAATGATATTTTTTGCGGATGTCTGACTAGCGCTGATAATATTACCTAGTTTGGGTAATGAAACATCTGCAAGAAAACCATCAAACTCAGAGCACCAAGGACCCTTCATTTCAACCCTGAACTACAAATATTCTGATTTATAAATATATATATATATATATATATATATATATATATATATATATATATATATATATTTATGATTATCTTGTTCAGTCTTGGAAAGAAACTTTTTTGGTCAACTTTAGCAATCAATGATATTGATTGACAGCATGCCTTGATGGGGTCATGTGAGGTAGGTTGGGCTGAGAGAGTGACTGACCCAGAGTCACCCAGCTGATCATGTCTAAGGCAAGCCTAGAACTTTCAGTCTCTTGGTTTCTAGGACAGTACCTTAAACAGTACACCAAGTTGACTATTTTGATGTCTATCCTAGTTCTCCATTAGGGTAGTGTATGGGAACAACCTGGAACTTTTTTACCTTTTGATTGTGATAATATCTAAAAATTCAGTTTTAAGTTTAATAAAAAGATAAACTGATAGCATAAACATGTGAAAGAAGTAGATCATTACTATACATTTACATACAGTTATGTATTCTCTCATTCCTGTTTATTATAATTCATTCCCTATTAATTCACTAGAACATGATTTCAAATCAACAGGGTATTTGTTTCCTTCTAATTATTTTGCCCATGCCTTGAATATTCTTCACTCTTGTGTAATTTGAACCCTAATTACGATTACCAATAAAAAAAAAACAGTAGCCTCCTGTCTTTCCATTGGCAGAACTGAGAGCACATAATATTCTTTGCTCTGTTCTATTCTTGGAATCTGCTTGCTATGGTTAATTTTCAGTCTGTTGGATTTGGCCTGATGTTCTAGCCTATCAAATCATCAGTAGTTTACCTGTAAGATACTAGCTAATCTCCTTACCCTGATATCATCTGCACATTTCTTCTAAATCATATAAAAAGATATTGTAAAACAAGTACATGGATGGAGCTCTAGAGGACTTACTCATCACTCCTCCCCAAGATAATGTGTGGTTAGTGTGGTTATTGAACTAGATGGAAATCCACCAGACAGTTCCATCTATCTGCACTTGGTTCATATAGAGATCACAAGAGACATTAATATATGTGTTTTTATTATCATGGTACTTCAATATAATTCTACTCCATCCCTTTAGTGTGGTTATTCAGTCAGGTGGAAATCCACCAGACCTCAATCCATCTAGCTGTCTTTTGTCCCTATTTGATCTATAAAGAGAAAAAATAAGAGACCTTGTTACATGTGTTATTGTGATCATACTATTTCAACATAATTCAATACTAGTCACTTAATCTTCTAAAGAAGTAACATTAACCACAACTTGTTCTTGACAAAGTGCTTGCAGACATGCTACTTGAAAATTTCTTCTCATGGATTGCCTAGGGTAGATATCAGTTTATCTGGTTTATAAGGGTACACTTTCTTCCCCTTTTTTGAATATTGGACTATCTTTTCTCATCTGACTTCTGGCATTTCACCAGTTTTCCAGGAGTTTTCAAAGATTATATTCAGCAATTCTGAGATCATTTCTGCCAACTCCTTCAACACCCTGGGATTTAATTAATTTGCTTCTGGAGAGTTGAACTCATTTAAGGTGATGCAGTGGGTTTTATCATACTTTTATTAATTCTGGGCTGAATTTTTTCAGTCATGTTAGAAAGGGCTCTTTACCTCTTCTGAGAGACGATCTTTTCCATATTATTATTTTCCCATGTTGTCTGACCTATAGCCTCCTTGAATATTATTTTGAACATATCCTCAAATCCTTTTTATTACACTTTGCATTCCTCAGTAACCTCATCTCTAAGTTTTATCCTTTATGATTCCATCATGACAGATTTGAATTACAGGCTTGTATTCCTCCTTTGTTATTGGCCCCTGCTTCCATTGCCTACGCATCCATTCTTGGCCTCTCAGTGTTCATTGAGCTTCTCACTCCTTTTCCCATTGTCCCTTGTCATCAGGATCATTTGTGTCTTTGCTTGCTTGCTTTTTTTTTAAGGACCTCTGATCCCTGTTGAATTTGGTTGCATTAGAATTTCAAATCACAAGATGCTGCCTACCTTCTACCTGAGTTCATTGAAATGTGCCTCCCTGGAAGTCCAAAGTAGATCTGATTTGTATAGCTTTTCCCCTCCTAATTATATTGAACTCCAACACAATGTGCTGGTTTTCCCTTACCCCGGCTGACACTATTTGTTCATAGACTTTTATGTGTGAGGATTTTGCTAGATTTATTAGTGATTGTACAGGAAAAAAATGAAAATTGGCTCTAAGGTAAGCTCTGAAACAACACAAGATATATTTATGGACATTATTTCAAATATATGAATCTATTTGCATAGATTCGTGCATGAATGAATCAGACCTTACTTCAATATAATAGATTACCATATGTAAAAAGGTTAATATCTGTGTGACATGAAAAGCTGTAATTAACAAAAAGCAGAATCTGTTTGGATACTGTCTAGGGAAGGGAGTAAAATCCAGATCAAGCTAATCTTGAGATGCTTAGGCTATTCCTTTTTAAACATTATATTTATATGAATTGGAGATTATGTTTTAAGTTGTAGTTAGATAATGGAAATGAAACTTAAGTGGTGCATTAGCTTTTGGCTATTGTGACCATTTCAATGTTTGTCAAATGACTGGAATATAAACATATTTTTCAAATTGTATTCTTTTCATACAAAGTCTACTTCAAGAAAAATATTGACCTACAATACATAACTTGTCTATATTTTTTTAAAATCACAGATTAATGCAGAAACTGGAATGGAGCTACACTGAACTCATGCAGAGGTGAAATGAACCTAAGTCAAGTTGATGCGTTCATTCTAGTTAACCTATTTCTATTGTTGAGGGGGGGAAAGGTCAAGAGTGATTTGGTCTATCTACCATAGGGTGGCATCAGCTTGGGGCCACAGCAAGTTCAGTAGATCATATTGAGGATTTCATTCCAAGATAGTCAGAGCCAGGACCTAATACGGGAAATATGATCCAGGTTTTAAGGAGTGAAGTATGTCCTTGAACTCCTAACTTTCAAAATGTAAATAAAAAGCCAACAGGACTATATTCAGGATAAATCTGCATTTAAAAGCAAAGACCATTCTTTTGAAGACAGCAAAGTCCACATTTTGGAGACAGAGGACCACTGGTTTGAAAGAGGGGTCAAAGAGGCCATCTATGTCAAAATTGAACAGCCCGCTCTCAACAGAGGGGGAAGGATACAACATCATCTATCTTCAGTCTAGAACACAGTCCTTTCAACAGTTCCATTTGCACTACTCAGGTGACCTGACAACATAGATAAACCTCCAGGTGGCCTTAACAACTTGCTAAAAAAAATGCAAATGACCAGCTGTCTGCAAGGAGTATAAATCCTTCCATTCCCCACCATCCAGTCAGAGGTGAAGAAGCTTCTTGGATGAGAAGCCAAACATCTTCAAAGAAAAACCAGAAAGTCCAGTTGCCTCTAGAAAAAGCACTTTTGGGACAACCAGGACCAGGATGACTGAGAATCTCCATAGACATCAAGAGAACATGAACTCTACCTTTTTGGGTATGCTTTAGAATGTCTATGGAGCTCTAGAAAGAGATGCTAATGGACCATATGCAGTTTACAGATCACATTCTAGCATCATAATGAATCAAATAAATATTTTTAAAAATACATAAATTCTGTAATTGTGTGAAAAACAATGGTAACCCTCCACACACACAAATCTTGTTTTTCTCTGCATGTGTAGAGCTTTGAGTTCATAGCAAGCATGAACAATATAAAGCCACTAATCATTTCCTGAATATAATTGCCAAACCTGTCTATTTTAGGATTCAAACATTTCCCTTGGTTTGCCCTTATTATCACATACTTATTATTATACTGAAGGACATGACTTGAATGTGCCAGTAAGTGTATTCCAGAATAAAGGCAAAGGGTAATGGCAAAGAAGTGGTGGAGCCAGGACAAAAGTTACATTTGGTTGAACATAATATACATTAGTGAAATATTTTTAAATTGATTCTCTATCTCTTTCCTTAGCAATTTTTAAAAGGCTTTAGAGCAGGGGTGGGGAACTATGGCCCTTTTATGACTTGTGGACTTCAATTCCCAGAATTTCTGAGCTAGCCATGCTACAGATCTTATATTGTATATGTTCCTGGATTGCAATGTGTCATCAAATGATTCCCTTATCACACTGATTCAGTCACTAATAACTTCTTGAAAAGTAGGATCCTATCTTAGCCAAGACAAAAATGAAGTGAAAAGTCAAAAACCAAACAAAAGCTAGACCTAATAAAAAAAATATTTGCTATTTGCTACTCCATCAATTTGTTATTTTTTTAAAAAAAAAAGAAAAGAAAATTGAACCAACAAGGGGCAGAGCTGTGAAGTTATTACCTAAAGAAACTTTTTAAAAAATGACTGCCACAATCATAGGAGGAAGGCAGCAACAAATCATTTTGTATTCATGCAATCTTGTGAATGGCGAGGCTTGGGAATAAAGTCATTATGTGAAGTAGCAATGCCAGAAATATATTTATTCTGCCTAACAAGTCTACCTTCTTTTACTTTTCACTCTTCAAAGAGAAAAAGAATCAATTCAACTTCCCCACCCCTGGAGAGACTGAAGCAATCTGCCTGCTGTCCAGCCTTTTATTGAATGTGTTAATATTACATACCATATAAGCAGGGTGGTAGAGAAGGAAAGCGGAAACACTTCTTCAGTTGAGACAGAAAAAAAATATCCAATTGGTTATTCCCAGTTTACAAATGTATATTGATGATTTAGAATTGCAGGAGCAATCGAGGGGTATGACCCCCTGTTTCTTACCAGACCTGAAAGTGATTCTCCATTATGGTTCTGAATGCTCATATTAAGAAACAAACCAAACTGGACTCATTGGAACATCTACAAATCACCATCTGCTAAATGAAAATGCCTGTGAAACGGTAATGCATCCCAAACCTACCCATGTTTTATTCAGCAATAAATCTCAGACAGGAATTTACAATGGAATACATATACTGTATGCTCCCTATTATACATATATGATTCCAGCTTAGTCTGTTCCGGGGTTTTACAAAATATATTTCATGAATCCACAAGATTCTCTGAAAACTTGATGAAGTTGTAGAAGAGACTGATGGAGGAAATAAAGTTCACTCAAATGGAATCCATTTTGTTTCACGATAACTTTGCTTCTTGATCTGAAGTTCTAGGGTTTGGTTTTGTTATAAAGGAATGTATAAGAGAAAAGGGGTGCTATAGGGCACTTTTATGCTTTGAGTCTATGGAACTTGGAAACAACCAACAATCCAATAGACCACTATTGGATTTCAAAGTCAATAGATGAGCTCAAAGTCAAGTTCCTTCTTCTCTCAAGATTGGCTACTATAGAATGTAATAAATATACATACCTTTCAGACAAGTCCTTGAAGTTTTCTTAGCAATATTTTAGTACTGGCTTGCCATTGCCTACTTTCTAGGGCTGAGAGAGTCACATAGCTGGGACCAGAGGTCTCAATCTTCCGGCTTCTAGTCTGGGGTCTTAACCACTACACCAAACTGTCAAATACACCTTGAAAATGGAAGCAAGAAGCTGTGATTTGGAGTGATCTACACATGTGCAAGGGTAACACTGATTAAACAAGATTGTGCCAATTTGTCCCATAAGTAAATCTGAGCTCCCATTTGGAAGTGTTGTCAGTTATTAAGTTGATTTTTATTGCATGCAAGGAAGAGAAGTGATTGTGGGCTCCAATCACATTTATTTAACATAATACTTGGTTTCAAAATGGTATTCACCGTGCCTTCAGTTGTTCCAGATTTATTTGTTTATTTAGTCAGTAAATTTATATGGCCACCCATCTCATATACTGTACATGACTCTGGCAGCTAACAGTTGAAACAAATAGGAAAAAAGTAAAACACATCCAGTGATTAAAAACTATAAATAACTTAAAACAGCATAGTAGAGCAGCTGAGAATAATTGAACACCGCACAATCAGTATCACCAGACAACAGGCCTATGCCCGCTCTCAGGGCCCCAGTCTTGAGAGCAAGACCAAGGTTTTTTAATGTCTTGCAAAGGGCCATGAGGGTTTAGGTAAGGCTAAATCCAGACAGGTGGTATTCTAAATGACAGGCGCCACAGCAGAAAAGGTGTGGGTGCTGCTATATGACACTCCTTTATGGTTGAGACCTCAAGCATGCCTCTCCTACTAAATTTAACAGGAGCAGTAGTGGATCACTTTGATTACTATGGATCAAAGTCAGTAACACTCAGTATGATTGAAAAGAATGCACACCACAGACATACCTAACCCTGTAAATTAAATTAGCAGTGTTTTTTTTTATTCTATTAATTAGGGTATGCCAAAAGGGTGCCCCCCCTCTCTCTTTCTCCCTCCCTCTGTGTATGTGTGTGTGTGTTTGTGTGTATGAACATTCCTGAGATTTGGAATTCTATTCTGATTAGTAAAACAGCAGTTCAACTTTAATAGAAAGGACAGTTGATTTAAAGAAATACAAAAGAAAAGTAGGCAACAGGCTTTGTGCATGCATGCTAGTGAATAAAGGAAAATGATGACCTGAGGTTAGCCATTAACAAAATAAACAAAATGAGAAACAAAGAGGAAACACAGAATAAATCTCTGACTCTCTATTTACACCCCATCTGTCCTGTGTTATTAGTAGGTTCTGAGATGCTTAAGAGTCAGTGTAAATAGACTCTGAGATGCTTAAGAGTCAGTGTCACTGAATCCACACTGATTAGAGGTGAGATAAATTAGGCTTTCATCTTACTTGGAGAACAGTGAGAAACTGCTCAGTTCTTTGACTTGGAAGCAGAAAATTGTTACTTCATTTAAAAATAAAAATTAAAGTTAGAAAAGATTTGGGATTCAATTTCTATTATCGGTATTTTTTTAAAGCAATGGTTCATCAGATATTATGGACTTCATAACCTTATAACCGTATGTGTTACTTCAGTTGTGCTGTGCATAATTTTCTACTACCCTATTGTTCCATGCTTTAACACCCCTCTTTCTACTTAGGTCACCCCAATTGTTTTGTCAATTGTTTGCAAAAATAAAATAAAACTTCTGGTTATTCAGTTTCCTTTTTTTAAGTGACTTAATTCATGACTAGAAGAATAAAATGGATTCTGTTTCTGTTAAACTCAGGCCAAATGCGTCATTCTGTTGAAAATGCCATTCAGTCATGAAGCTCAGTGGGTGATCTTGGAAGAATCAATCCCATGTTTCAGCCTAATTTGGACTACTGCAATAATCCTTAGATGAGCTGTACTTTAGTAACTCTTAGAAATTACAATGGCTATAGAATGCAGCATTTTCCATTCTGGACAATGAGATCACGGAACACAATTATTGTGATCCTGCATTGGTTGCCAATAGATTTCTGAATGTAATTCAAATTGGTGATTTTAGCTGGTAAAGACTTATGTAGCATGGCTTCTAAGTATTTGGAGGATTGGGTTTTTTGTAACTGGAATCAACCAGTCTGATATAGTTATTCTAAGAAATCAAATTAGCCGTGGTCATCCATTTTCAGGAAGTAAAAAGGTGTGGTACCTAAAAATAATGTTTCCGCTATTAACCACTATTTTATGGAAGTTTTCCTCAAGGCCAATTAGCATCCTTCCAGAATTTGGTAAAAATTGAGCGTTTCTAGACAGTATTTGAGAGTGAGGTTGGCATCACTAGGGATTATTATGCTTCTGATATGTTTTAATATTTTATTGAGGTTATCTGCCAGGCATCAAAGGTGATTATCACAGTATATAAAACAAAGTATATTAAGTAAAAAAAACTCCATTAACTTCACAGAAGATAAAATGAAAAGTAAGGTGAAGTATGAATAAAACAATTCATTATCTGAAATGTCCTTGAGATATTTATACCATCACTGCCCAGTCTCACAAACATTCTTTTTAGAGATATGTGTGATTTTTCCAGTGCTCAGTGAAGAGCACACATACACACACACAATTTATATTTTGCTGATAAAGAAATAAAGGGAGACTAGTACGGATCTATTTCATGCTATTTAGCTCTCATCAGCTAGCCATACCCTTACTTGGATTCAAACTTGGGCTGCCTGCATGTTAGGCAGTTGTATTAACCTCTGAGCCACAAGTTCTCCTCCTTTCATCAGCTTGAGCCAGGGGAGAGATTAAGTGTTTTTCTACGAGACACCTGGTCTACCCCAGCATGTGGGAGGGAGCATACTGCATCCCTTTCACCTTTCAGCTCCAATCCAGGAGCTGAAAGGCGACATGCTGGGGTAGACCAGGTGTCTGTAGAAAAACACTTTATATATATAACAATTCCATCAACAGGCATATTGAACTGCCACTGGCCTACCAGTTTGAGACACCAGGAAAGACCCTGCAGGATGAGCAGAGACGGTTTTCCATCAGTGAGCAGAGACCAAAGGCACCCACCCCCCACCTCTGAGAATGCAGACTCAGCCTATGAAGGCATAGTTAGTTCTGACCAAACACAGAGCAACCTGGCAGGGCTGTCTCAAACTGTAACAGATAGGATTAATGAGAAGCGAACCTAGCTGGTCACAAGGTCACGGACAAGGCAGCAAATTGCAATGGCTGACAGGCTAACACCATCCCCCACTGATAAACAAGCTAGGAAGGAGGAAACAGTAGGGATTAAGCCTCCATCATACAGCATGACGACAGCAAAAACAATACAGCTGATTACAAGTGGGAGACGGCTGGAAGGGCCTATTACACACGCAAGGGCCAAATTGATTAATGGCATATAAAGGCAGAGATCTCTGTAATGGTAGTATCATGTACTTTTGGAAATGTTTTAAAGTGGCTTAGATTTTTTTTATATCCATTTGCCATTGAAGCTGTTTCAAGCTGTTGATTATGTTGTGCAGTTTCCTAGTTTTAGTGCTGGTTTTATCTTCAATTTATGAAGTGTTGTTTTGTTGATTTATTTTTATTGCATTGGAGGTCTTTTCTCGTGCTTTTATTTATCTGTTTGCTGTCCAAGGACTTTGAAGACAGACTGAAAATGAATAAATAAATAAATAAGTAAATATATAAATAAATAAATAAACCACCTCTGTCCCTTGAGTACTACTACCATTTAGAATTATACATACAGAGTTTGATTTGCTACAAGACAACTTTGCTGCATTCCTACCTTCACTCAGTAACCAGCTTCCATCTGTCCTTGCAGTAATAAGTAAACAAAGCATTCTTTTCTTTTCAAAGTTTAAGTGAATGTTAGAAACAACATAGGCAAGTGCTTTAAAATATAGCCTGTTCCACATACAGATAGTCCTCTACTTACAACAGTTTCTTTAGTGTCCGTTCAAACTTACAATGGCACTGAAAAAAAATGAGTTATGATCATTTTTCACACATTTTATGACCATTGCAGCATCCCCGTGCTCATACGATTTATATTCGGATGCTTGACAACTGACTCACATTTATGATGGTTGCAGTATCCCGGGGTCATGTGATCAACTTTTGTGACCTTCTGACAAGCAAAGTTTTTAGTTTTTTATTTTGGATTTATATACCACCGAACTCCCGAAGGACTCAATGGGAAAGCCAGAGTCACTTAACAAATGTGGCAAAAAAAAGTCATAAAATGGGGCAAAAAATCACTTAACAACTTAGCAACAGAAATTTTGGGCTCAATTGTGGTCACAAGTCGAGGACTAGTTATATTTAACCTTAGACCAGGGATGTCAAACTCAATGCCTATGGACCGGATCTGGCCTGCAGGGTGCTTAGATCTGACTCATGGGGCTGCACTGGAAACAGCAGTGCCTCTGCCAGTGAAAATGGAGTTCAGGAGGACGTCGAGCTGGCCACGCCCACCCTGCCCACGCACACAACTCTGAGGTCAAACACAGCTCTGATGTAGCCCTTAATGAAATCAAGTTTGACACCTCTGCCTTAGACCATAGGTTATCCAGAAACATGTAGCTGATGTTTTTATTTCTCTAAATAATATCAGTATGTTTTTATTGCAGTGATTCTCCATTTTTGATAAGTATAAAGTTTATAAGTTAGAAAAACTTTTTCTATAAGTTTTATAGTCTTCATGAAAACATGCTACAAGTCACCTTTCAAAAGCTGGGTTGGGCCAGGCAAAAATTAAATATATGTACGTTTTATGTTATTTAATTTTTAATTTATATCAATACTTAATCATGTTTTCCCTTCTGCTGATAGCATCTGACTGGTTTGAGCTGTGCTCAGAAATAAAGCAGGACCAGGGTTGTAATTTATAACACCTTTATTTAGTCTCCCATTTAAAGAAAAAGTTTTTTTTTTAAGCATCTTAAAAGGCAATTGCACTTCGCTTCCATATCCTACCAGGAAAACTACACACAAGACCATGAAGTCGCCAAAATTTGTGTTCAACTAGAAAGCAGTATCTGTTTTTACTGCATTAAACTCACAACTTGAATCCTGTTCTTAGAAGTTTGTATGCCTTCATGGCTTTCTTTTTTACTCTAAACCCATAACTGTGAATCTCTTTTTTCTAGGTTTGGAGTATCTATGTGAATATCCACAATACAGGGGTGAAATACTCCTGGTTCGGACTGGATTGCCCGATCCGGTAGCGATGGAGGCGGGTGGTTCGGAGAACCGGTAGCAAAAATCCCTGGCCCCCCCCCCCATGCCCAGCTGAGCCACACAATCATCAGAGGCTTTTTTTTTTTTTTTACTTTTAAAAGCATTTTTTCTACAACCTCTTCGGCCGAAAAAATGCTTCTAAAAGTTAAAAAAAAAAGCCTCTGATGATCGTGCAGCTCAGCTGGGATCGTCAGAGGGTTTTCAAAGCATTCTTTTTACAACCTCTTTGCCGAAGAGGTTGTAGAAAAAATGGTTTTAAAAGTTAAAAAAAAAAATTGGCCACGCCCACCCAATCACATTACTTCCACCACCAAGCCATGCCCACAGAACCGGTAGTAACAAATTTTAGATTTCACCACTGCCACAACACTAGATGCTTCCAAAGAATGAAGTATTAAAAGTTTGCTGTTCCTTCTCTCAAATTCTCAGATTAGTACTGCGTGTTCAGAATATAAATACGTATGCCTTATCTTCATGTGACTTTAGGGCATTGTGACAAGGGCAGAAATTGTACTGATCGCTGACTAAGAGGAAATAAATTTTAGCTGGCAAAGGACAAACAAACAACAAACAAACAAAAAAATAAGCGGAAAGAGTGGTATCTAACAGTTCTTTCTCTAGAAAGGTTTTAGAGATTCAGTTTGTTATGGGGCTTTAGGGACACCAAAAGAAAAATCCTTGACACTTTCAAAATTAATCAAGATTGGGTGTGAAAGAAACACTACATTTAATAACAGGGACCGAAACTTTTTCTGTGATCTTCTATTAGATATGGACAAGAGTAGAGAGTATAAAAATAAAGGTAGAATTCCTTTTTCTTTTCATTTTCCTAGGACTGGATTCAATTCGCACCGATGGCCTGAATATGTAGCCCACACATAATAAGAGTTTGTACTGACTCCTCTTATTCCAGATGCAGGTATCAATGTGAAGTGGCTCTTATTCTTTTTTCAGCTCCTGGATCTGACAGTATGAATAGCAATACATGCATTCTGGAAAATAATGAAACCCACAATCATAAGTGTTATTGCCCTCATTTGCAGCAAAACCTTCTTGTCTTTAATAGTCACTTGATTGATAAAGAAAAAAAATATATTTTCCACTCTTGCTATATTTCCATGCAAACGAAAACATGTTTGTTTTGCTTGTTCTTGTTTTTCTCTGGTCATACAACAATTCACAGGCTTTCTGCCCTGTATGAAAGTGTGAAAATACATATTTCACACTCAGACTGAAAACAAATCTATGCCTTCTAGGATGATCACCTAATCCAAGATAAAAAAAAGTCCTATTTATGCATTTTGGAGAATGTGCGAGAGTGAACAGTGTATAAGGAAAGGAGGTGCATGTGTTGAACTCGTACTGAAAGACCTCAATCACACTAAGAAGCATACAATTAGCAAGCCATCTCTATCTGCTCCCACGCTCCTTGGTATAGCCTACACAACAAGACACTTCATCACACAACTAAAGTTTGGAAGAATTAGAGAAAGAGATTGAAAACTGGAAAGGGATTGCTGAAGCTGACTATTTTCAACCATTCTATCCATAAGAATCCAGCAGATTAAGGCCACAGTATGAAAATTTCCTCTGTTGCATAAAACAAGTTTTTAAAACATGAATAGAACTTTGTATATTGTGAACATCTACACTTCTAATTGATAAGACCACAAACCTAGACTTGCAATTAAAGAGGGGAAAAAAACCTAATTTACTGAAAAAATGATGAAAGAAATAATTAAACAGTAGAGGTAGTCCTCAACTTATTGTCAGGGTTCCAAGTAACACCCCCAACAAAAGTAAAACTCCAAGGCAGGCATTTTCCTCAAATTTGAGATGCCATATTGGCACATCTGGGAAAACCTGAATCTGAAAGGCCCCTGAGTTTTCCCCACTCAAAATAAAGTCAAAGTCCCTTTCCCTGCACCCACATGTCCATGACATGGCCCAATCAGGTCACCGTCCCAACTGGAGTTGTTTCCCAGTCATGCCTCTCCAGGTGCAGGCTGAATGTCCTTGACTCCCAGGGAAAAGAATGTTGTTATGGCTATACATCTCACCCTGTCTCCATCCACCACCCCCTCCCATTTCCCAGAGCATGACCATCCACCAAGTATGGCAGCCCTGAAGATCCAAAGTTACAAATGGTCATCAGGGCTGCCACTTATGACCACAACTGAGCCCAAAATTTCTGTTGCTAAGTGAGACAGTTGTTAAGTGATTTTTGCCCCATTTTACGACTTTTCTTGCCACAGTGGTTAAGTGAATCAATGCAGTTGTTCAGTTAGTAACATGGTTGTTAAGTGAATTTGGCTTCCCCATTGATTTTGCTAGTTAGAAGGTCACAAAAGTTGATCACATGACCCCAGGTCATCATAAATCTGACTCAATTGCTAAGCATCTCAATTTTGATTGCATGACCATGGGGATGCTGCAATGGTCATAAATGTGAAAAATAAATCACTTTTTTCACTGTCAGAACTTAAAATGGTCACTAAATGAACTGTTGTAAATCGAGGATCACCTATACATACTGCACTGACATATGTTGGTCATTGTTGGTTAACAATAATACGGTGAGTCAATCAACCACATCTGCCCTAAAAGGATGTCTTGTATGTATTTGTGGTTGATTGACTCACCGTATTATTGTTAACCAACAATGACCATGAGAGAATCTGAGACTGAAAAGACAAGCAACAGCTGGAAAGGGCTGCTATTTTTAATGAGCAGTTATCAGAGTCTTCAATGAGTAGTTTTTAGAGATGTAAAAGAAATGCTGTATTTTAGGAGAACAAAGTGGCATGATCTGCCAAAAAGGACTCCCTTGTGCACTGTTTCAAAGTAATGAACTCATTCCCCTAGTCTTTCTCATTTTCCAAACAAAAAAAGAATCACACTAAGAAGCAAACAATTGGCAAACAATGCATATTTGGGAGAAAAAATAGAAAATAAATGTGCAAATTAGGATATTGTGTTATGCTTTGAAAAAAAACCCCATCCAATCTTATTTTTGGAAGGGTGACCACAAAATTATAAATATTGAGGAATGTTGGATATCAAGCTATGCCAGTTAAGGAAATTGTTAATTGAGGATGCGGGTTTCAGATTAACTGATTAACAGAATGGCATAACAGAAGAAAAACTGTAACTTCAATTGGAATTAGATTGATCCAAATACCTTAGTCTGGGATATAATATCCAGTTTGGTCTGCAATGTAAAATGAGAAAGTGTTTCTCTGTAATTTAGTGAGAAGAACTATAGAACGATCTTTCTACAGTAACTTAGAATACTACCTCAGAAAACATTGATTCATGGGACTTATAGATAAAAATCAAATTATGTCAAGTAACCATTCTATCATCCCCCACTGACTATCTCACTGCATTATAATGTAGCGCTATTTCCATCTCAAAGGCAAATGTTGCATTGTTTAAAGTAGTTCAGATTTGATGCTTATAAAGAGCTATTATATCTTCAAATTTGGCAGACTTTCTTATCTCAGAAAAAAAAAAGGTTTTGTTTCTACTTGTATGTTATGTATTTGTAAAATGATAATGAAGATAATGGTAACAACAACAGCCCATTTTCATTTTGTAAGTCTGTGTTACTGTTTTCCAAAATCCAAGCCAAAGTATATTTATGTATTTATTTTATTTAAAAGATCTGTATAACTGCCTTTCTTAGAAGAAAAACACTGGGCAGCTTGCCCAGAGTATAAAGATTGACTTAATTTCCTTTCAGTTTCTGAGCCCTGTTAACTTTTTTCTTCTTTTAGAGAGAATTTGACTTAAGTTTGAATTTCATGGTTTTAGAGGAGAAATATGTAAAACCTCCTGAGAATGTTTGGTCACCTTATTCACAAATTATTTGGCTTTGTTCCATACCTCAGGAGTAATCTGTTTATTCACTTTGAAAGTTGGTTTATCCTCACAGAAAATCTTTCTGCTTGTCCTACGAAACAAACAAAAAAACCTTGAAAGTCCTTGACTATTCTTGCCAACCAGTATAGATAATGTTGAGTTGAATAGTCCAGTAATAACACTGTAGCTTCCTATTAAATGCAGTGACACAATTCTTTAACAAGTTTCTGTGTGATTTAAAATAAATTAAGGATTAATACTTCTAAGTAAACATTTTAAATATGTCTGTAAGAATTTTTAAAACTTAATAAATAAACGTCTTAGGATATTTAATCAAATCATATTTCTATACTGAAGTTTTAAAAACCTCAATTTGTGTTGTTCTGTATAATATTTATTTTAATGTGATACAATTGAAGTAATGATAAATATATTTTTGAATTCCTCGAGTATATATTTCTCATTGATTTGAACAGGTGCTCCATGAAGGAAGCTGTAGGATTAGTTTGTACCTTGTTGCTCTCAGAAGAAGGTAAGTTAGAGTTTACAGTGCTGGACCAATTACAAATTGTTCCCTTAATACACACAGATATGGATACATGCACATACATACACAAATTCTTTTAGAAAATAAATAGCAGAATAATTAGGAGAAGGATATTTTGCTACTTGTTCTACATATTACATATTGTTCTATGTAATATTTATCATAGACAGCTATCTGTTATATACAGATATAGTAAACAATCATGCCAATAATACATGAGGATAATATATTCAATAACTGAATGATTGTTAATTAACACCTCAGATGGGAAAATATATTCCCATAGGTCTTTAAAATACAAACCTATTAACTTGATCTTTGGATTAGGTAAGAAGTAGTGGGAGCCTTCTGCAAAAATATGGAAAAATACAGCCTAATCTTTGGTAATACCATATTTATTAGAGCTCCTTTTTCATTCAAATGGAACTTAGAGCTAAGTAGAATTAGGTAAGGTTTATTTTTGGTCAAAGAGCAAAATAGTTAAACAGAATTAAATTAGATTGCAGTCAACGCATACTGTGAAATCTAATTCTCTAGTGTGCATCTTTATTTGATGATTCGAAAAATTCCTCTTATATATTCCATAGTGGGAGACAAAATATGGGATGTTCTCAGGAAAGACAACCCTGGTGTTTAATACTAGAGTTATATTCCAGCCTTCTGTGCTCAAACCCAAAGCCTGGTCTCTGGAGCCTTAGAAGACCTGGACTCTGGCTAATATTACTGAATGCCAGGTAGGTAAAGCCAACTTCAGTAATGATTCTATCATGGATAAGAGGCCAACCTCATGTGTATTACCATAACATAGATGGGTACCAGAGGTGGGTTGCCCCCGGTTTGCACCGGTTCTATAGAACCAGTAGTAAAACCGGCAGAAGGGGGCAGGGCCAATCAGAGGTGGTATTTACTAGTTCTCCAAACTACTCAAAATTTATGCTATATCACCTCTGCCCCCTTCTCAACAGGCCATTCTTGGACCCAACAGTATTGGATAACTTGCATCCTGTCTGCAGCACACTGTTGTTGAAAATTAGAGTCTCAAGTTCAATGGATGAATTAGAGTATCCAGGCTCTTTTCAGTCAAGGTTTGGGCCAGGTTATAGAACTGAGATGACGTTAGTCCACTTGTGGATGACTTTTGGAGAGCTTGGGACGGTGGTGGCATCCCAAGACAGATTCATGGCCAACCTGAATGTCTTGATTGCTTTCTATAATATCAATTATAGTATCCTTTTGGATTGGCTTCAGGGGTCAGGACTAAGAAACCACTGTTTTGCAGTGGTTTTCCTTCTTTTATGGATATTTCCAGTTGATATTGGTAGGAGTGAGAGGTCCAGCCTAAGGCCCTGTTATGTGTGGTGCCTTAAGGCTCAGGTAAGTCACAATTCCTATTTAACTTCATGAAGTCACATTTGGTTGCATGGCATGCAATATTATCAATATGTGGATGTCAGGTGGTGATGGACAGGTGATGCCATTCATGTGCTTTTTCAGGACTTGGAGACTTCTGGATGGAGAAATATCAGCTTAATCCTAGCAAGACAGAGTGGGTGTTGGTTTTTGGCCCGCGGAATCTCATGAGTTATTTTCTACCTCTGTTCCCAATATTTCAAGAACATACTGTAAGAATTTACAGACCCAGGAATTTCCATTTAGAACCAGTGGTGAAATCTGAACCAGTTTACTACCGGTTCGCTGGCTGCGTGTGCATGCTGTGTGCACACATGTGCAGTGCGTACCACGCACCAAATGCAAGGTGCACATGCGTACAGTGCACGCCCAAAGGAGGCATGAGGTAAGTAGAGCAGTGCGCAAAGGGGTGGGTGTGATCAGCTGTGGTGCACAATCCTTTTTTTTTACTTCTAAAAGCATTTTTTAACAACCTATTCCGGCGAATAGGTTGTAAAAAATGCTTTTAAAAGTAAAAAAAAAAGGCTCTGACGATCAGGCAGCTCTGCTGTGATTGTCAGAGCCCTTTTTTTAAACCTTTTAAAAGCATTTTTTAACAACCTATTCGCCCAAAAAAGAAAGAAAGAAAGAAAGAAAGAAGGAAGGAAGGAAGGAAGGAAGGAAGGAAGGAAGGAAGGAAGGAAAGAAAGAAAGAAAGAAAGAAAGAAAGAAAGAAAGAAAGAAAGAAAGAATATACATACATTTTGAATGGGATTCGTTTTCAGTTTTCTTCAACTTAGTACACATTTTTGTGAAAAAAGCGAATCTAGGAAGGCTGTGTACAGATTTGTGAGAATAGAAAACAAAAAGGCAAACGTTCTCCCATGTGCCAAATAAATATGCCCCAACAACCCAACCCTAGATATCAGTTACTGCTCTTAAATGTTTTATGCATAGGACAGTAGCCAAAGAAATTCGGCACTGAAACATTTTAAACACAACTCTTCTGCTGTTGAGAGAGAATTTGCAGTTCTACAGCAATCCAGCAGAGGGGGAAGACACACTACACTGTGGGAAATAATTTGCATACATTTTACATTGTAAATGGACAAGTGAAAGAAATAGACAGAAGAAAAAACATGCCAGAAGCAATGTAGTTAATAGTCTTATTTGACTCGTATAGAAATAAGATTTGGCGGAATCTCCATGCAAGTGGGAGAGAGAGAGAACAGGAAAGGAATGGGTAGGCATGAGCAAGCTTCAAGACATGATATGTGTATTGTGAAATTATTGTGAAACGGTAGAAGAACATTAACATTTAGGATTCAGAATAAATCACCTATGGAACTTTTTTAAAAATCCTTTTTTCATAGCTTTGGGCAAGTAGGCTCTATTATTTTATTTATTGGTTCCTTCCACTGAAATGGCTAAATTCCTTAATGAATTTGTATTGAACATTATATCCTTTCAAAGCTGAGGAGTAGGGAAGGTCATGTTTTTTTAAGTATACATCCTACTGCAGTGATGGCTAACCTTTTTGCCATCGCATGCCAAAAGTGGGGGGAGCACGGGGGTGTCTCCCGTGTGCGTGCTTACACCCATAATCCAATGTTCCCCATCCCCCATGCATGCATGTGCGACCTCCCTGCGCTCCCCCCACTTTTGGCCCGTGAAGGCACGGTGGGCCCGGTAGGCCCAGTTTTCACCCTCCCCAGGCTCCAGAGCTTTCTTGGAGCCTGGGGAGGGTAAAAAAGGCCTCCCCCCCCCCGGAGGCACTTCGGAGGCCGGAAATGACCTGTTTCCCAACTTCCGATGGGCCCGGAAGGCTCAAAAATCAATTGGACGGCGTGCACATGCGAACTGGAGCTGAGCTAGGGCAATGATTGCATGCCCACAGAACCTGTGGCACGCATGCCATAGGTTTGCCATCACGGTCCTACATTAATTCAGAATTGAAATTTGGCTTCTTGTCTTCTTTCTCTTATTTTGTGTGGACTGTTTCTCTTTGTAATACATGGTCCATACATCATGCATTTAATGGATCAAATTAGCAATCCATTCAAAAATAATAAGAACAACCCTAAGTCAAGGGCAAGAGCCAAGGGAATTAGGAGCCGAAAAATACAATAGCAATCCCATTTACAAAATATCTAAGCCAGCCTTGTTTATGGAGCTTCTCAGTCATCCAAGTCATGGTTGTCTCAAAGGTGCTTTTTCAACAAGCAACTGGACTTTCTGGGTTTTTTTTTTAAAGACGTTTCGCTTCTCAGCCAAGAAGCTTCTTCAGCTCTCAGAGTGAAACGTCTTCAAAGAAAAAATAGAAAGCCCAGTTGCCTCTTGAAAAAGCACCTTTGGGACATTAATCTTGTTGTTATTAAGGGCAAGAGCCAAGAGTAAGTGAGAATTAGGAACCAAAAAGTCCAATACCAATCCCATTCACAAAATATCTAATCCACTCTTGTTGTTATTAATACCAAGATACCTAGCAATATTGATCCTTGCTTTATATCTATACTTGGCCAAAACTTGAAATCAACCCTCAGGTCTACTCATATGCCATTCTGCCAGGTAAGGCAAAGGCAGGTTTTGAAAAAGTCAGGATGTCATCTGCAACCATTTTAACATCCTTTCTTTATGTATATTGTGTGTCACATGTAAAAAGAGGGAATTTGCTCTTGATCACCATTTTGATTTTTTTACCTCCTTCTCCCAAAGTATCTGCTCACAGCTAGAGATCCTTTTCTCCAACATGCAAAACTGAAACTATAGTCATCTGAATTTCTCACAAGCCTTAACGATCACCACCACTAAAAACAGCAATAGATTCAGGTAGACCAGATCTCTCTCTATTAACTGTGGAATCTAGAACGAATGTAAGTACCAGAAATCAATGGTTTGTTAGCATATGAGTAGACCTGAGGATTGATTTCAAGTTTTGGTCGAGGATAGAAATGAAGCAAGGATCAATATTGCTAGGTAACTTGGTATTAATAACAACAAGAGTGGCTTAGATATTTTGTAAATGGGGTTGCTATTGTATTTTTACTTTGTTTATTTTAGTTTTACTTTTTCAGCATATGTGTATGTGGATTTATGTGGATAGATAAATATAGATATTTTTTTCTTTTAAAAATTGAAGACAAAAGCTAATAGAAGCTAATATAAAGTAGGAAAAAGAAAGAAAAAGAATGAAAACAAAGAGAAAGCTACAGTTGCAAGAAAAGAAAAAAGAAAAATAGAAAAAGAAAAATAGAAAAAAAGAAAAAAGAAAAAAAGAAATATCTTTGAATTTCTTTAGTACATTTATAAGTGCAATTATAAATTTACCTCTTACTCTGTAGTTGCAACATAACTTTCTTCTTTCTATATTCCATCCAGTGTTATCATCAAAACTTAAATCATAAATTTATTCTTTCCTGTTTGACAGAGAACTGGTTCACTAGGGGCTTCCAGACACCAATAAACATATATATTGTCTTTTCTTTTATCAAAGAGGTCAATTTAGTTTTTTTAAGCAAATTCCATCATCTTCACTAATCATACCTTCATTGTGGGTAGCGCTGAATCTTTCTATCCCTGTGCATATAATAATCTCGCTGCAGTTTTCATTACAAAAACAACGTTCCATAACTTTGAATTCTCATGACTTTGTAATAAATACAGACAAAACAATAAGACAAAAGAGATAAGACAATAAATAAGTGAGTGGTTTGACATTTACAATACTTTTTTTTGTCTTGGAGCATCAAACAACAGGTCTATCTATAATTTTCCTATAATCATGTTCAAGGATTAATATGTTGAACTTCCAACTAGCAGTCTTCAAAAGAGTATAGATCAGTGGTGAAATCCAAATTTTTTTACTACCGGTTCTGTGAGCGTAGCTTGGTGGGCGTGGTGTGGCTTGGTGGGCGTGGCTTGGTGGGCATGGCAGGGAAAGGATACTGCAAAATCTCCATTCCCACCCCACTCTGGGACCAGCCAGAGATAGTATTTGCCGGTTCAACTTCAACTTGTTCAACTTGTATGCTGCATTTCTCCGAAGACTCAAGGTGGCTTACAATGCATTTAAAAACCATATATAAAAACATTAAAAATTAAAACATTAAAAACAATTAAAACCCATTCACACCATTCATGGCCAGATCTCGCCAGATCGCAACAGCGAGATCAATGGCCCCAGGCCTGCCGGAAAAGCCAAGTCTTCACCGCTTTTTGGAAGGCCAATAGGGTGGGGATAGTCTGGATCTCAGGAGGTAACTGGTTCCAGAGAGCTGGGGTGGCCACAGAGAAGGCTCTCCCCCGTGGGCCCACCAGCTGGCACTGTTTAGCTGACGGGACCAGAGGAGACCAACTCTGTAGGATCTTACTGGTCTCTGGGTAGACCATGCGGTAGAAGGCGGTCTCAAAGATAACCTGACCCTGAGCCATGTAGGGCTTTAAAGGTAATAACCAACACCTTGAATTGTGCCCGGAGACCAATAGGGAGCCAGTGCAGCTCGCGGAAAATTGGTGTAATGTGGGTTACCTAGGTGCACCCACAACAGCTCACGCGGCTGCGTTCTGGACCAACTGTAGTCTCCAAACACTCTTCAAGGGTAGCCCCATGTAGAGCGTGTTGCAATAATCTAACCATGAGGTGACAAGGGCATGAGTGACTGTGAGGAGAGCCTCCTGATCCAAGTAGGGTCGCAATTGGTGCACCAGGCGAACCTCTGCAAAGATCCCCCTAGCCACAGCTGACAGATGTTGCTCTAAGATCCCTAGCCACAGCTGACAGATGTTACCCTAAGAGGACACAGAACTACTCCAGAACCTGTCAGAACCTGCTGGATTTCATCCCTGGTATAGATGCTAGAGATGTAAAATAGTTTCCTAATTTTTCAGTTTGTATTTCATAATTTCTTATACTTTAACAGCTTTAGTTGATCATTGTTAAGGATTGCAACCAAAGAAATTATTAATAATTTCTTGTATTAATAAAACTATTGTAGTATTGTGTCCTCTATCTAACATCCATCTTTTTTGTAGCCACCACATGTAACTTCCCTACATAGATTTAATATAGATTCTCTACAAAATAAATATAGTATTCTTAGAAGAAAATAAACAGCATCAAAAGCATGTCTACCCAATGCCAAATTTAAGATTTCCTGACTCTGCATTGATATCTGATAGATATTCAATCTGCCATTCTTCTAGAATCATTTTCAAGACACTTTTAAAGGGCTCTCTTAAAATAAATCAAACATGCCTAAATAGCCATTTTCATCTTGTACGTTTTTTTTGTTCTTGTTGTTAATAATATGAAAGAACTATCAAAATCTCTCAGCAGTATAAAATAAAAACAACTGTAAAATTGAGATATTAAAAAAACTATTAAAAGAAATAATTAAAGTAACAATAATTAAAATTTTGTATGACTGAAGGTCAATAATATCTTTAATCATGTTACCAGAAGTAATGAGTTGTGAGTCTTGAAATCTTTCCCAAATTAAGTCAAAAAGTTCCCCATCATCACTTAAATAAGATGAAGATAAGTTAAAAAGGACTATGTGGACTAAAACATATGAACGGTTGCAGGAATTGGGAATGTCTAGTTTAATGAAAAGAAGGACCAGGAGTGATATGATAGTAGTGTACCAATATCTTGCAGCAAAGAGGAGCTTGAAGTGTTTTTTAAGTGGCTTTTTAACAAAAATTTTAAGGGGTTCAGGAGGGACTAGGGTGGGTTTGGGGGGAAATCCACCGGGCTCAAGACCAGGCCCTGCAAAGGGCTGCGACATTAAAGATACAGAATCGGAGGTCAGGGAGGGGGTCAGAGTTCAACTTAGGGAGGGCTGCCATATTAGTACAGTAAGTGGGAGGGGCAGATACGGCAGAAGCAGGGGGCCATATCATGTTCTGGGAGTGCGCACTCGCTACCTTAGAGCAGTTGCACGCTCCAGTCCCCAATGCTTTTCTCGTTCCCCAGGCTGCCCAGATTCCCAGGGCCAGAGCTTTCAGCTGATGTTGTGCAATGCCAGGTCCGCTGTTAATAAAGCCCCCCTCATCCACGATCTTATTCAGGAGGGGGGAATGGGCCTGATGGGCATTATGGCATTATGGTTGGGCCAGGAGGGGGGAGTTCCCCTCATAGATAAGTGCCCACCAAGCTTCCATGCATTCCATCAGCCGAGAGTTCAGGGTAGGGGTGGGGGGGTGGCGGTTATTATAAAGGAAGGTCTGGATCCAAGGGAGACCACTGTACCACAGATAGCCAGATGTGAGTCCATCTGTGTGAAGTGGGTCGTGGAGTGCAGATGGGCCTGTTGATCACGTACCTGGCTCCCTGCCATGTGGCAACAGCCCTGCCTGAGCTGCTCAATGTTGTAGCCGGGATGATGGTTGATACCCCCAGGCTTTTGGTCATGGGGGATTTTAACCTTCCATCCATCAGTGAAATGTCTGAGGTGGCTCAGGAGTTCATGGCTTCCATGACGGCTATGGACCTGACTCAGTTAATTCATAGCCCCACTCACATTGGCGGACACACCCTGGACTTAGTTTTTATCTCTGGTCAGTGGTTGAGTGGCCTTGATATAGGGGATATAGTCATTAAACCCTCATCATGGTCTGACCACTCGCTCTTCAACTAGACTTTCTAACCACTACATCCCGCTGCAGGGAGGTGGAACCGACTAGGTGGTTCCGCCCCAGGCGCCTGATGGATCCTGATAGGTTCCAGATGGAACTTGGCCAATTCCTGAGATTCTGGCTCATGACTCATCTGAGGACTTGGTGGCTGCCTGGGACAGTGAGGCCAGTGGGGCCTTAGACCACGTCATGCCTTTGCGGCCTCTGACCCGGCACTGAACTTGCCTAGCTCCTTGGTTCTCTGAGGAGCTGAGGGAAATGAAGTGCCGGAAAAGACTCCTGGAGAGTGGTTGGAGGACCAGCCGTTCTGAATCTGACCGAACACTGGTAAGGTCTTATATTAAGACCTACCTAGTGGCGATAAAATCGGCTAAATCTAACTATTTTGCCGCTCTTATTGCATCATCAGATAATCGCCCAGCCATCCTGTTTAGGGTGACCCGCTCCCTCCTCCATCTGGAAGCACAGGATGACCCCTTGCAGGGCCGAGCTGAGGACTTTGTACAGTATCTGCATGATAAGATCACTCAGATTCGGGAAGGCTTGGCCTCTGACTGGGTAAGTTCAGACGGGGTGACTGAGGTCAGTCTTGAGAATGTTACCTGGGAGGAGTTTGATCCTGTGGCTCTCAAGAACATGGACAGGATTCTGGGAAGGCTGAACGTGATCACATGTTTATTGGACCCGTGTACCTCCTGGTTGGTGCTGGCTTCCCGGGAGGTTACATGAGTCTGGCTCCAGAGGATTATTAACACTTCCTTGAGTGAGGGTGTCCTGCCGGCCACTTTGAAAGAAGCAGTGGTGAGGCCCCTCCTCAAGAAGCCCTCTCTGTACCCGGCTGTTTTGGCTAATTATCGTCCAGTCTCCAACCTTCGTTTTATCGTGAAGGTTGTCGAGAGTGTGGTGGCATGGCAGCAATATGTGTTGGCAGGAGGGCAGCAGTCGGCCCCGAGGCGCCTCATTTGTGGGGTACCACAAGGGTCGGTCCTCTCGCTCCTCCTGTTCAACATTTATGTAAAGCCGCTGGGTGAGATCATCCGTGGCTTTGGGGTGGAGTTCCATCAGTATGCTGATGAAACTCAACTGTATATCTCCACCCCAGGCCACCCAATGATGCCCTTGAAGTGATGTCCTGGTGCCTGGAGGCCGTGCGGGCCTGGATGGGGAGAAACAGGCTCTGACTCAACCCTTCCAAGACCGAGTGGCTGTGGCTTCCATTGTCCCGATATAGCTAGCTGGTGCCATCACTGGCTATTGAGGCGAATCACTGGTCCCCACAGAGAGGGCTTGCAACTTAGGCGTCCTCCTGGATGCACGACTGTCTTTAGAAGAGCATATGATGGCTGTGGCCAGGTGGGCTTTCTATCAGGTTTGCCTGATACGCCAGTTGCGTCCCTTTCTGGATCGGGACTCCCTATGCATAGTCACTCAGGCACTCGTCACTTCCTGCCAGAATACTGCAACACTCTCTACATGGGGCTCACCTTGGGGTGCATCTGGAGGCTCCAGCTGGTCCAGAATGCGGCCACGCTGGGGATTATGGGAACAACAGGGCGCTCCCATATGACACCTCTCCTGCGTGAGCTGCACTGGCTCCCAGTGGTCTTCCGGGTGCTCTTTAAGGTGTTGGTGGCCACATTTAAAGTGCTCCATGGCTTAGGGCCGGGGTAGCCTGCTGCTACCAATAGCCTCCCACCGGCCAATACGCTCGCACAGAGAGGGCCTCCTCAGGGTGCCGTCCGCCAGACAATGTTGGCTGGTGACCCCCAAGGGGGAGAGCCTTCTCTGTGGTGGCACCCACTCTTTGGAATGATCTATCCCCAGAGATTGGCACGATATCAGACCTCCGGACTTTTCGCCGAGCCCTGAAAACACATCTATTCCATCTAGCTGGGCTGGCTTGACCCCATCTGTTTTAGTTTTAATTGGAACTTAGTTTTAATGGGTTTTAAAGTAGGCCGAAAATTATTTAATTATTTTAAATTGTTTTTTAAATTTTGTAATGTTCTGTTTTATCCTGGCTGTTCACCGCCTTGAGTCCTGCCAGGAGAAGGGCGGTATACAAATTTAATAAAATGAAATGAAAATGAAAATCTCACAAAGAGTAGTACCAATATGCCATAAAGAAGAGGGGATCAACCTATTCTCCGAAGCACCTGAAAGCATGACAAGAAGCAATGGATGGAAACTGATCAAGGAGAGAACCAACTTAGAACTAAGGAGAAATTTCCTGATAGTTAGAAAATTGATCAGTGAAATGAGTTGACTCCAGAAACTGTAGATGCTCCAATACTGGAGGTTTTTAAGAAGAGATTGGACAACGATTTATCTGAGATAGTATAGGACTTCCTGCATGAGCAGAGGGTTGGACTAGAAGACCTCCAAGATCCCTTTCAACTCTGTCATTCTGTTATATTATACCTGAGCCTTTGGAAAGAAAAAAGTAGATACGGGGAAAAGTTAGCAACTTTCATTTCCAGCCTAGTTTTAGGCATGTATGTGTAAACCATATGTTTTGAAATGTTCACCCTAGAGTTCACCCAACTCTAACTGTTTGTTAGAGTTAAATATCCTCCTCCTACACAATGAAGAAGAAAGAAGATCTATGAGGATATTATGAAATAGTGGTTGGTGGTTTGATAAAGATTGTTTTTCTTTGCTTTGCTTTGTTCAAAGTAGCTCTTTGAACTAATTCTTGGTTGTCTATTAATTCATCTCATGGGCTGAATTAGAGCTACTGAAATTCATTTCAAAATAATTCACTCACATGCACACAAGAGCCCAAAACATCGAAAGCTGTCATGCTAAATCAAATAATTAAGACTTTAAGCTCAATATTATTGATTCACACAGCATTTTCAAAAAATCCAAGCAGAATATTTCAGTTCTGTCTGGAGATTCCAGAGTTTGAAGAAGGGACCTCTGCAAAGAAATATAGCATATGTTCTACTCTGCATTATAGACCTTCTAGCCATATCTATATCATTATACTTGTATTATATTTTAGAAACCAATCCATATTGTGATGATCCACATCTGTATTCCAACTACAGATGCAAAAGTAGAACAGTTCTATGGTGACTATCAACATATTTTTTTGTTGTTGACACAACACCAAAATTATAGAACACAGTAAAATAACATATAGATTAATGGGAATATGCTGGAGTAATGGAATAATGACTGTTTTTATACATTTATTGGTTTTTCTTTCTAAGTCACTGTTGTATTTTACCCCGAGTCACGTTTCTGTGAGATGCATTTTTATGTATCTCAAATACAAATTGTATTTGTAATATATAAATGTGTTAAACAAACAAATAAATGTTTGGTCTTGTTTACAAAATGAATGACAAATTAATAGAATTTTGCCTCCCACCCTAAGTCTACAACAAATGCCTCCTTCCAATGATATAGATGAAGCAAAGTAAAATATTTCAAACTACAAAAAGTAAACAAAAGCAAGTGGATGTCTGTTAATATTGGAGGGGAAATGCAAAGCTTTCTCCAACTAAATACTGAGGTTAAGAGAAGACTGAGAAGAGACAAATTATTCCTAAAATGAAATGCTGTGGTATTGTGTATAATAATTAAATTGGACAATTATAGAAATCAATGTGTGTAAAAATGAGCACACGAAAATATAAATAAGGCAAAAATTTACTTGAGGAAAAAAGATACGGAACAACAATGATATAAATACACTATAGAAGAATTATACAGAATTGAAGAAACAATTTCTATATAAATGATACATATGAATTTTTATACCAGAAAGGGTCATCCTAGAAAAGGCCTGGGTTATGAAGGTCAACACCAAATTGGTGGCACATAATCAATCAGCCAACACAAAGGCAGTTTTAGAGGATGCTCAAAATACTGAACAATTGCACTTATTTCATATGCTATCAAATTAATGCTCAATATTTTTGATTTGTGACTACAGTTATAAATGGAATAAGATCTGCAAAATGTACAAACTGGATTCAGAAAAGATACAAGCACCAGATTTCACATTGGTAATATCCAGTGGATATTATTAAAGGGAAACATTTCAAAAAGTTATGTATTTTTGCTTTATTAAGCAAATAAATTTGTATTATAGAAACATTTTGTAGGCAACAACAAATATAGAAAGCCCTTAGAGCATCAATGTACCAGACCACCTCATCTAACTTTTGAAGAATTTGTGTATGTATAAAGTACCAGGTCGAATGGAATATGGAATACTTAAACATAGCTAACAACTAAAATTGGGGAATTAGTATACTGATATACTTATTATAGTATGAACTTCTCTATTCTAAATTATATGTAGAATACATTGTGAGAAATGCTGGATTAGAAATAATAGAAATTAGAGTTAAAATTGCCAGGAAGAGTACCATCAGCTTCATCTGTCAATTCATTAATTTAATTAACAGGAAGCAAGGAAGATTTAAGAAATCCCTTGTTGAAAGTGAAAGGCAAAATCCAAGTCACTCTTTCAATATTAAAAAAAAAACCACCACCTAAGATTATGTTAGCACAACTTGCAATTCCAATGAAAATATATGGAGAAGAATCTAAAGCAAGTTAGAATTATATTTTCTGATAGTCAGCTAATCACAGGAATGGAAACTACGTCTATGAAATGACATTTGGGAAAAAGACTATGGGCCCTTCCTGACAGTCACATTAGTGTATGTGTCTCCTGTCCATGGATTAAGAAGAAAGTATACCAACATCTTCTTGATGGTAGAGGATGGTAGACAACAGGAAGTCCTGGAGGAACATTTTCCATGGTGTCGCGATGGGTTGGATATGACTTTGCAACTAACAACAACAACAACAATGTCAACAACATTTGTGCTTCTCCCACAGCCTACTGTTATGGTGTCTTTGCAGAGCTGTTTCAGGACATTAGTTCATTCCCACCAGTCCTTCCTTTCTTTCCCATCCATCATGTTATATTTACAAAATAAATCAGACATCTGTCGTTGTCTTAAATGTGTGGCAGGTTAGGATTTCAGCCCTTATTATATTATGGTTTGTCGCAGAGTCAGTCAGATTTTCAAACTGGATTTGGCCTTTTTGTCCACTTATTGACAATTTTTTTTGTCCTTCCCAAGGACCTGACATAGGCAGATAGTTTGATTGTCTTAAAAGTATCATTCCAGGATGCAGTCTGGTCTGAGCAAATGACTTTGACATTTGACTGATGGTGATTTTGTCAATGCTGATGTTCAAGTGGTGCTCCAGTTGTTTTGGAATTGCACCCAATGTGCCTATTACTATTGGTACTACATTTGCTTTCTTTTGCCACAGTTGTTCTATTTCTATTTGCAAGTCTTTATATTTTGTCATCTCCAGTTTTTTTTCTCTTCTATTTTGTTGTCTCCAGGCATGGCAACGTCCACTATCCAGATTTTTTTTGTCTTTCTTATTGACAGCTGTTAAGTCTGTGGTATTATGCAGCAGATGACTATTTGATTTCTAAAGTCCAGAGGACTTTAGCTTCTTCTCTTCATTATCTATCACTTTCTCTCTTTTATAGTGCCACCAGTTTTTGCTTGCAAGCAAATGGTATGCACCATTGTTGCTACTTTGTCATTATTATTAATTTATCCTTAATATTTATTATTTACTGTGGACTGCTTCTGAGATTGCTGGAGTGCAAAAATATTTGTTTTAAAAGCAGATGTGCCCTTATCCTCCATTGAAAAATGATGGCTTATGCTAGTAATACCTTCTCTATCTATGACATCCTTCTTTCCTGAATGTTGCTGCTTTGTTTTGACACAAAAAGCTGATTCTGTGGAGTGGAAGCTTGGGAAACGTTTAGATTTGGAGTCCATTTTCTTTTTCTCCCCCCTTTCTTTCTCATCTCTAGGCATGTTCACTGAGGCCCTTGCCAGTGGTGGGTTGTCCCCGGTTCAGACCGGTTCGCAAGAACTGGTAGTAAACCAGTGGGAGGCTCTGCCCACTGACCCGGACATCATCATAAGTGATCTGCACATGTGAAGTGAGTGTGGGTGCGCGGGCATGATGCGAATTGGTAGTTAAGATAAGTAGAAAGGTAAAGGCAAGTAGAACCCACCCCTTGCAGAGACACAAATACCAAGAAGAACTTTTAATGTAAAAATAAAGAAACAAACACTGCAGTCCCTTCTTATATTTGGATACAAGGTCAGTTTGCAAAAGTGTAGGATTGTGGCCTTGTTGGATATTTATGAGCAAATGAATGACCAAATGTTTCTTTGGCACTGGGGAGAGGTTTGTCTCCCTTTCTCATGTATTGCAAATGCTTCTTTAGTTTATGAAGAATAGATTTTAGTGGGGCTTATTCCTGAAGAAAGATGAGTATAATTGAGATACGGTTCAGTAACTAAGAATATGCCTGTATCAACAGAAGTGCCCTTGGGGAACATAATTCTGTATTTTTGTATGTGTGTTGTTTATGTTTGTGTATATTAAAATCCTGGTATTAACATATATGCAAAGGGTGAGATCAAGTTAATGGCTTGGCTCTGGAAAGATAATCTCCATAGCTTCTAGGTAACAACATATATGAAAGCATCTATGAAATCCAGAGAGATTGATAGTCCTGTCAGAGAAACAGAAGATCAATATACCTATTTCAAACTATCCTTCTCCGTAAAAATTCTGCTTGAGTGATCAGACAAGCTGACGTGAAATATAAAACAGAGAAACACACTCTCCCAGTGCTATTGTAACTTGGGATAGTCTTTTCTGAAGCCAATTTCTGCCACAAATCATTTTGATCAGGCATTCCACACATTAGCTTGTATGTGTGTGTGTGTGTGAGAGAGAGAGAGAGAGAGAGAGAGACAGAGACAGACAGACAGAGAGAGAGAGAGACAGAGACAGAGACACACAGAGAGAGAGACAGAGAGAGAAAGACAGAGACAGAGACAGAGACAGAGAGAGAGAGAGAGAGAGAGAGAGAGAGAGAGAGAGAGGGAGAGAGAGAGAGGGAGAGAATGAGAATAACAGGATTCCTGCTGGTAAATATATCAGCTTCCTAGTGATTTGAAACTATAGGTATCCAAGCTTTCTCAAAACCAAATTTTGAAATGACCATCGAGGTACAGTAGCCAATGGCCAGGTAGGCAAGAGGGATTCTTATGACTAATTGGCTGTGGCAGTTAGAATAGAGCTGACAGCTGACAGCTGTCCCTGACCACATATTGCATGCCAACTTCTATCTGAAATATCCTAGATTGTCCACATGGGAAGTTGTGTGTCACAAGCAGAAGGGGAACATCACTTCCCAATTTTAACAACTTAAGACAACTCTAAGCTGTGGAATCAGCAGCAAGCTGAGGATGAAATGAAAATAACATTATGAACAAAGATGGTTAGCAAGGTGTCTTTATGCTGGGGAAACAGTGAAAGTGTGAGCTTTTTCACAAATCTAACAAAATATTAAAGTGCAGACACATCACATATTGTAAAGGATAATGTTTTCCCGGGTGTAACATATGGCTGGAAAAGCTTGATCATCAAAAAATAAAAATACAAAAAATGAAAGGAAAAAAAATGATGCTTTTGATTTGTTAGAGGCAATTGTTGAGAACACTTTGCACTGCAAATAATTCAATAGTGAACAAAGTAAAACCAGCCTCATCATTGGAAACACGGACACTGAAGCTGAACTGATCTCTGTGAGCCCCAGGATATATAATCTAGTATTTTAGACTCATATGGCATTTTAGATTCTTGAAGCTTGGAAAACCACCTCTAAATATTTAAAAGTTTTATATGCAAACCTTCTATTTTAATTGAGGCCACGCATTTCATTGTGCTGTTAAGTTATTTACACCTAAGACTCATGCCCAGTTATTAAACAGGCCTCAATGAAGGCCATCTAGTAAGAGAGCAATATTAAAGAAAGTCCAGTCCAATATTTGAGAATGTTTTTCCCAGGTTCCTTGCTGTGGCTCAAATAAGGTGCTTCATTGAGAAGCAGCAGCCACAAAAGTTAAATCTGGATTACCGTATATACTCGAGTATAAACTGACCCGAATATAAGTCGACCCCCCCAATTTTACCCCCCAAAACTGGGAAAACTTATTGACTCGAGTATAAGCCGGGGGTGGGAAATGCAGCAGCTACTGGTAAATTTCAAAATAAAAATAGATACCAATAAAATTTCATTAATTGAGGCATCAGTAGGTTAAATGTTTTTGAATATTTATTTCAAAGAAAAACAGTAAACTAGCTCTGAAAGTGGAAAAGAGGGTCAACAAAAACAATATGGTATCAACAATAACTTTAAAAGTACAACCTTTAAAACCTTAGCTCAATCAGCAACCAAGTTAAAACACAAGAGTTAAAATCCTTCAAAACTGGATTCCTCCTCATCTGTATCTCCAAACAGAGCTTCAGCTTCTGCTGGTGTGAGGTTATCAGCATAGACATTGTCGTCATCACTGAGTTCGCAGTCATCACCATCATTGCTGTCATTCTCATACAAAACATTGTCTTCACTGCCATCCATAGCATTACTAATGCCACATTTCTTGAAGGCATGTTGCACCATGTCCTGTGGAATGTCTTCCCATGCATCATGAACCCACTTTGCTATCAATTCTATGTCAGACTTCACCAGATTTCCAACTTTTGTCAGTTGGGCTTGACCAGATGTCATCCATTCATGCCACATAAAGGCAAAATTTTATCCTTGTGATCTATTTATGGTGCCAGTAATGTTTTACACTGACATGATGGTACATAATCGAAACTGAATTTTAGATTAGCTAAATGTAATAAAAATAAAAATTTTTTAGTTCCTTTATTTTAAGAAGACCCAAACTTCAGATGTGACAACAAGCCATGTCCAGAATTGTACAAAACATTTTGCATCTCTAATAGTACCTTGCATTTTGCAGTGTTTTAATACAGTAGCCTAAATCTATGCTTGTAAATATGAAATAAATATGTAAATATGTAATATCTTATAATACTATAAGCTTTCAATGATGTACTGGAATATATTGGTCATATTAACATTAAAATTTATTGTTTATCTGTTTATTTTTCATTATCTAACGGGACATAAAGAGGATTGCTTTCTTTTTTCTTTCTTTTTGGTGACAGTCTGTTCAAAGACGTATGTACAAACAAAGAAAAATTGTCCTAGTAATTCAACTGATATCTTATTGATTAAGGGCCAGGGTTCACTGAGTCAGCCAACAGGGAGAACAAGGGGAATTTGGCAGGAGAGTTCAACTGAGAAGAGGGAGAAGGCAGACGAGCCAACAAGGGTGCTGATGATGACTGTTTTGTATTGTCAATTGTGTGCAAAGGAAGCGTTGTTTACTGCTGACCTAATTGAGGAAAGTTCAGGGGACCCGTAAAGAAGATAATTCTCCAGAAAGTAAATTCCCCCCCCCCCAAAATCAGCAGCCACGGGAGAAGCTGCAAGCGCCGCCGTGGGATGGCTGGCTGCTCGCTCGCTCGCTCGCTCGGGGCGGCTGCTGATTTGGGGGGTGGAATTTACTTTCTGGAGAATTATCTTCTTTACGGGTCTAGCGCTTGCAGCTTTTTGGCACTTCTCCCGCGGCTGGCTGGCATGTGGGGAAATGGGATGTTGTCTCTTTAAGCAGCTGAGCAAACCATAGGCGAAGTCAGGAGGAAAATAATCCTGCCAAGAAGGAGGATAAATATTTTTGTCTGATTACCTTTCTCTTTCCCTTTTTAATTTCTCCTCAAAGCTGGATCTGTGGGTGCCTCAGGTTCTCTCTTTCCCTTTTTTTGGCAAGAGGAGGCTTTCTCTCCCCCCCCCTCCAAAATCAGCAGCCACGGGAGAAGCTGCAAAAAGCTGCAAGCCTCCCTGCCACCCCTAAAGCCAAAAAGGGGTGCGGGGGAGGGGCGCTGAACCCCCCCGACCCCATTTTGGCTTCAGCAAACCTCCCTGCAACCCCAGGAGCCAAAATGGTTGCAGGGAAAAAGTCATTTTTTTTCGTGACTCGAATATAAGTGGGGGGTTTTTCAAATGGGCTGAAAAACTTGGCTTATATTCGAGTATATACGGTATTAACTTTTATTTGCAATTCCTTTGTAAGGCCAACTGAATTGGCTCTTTTAACTATAACATATGAAGTTAGTTTCTATCTTGGAAAAGGGCCGCTTCTTTGAAACCATATTTTTTAATGATTTTTTTTTCCTGGGATGTTCTTTTGCCAACTAAATTTTGGCAGTTTTGCCAACTCAATTTTGAAACAAAAGGTTCTAGATGAAGAAGGCCAAATGGATTGTGCAGCTTGTCCTTGTGATATATTCTGTTAGAGTTTGCAACAATCCAACCAGCACACAAGTAAACAATTCAGCAGGATTCCTTTATATAAGAAACTTCTTTATATACAATACCATACAGCAGAAGCCAGAACCAGAACTCAGAATCCAGAAGTACAGAATCAATAATCACAGAAGCTATAGAATTACAGAAGCACTTATATATATATATATATATATATATATATATATATATATATATATAT
>WNWU01000001.1:29615415-29637563 GCA_012654045.1 Ptyas mucosa
ATATATATATATATATATATATATATATATATATATATATATATATACATACATACATACAGATCAATGAGCCTAAGCCACGTCCAGGCTCCAAGCCATCTGGGTCACCAAACAGTCCCCATTCGCTGACCTGTTACCATATCTATTCCAATTCATGAACCCTTATATACTGACATATTCATTAACAACCAGTTTCCAAAATATAAATCAGCCAGTTATCAGATGGCTTCAAAATTCAAAAAATATTTTACTCTTTTACTAGTTTCTTAAAACATAGAACATAGAATAATAGGGTTGGAAGGTACCTTGAAGGTCTTCTAGCCGAATTCCCCTTCTCATGCAGGAGACCCTATACCAGTGATGGTTAACCTTTTTGCCGTTGCGTGCCAAAAGCGGGGGCAGCGTGGGGTGGTCGCGCACCCATGTGCCCACACCATTTAATGCCTCCCTGCCCCTGTGCATGCGCGCTCCCTCCGCTTTTGGCACGCAATGACAAAAAGGTTACCAGTGGGCCCAGTAGGACTGTTTTTCACCCTCCCCAGGCTCCAGAGGCTTTCTTGGAGCCTGGGGAGGGCAAAAACAGCTTTCCCCACCCCCCTGGAGACCAGAAACAGCCGTTTCCTCACTTCTGGAGGCCCGGAAGGCCTGAAAATCAGCTGGCCAGTGCATGCATGCGTGCTGGAGCTGAGCTATGGCAATGCTCACATGCCCACAGATATGGCTCCACGTGCCACCTGTGGCACGCATGCCATAGGTTCGCCATCACGGCCCTATACCATTCTATACAAATGGCTATCCAATCTCTTTTTTAAAACCTCCACTGCCAGAGCACGCACAATTTCTTGAGGTAAGCCATTCTACCGATTACTGGTAATTGTTCTCACTGTCAACAATTTTTTCCTTGATTCTAGGTTGGATCTCTCTTTAATGAAGTACTAGGATACTTGAAAGAGAAATACCAGAAAATTTCCTTTGCTAAATGATGGTGCCCCTGTGATTCAGGTGCAATAGAAACTACAATATTTTGTTATACTGCCAATTCTACATGGAGACTCATTTACAGTTGATTTTTCCCTTTCCTCTTTAAATTTCCAGGCATTCTAATTTATTCTACTTATACTACCTTTCCTTGTGCTGACAAAGGGACACCCTGCTTCCCCAGGCAATACCATCTTCAATCCTTATCTGAAGCTGTCAATGAATTATTCAATTACTTTTTACCCTTTTTACATTATTTGTAAATCTATATAAAATCTGTACTACTGCAATATGTTTTAGTGCTTTTGACCCTAACTAGCAGGAAGCTAGGAGGAAGCTAAATTAAGCTAACTTTGCTATCTTAATCCAGAAACTGGTTTAGACCTCTCCAATATTTTGGTTTATTTCTTTAGGTGAGATTTTTTTGCACAATCTACAGAGAAGCATTTCATTTCTCCCACCAAATATCATGTCAAGTGGAAAATGAATTTTAAATCTATAAAAGTTGAATAAAGAGAGAATTCCGATTGAGAAGAATATTGGTTTTTTTTTTACTGGGTGTTGCACTAAAAAAATGCATTGGTCAACCCTCTTTGAAATCAGCCTGTGTTCTGTCCCCTCCCACGAGTGGCCTTGCAGAGGCTCAAATAGCCCGGCAGTAACAAACGCAGGCTAGAGAGACTGAAGCTGGCCCTTTAATAAATAGTTTTCTTCCAAAGTGTATATCAGTCCAATAGTTACTGGGCAGACAGCCAGCAGGCTAATGCAGGAATGCAGACTCTTGTCAAAACCTCCAAACTAACAGTTGTAACTCCATTGCATCCAAAATGCCAACAAATTGTTCACCACGCCTCTCCAGCCCAGTCACACCCCTTTTATACTTTGTAGGGTGTGGCCCTACATCTCCTGACCACACCTCTTAGGACGTGGCAATAGCTGTTCTCTACGACATCTCCTACGTCTCTCTCTTGCATCCAATAGGGGCTCTCCCTCATCGTTACTGGCCTCTGTTTCCTCTTTAATTTGGCTGGGGTCCATAGGCACATCAGCAACTGTCAGTTCTTGCTGACTCACCAGTGAAGATGGCCCCTCCGGCACATAGCTCATGACAGCTTCCTCCTCCTCCATATCATCCTCCGAATCAGCATGCGAAGATAAATCAGCCTCCGGGGCCGGGGTCACAACAGCCTGGTTTTCCACCAACAGGTTTACCTATTCCAGCCAATAATGAAACATCCCCATCCACTTGCTGATAAGGCTGAACAAACATATTGGTCTATAATTCCAAGAATATCTGATGCTGCTCTTCCTAAATACAAGTGTTATAGTTACAATAACCCAATACTTAGGAATTCATCTAGTTGTATGTTTGCTTAAACTATCTTTTCCCATGTTTCTGGAACAATAAAATTGTTAAACAAGGATAATCAAACCATCAGATTCTAATCACCACAAGAATGACAAAGAAGGAGCCAAAATGAAACAAAACGGAAGAGGTGGAAGTGGAGCAATGCTGGTTTAATGGCCTTCCTCTTCTTTTATTGCAGAAATTGTTTATACAGAGTCTTTTATCTTAAGACAGGAGTCCTCAACCCCCAGTCTGTGGTCTGGCACTGAGTCTCAGCATACCAGAAACTGGGCTGTGGAATGCAGGCAGCATGGGGAAACGTCCCCTCTGGTTCATGGAAAAACCTCTCACCATGGAACCATTCACTGGTGCCCAAAAGGTTGGGGGCCACTGTCTTAAGAGATTTCAGGTGAAAAAAAAAACATTCTGGATGGAATTTGTATAATCTACAATTAGCAATAAGAAGTTTCTTGGCCAACTTGCATTCTCCGTCAGTCATGGGCTAGGAGTAAAGCCTACCTTTACTTCTCAACTTATGATGGTGAGAATTTGCTGATTCTTCTGAAAGTATTACATGGTGAATTCTCTGCAGAAGTTCAGAGCTGAGATGCTCTGTTGGTAGCTTTATCCAAATATACAGCCATTTAACCTGATAGATTCACTTTGTGGAGTATAGATGGGACTCATTCAGTCTTTCCATTTGCAAAGATAAAAAGTAATGTGTGAAGTTGGCTGCCAGTGGGAGATGATCACTGATAAAGTATGTGTAAACCTCAAATAAATTGATAAATTAAAAGAAGTTTCCAGATACAATTACACAGTCAGACTCATGTTATTGTCTACTCAGAAAGAAAGTTCTTCTAGATGATCATTTGAGAGAGAGAGAGAGAGAGAGAGAGAGAGAGAGAGAGAGCGAGAGAGAGAGCTCTTTAAAATATGCAAGTGAAGTTGATAGGCCATCTGTGACAATGTTCTAAATTTTTGATGTTGTCTCCCAGGTTCAGGTAAGCAAAAACAGTAAAAAAACAACAACACATAACATATTGTCATCTGTCCCTATCATGGCATTAAATCACCTCCAATCACAGCATAGTCTAAAGAAAAAGAAGAGAGTAATTCCAAAACATCCAAGTGCCATTGTCTGGGACTTACAATTTCTGGTAGACAAACAGATTTTAATGGTGGTTTGCTGGGCACACATAACCACAGAGTAACATAGTTGGAAGGGATCTTGGAGGTCTTCTAGTTCTATACCATTTCAGACAAATGGTTGTCCTATCTCTTTTTAAAAATATTCAGTGATGGAACACCCACAACTTGTGAAAGCAATCTGTTCAACTGATTGATTGCTTTTATTGTTAGGAAATTCTTCCCTTGAGTAGTTTCCATCCATTGCTTCTTGTTCTGCCTAGCATAGTAACTGTCCTGGAAAAGCTTTTCACTTACCATTTCTAAAATAGTAGACATCAGCAGTGCAAGTTTTCTTTTGGGTCTGTCCATCAGAAGTGGGATTACAATTTATTGCATATAACCACTCATGCTAAACCTTTGTCATGTCCATGTTTCCTGGACTAAAATTATATCCTATCATGGGAAGTACACCCAAAAGGACAGTGCCAGAAACCTCAGAAAACAGTGCCAAGAGACTCAAGCCAGCCCTTCTCCCTTTAAGAAAACCAAGAAACACCAGCTGAAAGGAAAACTCAGAGCAGCCATGCTAATGATTGTTACAAAAGTAACAGAAAAGTAACAGAAACACTTAAGTAGAGCCATTAAGATAAGGGGAATCAAGTGAAAAATAAACTCTCCAGGGTAAACCAAAACTCCCTTTTTCCTGCCCCTGACAGGATTAAACACAAGGACAGGAAAAACAAAAGATCTGGGACCAAGATTAATCCAGGAAAACAAAACCCAGGGCAATCAGAAACATATCAAAACCCATCAAGCTGCAGGAGCTTCAAAGGGGAATTAAGCATAAAAGAATCAGTCACACTCCCAAACTGCTTGCAAGCCAGGAACGCTCCAGCTATGTCACTTTTTGCTTCTTGCCTTCCTACATTAAAATAATTCCACTTTCTGGCAGCTGGCTTCTGTATCCATTTCTTCTCAGCATCTGTAGTGTGTCCCAGCTGGGAACAAATGGGGGAAATTTCTTCCAACACTATTTAAATAGGCAAGTGAAGATAAAGCTATCTCTGCTATAAGATTACCATCTGTAACAGTATAGGTCAATAGGAATACCCATGCTGGTGTTCTACCCATCGGTATAGATCAAAAGCCAATGAGCCAGATGAGTCCTGTGCAGCTCTGCAAATGGGAAAAACATTGTGAAACATCAAATGACAGCAATGTGATGCCACAAGTTTGACACCCCAGGTCTAGGCAACCTCTCACACCTCTTGGGGTTCAACTGTGGCATCAATTCACCATCAAACATAATTGAGGAGTCCATATTTTGGTTGGATATCAGCTGGGTTTCTCCTCTTCCCTCACCTCTGTATCTTATTATACCAGTAGAGATTATTGGTGAACAGGTCTTATTCCTGTGGATTTTTCATTGGTAATTATCTGATGCCCTTTTTGGCTTGGGGGGTAATATTTCCATCTCAGGACATGGCTTAGAAATGGCTACAGATAACAAAAGAAATTTTCCTGGTCAAACCAGATGCAGGGATTTAACTTGTACAGAAGTAAAGCAAAAAAAGAAAGAAAGAAAGAAAGAAAGAAAGAAAGAAAGAAAGAAAGAAAGAAAGAAAGAACTCATTTGTATTTACAATCAGTTGCCATATTGGCATATGCTTACTCAAGTCAATCTGTAATGCCAGGTGTGTGTGTTTGTGAATTTTATTCATAGTGTTTACATCTTCAGTCAATAGGGAGATTTTGGTTTTCTGTTTATTGCACCAACTGCTTTAACTCTTGAAAGCATTCAGGAATTTGTGCTCTTCCTTTGTGTACTTGAGAGAGTATGAATTTCTTCAGCTGTGTTAACAGAAAAGGGTTTGGGAAAATAATCACTTATATCCATGGATACCTTGTGGTCACTCAAATTCTTCAGAGCCTTGTTTGATTTTTTTTAAAGTAATGAGAGTCCAATCATTAAGTAATGAGAGTTCGCAATCATAAAAGACTGTGTTAACTCTGTGTTAACCACATCTTCTAGCTGTGTGAGAGATATCTCCCTATCTTAATTAATTTAACTAGCAAAGAACAATATTTAAATGTAAGTAAAATTCTTCCTTATAGATGACTAGACAAGAATTGAGTAGATTCTGAGTTTGGGGGTATAACTTTAAATGGGTTGTTTCCCCTGCATTTAATGACAATGTAATCATTCTTCGGTGTGACTACCTCCTTTCATTCAGCCACTTCATCTCTATTTGAAGTGCCACCTATGAAGGCTGTAAAATTCTTGAAACCTTAATGTCTGGATTAGAGGAGAGTTTCAAAGAACTGCTTGGTATTAGCCATGATATATTGCATCCTTTTCTCTTTTGCAGTGCTGGGTAACAAATTCTTCAATGACAGCCCTGGTGATAGAAAAACAAAAATACTGTATATAAAAAAATCTATACTTTCTGTCACTTTTTATTAAGTTTATTTTTTGATTTATATGCCGCCCTTCTCCGGAGACTCAGGGCGGCTTACAATGCGTTAAGCAATAGCCTTCATACTTTTGTATATTTTATACAAAGTCAGCTTATTGCCCCCACAAACCGGGTTCTCATTTTACCTACCTTAGAAAGGATGGAAGGCTGAGTCAACCTTGAGCCTGGTGAGAATTGAACTCGCAGTAATTGCAGGCAGCTGGAAGCTAAATACTACTTTTAACAGTAGCATTAGTCTGCTGCGCCACTCAGGCACCACTAAAAGACATACCATTTTCAAAGATGCCTTGGTAGTACAGTGGTTTAAAGCACCCTGTTATTAATACCAGCTGCCTGCAATTATTGCAGGTTCGAATCTCACCAGGCTCAAGGTTGACTCAGCCTTCCATCCTTTCTAAGGTAGGTAAAGTGAGGACCCAGTTTGTGGGGGCAATAAGCTGACTTGTATAAATATACAAAAGTATGAAGGCTATTGCTTAGAGCATTGTAAGCCGCCCTGAGTCTCCGGAGAAGGGCGGCATATAAATCAAATTTAAAAAAAAAAATAGGAAAATACACTCTAAAGCAAGGATGTCAAACTCGCCACATCATGTTGCTGTCACATGACTTATTGTAAAGTTGTTTCCCTTCACGGAGCTGGGGTGGGTGTGGCCTGCACAAGATGCATCCAACCTGCTGGCTGCCAGTTTGACACCGCTGTTCTCAAGAGAAAAAGGGGCATACAAAGCAAGAGATTTAACTTTTTTCTCTCCATTCCCCTCCTTAAGTTGGAGTACTCAACATGGGGAAAATTTGGAGTTGCAGTGCTTCTCTCTCATCAAAAAAATTTACCTCTGTGCTCAAGTTACTCATAATATCCCAGAGTCAGTAGGAATTGAGCAGCATATTAGTATTATTATTCTTTTCTTCTGTTGTAGGAAGAATTTATCTTGGTCTTCTGCCCACTCCTTCCCCAAAGACCAGGACTTCTCCACTGACAGCCAACCACATTCTTCCTTTCTGGGTCTTGGATGAAGCCACCACCTGCAGATAACTAGATCAGGGGTGAAATCTACTTACCTTCCCTACCGGTTTAGAAGTGCATGCGCTGTGCGCATGCATCACATGCGCACATGGACCCTCTGCGCATATACAAAACCTTCTGCACATGTGCAGAGGGTAAAAAACAGGTGACTGGGTGGGTGGGCGGAGCCTCGCGCTACCATCGCTACTGGTTCTCCGAACCACCCGCCGCCATCATTACTGGTTTGGCCAAACTAGTCCAAACCAGTAGCATTTCACCCCAAACTAGATCCCTCCTTGTTGTTGTTGTCTCAGTTGGAGCTCTCACGCTTCTGAATCTTCAGAGAAGCCACACGTGGACTTTTCTTCTTCCTTCCCAACTGTTATTCTGTGTAAAAACTAATGCGGTATTCACATCAGGGATTAGGAGGGAATCCATGGTTTTTTATTCCCAGCCTGTAGAACAATGCAAATGAATGTGTGGATTAGTTCTGGGACATGTTATATGTGCATTACTTGACAGATGGTGTAAGTCAGTAGGAGCTGCTGCAATGTGTATGAAAATAATTTGTATCGGAGTTTCTTGTAGAGGTTTTTAATACAATGCCATCTTGCTTCTGCTGCAGGAATCTTTTTCGTCCAGTCTTTTGAAATCCTATATGAGCATTGACTGTGCTTTCTTCTGCTTGTAGTATCCCTTATGTTCTTGATTTTGGCATGTGTCCTTATTGTATAGGACCATGATGGCGAACCTATGGCACGGGTGCCACAGGTGGCACGCGGAGCCATATTGGTGGGCACGCGAGTGTTGCCCTAGCTCAGCTCCAGCATGCATGCGCGCACCGGCCAACTGATTTTCAGGCCTTCCAGTCCCACCAGAAATCGGGAAACTGGCTGTTTCCGGCCTCCAGAATGCCTCCAAGGGGATGGGGAAGGCTGTTTTTGCCCTCCCCAGGCTCTTAGAAAGCCTCTGGAGCCTGGGGAGGGGGAAAATGGGCCTACCGGGCCCACCGTGCCATCGCGTGCCAAAAGCAGGGGGAAGTGTGGGGGGTCATGTGCACATGCGCGGGGGGCGCGGGGCACATTGAATTATGAATGTGGGCACACGCATCCATGACCCCCCACGCTCTCTCCGCTTTTGGCACGCGACGGCAAAAAGGTTAGCCATCACTGGTATAGGACATACAGTATCACCATTCTTTCAAAGTATGACTTAGGTTGCAAATACAGACCAGAAGCATCATGGGTGGCTGTGATTGCAAGTCCTCTCTCCCTTCAAAAGCTGAGGGTTGACGAATAATTCTAATGAATCAGTGTTTAGTAACTCTTTCCCCCCATTTAGGTTAGTTTTTTCTTCCATTTTGTGGGGGAACCCAAATGTTAACCACATCCCAAATGTATCTGTGAAGGCTGCGGATACCAATTTTATACTTTACCTTTTTTTTTTCTTGTTTAGTGAAAAAATAATTTCTGTTTCTTCACATTAATTCTACTTTAATGAAACTGGGGTTGGGAAGTTTAATTTCTTTCTAATATGATAAGCCAACATTA
Source organism: Ptyas mucosa (assembly GCA_012654045.1). Lineage (NCBI taxonomy): Eukaryota > Metazoa > Chordata > Lepidosauria > Squamata > Colubridae > Ptyas > Ptyas mucosa. Next base: position 29,623,903 of record WNWU01000001.1, read on the forward strand.
CCCATCATGGAATCCTTTTTAAATATTTGACTAAATACAAAATACTAAATGCAAAAAATGTTGAAGCAGCATAATCTATATCTTCCTAGGAATTATAACTAAACACATCTAGAGAAGATCAAGCTGAAAACAGCCGTATTAAAGTAGTTTAGCTTTTATACTTACATCCTTTCAATGCAATGGGATGACATTTTACAAGCTGAAAAATACAATAAAACAAAACTTAAAGTCAGCTATACTACAATATACTTTATGATATCATGACTGCTATCTTATAAAGAAATATTTAATGTAATCCTACATTTTTTCTTCACAGAGGAATCATATAATATTAAAGTGGGAAAAAGTGTCAAAATTTTAATTTCATGGTATTGCTTAGATACGAAATTCAGATTTTTATCTACAAGCACTTGTGTTATTGTAGCATATTAAATATTATCATATAAAATATAATACATACAAATATATGTAAAACATCTGAATGTCCTGGATCAGAAAAATATTTATTTTTCCCATTTTACATTATACTTTGACAGTAGGGCCCAATACACTTTACAATACTATTATTTTTTATTTACTGCTATGTTTTTATTGACAGTGAGTTTTATTTCTAATGAGCAACAATACTGCTTAATTAACTGTAGGAAAGGGTTGAATGGTTTATGCCTTCATGCTTTAACAATAGCAATATTACTGCAATTATTGCTCTTAATGTTAAATGTACTGATATTGTGAGAACATCCATTATGAATAAAACTATTCAAGCAAGTTTATTTATTTTATTTATTTATTTGTCAACAAGTACAAGGAAACAAGTAACAGTATAGACATAGACATGGACACATGAAAAAAAATTGGCATAAGTAAAAGGATATAAATAAGCAAAACATAGCCATAAACACATAACTTGAGTACATATAAATGGGAACAGTAGGACAGGGATGGTAGGCACCCTGGTGTGCTTATGCATGCCCCGTTAGGGACCTATTAAGAAACGTGAAAGGTCCATGGTAGACAGTTTAAAGTAAAAGATACGGAGGTTAGAGAGACTAACAACAGGATCAGGTAGAGTGTTCCAGACATTTACTACTCTATTGCAGATTTCCTACAATCATGTAAAGACATGTAAAGACATGTCAATATCTTCTAAATGCTACCTCCCTTCCTATACAAACAATACCATGGCAGAGGAGGGGCAGATTTCATTCTTAATATAGTGATATTGTCTTCCATAATTCAGCATAAGGTCATTGTTTATGTTGCCTGATCCAAATACAATTTTCATCTTTTCTTGGATTTTGTGAGGAAGGTGGAAACATTTTTGAGACCCCTTTGCCCTCATTAAAAGAGAAATTCCTTCATCTCTATATCTCTTTGTGTCATTCCTGGTTGTATCATTGACTGAAAGTGGGCTGCTCGCTTGGTTTTATATATGTAATTGTTTCTTGATTTTTTTAATGTATTTCTTTCTTGATTTTATATATGTATTTCTAGTAATATCTGGTTTAATTTCTTTCCCTTGCCTCTGTCATGGTTCAAATGACATTGTTCCTATGACTGGATATCTCAGATTTCTTCTGAATTACTGGATCCTTCAAGATCCTATGAAAATACCTCAGAATGAGTCAGAGGACTGTATATACAATCCTAGGCTCATTGAACAAAAGTCTCAGAGTCCTTTACAATGTTAGAATAGTGTATTTTTGATACTGTGTTATATACCATATACTGACTGACTAATTGATTTGCTTCAATCTTTTTGCAGTTACAGTCCTGGAACTTTGAGAAGTTTAAAATAATCAAATACAAAGAGATTGCAACACAACAACAGTAATAACAAATGGATAATATCCAGTTCAGTGTACCTATATCCCAGAACAGTGGTGGGTTGCCCTCGGTTTGGACTGGTTCTATAGAACCGGTATTAAAACCGGAGGGACGCTCCATTCCCCCCCCCTCCCAGACATCATCAAAACTCTCCTGTGCATGTTCAAAAGCTTCTGTGCATGCGCAGAAGAGCACGCATGCGCACTCACCCCATTGCAAACCAGTAGTAAAGATAAGTAGAACCCACCCCTGCCCCAGAAGTAATACAACCTTCTCACATGCTCACTGGAAGACCCATATTTTCATGATTCATTAAAAGCTAAGTGTTTTGGGGTTTTTGGTGGTGCTTTCATCCTTCTGGGTCTTCATGAAGCCCCCCCCCCCGGACCTTCATTTTCCCTGATGCTGTTTACTATCTTCATAATGTATAGTACTTTCAGCTTTAACAATAGTAATGTAATGTTTCTGAGATGGATTACAGCTTCTGGGCTCCTGATCTGGAATTTTAGAAAATACTGTTCAACGTGTCTGGTAATTTGGGGATGTCTATATGAATGCTTCTCATGTCAGCAAAACATTTTCAATCAGTTTTTCTTTAATTAAATATTTAAATAGGTATTTCTGTTCACAGGTTCCTTCTTCCTTTCTAATTAAATGGAGGAAAAAAAGAAAACCTTTTCTTAACATTTCCTCAAGTAATTAAAAAAGATAAAAGAGTTTGAGAATCTGTTAATGACAATCAATGACTAGTAGTTTTTCTAATAAACTAGTGGCCTACAAATTCTTCACAGAGTTGTTCAAGCATCAGCTATTTCCAATAAACAATACATTAATCAAGTTGAATTATACTAATAGTCTGAAAAGATAAGTCTGATATTCCTCTACCTATCAGTTTGGCTGGAAGCCTTTATATATTCCTTATATTTGTAATGAGATTGAGTAAAAGCAGTATGTCAATAATTTATTACTATCTTAGTAATATACTATGCAATAATTTATTACTATATTTCCCTACTTATAGCCTATAAACAAGTTCAATCTGAGATTGGGAAGTGGGGGAGGAGAAATGCTATTGTGGTTTTGTATAAAGAAATCATTTTCTCCAGAAAAACAGAAGTTGGTACAAGATAATGGCTGGCAGTGAACGTAATTGTCTCTTGCAGTTTGCTTTCCTGCATCTTAGATTTAGTTGTTTTAAAATGTAGAAAAAGTAATATGCCAAAATTAGAGCAAGATTTTAAAAATAAATAGTTGAAATGCAATATAAATGAGAAGAAACATGAGAGGACAGCATTTCCCATAATACCACAGCTGTGACAGATGCAACAACTCTTCCTTGATATATCATTAAGAGTCTAAGACAAGCTTCCCCCACAACTCCTACTATGCCATCTCATCATGGCAGGGGGAGAATGCCTGGTGGGGTTTTCCTGGGATGAGGGAAAGCAAAGATTGCAGGGAGTGTATGCCAAGAATATACTCTCTCAGCAAAATCTTCCAAGGCATGAAGTTCAATCTCAGCTTAAACAAGCACACAACAATACTGGGCAACAGTATTATAGGAAGATGCTGGAAGCAGATTATCACTTTAGTGACAATAAAAAAGGCATCAATTCATATTGTGTAGGATATTCCAGCATAGGAATGGTAGGATATTCCAGCATGGGAACAGCCCAGCCTGGATAATGTATAATCTATGTAGCAGGGGTGGGTTCTAAATTTTTTTACTACCAGTTCTGTAGGCGTGGCTTATTTTGTGGGCATGGCTTGTGGGAGGTTAATGTGATTGGGTGGGTGTGGCCAACTTTTTTTTTTAAACTTTTAAAAGCATTTTTTCTACAACCTTAAGAGGTTGCAGAAAAAAATGCTTTTAGAAGCCTCTGATGATCAGGGAAGTCAACTGGGATCGCCAGAGGCTTTAAAGGCATTTTTTCCCCCCTACAACCTCTTCGGCTGAAGGGGTTGTAGAAAAAATGCTTTTAAAAGTCCAGCTGAGCTGCGCGATCATCAGAGGCTTTTTAAAAAACTTTTAAAAGCATTTTTTCAGCCGAAGAGGTTGTAGAAAAAATGCTTTTAAAAGTTTTTTAAAAAAGCCCCTGATGAGGTGGGTGGGGTAAGTGAGCGGTGACCTGCCAGGGACCGGTTCGGGGGCATGGCCAGCCAATGTTATTACCGGTTCTCCGAACTACTAAAAACTTTTATTACCGGTTCTTGTGAACCGGTGCGAACCGGGAGCAACCCACCACTGCTATGTAGAGACTAAGAATCAAAACCAAGTTAATGGCACATAATCAATCAATCAAACAAGCTTTCTAGTGGAAGCAGTAGTGAGTTTTGGAATCTAGTCTTCTCTCTCTTTCTGCCATCACTATTTTGCTCTTCCAGTACTTTTCCAAGGAGAAAGGTATTGCTTCTATCAAAATCAAAATCAAAAATTGTAATAACAGCATTTATTCAATTCAATTCAATAGCCTTTATTTTCATTGTATATCATGTATACAATGCAATTGGTTTTAGCCTCCACTAGTCCAATCCATAACAAAACAAAAAACAAAAAAAAACAAGACAACACGAATAGTATAGAGAATAATCCTTATACAAGTAATTGGGGAAGAAACCTAATCATACGTTTCCATACGTACATGGAGTGGTTGTGATTATGTTTAGGAGTCTGACAGCCCATGGATAGAAGCTGTTTTTAAACTTGTTTGTCTGGCTGGCTATACTTCGGTGTCTTTTGCCCAGTGGTAAAAGATAAAAGAGACAATGGCCAGGGTGTGAATCATCCCTAAGTATCTTCCTTACTCTGCTGAAACAGTGAGACCTGGCGATGTCATCCAGTGGCGTTAGAAGGCAACCAGTTTCTTGTGCCGAATTAATCACTCTCTGTAGTGCTTTCCTGTCCACAGCTGTTAAACCAGTGTACAATACTGTTATGCCATATGTGAGGACACTTTCTATCGTGGGCCAAAGGAAAGAAGTCATCAGCTGTTGTTCCACCTGATTTTTCTGCAGAACACTAAGGAAAAATCAAAAATTGTAATAACATTTCAGAAGCTTTATAGTACAAATGACCCATACCCACTCAGGTTAGAGATCTATGCAATAAGTCACATATCTGGTCAAAAGACTTTTCTTGCCTTTCTGACTGTTTCTAAATCAGAGCCAACCAACTCAGACATCTATGAGAGTAAGAATTCTAACTAGAATTCTAATTCTGGCTGTTAGAAATGTGCCTAGTCATATAATTGCTTTTTCTCTGCCCTAAAACAAGATGTGCAAAAGAGCTCCCATCATTTAACATTGAGTTCTGTTAAAATAGTTTGTTATTGGTCATACCAAAGAGTGGGACACAGTGCATTTCCACCCATTCCCTATCACATTATAATGAGAGGTATCTCTGCTCTTCAATCTAGGATAAAAGGAGAAATGGTTACTTATTACTTGCTCATAAGATGTATTTGAAAATGAAAAAGGATTATGTTCTTTGTACATTATTCAGGTGTGCTTAGGAATCAGTTACCCCCAGATCCATCTTCATTTTGTTGTGGAGAAAGAAAGAAAAAGATGAAACAAAATTGAGGTGGAATGGAAATCCTTCTTATTTCTTTAATCAAGTCCTAATGTATGTAGGAGAATACAACCTTGATTTTACCGCAGTCCCATTAATGTTATTAGATCCCTACTGCTACCAATATTATTCACTAAACAGCTTAGATTTTTGTTCAAATATAAGTTGTACAGCCATTTGTTCCTATGAACCAAAAATAATTCGGTCGTGATTAAAATTTAATACCCAATATGGTTGGGTTTCCATATTGATGAATCAGCCAGCCTCCATCAGATCAGCAATACTGGGAATGGTTCCAAAGTACCTATCCACCTGCAGAAGTGATGAGGACATTTATTAATAGGTCTGAGGCCAATACATCAGGGCAAAATAGAATTTTTGTGGAACTGATGTATAAATACATTGTTATAGACATGTTAAAGACAGATACAATTATAGTTACACCATTTCTAGTTCTTTGTTTTAAAACACTTATTTCTGGCAGATCTGAAGAAATATGAAAACTAAGTATTTATTCATTTGAATGTGCTTTTGGATTATACTTTTGATGATATCTAGACTTCTGAATTAGAAGATTTTGCATTCAGGAAGCATGAAAAAGTTATCAAAGTCCAAATGAGAAATATTTGGCAGAATCTTCACAGGTTCTTATGAAAGAATAAGGAATAAAGTCATAAAAATGTCAGCTATTATTAAAAGTAAGCACACCTTAAAAACAATAAAAATACTAAATATGCATATAACATGGGCAAAGGTTTAAAAATTCATATATAATAAAGCCATGGTGTGGGCTTTCTATGGGATTTTCCAGAAAAAGCAAACAAACAAACAAAACAGAAAACCATAAAGATTGGGATGATGTTCCAAAGACTGGGAGTTGCGGTACAAAAGACTTCTCTCCTTCGTCCCATCAGATGGTATTCCTTAACAGATGAGACACATAACATGCCCTTCCTGCTCTTTTTTCTTGGTGAAGGGTATGGAAGTCAAAAATATGAAAGTAGTTTGTCACTGTTGTTGTTAGTTGAGAAGTCATGCCCGACCCATTATGACCGCAACATTCCTCCAGGCCTTCCTGTCCTCTACCATCCTCTGGAGTCCATTTAACCTACTGCTTCAGTGACTCCATCCAGCTACCAGATTCTCTGTCGTCCCCTTCTTTTTACCCTCAATCTTTCCCAGCATTAGGTTCTTCTCCAGTGAGTCCTTACTCATTTTTCATTACCTTCTTCCAATTTTCTTATTCCCCAATCTAGTCTACAGCAGTGAGGTTTTTCTGCTGGTATTCCCTCCAAGTAGAAAACAGGTCCAACCCTGCTTAGATTAAAAAAAAAAAACCAACCAGGTCAGCTGTCACCTACTCAATACTGGGCACATGGGTACTGATTCTCAGCTGCTCAATCATTTCAGGTAACTACCCATGTCCTCACACAGGCTATAATTCTCTTCCCACCTCACCAACATATATTCACTTTGACTATGGTGATGAATCCAATGACATAAGAAATGCAGTTTCAGGATTTCTTGAGATGTTTCTAAAAAAAAAAAAAAGGCTCAACCAGAGGCATCAGAGTACTCCCCAGGCTTTGAATCAATGGAAGCAAATAACTCTAAATGAGAATGTGACAGATTCACTGTGATTTGCACAGAAGACATAAAAAGCCAGAGTATAGAAAGATTGTTGTGCAAATCAAGCTGAAGGTAATTGGGCTTTGTGATACACATCCCATCCTTGTAGCAGATGGTATGAACACTAGGCAAGAATAGTAGTGGAAATTGTGTCAGCATGAGCAGGATTTTAAAAAGCTTTATCTAATTAGCAGATGCTCAGACTACGTGATGGGTGTGCAGCTTGAACAAAGCTATTGAGCATTCTAAGACACAATTCCACTTAGATCATAAGAAAAATAAGTTTTTCCAGCAGAGAAGATTAAACCCAAGCTTGGCATGTGGCAGTGAAGAGAATTGTTAATAAAAGGTAGACATACTTTCCTTTGAACTTTGGTGATATTTTTAAACAAGAGAATTATCCTACATACTTTTTCACTGCAGTCATTTTTTTTTCTGGTAAGTAATATTACATTTGACATTTCTCACCCAGAAAAAAAGTACATTTTAATGTAAGATGTTCAACTTGCGTCGTTTTTGAAATACAGTATGGAAACTTGAAAGTCCAACCATCATTTAGTGTTCATTTGGATACCAGTTAGTCAGCTAACCCAAGAAAAAGAAGAACTAACTACAGTATATAGTTTTCTTCATAGACTTGGTCAATGAGGCAATGAGGAAAAAAATATTTCTATCATTACTCAAAAACAAAATATACGAAATAATAATAATAATAATAATAATAATAATAATAATAATAATAATAATGGCTTTGAAGAATGCAACTGGGAATTAAAGATATTTGCAAAAATTTGAAAGATGCTGAATGTTTCCTTTTTTAAAAAAATATGCTGTGACTGAAAAGTCTTGAAGCAAAAGTAGGTTGTATATCATGGTCATGAAATGCATGCATTTGTGTAGATTAGTGTGTGTGACATCTTACAAAATACAACCTACACATTGACTTCACCTTTAGGTTATTGAATTTCTGTTTCCTCCCGGCTTCATTCATCTTCTTCAGTAGTTGATCTGTACAATATTAACTGTTGTAACTGGAAACTCAGAAAATGTCCACCACTGAAAGACATAAAAAGTATTTGGAAAAAAATAATAGACTTCAGCCCTAATTATACGGTATTTAACATTAATATCCTCACCTTCTTTTGTTTTTAGCAATTTGGGGGGACATGGGAAGTAATAATAAAAGTTCTTTTTTAAAAATCCAAATATTGGTTTCACCCAAACTCCCTGTCAAATAACCAAGTGGAAGATTGTTAAATAAAACAATGCTAAAATAATCACTTCGTGGTTTTTTTTCTTGAAGTCTTGGTCTGTTAAACTACCAGGAGATTATGTTTTAAAACTGTGATTTTTCCCTAAATCTATTCAGTAATATTTGTTAAAAAAAATAAAGTTTATCAATATCATAGTAGCTTCCATCTACAAAAACACTTAAAATAAAAGTGGCTTAAATTTATTTGTTTATTGAAGATCAAAGGGAAGAGCCAATCATAGTGATAGTAGCAATATATTTTATAACCCTATCTTCCTCCAAAATAAAAAAAAAATAGTTTATCCAAATTCTTCCTTCCAGAAACTCTGCTATGTTACTAGGTATTGAATGATGCTAAAATATTGTCTCAACAGCTAAATTAAAACTATGTGGGAAATCATATCAGACCAGATGCCTTGCTTGTTTTTAATTCCATTCCATCTCCTTCTCCCTCCAGACATTAAATCTAGATGGCTTAGATACTTCTCATTAAGTGGATTAGGTATATTTAAAGTTTCTTGTTTCTACAATTACTATAAAGCCACAAATGATTTGAGCTTCCTGTAGTTCTTCTCCTCTCATCATGGTGAACTGAAAGATATAATGTGAAGTTTTATATTCTGACCATATTTTCCATCCAGATTGTATTCTTGTCTACTATAATTGTAGTATTTAGGAAGAGATAATTTCCTTTAAGGAAGACTTACATTTAGCATTTATGCAAAGCACATGTGAATATATTATCTAGGATTGTATATAATTTAGTTTTGGGGGCTACAGAGAAATTCCAGAGAAGTCTGAAAATATATATCCAGTAGCTAGATCACACCTGGGTATTTTATCACCCCTGGGCCACATATGGCCCTTGGCTGTCCCTGTCTGGCCCTTGTGAAATCAATCAGAAATTAGAAATCAAATGTAAGTAACTGTACATCATACATCCAATACAACTGTGTTGCTTTTATTTTGAAGGCCACTCTATTTTTTTTTTCAATTTACACCTTCATAGTCCTATTGATTTGGCCATCTACAACAATCCCTGTTTTTCATGCGGCCCTTTGGGAAAGTTAATTCCCCACCTCTGAGCTGGACAATGGGATTCTATAGTTATGTTTGATTCCTAATGAGAACACAAATCTCTTAGTTGGACAAAGAGAGCACTGGGCTGTCCCTTCATATCTCACTATTCATGAGCTAAATGTCAGGCACCTTTTCTACAATGAAGCTATTTGATAAATTTCAGCTCACTTGTGTATGAGCTATGCCTCCATCACACAACATTAGTTACCACTGGTTGTCTCATAATCCTTCCCCAAAAGCGGTGGTAGGAAAACATAGGCCCCAGTAGCAGTTTACTCCCTCACTTTAGGGAGACAACAAAGGCAAACTCACGGTATTAAAATACATACATATAGCTAGGGAATGCCTCCTTTGAGATCCATATCTGTCAGTTGTAGTGCTTAAATTAAGCTGTCATCTTCCCTGATGCACATGCTTATGAGCTTAAAAGTGCCCTTTAGAAAACTTTTTTGAAAAACAGTATAAGGATTTGGTGTCAACCTACTGCAAATATTCCTGATTTATAGCAGTTTATGAAGGGATAATGAAGAGACCGTATTCATGCACGCCAAGCTTGAAAAATGAGAAGAGAATGGCATATACTCCTTAAATCTCAACCTTTATTTTATCATTGCATCCATATCATCACCTGCTTCATGGTCCCAGAACTGGCCAACTATCTCATCTTTTTTTTTTCTGTAGCAAAGGCTAAATTTGGTAATGGTCACCTGAAATGATCTTCTGCCACCACAAAGCAGCATGAGAAAAAACAGGAAAGAGGAGAATAAAGACAGTAAATGCGGTACACAAAACAATGGTTATTTGAAAGATAAATGGATTTAAAAAATTATCAATGGACATTAGTCATAGAAATTGACATGCCCTCCACCTATACATTCAGTTCTGCTAGAAAGCCTTTCCTTTGTTTCACTTGGATGCAGTGAAAAAAGGGACATATTAAACTGATTCTGCTCTGACTGCATTGATTTACAATGATTATGGAGGCTCATTTAATGATTGACTGTAACTGATTAGGAATCAATCATTTAATCTATATAAGGTCTGTCACTTTTCCTAAGTCTATGTTATTCTTTTTTTTTCTTCCATTAAATTATGTCCAATTCTCAAGAGACTGCCTAGACAAATCCAGCAGTTTTCTTGGCAAAGTTTTTTAGAACTGGTTTGTCATTTTCTTCTCCCTAGGGCTGCGAGAAAATGACTGGCCCAAGGCTTTGTGCCTAAGGCAGGTCTAGAATTCACAGACTCCTGGTTTCTAGCCTGATGCCTTAACCACAACACCAAAGTGACTTTCAATACTCTTACCCGAAATGTTTTTTTTTCTTTTCCAGAAAATGTTTTCTATTTGTATTTTGGAGCTGAAATTAAGGGACTGCAAAAGTCAGATAGCTGCAAAATTCAACAGATGACTGTTTTAGGTATTAGACTTAAAAGTCTAAAATGGGTTAAAAGTGCAGCCAAATGTTAGCAATTATTTGGTTTTTCCATCCTTTGCAAAATGCAAACATTAAAGATGAGCTCATATAAAGCTCAGCTTGCTTACATTTCTCAGGGATAACACTGAGTGGTAGGGTTCTAGCAAGCTTGAAAAGGATATATTTTACGAGGCCAATACCTTTCCCTTTCATAACAACCCAATAGATAATTAACAATTTATCCTAAAAAGTACAAAATGTCTAGTTTTTCAGGCATTTCCCCAAACTTATAATGTCAGGATCAATTTCCCTTTTCTATGCAGTTTTATAGAGTTTGTTATTTTAAGTTAATATTCTTTGTTCTTTTGGATTATTGATATTGTTTGAAAGTCCTTGGAAGTAACCTAAAATTATATGAGGTTGTATACATACATATCAGGGGTGGGTTCTACTTACCTTTACTACTGGTTCGCAATGGGGCCACGCGCATGCATGCGCAGAAGCATTCTGATGACGTTGGGGTCAGTGGGCGGAGCTTCCCACCGGTTTTACTACCAGTTCTATAGAACCGGTGCGAACCGGGGGCAACCCACCACTGATACATATGTATAAAACACCAAAAAGTATGAAGACTGCCAACTAGGCATTGTGTGTGTGTGTGTGTGTGTGTGTGTGTGTGTGTATGTGTATGTATGTATGTATGTATGTATGTGTGTGTGTGTGTATATATATATATATATATATATATATATATATATATATATATATGAATCTGTAGGTTGGCAATAGATGCACATTGTGATCCAGTGGAATGGAAAGAACAATGGAAAAATCAGAGATGAGTTTGGAAAAAAAATTGTGCAGCATTCTAACAAATACAATCTAAAGGAAAATGTTCTGAGTTGATGCAAATGAAAAGGTTGGAAGAATGTAATGAAGTAGATTTATTTATTTAGCATAAGACACATATTGTATGAAAGAGCAGGAAAGGAAAGAGGATGGGGAAACTCTTGAAGCAGAGTGGGAAAATGTTGCATAATGACAGAGAAGACTGTGGACTTACCCTAATGAGAAGTACAGTATGAAAAATGATGCTCTGAATAATGAAATGAATGGGGCTGAAGATGAGAGGATGCATGAAAAGGATGATGATGCATAAGATTAAAAGAGGCAGAGATGCAGAACAACTTTGTTGGAAAGAAAAGAATTGGAAATGGTTGAAAAAGGCTAACAAAGAACCTTTAAGAAAATGAATAAAAGCTAACATTAAAAGGAATATTATTTGGGAATAATTATCAAAATAGACTTTGCTCCACCAGCCTCAGTTAACTGTAAAATATCTTTACCTTGAAGAATATGCATAATCCTTCAGTAGATATGGGGAGACAACATACACGTAGATATTATAATGCACATAGAACTGTATTATTTTATTTGGATAGCCTGATAAAATCATATTTGGGCTTTGCCTTTTGACAACATCTGTTTATTTTTCATGATAAGCACTTGAAAAAAAAAGTTCTTCACAATAAGCTCAATTCATACATTCATTTAAACAGATGAAGAGATGAATGTAAAGAAGGAAAGAACTCTCTGGTCTCCCTCTACCTTTCATATGTTTAGTCACAAGAACTGAAGGGGAGTTGAACCCGAATGCAAGGGGCAATGGCATCTGGAACCAGCTTTACTTGAATTTTAAGATCACACTTAGAACTCTCTTTCCTCGCTCTCATAAGTAACTCCTCTTCAGTTCTCTGACTTAAAGAAGCTGAGTTTGAAGAATAGGATCAGGACTGCCTGAAAAGCTCAGTATTCTCACCACCTTTCACTTTTCACATATTCAGGGCAAAGTCTGAAAAAGACTACTAGAGCTGATAATCGAAGAACTGCAACATCTAGAAATGGCTTCCTTCCACTTTGTCCTGTGTTGCCCCCATCTCTAAACACAAGCAGCACAAGACAGGCAACGGATAAATAAAGACGACAGGTTTCAATTCCCCGGTGTGAAATGCTCTCCTCATCCTTCCACCTTTGCTGCTAATATATGATTTATCAGCTATAAATCTCCTCTCTGCCAACAGCTATCAGAGAAAGAGAAAGTGTATAAGGCTGCACACCTAATCAGATTTCTAAAAACATAATCGCACAAAGGCCTGATTATTATATGCTTTGCCATCCCCATAGTCTTCCTGTGAGAGCAAATTTGGTATACTGGTAAGGCATCAGACTAAAACCCAGGTGACCATGAGTTCTAGTCCCATTTTAAGCAAGAACCCAACCAGATGGCCCTGGACCAGTTTTACCTCTAGGAAAGAAGAGATGGCAAACCACTTTTGAAAACTTTGCCAAGAAAACTTCAGGAACTAATCAACTGGTCAACACTGATTTGAAGGTGTATACACATACACACTTCTGTGTTCTTGCACTATGTTTTCACACATTTTTTCTAGTTTTTCTACAAACCTTTTGCTGTTCCTTTATGTTTCGTTTCAATCTTTGCACCTGCAGCAATTCACAGAGACTGACTACACAGTAAATTGGAAACATCACTGGCGTCCATATTAATTTTTAGAAATCACCAACATTCCTTTCAACATATTATGTACCTACATTTTCAACTTTGCTAATTTATTCTGTTGTCTGTCTTCTTATTAAACAATGCACCAACTGTCAAGATTTGATATTTCCTTATCTTAATATTATTTTAACAGAACAAGCCTGCCCTTAATCAAATTCCTATGTTAACATTTACTATAACTTCCCCATTCTTCCAAATAAAAGGATAATAAAGGCATATGCCCCATCCTTCACACCTGTGCCTGTGAGGAAGGAAGGAAGGAAGGAAGGAAGGAAGGAAGGAAGGAAGGAAGGAAGGAAGGAAGGAAGGAAG
>WNWU01000001.1:29644926-29659863 GCA_012654045.1 Ptyas mucosa
TATTATTATTATTATTATTATTATTATTATTATTATTATTATTATTATTGATTGTTATCATCGTATAGTCAGCCAGATGTTTAGACTGGATTTGGCATTTTTGTCTACCTATTGAGTTCTTACTAAGGACCTGGGATATTGTAATGCTGGTGGTGATGATGATGATGATGATTGGTTCCACAGTCAGTCACATGTTTAGATTGTATGTCACAATCAGTTGATGTTGGCAAATGTGAAGGATGGTTCACTCAGAGGCTTCAGCTGGTGCAGAATGCGGCCGCGCGGGTTGTGATGGGAGTATCTCGACACTCCCATGTTATACCTCTCCTACGTGACTTGCATTGGTTGCCGGTTGCCCTTGAGTGAGATTCAAGGTGCTGGTGATTACTATAAGGCCCTATATTGGGTTAGGCCCAGGATATTTGGGAGACCATCTGCTGCCATCAACAGCTGCCCATTGCCCGGTGCATTCCCACAGAGAGGGCCTCCTCACGGTACAATCGGCCAGACAGTGTTGGCTGGCGACCCCCAGGGGAAGAGCTTTCTCTGTGGGTGCACCTACCCTTTGGAATCAACTGCCCCTGGAGCTCCGGGAGACCCCCGACCGCCGCTCTTTCCGTCGTGACCTAAAAATGTGGTGTTTCGTTTGGCTGGCCTGGACTGATGGGGTTTTAATTTTTAACTTGTTAGTTTTAATTGCACTTTTAACTGTTAAATTATGAGATTTGTATTTCGTTTCCTTTTAACTTTTTCATTAGATGTTTTTTACTGTTGTGAGCTGCTCTGAGTCCGGCTGGAGATAGGGCGGCATATAAATCTCAATAAATAAAAAATAAATAAATAAACAAACAAACAAACAAACAAACAAACAAACAAATGGTATTTATGGAGGGGAAGGCAGAGTAATGCTATACTGAAACTAGGCACTTTCCCAGAAGGAAGTCACACAACCCAAGAAAGGGGCAAAACAAGGGGCAATAGAACCCAGAGCTGGATAGGAGGGAAAGTGTTATGATAGCTAATCCCTAGATTCTCCCATGGTGTAGGATGAGAAAGTAAAGATTTAATCTGGCAAGATTCTATCTATCTGGTGTGAGCAAATAAAGAACTGATCTTCAGTCAATTGTTCTACGTCATTCTTGGGCTGGGCCTGACAGCCAGTTTTCTTCTTCATGATTTGAAGCTTAGGGGTCATAAAGAAGCATGTAATAACTTATGCGACACCCAACAAGGGTGCTGTTTATAGCTGGGGTGTCATCAATTGTTCCTTTTAAAAAAAACAAAATAGTAATTTTTTACTAAAGATTATAACTACAATAGTAAAAACTAATGCAAGCTAAAGGAAAGAATAAAAATAAAGAAGTGGAAGATACATAAAACAAATAAATACATAGAAAGAGAAATGAAAAAGAATATAATAAAGAAAAACAAAAATATTGTACATAAAGTGACTTCCTACCTTCATCAGAACAAGCGTAAAAAAAATTAGTAACTTATTACCTCTTCTTAAAATACAATAAATGATCTGTTCTTCTCATATCCCATATTTTATCCATAAACAAATCCATAAAACATCATAATTTCAGTTCCTATGTCAGCAAAAGTCCATTAAGGGTTACCAGAAATAACAATATATCTATTTTGGCTTTGATGAAATAAACCTTTGTATTCTTTCCTTTTATTTCTAACAATTTTAATCTTTACTCCATTCAAATATTTATCAAGGAGCTTGATTTATTGTCATATTTTCTTCATTCATTGTCATGAGATTCTTCAAATCTTTAACACACCTCTTTTGTAAATCCAATATAAGAAAAATATTCTTATCACTTTTTTGGTTTATTTTTTGTATTTTTTTTAAAAATTGATTTATATGCCACCCTTCTCCGGAGACTCAGGGCGGCTTACAATGCATTAAGCAATAGCCTTCATACTTTTGTATATTTATACAAAGTCAGCTTATTGCCCCCACAATCTGGGTCCTCATTTTATCTACCTTAGAAAGGATGGAAGGCTGAGTCAACTTTGAGTCTGGTGAGATTTGAATTTGCAGTAATTGCAGGCAGCTGGCAACTTAAGTGCTACTTTTAACAGCACTTAGTCCACTGTGCCACCAGGCTTTTTGACTTTTGACTTTTAATTATTAAAACAGTGTCTGGTTTATTTTGTATGTCCAGGGTAACATCCTTTTCCATTCCTGTACCCTGGCATTTGTAAATATATTTTTAATTCAGTCCTAATCATTTCAGATAAAACTTGTTAATCTTCTATATTTTAGGCACCTCTCTTCATAGAGACAGAAGTCTCTGTTGACACTATTAATATTAACTTCACAGTCAATTTTCAAAAATATCCTTCAATATGTCCAATGTTAGAATATTTGCTCCATTCTATAATTATGTGTTGGGTTTATGTGTTCTTCTTTAATTATAGCCATTAGTTCTCTCTAGTGTCCAATTCTTAGAATCTAATACTATTGAGTTTCTTTACAAAATTCAAAACAAAAGTATTTTCCCACTGGAAGGATTCTTTATGAATAATTCCAAAATCTTATTTCAAAATTATATGGCTTGTTTTTAATTTCCTAAATTTAAAGTTATAATCACCCTTTCAAAAATAAGAAACTTGTAATTAAAAGTGTATTTTGCTAAGGATTGAAAGGAAACTCACCCTGGGCTGCAAAACCTGCCAATTCAACCGTTTTTAATAGCTGAAAAAACCATTAACAAGCATTTTTCAAAAGGGATTAGAAAAGGAAGCATGTGAGCTTAGTGTTCTTTCAACAGTGTGACCATGTTTTGAGCAAAGGTGTGACCATGTTTTGAAACTGCAGTCTTGCTATCTTGCCAGTCAGCAGCTGTCTGGAGCACTTGTATGAGTGAATTAAGTCTCTCCTTGTCTGGAGATGTTCAAAGTGCTGGTCTATTTGTCGGCTCTTCATTCTTCACATAGTCATGAGCTCTACTTTTCGCAGATCCATCTTTAGTCTGCCATTTCTTCCTCTAAA
This sequence comes from Ptyas mucosa, assembly GCA_012654045.1. Lineage (NCBI taxonomy): Eukaryota > Metazoa > Chordata > Lepidosauria > Squamata > Colubridae > Ptyas > Ptyas mucosa. The sequence goes on from WNWU01000001.1 coordinate 29,647,934, forward strand.
AGTGGCTGTCATAAATTGTTCCAAATGTAGGCAATCCTAATTCTTTTGCAACCAGTACCCAAACAACAACTTCCAAATTATTTGACTATATATTTACAAATTTTGATATTTGATAACTTTCTCTAGTTCTATGTCATCTCAGAATGGCCACGTCAATTAAGCAAGCATGGCTCTTTTCAGTGACAATGTCTGATCAAGTAGCAATAAATCTAAATTTTAAAATCTGTGTCTTTGCTCTGCTACTGATAATTTTAACATAAATGTCAGTGTAATATTTTCCCAATTGAATCATGCTTTGTTTTGCTTTTTTTTTTTTAATCAGTCGGTCTGATTTTGTTGCATCCAGTTATTACGCTGAAAGAAAGTTAATTCTTTCATATTTATCCCAGCAGAATTCAGATTTACTTTCCAAACTGGTCTTCTTTTTTCCCCCGTTAAGATATTTCTGCATAGCATTTGTTCCTGGATATCAAAAATTATTCTTGCTGTTATTGTTATGATTGTTACTGTCCTGATCCCATTCACACACACACACACACACACACACACACACACACACACACATGTCACAGGTGGGGTAAAGGTTTTATTTGAGCCTTTTCAATCCAAATAGTCTTTCCCAGAAATCCCCAGTTCAACAACCACACAACCCACACCCACCCCAAGAGTTCCCAGTTCAGTCCAGGAACAAACCCAACACAAGTCTACAAGGCAAGACAAGTCCACAAGGCAAAGGCAAGGCTAAATCTGTGAGGTAAAAACAAAATGCAGGCACAGGCAAAATTCAGTCTTTGTAAACATTTTTTCCATAATATTTGTCCATAAAAATTATTGATATTCATTTTATGCCTCTAAAAATCAGAAGAAATCTGATGGCACTTTTTCAAACTAACACATTTGATTGTAAGCTTTTGTTCATTGCCCTTTCTCTCCTACCCTCCCTGTCACTTCTTCCCAATTTAAATCCTACATTACTATAGCCACTCTATTCATCAGATGAAGTGATCTGTATATGGTTTTTAATAAAATGAATTAGTCTGAAAAGGTGCTGTTAGATTCCTTCTAATTTTTTGGCTACCACAGACTAACAATGTTTCAACTTATGATGTCTCTGAATCTTAGTGAATGTATTCAAATTCTTCTTGAATAAGCTGCTCAGATTTTCAATTCCAAATAGCTAATTAGAGCAAAAGTGTGAGATACAGAGTCATGATTAATAAAGGAAAAGGAGTCCTTTCCCAATCTATCTCTTTTACATAATAAGATCTCTCTGCTGGATTGTTGAGTAGTATTAATGAATCAATCAATTAATCAATCAATATGAGGGTGAGATTTTATTTTATTTTTTGTCTCAGTTGCTCTTACCGCTGCCGAAAAATCTAGGAACGGACTTCATTAATCTTAGGTTTAACCAGTAAATGCAAACAGAGAAGAAAAGGTGTGGAAAAATAATAGCTGTTACTTTTTTTGAAAAAGAAATCTTACATAAAGTCTCTTCAAAAGAACCAGCGAGCACAGTTTGGGAAAGAAATGAAAAAGGTCTACAGATTTCAAGTAGAGTAGAAGAAAATAAGGCAGTGGTACCTTGACATAACACAGCATGTGCTAAAGGAAGAAGACTTACAGAGCTTCACAACAAAATAGGAACAAAGCACTTAGAGATGTGTGAACCAGGCTTGGCTGATATTTTCTCCCTGAGAAAACTGCTTAGAGAATTCCAGTCCTTTTCCAACTGCCAGCTTACCAACTCTCCCTTTTTGAAGATATCTTAAACAAAAGAGAGGGGAAAAAACATCTTGGTGGCGCTTTTAAAGAGCTAAGGCTCTATTTAAGTAATTAAACTCTGCACAAAAGTTTAATCGATTTGTGAATAATATATTAAGTCTGGGTGCTCTTAATCTTGGAGTAACATATTTCCATCCAGAGGCATTACTTTGTATTTATCTTTAATGAATAATAAATGGAGGAATGATATTCACTGATTAAATATTCCATCAGTAACAGACCATAGAAATCATGTTCAATTATTAATAAGTTACACATTTTGCTTGTCAAGCTCAATTGTCTTTTGACATGAATGGCTTCTGTTCCATACCATTTTTTTTTAAAACAGCAGATGGATTCTGTTAGTTAGGCCTTACATTGTATCTACTCCATCAGATTTCCATTATTCCGGATTATTCTTTTTTACATTTATTTTGATACAGAAAATAAAATACTTTATAACTCAAATGTCATGGAGATGACCAAGCATGAGATCAAGCTTTAAGTCAACTTCACCAAACTACTAATTTGTAAGATGCACATGCAATGCAATGCACTAAAAATTGTATCAGTGCATGATCTTGCGTTTATTTGTAATTGTTTATATTTTTATTTGAGATCCAGTTCTATTTAGTGGCTAAAGCACCAGGCTAGAACAAGACAATGACCATATTCCCACCTTAGGAATAAAGCCAGTCATTCTCTCTAAATTGTAGGAATAATACCCTGTTTTCCCCAAAATAAGACATCCCCTGATGATTAAGCCCAATCGGGCTTTTGAGCACATGGCAATAAAGCCAAGCGTTTACTTCAGAGTTCAAAAAAATATAAGACAGGGTCTTCTTTTTGGGGAAACATGGTAGTAATGGCAAACCACTGATATAGCCTAGGTGTGGAGTGTTAGTGTATATATTTATATATTTATAAATATATTTATAAATAAATCTAAGCAAGAAATATGCTCCCCATGAACCTCTTATATCTTCTTTCAACTCAAAAAATAGCTTCTTTATGTCGATATGTTATTAATTTAGTTGCATTCCAAAATGGCATATAAACTAGTTGCTTCTAGAATTAAATCTTTGCAGTAAATTGCACTTTCCTTATCTTGTTTGGTGCAAAAGAATGCTTTTCACTGGAAACTAAAAAGTATCTCCAGCAGTTGCAGCATTTTCTGTAGCTATCAATTCTGTCTGGTATAAGTCAAGGAGAAAACAACAGGTTTTTTAAACATGTATAAAAAGCCTATAAACTGTTAGCCGATTAATTCATCTACCAGTGCTTATCTTCTCCAAATTAGATGTTCTCCTCCATTATCCTTGGAGATTCTGCATGTATTAATTGTGTCCTGCTTTTTATTGCTAGTTCAGGCTCAAAGATAACCAAAATGACAATGGAAAAAGGGACCTTTTAATTTAGGAAATTTGTTTGTGAAAGAAGGGTAAAGTAAAAGATAAAAATGCACACACGGGCTTTAAAGGTTAAGGAAGATCATGAAACTCATGGCTGGAACATACAACTAGAAGAATTTAAATTGTTTAAAAGAAACAGATCGAACAAAAGAGGAGGTGGAGTTGCATTGTTTATATATAAAATAGCTACATGTCAGGTAATTACTTTTTATCTATCCCACAAAATAGTATTTGCTTTTCTATACTACACAGCTTGCTACTCATTCAACCTGTATATTTCTCAGCAAGTAATTTATTTTAAAAGGTATATTTATTTTTTCAGAACAAAAAGAGTCAGTTTAATCTAGAGCAGGGCTGTCAAACTTGCAGCCTGCAGGCCAGATGCATCATGCACTGGCCACGCCCACACCCAGTTTAGCAAAGGGAAAAAAGTCCCGATATGTCACATGATGCCACCATAATGATGCAAGTTTGACACCCCTGATCAAGAGGTTAAGGCACCAGACTAAAAGCCAGGAGATTATGATATTTAGTCCTGCCTTAGCCATGAAAGCCAATAGGGGAACTCTCTTCCAGCCTATGATATTAACTGCTGGTGACAAACTAGTTGGTCAATTCCCACAATCAAATGGATCAACATTTGACTGATATGAAAAAAATGGACCCTGCACTCATGGAAAAATGCTAGGAAGAAAAAAAAATATTTTCAGAACAATATTCCATGGACTTTAAAAGTTTCTGAAAGGCTTAGTGCCAGATGTTCACAAAGAGTGTTCATATACACTTTTATATAAAAACAAACACAGCTGCACAGTTTTCATTTCATTGCATGTGAATGCAGTATTTTCTCCATTATTTTTTGTCAACTGAAGTCAATAGCCCAGGCAGAAACCAAGATACTAAAATAACTCTGTTTTGCTACCTTGTGAATTGTGGCTACCAAACCAATTTAACATTTCAATTATTGAATCCTGTTAACAGGGATCATATCCATATGGATCTATGGGCAAATATCCTTATTGTCCCTTGAAGGATTTTTTTTTTCTTACTATAAATGTAACGGGTTTTTTGTAGTATTTGTTCTTTCTTATGACAGTTCAAAGAATGTATCACAGTTGTGGTTGTAAGTCAAGGACTACCTGTTTAGGCAAGATCATAGATAGCTGGTTTTAATAAATGTCTAGGTAGCTAAGGAACAGAATGAATTCCTAGCCATTATGTCCTTGCTACTATTATTCTTAATACATATGTCTCAGTGGTGGGTTGCCTCCAGTTCGCACCGGTTCTATAGAGCCGGTAGTAAAACTGGCAGGAGACTCCGCCCACCGACCTCGACGTCATCAAAATGCATCTGCGCATGCGCAGAAGAGCGCACACACAGCCCCATTGCAAACCAGTAGTAAAGATAAGTAGAACCCACCCCTGATATATCTTTATGTTCTTATAAACAACCCTCTCTTCAGAAATGTCTTCTGGCTTTTCCAGTGGTAATGCCTCCATCTTCAGTTTTTGCCTCCACCTTCTTTTTGCGACAAAGCTGCAAAAATATATTTATATAGACAGTCCTTTAGTAACTACAACTGCATCTGGTAAAATGGTCACTAAGCAACATGGCTAACAAACCTTATGACTGAAAGAGAGAGGGAGAGAAAACTGCAAAGATCACTGGTAGCTGCTTCCTCATTTGATAAATGTGTGACATGTGTTGTTATCAGGTGCAGAAATTTGGGAACAAGTGCATGCATTGGTTGAAAAATGATTTTTCAACTGTCCTCATATTCAACTGCCCTCATATTTATGAATGGTCACTATCCGAGGCAATTGTTAACTGAGGACTACCTGTATTTCATTTGCTTGATAAGTCTTGACTTCAGAAAACAGAAACAGAGAGATATGCAGTGCTGAAGAACTAATATTCAAAGGCATGGCCCACATATGTCACTTGTCATTAATTTACAACTTTAAGTGCATTTGTTCCCAAAATAATCACAATTTTATCCTGCAGTAAATATGCTTGCTAATCTAATGGAACAAAGTGGAAAATTAATTGCATTAGAATAAGAATCAGAGTACAGCATCAGACCTACAGGAATAGTTGTGACATCTGTGCTGCCGATGATACTTTGAAAAGCTTTCAAAAACTTAGTTGTGGAAATAAATGGAATGTCCATCCTGTCCTATTTGTTTCAATTATTGCTATTAATGGAACACTGTAATTGAATAGCCACTATGATGGTTTTAGGTGGTTAAGATGGTAGATTAAGGTATTCCCACTGTTGCCATATAATGTTTGGTGGTTGCAGTTCATGTTGCTTCCTGAAATAGATAACTCCATTAAATCTTTGATGATCTTCCCTTTATCCTGTTTGAATACTTGAACATAAAGGCATTCACTAGTAAGGCAGTGCCATTGAAATAGCTGATATATAGATGGGATAGTTGTTATTTTTAATTGAGGATTTGTCTATGAACCATGAATTGCTATACCCAGCTAGCTACATAAAGCTGGATTTCATTGGGTTCAAAGATGAAATTCAATTTGATCTAGTGGTTAAGGCACCAGTTTTGAAATGGGAAATCTGAGAGTTTTAGTCACAACTTAGGTATGAAAGACATCTAGATGACTTAGAACCAATCTCTCTCTCTCTCTCTCATTCCAACCAACTTCATGGGGTGGTCATTGTGTGGAAAATAGGAGGAAGAAGGAGTATTAGATATGTTCACCAACTTGAGTTATCTATAAAAATAATAAAGGCAGGATATGAATAAATCAACCAATAAATAAAATTTTCCCCAAACAAACATTTTGGTCAACCACTGTGCCAAAATGAAGCAAGGTAAAAGAATTAGATAAAATTAAGGCTAGGATTAGTGAGAAGAACAGTTACATAAGAATTGTGGTGGAAGTTATGTTCAGAAAGAGTGCAGGGAAGAGCAACAAGGATGATTCGGTGACTGAAAACTAAAACATATGAAGAATGGTTGCTGGAACTATATCTACTCTAATGAAAAGAAGGACTGGGGGGGGGGTGTCACATGATAATAATGTTCCAATATCTAAGGAGCTGCTACAAAGAAGAGGGGATCAATCTATTTTCCAAAGCACTTGAAGGCAGGACAAGAAGTAATGGATGGAAACTAATCAAGAAGAGAACCAACCTGGAGCTAAGAAGAATTTCTGACAGTGAGAACAATTAATCACTGGAATGACTTGCCTCCATAAGTTGTGGGTGCTCCAACACTGGAAGTTTTTAAGAAGACATTGGACAAATATTTGTCTGAAATAGTATAGAGCTTCCTGCCTGAGCAGGAGGTTGGACTAGAAGACCTCCAAGGTCCTTTCCAATTCTGTTACTCTAGTAATTCAAATATAAAAAGTATGCTTCAATTCCTGAGTCATTCTATTGATAATAGCCCAAAATGCCCAATAATATTAACAAAATCAATAAGCTATCTTTAGGTATTACTATTATTACTTTAAGTAGTATTGCATATATGATTAGGAAAGCTGTCCCAATGAGAGAAGTTCTAGAAAACATGTTGTGAATAGATACAAAGTGTGGAGATCTCATATCATATATCAGCAGATGAAAATGGAACTTAGGAAATTAAACCCAACTAAAAGAGCTTCTATTGGCAGATGTTTAAATACATACATCCTATTACTCAAATGATTTATTGGAGGAACTAGGAAAATTACAATAAAATCTTAAAGCTCAAAAAATTGTGAAACATAAAATGAAAAATTAACATGCAAAATAAATGTCCTTTAAAAAAAAAAGTTGTAGCAGAGAAGAAAACCACCAAAAAAAGTGTTTTATTAATGATTTTTTCCCCTAGAATTAGGTGCTAAGATGGTATATTTCAACAGAATTGTTGCAGCAGGTTTTTCATTACTTCAGTTTACTATGACCAGTGGTGGGATTCAAGTAATTTAACAATCAGTTCTCTGCCCTGATGATTTCTTCCAACAACCAGTTTGCCAAACTGTTCAGAAAGTTAACAACCGGTTCTCCCAAAGTGGTGCAACCTGGCTGAATCCCACCACTGACTATGACCATAAAGCACAAGATTTGACTGAGAATGACTAGTTAGGGGGCAAATAGGATGAGGGAAAGGGAAAAGGTTTAGGAATTAAGATAAAGTGGAGAAATAAGTCCAAAAGAAGAGGGTCTTAGAGACTCTATATAGAGATCTGTCTCCTATTGTTAAGCACTATAGAAATACAGAAAAAGAAACAGATGAATATAGAGAATAATGCCATACCTCAAAGTGATTAGAGTGAAAATGAAGCAGCATCTAAAAGAGGATAGGAATTCTCCACATTGGAAAGGGGAGAATGAAAGGGGAAGGATGAAAAGATTACCTTTATTAAAAGTCTCAGTGGGCCAATCTAGAGAACAGCTGGAGAAACAAGTAGTCTGGGCCTATGCCACAAAGTAATAAAGGAGTTAAAAATGGAATTGCCACAGCACTGCAAAACTCTGGCATCGCTTGTTCTATTTTCCTTGGTGATGACCTTGCTGATATAACATGCCCTTGCAACCACTGCCTTTTTTTTCCCCCAAGGGGTGATCTAAGGAATTACATTCTCCCACTCTTTGTTTATTTGTCAATCATGTATAAGATAACAGGTAGAAGTATAAACATAATTTGAATACATGAAAAGAGTAAGAGTAAAAAGGAATATTAGGACAGGGACGGTAGGCATGCTGGTGCACTTATGCAAGCCCCTTACAGACCTCTTAGGAATGAGGTGAGGTCAACGGTAGATAGTTTAAGATTAAAGTTTTGGGGGTTTGGGGAAGAAACCACAGAGTCAGGTAGTGCATTCCAGGCATTCACCACTCTGTTGCTGAAGTCATATTTTCTGCAATCGAGTTGGGAGCGGTTTACCTTGAGTTTGTATCTTTTTTTTAATTTATTTTTTTAAATTTTATTTATATGCCACCCTTCTCCGGAGACTCAGGGCGGCTTACAATGTGATTAAGCAATAACCTTCATACTTTTGTATATTTTTATACAAAGTCAGCTTATTGCCCCCACAACCGGGTCCTCATTTTACCCACCTTAGAAAGGATGGAAGGCTGAGTCGACCTTGAGCCTGGTGAGAATTGAACTCACAGTAATTGCAGGCAGCTGGATGTTAAATGCTGCCTTAGTAGGAGGCATTAGCCTCCTATGCCACTCAGACTCCTATTTGCTCGTGTATTGTTGTGGTTGAAGCTGAAATAGTCATTGAGTACTTCATTCCAGCAACCTGCTTTTTAGATTAACACAGAGCAACAGTTGATATCTACTTGGTGGTTGTACCTGAAAAAGTAAGGACTCGGGTATTTAGATCCCTGTGAGGCTCCAAAAATGGAGAAAGACATGTTGCAATTCTTCCAAACAGTTTCCTTTATCATTACTATAGGCAGCAATATTGGCAAAGTAAAGCAGATTACTGGCACCATAAAAGGTATACTCGGGGGATTATAAAGGAAAAGCCATTTTAGCACTCTTTCTCCCACACAAACTATCTAAACTGCAAGGTGTCTTTTTTGTTCTTCCGGAATTCACTCCCTTTGTCCCTGGAATCCAGACAACTTTCCATTACAATCCCCTTATTGCAACTGCTTTGCTTTTTACAGAAGCGATGGCAGGAGCGTCTTTCGCATTGATAGAAGGCCATCAAAGCCCTGTGAAATATATTCCGGTTGTTGAGCAGCTTGGAAAGGTCACATCAAGTGAAGCAAAGTGAGCCTTGTCACACAACACCAGCATTTGCCCTTCCAGTGAAAAGCAGAGAATTTGGCCTTTTGGAACAGGAGGCAGTTACAACTCTATTTGTGAAAAGCAGAAACTTTCTTCTTTACAGAAGTCTCCTTCCACTGGAACCATCAAGACTTCCATGTAAACAGCAGTCTGTGATTTTCTTGCGATGTGTTTAAGCTCTATGAATTTCTTTGGAAAAGCTGGTGGAAAATAGAGCTTTGGATACTGAAACATTTACTTTTGTTTTCAAAGAAGAATGTGAGTTGCCCAAAGAGAATAGGTGGATGAATGCCAAATTGCTGAACTTAGAAAACTGCCAGCTTAGAATATTAACAGAGGCACTTCTATTGGGACTGGCAATAAATAGAACTGAATCCAAGTAATTTGCACATCTCTATATCTAATTAACAAAGAATATCACACACAAGGAATAACTTATTTCTGATGCAGTGTATCCTCTTTAATATCACTGTCTATAAAATAGCATCAGTTTCTTGTAAGCAGCCAAATATGCTGGTTGTATTAAAATAACTTTTTTGGTGGGGAGGCACATATTTCCATACAATTTTCCTCCTTTTTCCTTTCTGTTGGTGGGCTATCTCCCTGCCAGACACCCCCCCCACCCCATCCCCACATTCCATCATCAGATTTAAAAGCTGAAGCTGAGACATTGACTTGAAGGATCAGCCAGTTAGGTTTGTTTTCCATAGAAGAAAATTTTTTGAACCCAATAAAATGAAGTACCATATTTTTCCTTCCATAAGACACACTTTTTATCCCCAAAAGTAGCTGCAAATGTCTGTGTGTCTTATGGAGTGAATATCGCAGCCGGGCCGTGGCAGAGTGCAGTAGTCAATAGGCAGAGCTGGCACATGAGAGGACACCTATCTGTAGTCCTCTCAGGCTCCACCTCTTGCCCTCACTACACTGCTGCTCCATGTTCGGCGCTCCATATGCACAGTGAGATGGCACTCCAGATTCATTTTATTTTTCCTCCTCGAAACCTAGGTGAATTTTATGTTCCGGTGCCTTTTACGGAGCGAAAAATAGGGTATTTCGGTTCCTTTAACTTTAGTTATAGTATCATACTATAGTATCATACTATTAAGATAGTATGATAAATACATATATTTTTCAACATTGTATGTTGTGTGCAATGAAAATACAGTGATTTGGCTGATATGAGAATCAGTTTCCTTGTACACAAAATTAAACTTATGTCTTTGATAACTGATTCTCCTGGAAAATGTTCAGGCTTGGAATGAATTAGACATAAGCAATTATTGAAGCTCAAGGTACATACATTCTGTTTAAGTTACTGCTGAATTACCTATTCTTTGAAAAGTTAGAACCAATTATTCAGAACTCGAAACAAACTGCTGCCTCAGTCTGTTTTGCCAGGATATACAGAGCTGAAAGTAAATATCACAGAGATGTAGTTAAGAAGATCTGGAAAACAAAAAGCTGACTGTAGCATTTTAACAAGATGACAAATAAAGTGTTTATGTTAAAACTGCATGTAAGTGTGCACCTGCTTTGAGAAAATCTATCTACGTGGTCACTAAGAGCTGACATTGCTTTGATAGAATACAGTCAGTCAATCAATCAACCAACAATCAATCCTTTGAACATTATTTGGAAGTAGTTTGGACCCTATATGAACAAAACACTTCTGTGCTATTCATTAAATAAGAGGCATATTTTTTCCAGACTTCCATGGAAACCTGAAAGAAAGTGTGTTTCTTTTAAGAATCATATTAAAGATGCTATTGCTTTCATTATTTAATTCATTAAAGAAACTGCACCATTGTTTTCCAGGCTCACATGAAAGATTGAAAAAGATATCTTAATTAATAGTATAGAGGTGCTATGTTTTTATTTGCATGAGGTACAAACTTTTATTTAACCTTGTATGTATTATTCAGATATCTATGCCTCCAATCATGAGACAGTCCCCCCCGTCCCCCATCCCCCCCCAGGATTTTTCAGCATAATATCTGCTTCCACAACATCCACTCCAGGGCAACAAAGATCTATCTCATTTCCAAAGGCCCTCTGAGCGAATAAGGTTCAAGGCTCTTCAGAAATTCAATAGAGAAGAGACATTTTATATCTGGGAGATAATATTCCAGAAGAGAGGAGAATCATGGAGAAGTCTTAACAGCAGGGTCCCTGGAGATGATCTATTTGGGAAATGAATCTTCAACACCCTTCTTTTCCTGATCTCATTGTTTAGGCAGATACTACTCAGAGCAGGTGAACTTAAAAATAGCCTGGATTTAAGCCATGTAGGGCTTTAAAAATAACCCAGCACCTTGAATTTTACCCAGAAGCTAGCTGTGGCTCCTATAGTAGAAGTGTGATGTGAACAACCCAAGGTATACTATACTTTGACTTCTGCATGCTAAATCAACTTCCAATGGTCCTCAAGGGTAGCTTCATGTAAAGCAGATACAATAGATGTGAAATAACAAGGGCAAAAATGGCCACCTCCCCCATTCAAAGAAAAGGTTGGTTAACTAAGGGACCACTTCTCAATTAACTCTAGCCATTCCATTAGCCTGGCAGAATGGGTATATTGTGGGTTCTGTCTATGAAAGAGTGCCCCCTGACAGAACCCACGAGGCAAGCATTTTCTGTGACAGCATCCATCCTACAGAACTCCAATTTCTGCAAGGTGAAACTGACCTTGATGGCCTTCTGGAAATACCTGAAGATGTAGCTTTGACATCTGGCCCAGAGATCAGGTAGTGGTAGTGATAGCGGAGAGCCTACAAAATGGTTCTATTGTTCCTGAATTAACTGTCCTCTCCTGTTAATTCTATACTATGGCTTTAATTGTTTTTAACCGTTTTAATGCTTGTATGATTTTTACTTGTATTGTTTGTGTATTAATCTTGCAAACTGCCCAGAGCTGGTGGCAGAAAGAAAGAAAGAAAGAAAGAAAGAAAGAAAGAAAGAAAGAAAGAAAGAAAGAAAGAAAGAAAGAAAGAAAGA
>WNWU01000001.1:29659873-29685680 GCA_012654045.1 Ptyas mucosa
AGAAAGAAAGAAAGAAAGAAAGAAAGAAAGAAAGAAAGAAAGAAAGATAGATCTTTGGTCACAGCTCCCTGGTTCAACAAAGCTATAAGTCCCAGGGACCCCCAGATTGCTATCTTGCACCTCTGGGGGATTTCAACTATATTCAGAATTAAATATGGAGTATCTCTTTTGAGCATACTATTGTGTCTAAGACTCCTCTGAGATTATTCAGACTCCACAACAAAATATCAGCCAAAATGTTGCCAGATAATTTCAGTCAATTTTGACTGAAAATGTATAATTTTATTCTCTTAACTGTTAGGAAAATGAATTACAATGGTCAGCAGCCAATCTTCTCACTTAGCTGGAGAACAGGATCCAGTAGTTTTAAACACTGCCGTTGAATATCTATCTCTGAATGTCATATGTACTTTACCATTCTTACTGCCACATGTTTGGTCATATTAGTCCTTTGTTGTTTAAGGTGTCTAATTTGCTGCGGTATTTCTCACTGTGGCTGCCAGTGAGGCCTTTGAGAAAATCTCTAAGCATTTTCTGGAAACCCATAGGAGCCATTAAACACCTGAGGCAAAAGAATGGATCATCTGTAGTGCAGATCTGAGATAACTTTCTGCAAAATATTTTTTTAAAAAAAATAGAATTAGTGTATACTTTTATATTATACATATATTCACTGCTTGTGTTCATTGGTCCTGCAACACAAAATGAAATGGATTTTGATATAAAGCTTTTATTTCTTCCATTACTGAATGAGCACTTGGGCATCTTGCAATTTACTTTGTTAACTAATTCTGGAGAAAAAACACCCTATTACATTTTGCAAATATCACATAATTCTTTTCTTTACCTCAAGGCAATAGATCAGTGATGGCTAACCTTTTCCAAAGCGCCAAAGCGCACACACACCCGAATCCCCAAAATGCAATGCTCACCCAGCCCCCATGCATGTGCCCCATCCCCCCATGCATGCACATGTGGCCCCCTACATGCGCCCTGTCCCCACACATGCACACACTCCCCCACACATGCACATGCTCCCACGTGTGTGCACACGGCCCCCTGCACATGCCCCACCCCCGCGCATGCACAGCAAAGACCCGAAAACCAGCTGGCCGGTGGGAGGGGCGTGCGCATGCGCAGGGGAGCTGAACTGGGGCAATGGCTCACGTGCCATCAGAGAGGGCGCTGTGTGCCAACCTCTGGCACATGTGCCCTAGGTTCGCCATCACGGCAATAGATGTTTCCAAGCAGTGAAAAGGACCCAATGATAAAATATCCAATTCTTAATTGCTCTTGTTTATCACATTGAATGTATAAAAGTCCTGTACAAGTGTTTGGAATACTTAATATGTACATCAGTCTGTATCTATTCTGTATCAATATCACAAGTATTCACTTATTAGTCTAACCTTCTCCAATATGGGGGGACTCAGCTTCTAAAATTTACTTCTGCTATGCAAATACAAGAATGATTGTGATAGCTGGGAATTCTAGAAGATGAATTTCATATGTGTGGAGAATGCCCAAATTGGAGTAGACTATTTGAAGCACTTCTGAAAAAGTTCTGATCATTCTTTCAACACTCATTTATTTCCATCCACCTTCAGGTACCCTTATATTGTGCGTTTTGTGTGCATGTAAGTTTTTTAAAATTGCATCTTGCAATTTTAGTGCAGAATTTTACCAAGGATATGTAATTTGTATGGTTTCTCCAAATAAAATTTGATGTGCAACTTTCCCAAAGAAACAATCCTCCATGTGCATATATAATTTTAGGCACAATTGTTGAATGGGAAATGAAGATCAAATTTAACAAAATTATTCCAGGGTATTATCATGTGAGACAATAGAAATAAGTTAATGTTTGCTAGTCATATTTCCCCAGAGGCAATTAAAAATGATAAACTTCCAAACAATTTAAATAGGGAGAAAGGTTATCAGTTGTCATCTACTGGTGGATGGTAATTGGTTGGGGGCATTCTGCTCCATTGAACACAGAAAATATATAAAGGCCTGTCACTTATTGCCAACTCCAGTTTCAGATCTGCTCTGCAATGTGGCTAATGAAACGTCAGCACATATTCATGGTCTCACATGACATTAGCTGGAACTCATTTCAAAAATAAATAGTAGCTGTGAAAACCTATATTCTAGGTCAAATTTCTCTGACTTTCTTTATGGAACAACCCTACTTAAAGAGAATTTCTCACTGGAATATTGATTTAATAATAATCAAGTGTGCAGTAGTGATATATTATTTAATCTATTTGCTGGTAGGAATACTGTGTAGCTATTTAACATTTCAAGAAAATACCTTTAGTTTCAGCTATTTCCATTTCTCTCTCTCTCTCTCTCAGATGTAGTGACCAGTATGAATATGTTATTCCCATCCTGCTGTTAATTTAATACAAATTACTTATTTGATTTCCAGAGGATTAAAACAGGAATATAGTCATTTTCTTTCCTCTCATTCTCCCTTAGATTATAGAACAGTGAGACCTCCTGGACTATATAACAACTTCGGGATTCTTTCTCAGTTTCTACAATTCTCACTGTTTTGTCTTTATTAATGACTACAGCACATTAGACCTTAACCAAAAGGTCAGAAAAGTGATTTTATACATTTGGTATGGTCAGATGACTAAATCAATGATGATTCCGTACTGCTCTGCTCCATTCTTTATTAATTAGTCTTATCGTTAGAACATTCTCTCTCTCTCTCTATCTCTCTCTCTCTCTCTCTCCCTCTCTCTCTCTCTCTCTCTCTCTCCCCCTCCCTCCCTCTCCCTCTCCCTCTCCCTCTCACACACACACTAATTTGGCAACCTCTAATGAAATTGTCCCAAAGGTGCTTTTTCCAAGACATTCTAAAGAAATTGAAAACCACAATCACAAATCTGTATTTAAAACTTAAGAAGATTAAAAAAGTTGGATGTAATATCTACCCCCTAACCTTCCTCTCTTCTCCCAGATCTTGCTCTCTTCAGTTTTAATATGTAGAACAAATGTGATCAGTTCAAGGAATAGAAAGACAGAGGATTTCACACAGGATTAGAGACCATTGATTATTGGTGGAAAGTCTATCCATCTCAAAATTAGGTTGGTGTGGATTAACCTGAAGAGAGTGAAGCATCTTGTAGATAACATATGTACTGCTACACTCTGAACTTAGAGGCATTCTTGATGAAATGCTTTGTTTTGGTGTGAAGAACTTCTATTTGTACAGTTTGCTACACATACATAAAAACATGTTACCCACTGAAGTGAAACTATGTGAGCGCTCATCTACGAGAAATGAAATTCCACTCAGTTTTATATTACTTACTTGAGCTTGATGAGCCAACTGAAAACTTTTTATGGGCTATAATTTACTAAAGATTTATTTCAGTTAAGTTCTTAAGAATTTATTATAAAAGTGAAGGGCTGCCACAAAGAGAAGAGGGTCAACTTATTTACCAAAGCACGAAAAGGCAAGACAAGAAGGAATGGATGGAAACTAATCAAAGAGAGAAACAACCTGGAATTAAGGAGTGAGAAGAATTAACCAATAGAACAGCTTGCCTTCAGAAGATGTAGGCACTTCATCACTGGAGGTTTTAAAGAAAAGACTAGATAGCCACTTGTCTGAAACAATATAGGGTCTCCCGTTTGAGGAGGGGATTGGATTAGAAGACCTCCAAGGTCCCTTGCAGCTCTGTTCTGATTATTTGATTGTTTGTCTATAAAAACTACATTTTATTAATCAAAGTACAGGTAATCCTTGAGTTACGACCACAAGAAGCCCAAAATTTCTTTTGCTAAGTGAGACATTTGTTAAATGAATTTTGCCCCATTTTATGAGGGGTTTTTTTTTTGCCACAGTTGTTAAGTGAATCATTGTACTTGTTGTTAATAACATGGTTGTTAAGTAGTTCGCACTTCCCCATTGCCCTTGCTTGTCAGAAGGTCACAAAAGATGTTCATATGACCCTGGGGACACAGTAACTGTCATAAATATGTGTCAGTTGCCAAGTGTCTGAATTTTGATCAGGTGTCCACGGGGATGCTGCAACAATCGTAAGTGTGAAAAAAGATTATAAATCACTTGTTTCAATGCTGTTGTAACTTTTTTTTTATTTTTTATTTTTGTTAGTTGCGAAGTCATGTCCAACCCATCGCAACCCCATGGACAACATACCTCCAGGCCCTCCTGTCCTCTACCATCCTCTGGAGTCCATTTAAGCTCAAGACAACTGCTTCAGTGACTCCATCCAGCCAACTCATTCTCTGTCATCCCCTTTTTCTTTTGCCCTCAATCTTTCCCATCATTAGACTCTTCTCCAGTGAGTCTTTCCTTCTCATTAGGTGGCCAAAGTATTTGAGTTTCATCTTCAGGATTTGGCTTTCTAAAGAGCAGTCAGGATTGATCTCCTCTAGGCAGGCGTGGGTTCTACTTACCTTTACTACCGATTCACGCGCGTGCTCTTCTGCGCATGCGCAGAAGCATTTTGGTGACGTCGGGGTTGGTGGGTGGAGCCTCCTACTGGTTTTACTACCGGTTCTATAGAACCACTGCGAACCAGGGGCACCACTGCCTCTAGGACTAACTAGTTTGATCGCCTTAAATGAACTGTTGTAAGTCAAAGACTACCTGTATTTGTATATTATAGTCTCTCACACATCACTCTGTATAGTAACAGTGTCTATGTAGTTTTGGTTGCAAATTCTTAAGGGAATATCAGGGTGGCATTCAAACCCTGTTCCCCTCCTGGGGTAATTGCACTTAATTAGAGGTGGATAGTGGCCTTTCTCTTGAAGCATACTCAATAAGCAAAATAAATCCAAGATATATTCTAAGAAACTCATTTTATTGTTAAGAAAATTAAAAAAACATCTTACTGGCTAATTAGTTACATTTTGGCAGCATTCCTGCCGGATCTCTTGGCAAGAGAACAAAAGAAAGATAGAAAGAAAGAAGATGAAGGAATGCTGACATGCGCAGTTAATACTGATAAGAAATTCTAAGCATCTACAGTAAGTGTTAGAGTTCAAAAAAGCACAGCTGGAAAATTTAAAAAAAACGCAATGACAGGGAATGAGAAAAAAAATACATAATAACCCTTTAATTAAATCAAGTGTGGTTTTAATGTCCATTTTCCACACGATGCGACTTAAGAAATTATTTTTAAATGTATTTTTACGAACTTTCATTTTTACATTAAAAAAACACTGGAAAGCAAACAATATCTATTTTTTACTTTTATTATTGCAATAATTTTTACAAGAGAAGCAACACTGGTTGAAAAGCTACTGGAACTCTAAAGGGTCTTGAAGAATCTTTTCATTAAAGGTAATATTTCCTCTCTTTGCAAGGCAGGTTGTTCTGAAAGGTGAACTGGAGTGGCATTCAGAGTTTCTGAGTTTTCTTTATGTCACTGGAGGCCCTTTCTTTGATCCAAAACGTTGACTTTCACCCCCCAAAAAATGTTCTCATATCTTTCTATATCCCTTACTCTGAGCTGTTAATCCTGCCATTTGAGTGTTCACCTCCTTTGCCTTGTTTCCTGTAGGTGAGGAAGCTCCTTAAGCTCTTTTTCTGACCTTTTCTATGAAATCTTTGATTTAAGCCTAAGGATATGTACCTGAACAAGATCACACATTCATCAGTCTTTGGAGGGGTGGGGATTGCCACTCATATTCCTCACTCTTTATTGCCTAACATGGGGTAAATACGGCTAGATTCATTCTCCTCACTCCTCCCAAGAAATATGGATACCACGTGAAAAATAATGGAGATGCAGCATGAGAGTGATGGTAACATATAAATTCATCACCTCATCTTTTTATACTACTTTGAGATTATTCATAGAGTAAAAAAAGGATAGTAATATTTAAATACCATCAACAGTGTGAGACAGCTTCTAGAAAGAATAACATAGTTTGGGACTGCATTAGACTGCATTGGGACTTATGAAAGATATGTGAAGTCGTTAGAGGTAGTCGTTATCTTAAAACAGTTCACTTAGTGACTTTTCAAAGTTACAACAGCACCAAAGAAATTGACTCTTGAACGTTTTTCACACTTACGACCATTGCAGCATCTTCACGGTCAAGTGATCCACATTCAGATGTTTGGCAGCTGGCTCATATTTATGATGGTTGCAATGTCCCAGGATCATGTGATCACCTTTTTGCGATCTTCTGACAAGCAAAGTCAGTGGGGAAGACAAATTCACTTAACAACTATGTTACAAACTGAATAACTACAGTGATTCACCTAACAACTATGGCAAGGAAATGTCGTAAAATGGGGCAAAACTCACTTCACAAATGTCTCATTTAACAACATAAATTTTGGGTTCTGTTCAGGGGTGAAATCCAGCGGGTTCTGACAGGTTCTGGAAATTTTGAGTAGCGGAAATTTTGAGTAATTTGGAGAACCGGCAAATACTACCTCTGGCTGTCCCCCAAGTGGGGTGGGAATAGAGATTTTGTAATCTTCTTCCCTCAGGAATGGGGAGGGAATAGGGATTTTACAGTATTCTTCCCCTGGAGTGGGGTGGGAATGGGGATTTTGCAGTATCCTTCCCCCAGGAGTGGGGAGGGAATGGGGATTTTTCAGTATCCTTCCCCTGCAATGGGGAGGGAATGGGGATTTTTCAGTATCCTTCCCTTCCATGCCCAACAAGCCACGCCCACCAAGCCACGCCCACAGAACCGGTAGTAAAAAAAATTGGATTTCACCACTGGTTCTGTTGTGGTCATAAATCGAGGACTACCTGTATTCCTTGACACTAGTGAGACTGAATACTATGTAAAACTCCAGCCAACATTTCTCTAGAAAAACATTACAGGTTGTGAAGGATTCATAGTAGGACAATGAAAATAATTCAGGGACTTGAAGAATGCCATATGAAGATAGGCTGAAGGAACTTGGAATGAAGAAAATAAGACCTAGGGAAGTTTTCTATTGCTGTATTCAAATACTTAAAAGGAAGCTATGAAAAAGATGGCCAAAAATTATTTTCCATGGCAACTGAAACTATGATCAGATATAACGGGCATATGTTGCAGCTAGATAGATTTTGCTTAAATATACATAAGGAAAAAAATGCTGAAGGACTAGTGGTGACATGATAGCAGTATTCCAGTATTTGAGGGGCTGCCACAAAGAAGAGGAGCTCAACTTATTTTCCAAAGCACCAGAGAGTAGGACAAGAAACAATGGATGGAAACGAATCAAGGAGAGAAGCAACCTGGAATTGAGGAGACACTTCCTAAGAGTGAGGACAATTAACCAGTGGAACAGCTTGCCTTCAGAAGTTGTGGATGCTTCATCATGAACTTTTTAAGAAGAGACTGGACAGCCACTTGTCTGAAATGGCATAGAATCTCCAGTTTGAACAGGGGGTTGGAGTAGAAGACCTCCAAGGTCCCTTCCAGATCTATTCTGATTGATGTTTGCATTCAGTGGAACAATCTACCTATGGAAACCGAGTTCTACATTTTTCGTTGGCTATAGGGGGTAATGTTTTACCCCCTGTAGACAGGGCACGCAGCTTGGGTGTCCTCCTGCATTCACGGTTGAGTTTAGAAGACCATATAATGACCGTGACCGGGGGGCATATGCCCAGATCCATCTGCTGCGCCAGTTGCACCCCTACTTGGACCGAGATGCCCTACACACAGTTACTCATGCGCTAGTCACCTCCCGTATTGACTACTGTAACGCTGTCTACCTGGGGCTGCCCTTGAGGACCACTCGGAGGCTTCAGCTGGTGCAAAATGCAGCTGCGTGGGTTGTGATGGGAGAATCCCGATACTCCCATGTAACACCTCTCCTGCATTGGTTGCCGGTTGCCCTCCGGGTGAGATTCAAGGTGCTGGTGATGAACTATAAAGCCCTATAAAGCCCTACATGGCTTAGGCCCAGGATATTTGGCAGACCACCTACAGCCAGCAACAACATCCCATTGCCCAGTTCGCGCCCATAGGGAGGGCCTGCTCAGGGTGCTGTCGGTGAGACAATGTCGGGTGGCAGCCCCCAGCGGTAGAGCCTTCTTGGTGGGCACGCCCACCCTCTGGAATCAACTCCCCTTCGGGCTCTGGTTGGCCCCTGACCTTCTCACCTTCCGCCGTGAATTAAAACCTTGGTTATTCGAGTCCCCCGGCCTGGACTGATGGGGTTTTATATGGGTTTTTAACTTTTATCTGATTTAATTAGGTATTTTAACTTTGTATTATGGTTATTGTGGTTTTTATTGTTGTGAGCCGCCCTGAGTCCGTTGGAGATAGGGCGGCATATAAACTTAATAAAATAAAAATAAAAATAAATAAATAAACATTTTACTGGGAACTGTGACAGAATGGAGAAGGTAAATACTGTCCAGCACTTTGTCAAGAGATCCCTCCAAAATATAAATCACATTGTGATGATAATCTGAGGCTGGAAAAAGCTAGAAGAAAACTCAGTTCAGGCTTCAGTCTCACACAGTCTCTTATAAGAGAGGAAGGTGAATGGAACTAAGAAGTTCATACAAGGTTGACTTGAAGTTGGGGACAGAGCAAAAAAACAAAGGATGCTCAAGGGAAGCTGATGTGGATGATTAAAACTTAGCCAGCATATGGAAAGAAAGAAAAAAAAAACGTAAGAATTAAAAAGAGAGGTCATCAAGAAAAAAAAATTCTCAAAGTGAGAATGTCAGAAAGGCTAAAGTTCAACATAAGCAGAGATAGGTAAAAAAAAAACCCCACCTAGGAAAAATACCAATTAGGGCTTCTTCAAATGTGTTCAAAAGCATGACCAGTATATAAGCTGCTTGGTGAAAAACTGTCTAGCATCAGGCAACTGAGAACAGCAAGTAAAGGGCAGGACTGAAGCTGGACTGGTCAAAAGCATGACCAGTATATAAGCTGCTTGGTGAAAATCTGTCTAGCGTCAGGCAACTGAGAACAGCAAGTAAAGGGCAGGACTGAAGCTTGAGATTAATAGAAACAAGTTTGAGGAATGTTGATTTGCTATGAAAGAGTTTTAATTTCTCTTAGCCTTCATTTGGTAAGGCAAGGCCTAGAACCAATTAGGCAAGGTCAAATTGTAGAAATGTTATAAAGCTGTAACAACAGGATTCCAACACTACAGGATTTCAAATACAAATTCGTGTATAGATTCAACTTCCCAACACATTTGCAACCCTCTTTCATTTGCCCATCTGGGGTTATTTTTTTGTCTCCATCTCTCCCTTGTTTAGAAAATGGTCCAATCTATAATTACGTTGTTGTTCACCAACTCTCACAATTACGAGGTCGGATGAATTGCATCCAGTATTGAAGAAACCCTGCTGATAGTCTACCTTAAATTATATTTACTCCCTTTGAGAAATCCAGAGAAAGGGGCTTGTTTGGATTTGCACAATGCAATTCTTAACTAATATAACACCGGACATGGAAGGGAAAAAAAAGAGACCGTATAATTCAATTCATTATTTTTGTGTGGAGCTTAGATCCAAATGTTCTGAATAAAACCCTCATCTCAGCTGTGAGAGAAATGACTGGTATTCTACAGCCCTTTATCTATTCCTGATTTTGCTTCTATATTTCTCTGAATCTCGTTTCCATTCTTCT
Organism: Ptyas mucosa; assembly: GCA_012654045.1. Taxonomy (NCBI): domain Eukaryota; kingdom Metazoa; phylum Chordata; class Lepidosauria; order Squamata; family Colubridae; genus Ptyas; species Ptyas mucosa. The sequence goes on from WNWU01000001.1 coordinate 29,669,474, forward strand.
ATTAATTGAAGCATGAAAAACTAAGGAGCCTGCAAGCTACTGGAGAGATGGCTATCTAATGAAAAGCAAAGTGTATAGATACTCAGTTCCCCAACTATCTCTTTGTTAAGAACAGTGTAAGAATCCTGTAGCTTTGCCTGTCTGTCTATGATAGAAATAATCAGATGGGTATCTGCATCCAGATGGTGTCTCTACAAGCAGAATATAATTCTGGGCAGTGGTGGAATTCAAATTTTTTTACTATTGGTTCTGTGGGCATGGTGGGCGTGGCTTGGTGGGCATGGCAGAAGAAGGATACTGTAAAATCTCCATTCCCACCCCACTCCTGGGGAAGGTTACTGCAAAATCCCCATTTCTTCCCGATCATCTGGGACTCGGAAGGTAGAGAATAGATGGGGGCAGGGCCAGTCAGAGGTGGTATTTACCGGTTTTCCGAACTACTCAAAATTTCCGCTACTGGTTCTCCAGAACTGGTCAGAACCTGCTGGATACTACCTCTGATTCCAGGTACATGTTACATGTATGCTTTCAAATGTGCTCATCCTTGCAAAATCCCAACATGTAATTGGTTTCACATGGCAGAATTTCCAAATGAGATGCCACTCTTTCTTTACCTCTCTTGTCATCTCCAGACATTGCCTGCAAAGGTGTCCTCTTGGAGACATCAGCATCATCTTGCTGCAAGAGAGAGACATTCAGTCTCACGAGTACCTGGAGATGGCCGACAGCTTCTGCCACTGGTGACTTTTACTTTGTTCTGTTTTATCAGGGTTTTGTTGTTTGGTGGGTTTGTTTAATTACTCATCTTCATGTCAGGTATGAATTTAACCAATGGAATTTTCCTGACCTTGTGTTATTCAACACCGCCAAGCAAGATTACATTTAAAAAGTGGTTAACCACAGTAAAAAGGCAGAAGGTATAGTTTGCTATGGCTCACTGCTGAAAGAAAACAGGGCTGCTATGGCTCATAAGTCATACAAAAGGGCACTCAACCCCTTTTAAAATATGGAGTTCATTCTTCCAAAAGTGGATGCTCACCAATTTCTTGAGTAGCTGCTATATTGATTCTAAGGGGCAAATTACACCAATACAATGCTGTGCTGTTCAAGAAAAAGATCTAATAGAGACTTAACTCCGGCAGGAATTCTTTGCTCTTTTGCTTTTCTGCTACCGGCCTTTTTATTTCCTGTTATTTTTGTTATTGTTTCCTAAGGCCAGTGCTTTTAAAATTGCTTTCATGCAGAGTCATAATTTATTTTTTTTTAAAATAAGCATAAGGTCATGAATGAAAAGTCTTCTTTCAAATATATAGATATCAGTATGCATATCAGAGAAGAGTGTGTATATATATATGTTTTTGTAGATTTTCATAGGTACAGGTATGCAAGTCTTGGCGTATTTGGGTATTTTCCCATGTAAGATTGAGAGTATCTTGGTGACGTTTCGACGAGGTCCCACTCATCATCTTCAGGCTGGTGTCTTTGGCTTTGTGCTTGTGCGAACAAAGAGTGATTGGAGATGCCATCTCTCTATAAATACTGGTGGGGAGGTGGGGAGTGCTGGCTTTGTTGTTGTAAGTGGATTGGTTGGCTGTGTTATTATATCTTGATTAGTAGATGGAGTTGATGTTTGCAGATTAGTTGGCTGTTTTGTAACATCCTGTGTGGGTGAGGTCCTAGCTGTGTGCCCATTAGCCTTTGTGTTGTAACAACCTGGGTAATAGGTTGTTCGGTAGTATCCTGAGCTCTAGTGTTGTGACATCCTGAGTCCTGTGCTGCAATATCCTGGGTAGTTGGCTGTGTTGAATAAACGTGACAATACCTCCCGCCTACCAGACATTTGGAAACTACCCCTAGTCAACAAATGAGCCCCAGTCACAAACATTGACACCAGACCCAGGATAACACATGACGCCACCACCAATCATCCTCACCAGATTCAAACCCAATCCCAACCCATAGACAAAATGCAACCACCGTCCAGCTGCTGTGCCCTCTTCTGTTCCCCACACAAAACAAACTAACACACGCTATGAACACATGACAAGACCTCAGACTTGGAGCCAAACCAAAGCCCAGGATGTTGCATCACAGACATCTGCTCAAGACAATACATCACAGAACTCAGGATGTTATAACACTAAAGCTCAGGATGTTACAACACAGCCAGCTACCCAGGATGTTGCAGCACAGGACTCAGGATGTCACAACACTAGAGCTCTGGATGCTACCGCACAACTCATTACCCAGGTCGTTACAACACAAAAGACTAATGGGCACACAGCTAGGACCTCACAGGATATTACGAAACAGCCAACTAATCTGCAAACATCAACTCCATCTACTAATCAAGATGTAACAACACAGCCAACCAATCCACTTACAACAACAAAGCCAGCACTCCACACCTCCCCACCAGTATTTATAGAGAGATGGCATCTCTGATCACGCTTTGCTCGCACAAGCACAAAGCCGAAGACACCAGCCTGAAGATGACGACTGGTTTCCTTTCCTCATTTGTTTACTGTACAAACAGTTGTAATACTACTGAGTAGTGCATTCTGGAAGATATGAACAACCCTCTCAAATGTTTGCTACCTGCTATGATCAGCTGTTAACATGATTAATTATAATGGCAAATAGCCTGTATTTAAAGCTATGAGATCAGTCTAAGGCATTTTCAAACTATGGGTAAGGCCCACTAAGGGGTTTTGAGCAATTAAGATAGGAGTAACATCTTTTATAAAAACCCAACTTATTTAGATCAAACTGGAGCACTGTCAAAATATACTGTAAGCTTTGTTCTTCATTTTGTCCACAGAAGCCTAAAATGGAGAGTTAAGATATTATAAAGTCTGGACACACTCGTGACAACCAGTTTGAAATTGTAGTGATTAAAAGAAAATGATGTGCTTGCTTATTTCTTGCCCTAACTCCCTAAATATGTCATTCATCAAACAAGTTGATTTATCATTTTAGGAGTTGTAATACCATGAAGTTTGAGAAGCCTGGTTTAAGCTTTTGAAGCTTTAGCTGTTAAATAACAACCATTTTATCATAAATCTCTCTATATAATAAGATCTGTAAAGGTAAAGGTAAAGGTTCCTCTCGCATATATATGCTAGTCATTCCTGACTCTAGGGGGCGGTGCTCATCTCCATTTCTAAGCCGAAGAGCCAGCACTGTCTGATGACAATTCCGTGGTCATGTGGCAGCATGACTAAATGCTGAAGGTGCACTGAACACTGTTACCTTTTTTTTAAAAAAAATGATTTATATGCCGCCCTTCTCCGGAGACTCAGGGCGGCTTACAATGCGCTAAGCAACAGCCTTCATACTTTTGTATATTTATACAAAGTCAGCTTATTGCCCCCACAAACTGGGTCCTCAATTTACCTACCTTAGAAAGGATGGAAGGCTGAGTCAACTTTGAGCCTTGGTGAGATTCGAACCTGCAATAATTGCAGGCAGCTGGTGTTAATAACAGGGTGCTTTAGACCACTGTACTATCCAAGGCTCTTAACCTTGGATAGTACAGTGGTCTTAACCTTCCCACCAAGGTGGTCCCTATTTTTCTACTTGCATTTTTACATGCTTTCGAACTGCTAGGTTGGCAGAAGCCAACAGGCGCTCACTCCATTACTTGGCGTTAGGGATTCAAACTGCCAAACTGCCAACCTTTCTGATCGTCAAGCTCAGCGTCTTAGTCACTGAGCCACCGCATCCACTTAAAATAAGATCTGTAGAAGCAGTCTATTTCAAGGATCTCCATTCAGAGAAACTATCCATTGACCAATAGGAAAGATTATTCCCAGATTTTGGAAGTTTTGGACATATTTGGACATGGTTAGAAATAGAGTTGTTTAATGTTGTTTTCACATACTTGAATGTTTTAATATATGTTTATTGTTTATATTTTTTTCCTGTTATAAAATCTCTTCTATGCTGGTCTTAGACATATCCTGTTTTCCCGAAAATAAGACATCCCCTGATAATAAGACCAATTGGGCTTCTTTTTTTTCCAAATCACTTTTTTATTTTAAAACAAAAATAAAACATAAAAACATCATCATTCCAAATAATTACATACAGTGTATCGATCGGTTAACATCCTATTGTGCTCCCTCTTCTTTTCAAAATATCACTATACATCCAAAACTTATTTTCATATAAAATATTCCACTTAATTTATCTCAGTATCTACATGTTATATATTTATCTCCATGTTTTATTGTCCATCCATTGATAAAATAAGTCCCATATCAAATAATATTGTTTATCTTCCTGTTATCTTATTTCAAATGTCAATTTACTCATTTCAGCACAATCCATCATTTTCTTAATAATTTCTTCATCAGTAAGTGTCTTTTCTCCTTTCCAATTTTTAGCAAATACAATTCTAGCTGCCGTTAGAAAGTTTACAATTAAATATTGCAATTCTTTATTATATGTCTCTGGTAAGATCCCTAATAAAAATATCTCTGGTTTAAAGTCAATATGTCTCTTAGTCATTTTTTCCAACCATGTATCTTAGTCCAATATTTCTTTGCTTCTCCGCATGTCCACCACATATGGTAATAGGATCCTGGAGTCTGATGACACTTCCAACATTTCTCCGATTTATTCACATGCAATTGGGCTTTTGAGCGCATGGCAATAAGGCCAAGCACTTATTTCAGGGTTCAAAAAAATATAAGACAGGGTCTTATTTTCGGGGAAACACGGTAGTTGCCAAAAGGTAATATAGAAATAAAATCAAGTAAGAAAAATGTGGGCAGAGACGACTTTCTCACTTTTTTCTTTTGTTTCTTACCATTATCCCAAACCTTAGAAGCTGAAGATGGGGGAAGAGGGACATATTGTTTTAATTTAGATTTAATGCAGAGACAAGTAAACTAAGGCGTTCCATATGTCGTCAGTCTAAAAGCGGACATGCCATTGTTGCTGAACTACAACCCCAATATCTATAGGAAGCATAATCATAGCTGAGAAGCATAGTTCCACACTATCTGAGGTGCCAAAAATTACCTCACTGTGATCTGAAATAACTGCTTAAAATAGCATTTAGCATAATCCTAAAATTAGGATGAAGTCTTTATGCTACAGATTTTCCAGTTCTGATGAAGATTTGTTTATAAACTTTGTTTATGTGAACATGGTACATATTGAGAATTTTTCAAAGTGAGTAAAGAACTCATTCCATCACAATGTTTATATGGAAATTTGCCCAACTTTTCTCTTTTAAAGTGCATGTCTCCAACTTGTTACATAATTAATTAATAAATAAATAAATAAATAAATAAATAAATAAATAAATAAATAATAAGTGTTTTAAAAAATCACTATATTTGGAAATTTACTTGCATAATTTCTTATGTTATGGGGTAATCTTAAAATAGGGCAAAAATTCAGGTAATGCTTATAACATCACAGATTTCTTTTATTTATGTCCTACCTTCATTATTTTTATAAATAACTCAAACTAGCAAACATATCTAGTACTCCTCCATCTTTCTATTTCCCCCACAACAATAACCTGTAAAGTGAGTTGGCCTGAGAGAGAGTGACTGCTACAATGTTATTCAGCTAGCTTTCACGGCTAAGGTGAGACCAGAATTCACGGTCTGCCTGTTTGTAGCCACTTAACCACTAAACCAAACTTGCTTGCTGGAATTCTGGCAATGAAATATTTCAGGAGAAAACTATTTCATTAAAATGGAAGCAGGTATTGACTTACAATTACACTTGACAATATTCTTAAAATCCTAAAGCTGAGAACAACCTCATTACCTTTTCTAATATAACATCGACTGTTAGCCAATTGAAAAACTAAACTTCAGTTTCTTTGTTTTTTGTTATTATGAACTTAATTGCTCAGAACATTTTTGTCTTAAAAAAATTAGTCAAATACTATATAGTTTCTGGCTTGGACCCATACCTGTTCTTATGTGAATTTACAGAAAATCCTTTAATTCGAGGAGGCTCTACCTAATGGAGAAAGGAGGGAAGGACAACCTACCTTTCCCCTTGCCCCCCTCCACATCCATCAACTGGACTTCAGTTTGACCTTGCTTAACAACCTCTCTGCTTAGTTGCCATTTGAAGGAACAATGGTGTTAAAAAAGTAACTTTACAGCCTACACATTGCAGGATCCAGTCTGGATCAATCTCCAGGACCAGAAGTTTAGTCTTCTGAGTTTTCAGACTTGTGCTGTAGCCCATCCTCAGCCTTCTAATTAATCCAATCTGATCACTGGGACTAGAGGTTTGGTCTTCTGAGCTTTTGAACCAGTGGAGAAATGCTACTGGTTCACATCGGTTCAAGTGAACCGGTAGTAAAAAAAAAAAAAAATCTAACAATTCCTCCGAACCAGTATTTCTGACAATCAGCTGTGCCATGTGATTTAAAATCGCTAGAAAGCAGGAAATCCTACTTTCTAGTGAATCTAAATCGTGCATCACAGCTGTTTCCACCCCCCCGCTGTTCTACTTACCTTCCCATGCCTCCTTTTTCTGTGCACAGTGCGCGTTTGGCATGTACTGTGCATGCGTGTGCGCAGAGAGCATTTGGTGCACACCGTGCATGCATGGCCATCGAACCAGTAGCAAACCAGTTCAGATTTCACCATTGTTTTGAACTCATGTTTCACATTCTGGTGAGAGAGAAGTTCCCTGAAGATGGGCCCCAGAATGAGTCCAAAAGCTTGGGAGACTAAATCTCTGGTCCTGATACTAACCCAGATTGGATCCTGCAACATTATCCTGAGACAAATATATTTGCCTCCATTCATAAGTCCTCACATTTACTACTATCATAGCATTCCCATAGTCACATGATAAATATTCAGGTGCTTTGCAACTGGTGGGCATTTATGACCATCTCAGTGTCCCAAGATGATGATGATGATGATGATGATGATGATGATTTATTGAATTTTTATACCACCCTTCTCCTTTCGGACTCAGGGCGGTGAACAGCCAGAATAAAACATTTGTGTACAAAAGTTAAAATAATTTTAAGATAATTAAATAAAGTTTGGCCCATAATTTTAAAACATTCAATTAAAATCAGTATCAATTTTAAAACCAACATAAAATGAAAAATCAGGCCAGCCCACCTAATTGAAAGAAATAGGTTTTAAGGGCCCGACGAAAAGTCCGGAGGTCTGAAATCACTCGTATCTCTGGGGGTAGATCGTTCCAGAGGGTGGATGCCACCACAAAGAAGGCTCTCCCCCTGGGGGTTGCCAGCCGACATTGTCTGGCTGATGGCACCCTGAGGAGGCCCTCTCTGTGAGAGCAAACTGGCCGGTGGGAGGCAATTGGTGGCAGAAGGTGGTCCCGTAAGTACCCCGGCCCTAAGCCATGGAGCACTTTAAAGGTGATCACCAACACCTTGAAGCGCACCCAGAAGTCCACTGGAAGCCAATGCCACTCGCGTAGGAGAGGAGTCACATGGGAGCACCCCATCGCCCCCATAATCCCCCGCGTGGCCGCATTCTGCACCAGTTGGAGTCTCCAGGTGCACCCCAAGGGGAGCCCCATGTAGAGAGCATTACAATAGTCCAGACGAGAAGTGACAAGTGCTTGAGTGACTGTGCGTAAGGAGTCCCGATCTAGAAAGGGGTGCAACTGGCGTATCAGGCGTACCTGATAGAAGGCCCCCCTGGCCACGGCCGTCATATGCTCTTCTAAAGACAGCCGTGCATCCAGGAGGACGCCTAAGTTGCGGGCCCTTTCCGTGGGGGCCAGTGATTCGCCCCCAATAACCAGTGATGGCACCAGCTGGCTATACCGGGACACTGGCAGCCATAGCCACTCAGTCTTGGAAGGGTTGAGTCGAAGCCTGTTTCTCCCCATCCAGACCCACACGGCTTCCAGGCACTGGGACATCACTTCCAAGGCATCATTGGGATGGTCTGGGGTGGAGATGTGCAGCTGAGTATCATCAGTGTACTGATGGAACTCCATTCCAAAACCACGGATGATCTCACCCAGATTGCATGGTTGCCATTTGCATACTGCATAACTGGCTTGCAATAATCAGAGTAATGGAGAAGCTGGCAGTAAAATTGCAAGTTGCAATCCTGTGATGTCTCCTTAATAACACACAGTGACTTTTCTTAATAGCTATAACTAGCTTAATAGCTAGCTGAAGTGATATTGTAAGTCCATTGCAGTGATATGGTTTTTTCACTTAATGTTTGAATTGCTTAGTGTTGCAGTTGCTGGTCCCAACTGTGGTTGTTAAGCAAGAACTACCTGTATACAGGTTTCTCCGGTCCAAACCTCAGGAAATATATAGTGAAGGATTATATATATTATGTTGAAACTTACCAACAAAAGTGGTGGTGATATGTTCTTTTCATATGATCAATGAATGAAAATTTATTTTCTGGGTCTTTTTTTTTTTTTTTGCTATAACTTTCCTAATCTTTCCTCTTCTTTATCTTTACTTTATTTTAACACTGCAATTTTTGTTTTTGTGCAAAGAAAACATCAAGTCAAAATAACTAGAGTTCATAAGGGTGCAGTTACAAGTGTACATTATAGTTTAGAGGAAGAAGAGAACTTCTATCTGATGTACATGTGTGGATATTTAACTCGTTTTCCTTTAAGGCTCACTTCTCCCTTTTTCTTCTATTCTGCAGTTTTGAGTCTATGAGAATAAATTATATAAGATCTATTATAAGTAAAAGAGATATGATCTGTATTAGTTCTCTAGGAGCTAAAAAGGGAAAGGACAATAGAAAATATTTTTCTGACAGAAATGACCAAAAAGGCAAAGCTAATTAAGAATGTTATTTTGGCTGGATCAGTTAAACTTTATGGTTCATAGTCTTATATGTATTAGATTTCATGAGCACAATGTCATATAACAGCCCCGAAGCTCATTATAATTGCTATATAGTCAAAAGAGCTGATTCTAATGGACAATTAATTTCTACCTGTCATTGTGAAAAAGATTGTGGAGTTAAATATGTATCTATATGAAACCATATAGAATGAAATTAAACTATAGAGAATTATAATTTTTAAACAATTTGGAAATAGTCAAAGTTGAATTTTTCAAAGCTGGCAACATTTAAACATGAACTTTAAGAATATATTACACACAAAAAAAATGGAAATTGCCATTGTTGGATTCATGAGAATGGATAGGAAGGAATAAAATATCCAAATAAAATATCCAAATAAAATATCCGAATAAAATATCATGCTTCATGTCAGCAAAAGACTCTATCATTTCAAGTGTTAAGATAACTAGATTGTAAAAATTTGGGGAAATTACTAAATGGACAAAAAAATAAAAGCCCAGTTTTCTGTATTGCTTTGCTGCCAGCTAATGGCCATCCATGATTTTGCAGCCAACTTCTGGTTGCTATCATTTCAGTGTTTTACTGAAAGGACACTGAAATTGCCAGCCCTACAAGAGTCATCCTCTTTACTATCTACAGAAATATAAAAGTGAAGATAAAAGTTTCTCCTTTTCAGTCACGGCCAACTCTAGAGGATAGTACTTATCTCAGTTTTTTAGTCAAAGGATCCAGCAATATCCAAAATCACTTCCATGGTCATGTGGCCAGCATGACTATATGTTGAGGCACACACAGAACACACTTACCTTCCCACTGAAATTGTATCTATTTATCTACTTGCATTTTGAATATCTGATTTTGCTAATTTTCTTTGAGAATTGTAAACTTTTCAGTTAAGCACTTTGTCCACTAACACATACATTATCCTCAATTCCACCAAAATGTTTGAAGTTGGCCACCCAAATGTCTTTGCTTCTGTTGACTTTGAAATGCTGGGAACAGAAACAAACTAGTCAGACAAGGAATGCAGAAGCCATGAGCATCTTCCAAAAAACCAACAGGAAAATATAAAAATCATGATCTAATCAATAATTTGGTCCTCTGGTCTGCAGATGAACCAGAGGAAACAAAATTCTTCTCTTGTACTCTCTTTTAGGAAAGAGGAAAATGAATTATTTAAAACCTCTCCTCCCCATTCCTTTGGTTTATGGAATGAGCCAAATTTTGGGAAAGAGAAATCTGATTTGTTTGTACATGAGGAAAGCTGCCTAACTGTCCAGATAGCATTCCTCTTGCATATAAATGCCTATTGAAACCTCAGATGATAAGAGAAAATAATAGTTTTTCAAGCCAGGTGTTCTCTACCACATCTGAAAAAGTGTTTATGAGTATATGTCTGAGGAACTAATGTAATGATGTAATGAGGCAGGAGGCTTTGGAGGTAGGAGATAGCAGAAGATAAACTCCATATGGATTCATTTTTAAGGGGTTTGTGAATTTGGCTCTGAACTGACTGGAAGGATAAGATCAAATTTACTAATGTTGATGGTGAAATCTGTGGAGAGATCCAATTCTAAGCAATGGGAAGCTGGGTAAGACTATTGAGTTCCTGTCAATAGAGAAATTGCTATGGAGCACCAGTACTGCAAATCACTAAAGAGAACATTTAGAATTTGAGGTATGTCACATTTTAGCTGGAAGGAAATTGGCTTGACGATCTAAAGGGTAATGGGAACACAAAAATGCATTGATGCTGGGTTGAGACAAAGATCATGAGCGAAGGGACCCTGGAAGGTTGCAGCATTGAATACTTACTGGGGAAATGCTAAATATTAATGACTTCTGCCACTCTTCATCCTATGCTCATCATTCATCTCAACTCTATTGCACTTTCTGTGACCTGGTTATGTTTTTATTGGGTGTGATTGTGGAGAGAATCAACTGAATAGGAAAGGGGGGAAAAGCCTTATATTTTTAGTTAATGTAACTCTCTGGCTCTGAATTTTTCTTTTGAATGTGTACATATTTTTTATTTAAGGACACCTTGGCAATGAAGGCTTTTTTCATACAAGGTATTAACCAAACTACTATAGTATCGGCTTTTTTGCTGTTTGGTTCCTCAAGTAAATCATCTTTGGATTCTCCCAAAAAAGGGAAGTTCATCTTTTTGGGGGGAAACTCATATTGGAGAGTTCTATGCCTAGCATTCACTTGTCCCATTTTTTTTCTCACAACAACAGTCTTGTGCAGTAGGATGGCCTCAGTGAGCTCTTGTGCCTACTAGTGGACTTGAACGTTCCTCTCTTCAGTGCCAGTCCAACATTTCCAAAACCCTGAAATTACCTGGGCTGCTTTCTGATTCATTTAAATTTATTAAAATCCTGTCTAGATTTTTATACATATAAAAATTTCATAATCAGTGAAAACCTTTGTGGTTATCATAATCGCTGGATTATGTGTACAGAAGTGAACCTGAAACCCACATTTCTAAAAATGAGTAATTTTTAAGCACCAAGAACTAATTCTTCTAAAAGTACAGTGCATAGCATTGAATTGATAGGCAAATAGTACTTTAGGACCAATACAAATTGGTCATTACAACAAAGCTATTATGACCCAGGTCACCTAGGCAGAGCAAATTTCAATAGAGCCCTTTATTGTTCTGTTAAGTCCACAACAAATGGCCTTACAACAGCCAGCAAAGCTCCACCCCAAACTTCCCCAAAGGCAGCCACTCACAGTCCCACAAACAAAAGCTGATAATCACCAGAGCCATATCACAATGGCAGAGAGGAAGTCCAAAATAAGGTGCAAGTCCACAAGGCAAAGTTGTAAGTCATATACAAGATTCTGGGTTCGCAGGCAAGGTCAAGCGATCAGAAGCAAGGGTAGAAGTCCACAGGCAGAAATATGAATTAAAGTAGAGTTTTTCCAAGGCTGGGAAAGTGCATGCCAAAGCAAACTAATTGTTCACAACAAAGATACCCTCCCTGGCCTCTGATTAAGTCAATCCAAGCCAGATGTTCTTGTGAGGAAGGGAGGGCTTCTCCCAAACAGCCTTACAGACCTCCTTTGAGCTTGCCTCTGCTCCACTTTCTGTACACTTGGATTGAGTGGGGGAAGCAACTATTCCTCATCAGAAGGGATCATCTGCTTCTCAACACCACTGTCTTTCTGCAGCCAATCCTTCCTCATGTCTGTGAGGCAGGCAGCTCCCTATCTGGTCAACCACATGCCCCAATATCTGAGGGATCAGACATCATCCTTAGCCCTGGCCTTTCCAAATATTCCAAGGGAGATGTCCTATCCCTGTCAGACAGTTTCAGTTGCAACTCTTCCTCTTCCTCCAAACCAGGATCCGATGCAGCCATGACAGAGGCCTTATTGTTAAACTGCGAATGTGAGGTCCTTTGGTTCCACAGGTTGAGCTTTGAAATATGCTTAGGCAAATGGGAATTCCAGAATACCACATTGTGCTCATTTAAAAAATATTGTGGCATATGGGTTTTTAGAGGCCCAGAATGGTTATCATTCTGCTGGCATGAGCCAGCCATTCGATTGAGTACATTAGATCTTGAGAGAGGTTTTTGCACCAATGAAGAAGGACTAGGTGTTTGCTGGCCAATCCCAGGAGTTTAAGCTCAGTAAATACCTCAGTAAATAACTTCTAATATTTAAATCGTATAATATCTCAGGGACTGCCACAAAGAAAAGGAAGTCAATTTATTCTCCAAAGCACCTGAAGGTAGGACAAGAAGCAACACATGGAAATTTTTCAAAGAGAGATCCAACCTAGAACTAATGAGAATTTTTCTGACAGTAAGAATAATTAGTCATTGGAACAGCTTGCCTCCAAAATTGAGGGTACTCCATCGCTGGAGGTTTTTAAGATGAAATTGTGCAGCCGTTTGTCTGAAATAACTTAGAATTTCCTGGTTGGGCAGGGGTTTGACTAGAAGATCCCCAATGTCCCACCCAATTCAGTTATCTTTTAAATTCCACCGCCTTCCTTTCTTTTCATACAGGCAAACTCTCTCTTAAGGCCAAAAATGGGGGATGGAAATGGTATGAAAGGTGGAGGAAACAGAAGACTTGAGGGGGCTGCCTCTAGGAGATTTGAGAAAAAACTGAGGTAAGCACCACTATTGTGCTGTAAACACCTTTGATAAACAGTAAAAAAAAAAAAGATAAAAGTCTCCACTGTCTTGTTTTTTGTGTGAATTTTCCACCCTTGCAAAACAATATGCCTCCAGTTAAAACAACAACAACAACCAAACAAAATTGCATCGTGATACATATATACATGCCATTATGCCACATTACCAAGACAACATGGCAAAACTGACTGGTTCAGGTTGGCAAAAGGATTGAGACCTGGCTATAACACTCCCTTAATTTATTTAGGCTGGATTGGTAGGAAATTGGATTGAAATAAGATGAATGTGTTTTTTTTTAAGATTGGAGGAAGAAACATCAATAATATCTGCTATGCTGATGATACTACTCTGAAAATGCAATGATCTGTAAGTCCTAGTCATTAAAGTTAAGGAGCACTGTAAAGAGATGGGACTATGATTAAATGTAAAGGAAAACAAACTAATGGTAACAGATATACAGCCTTAGAATTTATAATAAAGACACAGAAGTGGTAGATAGGTGTTAACTTGTATGACTGATTACCAACAGTAAAGGAGTCAGCAGTCATGAAGTATAGTACAAACTATCTCTTGATAGCAATTAAGAACTTTAAGGCCCTTCATGGCATGAATTCAGGCTACTTGAGGGACCAACTGTATTTCATCCCACTGGGATTGGCCCATCCCACTGTGCCAGCAGAAGATACATGTTGCAGGCCCCATTGGCCTGAGTATTCCAGTTGGCAGAGTCCAGGAGAAGGACCTTCTCTGCCACTGCATTTACCATCTGGAATATCTTGCTCCTAGAGTGAGGCTGTCTCCAACCCTCCCGACCTTCCATAAGCCCCTAAAGACCTCTGCCAGTTAGTTTGGAGAGAAGCCACACAGTGAAAGTGATTGATCAATTAACAACAGATCTCATCTGCGCCAGAATTTGGATCTCCACTAAAATTTAGTATCCTTCCTTGTAGGAACTACTGGCTTATTTCAAATGAATATGTTAGTAGTCAACCAAATGCAGTCACTCTGTTGCCTTTATTGCTATGCATGTTTATGTATTCATTTGAATAACATCTGAATGCATATTTGTTTTTCTTTAAAGTAGTTTGCATGAAAGTTTCCAGTTGCCATTTTTTCCTGGTGGGTAGACATGTAACGGTCTATCTCTTCTTCTTTTTTTTATCAAGCACAAAGCAAACTTGATAGAATAAAATATAAAAAGGGAGGTTAATTGTCTACAGCAGCAAAGTTCAGCATATGCATCAGAAATCAAGGCAGTTGCTGTAGCATTGCCGATCATGCTTATGGCTCCATTGAGCCTCCTTTTTTTAGAATTATCCATTAGTAAAAATGTGGGGTTCTGGGTGAAAGCAAATTTGCTTCATAAAATCTCATCATAATTTCCTGTCTAGCTGCAAGACAGTGAATTCTTGCCAAATATCAGATATAAAACCACCAGAGGAAATTAAGGAATTTATCTTGATGAGATTCTACATTTTAATCAGTTTAGCATTTTTAATGAACTGATTAAAAGTTGATTGAAGTAAAACATCTCTGCCATTGTTCAAAGGTGTGTTAGTCAAATATTTCTCCACTGTCTTTTGAGGGAAGAAAGAAGATGTTTGGTGTTTTAAGAATAATAGATAACAACTCACAGAGGAAAATTACTTTGCCATTTAATGATACGAGCATTGAAGAGAAGCCCAGTGAAAAGTATTATTCTCTGTCAATGATATTTCCATTTCCTTAATATCAAAAGCAGTTCAGAAGTCCTCTTCTAGCTTAAGGATACAATATTTGCTTATCATAGCTTAAGGATTCACATTTTAAAAAATGAAAACACTCTTTTAATATTTACCTTGTAGCCATTTATATTTTGACAGTGTTCCTACTCCATTTTAATTCACAATGAAATAACATTATCTGTTTATCTAAATTACTGCATCGCTTTTCTTTCTTTCGTTCTTTTCTCTTTTTTTCCATGATATATATTTATATATTTTCCTGATACCCTGTTTTTCTGGTCGCACAAGTACTTAAGGCAGCTAGCCATATTTAATGTACAAAACAGAAATAGTTTTTCTTTAAAAAAAAAATCTGTTAATGCCATTAGGCAAAGAATATTACCATAATTCTTCTCCAGATTGTGTTGTGGTAAAAGAAGTCTTCAATTACAAGCAAGGGAACATTTCTGTTGCCTTAAATTTACTGTATAAATGTGTTTTTCTCCAGTCCTTAAATCACCAGAAAAATACAGCATATGGATATAATTTGGTGTGACTCTAAAGCTGAGTTTTGTTTTGTTTTGTTTCTGCCTTAGTGGTAGGACCAGAAAATGGTTACAGTTTCAATGCAGAACACTTTATAGGCAGCAAATAATGGATTCCATTGGATTCATGTCTCTCACCATCTAATGTCATCTATCAGCAGGAAAAACAGTCATCAGTTGCCCTCTTTAAAGGTAGCAGGGCAGGGTTAGGTGAATATAGGTAATTACTAAGGAGGGGAGATGTCACTATCTTTCAAGTTGTCCAAATAACAGGTCACCAATGTGGTGATACTTTGTGGGACCTAGAATCACAAAAGTAGATAGAATACAAACATAGGGACGTAAATAAGCAACCAACCAACCTGTCAAGCTCTTTTTAGAGATAGGTTTAGTGCTATTTCAAAATAGCTTGGGTGATGGGTCAAAGGCACATTGAAGGAATGCAGAGTGAAGCTGAAGGAGAAACTAAAATTGTGATCGGTCTGTCGGTCTAAAGAAGAACCCAGGATCTTGAACCTGGCTTCTGTGTGTCTTGGAATGATTACAAAGTCATGCAAAGCATCAGGCATGAAAGAGAAGCTCCAGAGTAATACATTATTACCACATGATAATAAAGGGAGCAACAAAGTCAGGGGTTTATAAAATCCTCTTTAGGGTAATCTTAACATACAATTCTCCCCTAAAAAGCCAAAATAAATACAAATGAACAATGAAAACAATGCAATGATGGATAATATTTAATTGGTCAATGGCCAGATACAAACAATACACTGAAACTTTGGGAACGGTAAATTTATTGTAACAACATACAACTAAAAGTTTCTTCACACCCATTAGACTGTCTGCACCTTTCAAGTGGTTAAAATGCAGTATTGCAGGCTAACTCTGTCCACAGCTTGGAATTCGATCCTGATGAGGCTCAAGGTTGCCTCAGCCTTCCATACTTCTAAGGTCAGCAAAAGGAAGACCCAGATTGTTGGGGG
>WNWU01000001.1:29685690-29710099 GCA_012654045.1 Ptyas mucosa
GAAACCCTGCCTTAAATCTGTGAAGGTTGTAAGGGAATGGCAGGGTTAGCTGTTAGTGGCCATTGCCTATAGAACTAGAGATGTGGATATTGAATATTGGGCAGGAATAGGCCAAATGGTGTTCTCCAAGTGATAAGCAATAAAGCAAAAATCTGCCCTGTGAAACTCCTTGCAAGCAGAAACAATGGGGAACTAGTGGTGCATTCATTTGTGACAGAATGGGTAACGCACTGATCACAGAACCAGTCTCTTTCTCTTCATTTAAATTTGGTTTTGATGCAACAGAGAATTCCCAATATCACTACAGTTCTAGATTTCTTTTTTACTTTCTTTAAGGACTAACTGGTGCTTTTTAAGGTGCTTATCAGGTATTATATGGACTAGAGAGTTTGTCCTGGAGGCCCAGCTGAAATGGTCAAGGACGAAGGGCATACCCACACCAGTCTATTGGTGGTGGACAGATCCCAGTTCCTGATTGCATCATCAATGAGGGAGACATTATAGACTGTGTCCATAGCAAAAATTATGTTAGGAGAAAAGAGACATATTTACTGTAAAACTGGAACAGCTAAATGTTACCTTAACCTGAACAATTTAGCCTGAACAAAGCCTGGGGATGGGAAGACAATCATCAATGGCTCATGGGGTATTTTCAAGCCAAATTTAGAATGATGTGGGATCAAGACCTTAATGTTTAAGCTGATATGAAGTGCCAGACGATTGACTCCCAACTCTGTCATCCCCTTCTAAAGCTGTGATTTACTAACTCCAGAAAGAGATAGCCCAAAAGTCAGCAGAAGTCCAGAAAGATATCCGGCTTATCTTACAGCCCTAGGAGACTAAGACTCTAGGCAGTTTTTGGGATGATTCCTGCACTAGAATGTTGGCAAAAACTGAAATAACAGCATTGCAAAGAGAATAATGAAACTGTTTTGGTAAAATTAATGCAACTGAGATATGAAGCAAATATTTTGACTTGGCACCATACATGCTATTTTTTATTAAAACCAGAAAATGCTACATCCCTTCAGTTAGAAAACTGATACATAAAGTGGCAAAGGGATGAATGAAAGACAAGCTAGTGGACTAAATAATGACAGAGATTCAAGATCCAATAAATATCCTATGGAAAAGAAAGTTGGCAAAGAGTGGTGATTCTAAACTTAGGAAGAAACCAACAGCGTTCTAAACGAATATCCCTCCCCACAGTGATGGCAGAGTCTGGTACTCAAAACTAAACTTTTTCCTTTCTTCGCCTTTTTTTTAAAATGAAGAACCTGGGGAGATGTCTATATGCTTATGAAGTCACATTTTGTATGATTCTGATCCTCCTAGAAACTGATTTAGATAGGAACTTTGCCACTTCAAAGAAGCCCTGCTTTGATTTAACTATTTTTGATCTCCCAGTTCATTTCTAACTTTAAGAATCACCAATCTGTGTGAATTCCCAAATGCTTAATAAGTACTACCGTGTTTCCCTGAAAATAAGCCCTCCCCAAAAAATAAGCCCTCCCCCAAAAATAAGCCCTCCCCAAAAATACTTAAACGCATGTGCAACTGGTCTTATTTGGTTAGGGTTAGGGAGACAGCAAGTCAGCAAGAACAGCCCTGTCTTGCTCCATGTGCCCTAAAATAATAAGACCTCTCCAAAAATAAGGCCAAGCATTTATTTTGGGGTTCAAAAAAAATATAAGACAGGGTCTTATTTTTGGGAAAACATAGTATGTAGTTGTATAAGTTACAATAGCTATTTAAGTCATGCATTTTAACAAGGTATACATTTCCTATATTACAGTACAACTCTTAAGTTTACCAAGAACTCTGGTCTAATGAATACATTAGTGCACTAAGTGAGGCTGTTACATATTAAATTCAGACTTTTATAGGCACGTAGGTCCCATGAACAGGTTGTAATGACTAAATGGTCAAAACAGTTACAATGAATTCTAAATGCACAAAAATTAGTCTGAACGTAGTCTCAAATGCTTAATTTGAAAGTTATTCTAGGTTGCTTTCCTACCACTTTGGTTACTCACCTTTAGTACACATTTATACTCTTTTTGTACCTCCCAAATTCTTCCATTCCTATTTAATCTGAAATACACTTGTACCAAAGTTTGATTCTTTTTCAGAATAATAAAAGGAGTTTCTGTTTCAGCCCACTCATGTGCAAATTTAAACCTGTACTTCATTTTTTTATTATTATTACATTTGTATGCTCTCCATCTCACTATCAAGTGATCCTAGGGTCTATATGATTGGTAAAGTTATTTTTAAAATAATTTTGTTGTATTTTACAAGTTATTAGTCTGTAAATTGAAGCAGTTTACAAACTGACAATATAACTTCACAGACAACCGAGTTGTGGGAGCTCTTATAGAAGTTGCTATGAATAATATCTACAGCATCTGCTATAAAAAGTAATTCAACTTTATTCAGAGTTGGACTCCAGCTGAGCATATCCTTTGAGATATGTCTAAGCCTCTTTATCTGGAAGAGGTTTGAGCTGGTTGATCCCAGGAAATGGACAGGAGTGAAATGCTCTGAAGTCTGCTACCAGTTTGCTTCGATACCAGTTCGCTTTGAGTGTGCATGCACGGTGCATGCCAAATGCACACTTCACGCACATCTGCACTGCAAGCACTACCATGCAGTGCTGAAAAAGGAGGATTAAGAAGCCTTTTCTGAGTCTGCAAAGGTAAGTAGAACAATGAGGGAGGGGAGACAGCTGTGCCACGCAATTTAGATTTCCTGCTTTCTAGCGAATACAAATCACGTGGCACAGCTGATTGTCAGAAATACCGGTTCATCTGAACCAATAGCATTTTTTTTACTACCAGTTTGACCGAACCAGTAGCATTTTTTACTACTGGTTCAGGCGAACCAGTCTGAACTGGTAGCATTTCACCCCTGGTTCTTGCAACTGTGAGTTCAATCACTCATGTCTTGGATACATGCTCCTCTTGTTTGGTCAAGGTCTCTTCGGAGATGATATGTGGTTGGGTCCAAGTGGAGTTAATGACTCTTTGTGCGAATGGTAGATTTACCTGCCTTGAACACGCCATTCTTACACCCAATCATTTTTGGCAAGTTTCCTCCAGTTTCGCCTAGTTGGCACTCAGCTGCAGAGGACCCTATATGAAGCAACTTATGTGGACATTTTCACTCTGGGTTCAGTCCTGAGCATAGTTCCAAAACAACAGTTCTTGCATTTGTGATAGAGAACCTCTAGAAAGCTCAAGATGAAGATGATGCAACTGTCCTGCCATCCTGGATCTTTCAATGGCTTTCAATATCATCAGCCAAGATATCCTTCTGAACCAGCTTCAGGAACTGGGAGGAGAAAAAAATGCATTAATCATTTCAGGTCAGTATGTCATTTTTAATTTACCCTTTTGAAAAACTAGAAATAGTAAAAGTAAAAGAAATAGTAAGCAAAATTTCCCTCCCCAAAATTTTAGATGCTTCCTAGTGCTACCAACCAAATACTGATTTTAATTTCTTTTGAGGAAAAGGCAAAAACAGAAGATAATTAGAAAATATTACAGAAGGAATGTGACTATGTCAGAAGCTCCCAGATCCTACTAATGAGCCAGGAAGATCATGGAATGAAAATACAAAATTGGAAACTCTGGAGCATATTCACCTGGAGACTTATATTGTCCTACATATTTGTCAGAGACACTTTTAGCCAAACAGAATGGAATTAGCAATTTTTGTAGCCTCTTCATGTTACACATTCAGCAATATTCTTGCAGCCTTAGCTACAACAAGCTTGGTATCTATCTTAAAGTATCCATTAATTTTAATTTTACCTCACAATGTTTATCCCTAGACAATTATATTTAACTTGTGTAGCCACTGTCTCTCTCCTTACTTATTTTTATAGGGTTTTGTCTCCTGAAGCTGGGTCATCTTTATGTCCCCAGAAGTCAAATATATTGAGGTTGTCATATGTAGTAAATAAAGGGATAAATTAAAGGTAGCAAATCTGTCAAATCTCCTGCCTTTTGGAGGAGCATTCCCCCATTCCAAGAGTCAGTTATCCTGCCAGCCTGCCTTTAATGTTCTGGGTGTCTCTTCCTCCAAGTGGGAGGAAAATGAATGTGGGAGTGGGTGACTTGCTGGGTGACATGTCTTTGGAAATTCTCAGTCATCCAGATCATGGTTGTCCCAAAGGTGCTTTTCAAAAAGCAATTGGACTTTGTTTTTTTTTTCCTTAAAGACATTTCATTCTTATCCAAAATGCTTCAGTTCTGAAGAGTCAGAACCAGTGGTAGGTTGCCCCTGGTTCGGACCGGTTCTATAGAATCAGTAGTAAAACTGGAGGGAGGCTCCGCCCACCAACCCTGATGTCATTAGGAAGCTTCTGCGCATGTGAACCGATATTAAAGGTAAGTAGAACCCACCCCTGGTCAGAACTGAAGAAATTTCTTGGATGAGAAGCAAAACATCTTCAAGGGATAAAAAATAGTCCATTTCCCTTTTGAAAAGCACCTTTGGGTTGCTGAGTATGGCTTTTTTGCTTCTTCCAGCACTGATTTGCATCTACATTGTTATTTTGCATTGTGGTTTTTAAAGTTTTTATTTTATTATGTGATCCTTATTGACTTTTACTGACATTAAAACATTAATGTCTTCTCCAAGCATGCTTGGAAGCTGCAAGGTCATTTTCTGTGAGGGGAACTTAGTGCCACTGGTATATTTGGTTTATGTGGATTCTTTAATGACAAATTAATGATCTCCATATGGTATATAATTTTCTAGCTAATAGACTGTAGTATTATTGTTAGTATCTGTTCACAACAATGTGTAGTCATAGCTGCCAGTTCAGCTGCTGGTGTTGGCTTTCATATGCATCGAGTTTTCCCAAGAACCTAGGACATTATCATGGTTAGTTGTACAGCCAGCCTAATGTTCAGACCTGATTTGGCATTTATCCACCTATCAAGTCCTTCCCAAGGACTTTGGATACGCAATTGTTTATTATTAGGCAAATAATTGTTTGTAACCAAGGTCAGGTTATATTAAAGATGTTGGTAATTATTTTGTAAAGCAATATTTTTACCTTTGAGCAGGTTCCTCAAAACTGCGTGTATTAAAAAATCTGAAGTACTTTCTTTGTAGGCCAAACATAAAGATCTTACATTACAATAGGTGCTGGGTTTCATTTATTACTCACTGTAGTACACAGTGCTGATTAATATGGCTTTAAACAGGGATCGGTTCTACTCACCTCTGCTACCAGTTTGCACCAGGAGCGCACACATGCACAGAAGCTTCTGTGCAATAGCAGATCATTCATGTTGACATCTGGGCAGGTGGGCGGAGCCTCCTGCCTCCGTTACTACCGGTTTGCAAGAACCGGCCCAAACTGGGAGCAACCCACCACTGGCTTTAAAGCTTCATGTGTTTTATTCTTATTTTTAAATGTAAATTGACTGACTGACTAAAGTTTCTCCAGCTTGGTTTTTCATGTTGATCAAGAATATTTATTGCACTACTGTTACTATGTTCCAGAAGGGCACAGTGGTTCAGTGTCTTAAGGTTTGGAGAAGGAGAAGGTTTGTGCTCCAGCAGTTTGAGTCCTAGTCCCACGTGATGGGGTGAGCTCACTTGCCTTGGCTTCTGCCAACCTAGCATTTCAAAAGCATGTTACATGAACTTAGAGATCTAAATAGGTACCACTTAGATGGGGAAAATAATAGATCTTTGTGCAAAAGTACAAATCCAACTAGTGCTGGACCTGCCCGAATGTGATGCCTGAACACAAGGTGACATCAGTGGAGAGAAAAGATGCTGCAGAACACCATTAGCCATTCTAAGTGTAGAGCTATTTTGCCCCCTGAGGTGTACTTTTGGATAGTGCACAAGCATGGATTAAATGGATTACCAGTCTTAGGTGGCAAAATAACTACTCTGTATTAACACCATTGCCATTTGCTAAATAAATAACAAACTTTGTTCAAGTTACTTCATATAAATTTAGGGTGGAGAAAAGGGAAAACAGAAAATAGTAGGTAAAGATTGTAATGGCACCAAATTTACTGTATATGTATCTTTGGTGCCATCTCCTCTTTTAGTTTAGGTAATAAGCTTTCCCAACTCAGAACAAATCCTTTGATAACTTCTGTTATTATTATCACCATCATCATTTAATGACCCCATAATCCCTTGCAGGAGGGAGTCTGAATGGAGCTAGCGGAGTGTTTTAATGGCCGGATGCCCTTCTTATTGCCAATGCGGAGTTTTGTTCAGCAGATATATTCTCAGTATGCCCAGAGAGTGCAATATCTGCCTCTACCTGGGATTGAACTCACAGCCTCCTGATTGTGAGGTGAGAGCTCCATCTCTAGGCCACCTCAGCACTCTCTTTGAGAACTTCTGTTATATTCTGATTATGGCTTCCCATGCTCTAAATCCTAAAAGTGTGGGTGAGGCTTTTCTCCCATTTTCTTTTACTTTAATCTTCTGGTTGCTGTGCTGCTTCTGCTGTTATTTTTCACTTCCCAGTCTTCTCCTCCCAATTAAGGCTTTGCCCTATTAGTTTCCTTCAGAAAATGCCAAGAACATCTTACAGAATTTTCTGGGAACTGATTTCCTATCTTCACAAGAGGAACTGTATTGTTAGGTCTTTCCCCATTGTTCCAGGCAAAGGTAAATAATCCTGAATACCATGGTCACCAATTGGCATCCCCCTGGATAGACACATTATGCTGCAATTATTAGGGAGGAAAATGGTTTAACTGGTATGTTCCAAGAAATACCAAGAATTCTCTTTTCTGTGAAAAGACAAACGTCACATGTAACATGAATTCTGGGAAGTTTCCAGGATTTTATGTAACGTAGCAGTAGTTTGAAAACAACAGGAAAAGGGCATCACTATAGCAACACAAATATTACATAATTAAAAACCAGAAGCGGGCACATGAGCTTTAAGTGCGATGGTCTTGTCAAAAACAAGATATCTGCAATCTAATGAAAGTCTCTAATAGGAATTATTTATTGATTAATTAAACTTTCTTTGATATCAGCTTTCTTTTTAAAATAATAGTAAGGGGCTTATAAATATAAAAATACTATTATGCTATTTAATCAAAAATTAAATAAAATATCTGAGATATAGCAACAAAAGGCAGAAAAATTATAAAATTAAGTTTATATTAAGCTATCACTGTGAAATTTCTGGGGAATTTTTTTTTAGCCTACCTAGCATTAAAAAAATTATAGTATTGGCACCTGTTATACCTCCATTGAAAATGATCCTGGAACCCTGTCTCTTTTTCTTCTTTTTTTAGTACCACGTGATATGCAAGGATGGAGGAAAAACTACAATTATTAACCTTAAAACAGTAAATGGCTGGTATAAAGGAATTATAGTAAAAATAAGACAAGTGAAAGCCATTTTTTTGTCAATGGTTAAGGCCCTGGCCTAGATCCTGAGAGAGGAAAGGATTTTTTCTTAAGCATATTAAGAATTAAGAATATTTTTAAAAAAATGTTGTACTAAAAGTTGTCTTGCCTTAAAACCCATTACTTTTTACTGGCAACTCTTGTGGGGGTGATGTCAGTCCTTCAAGGTAGATACTACCTGTATTGCAGTCCAATACAGGTAGTTCTTGACTTACAAAAGTTTGTTTAATGACTGTTCGAAGTTACAACGGCACTGAAAAAAGTGTCTTAAGGCCCTTTTTCATATTTATAACTGTTTATTTTTATTATTTTATTATTCATAAATGCTGCCCACTCTCCGAGGACTCTGGGCAGCTTACACCAAAGACAGTATACTAAATAGCATATTGCCCCCAACAATCTGGGTCCTCATTTTACCCACCTCGGAAGAATGGAAGGCTGAGTCAACCTTGAGCCAGTGAGATTTGATCCACTGATCTGCTGAACTAGCAGTCAGCTGAAGTAGCTGCAGTACAGCACTCTAACCACTGAGCCACCTTGGCTCACCTTCGGATGCTTGACAACTGACTCACATTTATGATGGTTGCAGTGTTTTGGTTCATCATTCAATGGCACTGGATGCCAAACCTATGTCACATAGCACTCATATCAGTTTATAAATTCAACATAGGCTATGAATGGAACAGAATGTTTAACCATGTAGTATTTTATATCATGTCTTGTTGTTAGTTGCGATGTTGTGTCTGACCCATCACGACCCCATGGACAACGTTCCTCCAGGCCTTCCTGTCCTCTACCATCCCCCAGAGTACATTTATACTCATGCCAATTGCTTCAGTGATTTTTCAGGCCTAAAGGACATCTATTTATTCCATTTCTGTCACCACCCATCTAAACAAGTAACTCTGGATGGCAAATAATCATAAAATCAATTAAAACCAAGTAGGAACAATACAAAAAAAATTTATAGCTGCCAGGAAAAAATAATAACTGTATATATTAATATCACTAAGAAATGGGACCTGTAACATATTCAGGCCTGGGCACATAACCTGTCTTCAAAGCCTTACAAAAGGCCAACAAGTTCAGGGTCATTCTAATTTCTAGAGAGATTAGCAATTGGCATGAGTGTAAATGCCCCCTATTTCAGAGGGCAAGTTCTATGGTAGAAAAAGCATGTCTCCTAGTCATTGGCTGATGAGACACAGACTGGATGGGTAGAAGCAACTGGGAGAAGGCAGTCCCTCAGATAACCCAATTACTAGTACCTTGAATTGCACCCAGAAATACACTGGCAACTAATGCAGCAATACTTGCATCAAATATCCGACAAATGAATCTGTGTATTCATTTACTACTTGAGCAATTGCATTCTGTACCAGTTGAAGCTTCTGAATGCTGCAAGGTCCAATCTGGGCCAGTCACCAGGACCAGAGGTTTTGTCATCCAAGCTTTCAGACTCATGCTGGAGCCCATCTTCAGGAAACTTTTCTCTAGAAGAGTGTCTAACTGAAGATGGGCTCTAACATGAGTCAAAAGTTTGGAAGACAAGAGTTCTGGTCCTGGTAACCGACCCAGATTGGATTCTGCAACTTTATCCTGGTATGTGTATATTTGCCTTCATTCTTCTGAATGCTCTTCAAGGGCACAACAGTGATCCAGATGGGAGGTCAGAAAGCCATCAGTGACTGTAAGCACATGCTCAGTTACTTTGTGTTGAATGTTTTTAAAATTGTGTGTATCTTCCATTTCGTACCTTTAAAAATACATTGGTATCTTTTCATTTTATTTTGCATGCTTCTTCTAAACAGCATGAACTACAAAAAAGAACTTTAAACTGTGAAACATTAGTAGCCATAAGGGGAAAAAATGATATTCTTATTATGTTGGGAATCTTTTAATAAGATCAGTTCATGCAATGCACCCTGCAGCTATAAAAACTGTTTTCAGGTTTTCTTTTAATTGAGAAATTTTTATTTGGCATATATGTTCTTTTTTCCACAAAAGCTTAGTTTAATAGAATATCTTCACTTCTTCCAGAGTGAAACATTCTCTGCAGTTCTCCTTTCCAGCAGAGATATTCCAGGAGTTGGTAAAGACATATTTTCAAAGGAGCTAAAATATACCTGAACCTCTGATTCTCTTTCCTTAGTGATAAGAAAATAACTCCAAAGGAGAGGGAGGGAAGGAAGGAGGGAGGGAGGGAGGGAGAGAAAAGGGGGGATTGGGAGGATGAAGGGAGAATAACTTGAGTTTCTGCAGAGCTTAGGCTGGACATGTAAGTGAAGTGATGATAAAAGCAGCAAAATGTTACCTGGAGATTTGCAGTGGAGATACAGATTATAACTAAAAAGAAAAACTTCATAACTTCAATAAAATGTAGAACTCCTCTGAAGAAATTGGAACTTTGCTACTGCCACTTTAATGGGGGAAAAAATTTGCTTTCTAACTGTACACAGAGAAAATAGCAATGCCAACTGAATAGGAATAACTTGTATACTCTTTTATGTCTGATTGAATATGTCTCGGCCCCAGAGTTGCTAAGCATCTATTACCTAAGAACACATAACCACAGAACATTGTGCATGAATATAAAGAGACTTAGATATAGAATATTTATTGATGGAGGAACTTCATTGTTCCACTTATAACAAGACAATAGTATTAAAATAGAGCCTTGGATAGTACAGTGGTCTAAAGCCCTGTTATTAACATCAGCTGCCTGCAATTATTGCAGGTTCGAATCTCACCAAGGCTCAAGGTTGACTCAGCCTTCCATCCTTTCTAAGGTAGGGAAATTGAGGACCCAGTTGTGGGGGCAATAAGCTGACTTTGTATAAATATACAAAAGTATGAAGGCTATTGCTTAGCACATTGTAAGCCGCCCTGAGTCTCCGGAGAAGGGCGGCATATAAATCAAATTTAAAAAAAAAAAATACAAAGGAGAGACCCAATTTACAGTATACATGGGCTCAATAGGTAAATTTTTAGATGGTGCATACAGGATAATGGGTTAAACACTCAATGTGCCTTGTTGTTGAAGGTCATTTTAACATAATTAAAATTAAATATAGCTTTTCTCCTAGATCTGCAAATATTTTTTGCCACAAATTCATCTTGTTTTTCTCATGAATTTTTTTCTCATGAATTCATCTGGTTCCAAGATGACTGATACTTGGTTTTCAAGTAGTATACTGCTATATCTGCTACTTGAAAATCAAGTATCAGGCATCTTGGTACAAGCAACAAAGTCATATAAACTTGTATCACAATGTACACAGAGAGTTCATTATAAAGCCTGGACCCTTGATATATAATACCACTTGTTCACCACAAAATTCAAAGAATATCATAATTAGCACATTCCATTTTATAAATGCTCATAAAAGATGCACTTGGCTAAAACATTCTGTACTGCTATCTTGGGGGGGGGGGGAGGCTAGGGACAATTTTGTTAATTTTGCATATACTACGGTATTTTAGTTTATGTCCCTTTTTATTAATTTTACAAATAAGGTGGTGAACATATCTAATACACCTTCTTACTCCTCCTATTTTTTTTCCATAACAACAACAACAACCTGCTGTGAATAGATTGGGCTGAGAGAGAGTGACTGGTCCAAAGTCATCCAGCTGGCTTTCATGCCTAAGGCAGGACTTGAACTCATGGTTCCCAGCTTTGTAGTCTGGTGCCTTAACCACTAGACCAAACTGACTTATTATAGCTAAGAAGGGAGAAAAAGAATACTTATTTGGACTACCCGAATAAAGCTTAGCGTACCTTCTGATTGTGAAGATGGAACACTTATTTTCTTAATTGTAATAATAGATGCATGCTGTTCCAGGTTTTACACCCTTAGCATCAGAAAGTTAGTCACGGAAAACACTATGGCATATTAGTATGAGTGTAATGTGGCTATAATTACCCACCTCTATCAAAAGGTGAGTTGCAGCCTTTTGTAGTATTTGAAAAATGATACTCAGAACAGAATTATTCCCCCTTAGCATAATAATTCAGCCTTGAAGCTAAAATGCATGAATGACGGTCACTACAGTACGTCTGTTTCGGAGGCCGAACTAATATTAAAGAAACATACATTATAATCACCAATGAAACTGGAAAATGTGCCTTGTAGACACTTGTAGTAAAGAGAGAGAGAAAGAGATGTATCTATTGCTTCATTAATATTCGGTGATACACTTGCCTAACATTCAAGTTTCCCATAATGAAACTACTGGACATTCTCTATGTGTGAATGTGAGTATTCCTGGCTACTTGATTTATGCAATGATTATTAAAGTGCCCAAAATTTTTACAGTGAGAAGGAGGACACAAGTAAATTGAAGAAAAAAAATCATAAATAAAAGAAACATTTTATTCATTGCAACAATGAGTCTAGTGTGTGTGTGTGTGTGTGTACGCGCATGCGTGCCATGTCTTGTTTCGGTAAGAAGTAAACAAAGCCACTTGCACATGGCACACTCTCCAGGGGTGGGTTCTAATTTTTTTTACTACCGGTTCTGTGGGCGTGGCTTATTTTGTGGGCATGGCTTGATGGTCATGTGACAATTATTTAGGATTTAGCAGAGGTACTGGTCTACCACGCTTTTAACTGTTTGCTGTACCAATCTACCGCAGGCACTGATCTACTCATGTATTTTTGCAGGCACTGGTCTACTCATTTGTTTTCTTTTAACACTGATCAGCTGTAGGGTGGCCCTTTGAATTCCCACAGCAAGAGTTTAAACAGTTTTTCCCCCCCTAGCCATCAGCTGGGACTCAGGAGGCAGCAATAGATTGGGGGTGGGGCCAAATAAAAGGTAAGAATAACGTGGGGGGTGGGGGGGCGTGGGGAGGCAGAACCAGTTCGGTGACATCATATCATCACCGCTACTGGCTCGGGAGAACCGGGCCGAACTGGAAGGAACCCACCACTGGCAGTCTCTCAAAACAATTATCTTTTGTGGAGCACATGCGTCTCATATTTGTGTCTTGCCACACTGTACCGAGCCTTGACGAATTGGCATGTCAAATACAAATATGTCACATCACATGCAACAGATTGGATCAGCATCGATCGAATACGGAGATTTACAGATAAGTCTTCAAATATCGAAAAGGAGGACATGTAGGAGGACACTTTTTGAGAGAGGGTAGAACTTACAAAAGAAGGACTGTCCTCCCTAAAGGAGGACGATCGGTCACCTTATGATTATGGAAGCAGGTTTTATAAACCTGAACAAATTTTGGTAAAACAATACATTATAGGGAAAGGTAAAACCTAACTACATCCTACCAGGAGGAAAATCAAAGATCATGTGCCTTCTATGGGTGACTGGGAAGAGAGGGAGAAAGACAAGTAAGTGAAACTTCCAAGGCAAAAGAGCAAGTAGAGTGACAAAAAAAAGGGGGGATAACAACAACAGTCTTTTTATCTATAGTTTGTAATCCAATGTCCCCTTGTGATCAGTTACGGACTGAAAAGTCAGTGCTACTGAATTAACACAAATGATGTAATCTATGTATATATTAAAATCTTCACATCTTAACTTTGCTTGCATTTTTAACTTTGTAGGCCAATTGCTTTAAATGAAATGAATTTGGAGACATATATATATATATATTCATATTCTCTAATGACTTTGTCCTAAATCATATACTTGAGGTCCACTTCTCAATTCTTGGGCTAAAATGTATACTTCACTTATTTCACAGCAATCTAACAAAAATAATGATACTATTTCTATATCAGCCATCTGAGGGTTGTGTCATTTCTCCTACAAATGTAGATACTTCAGATATCTATGTGGTAAATATGGGATAAGCTTAGCTTTGCTTATCTATATGAAATAATTCTGGTTAGTGTTTTCTTGGGGGGGGGGGGAGTCTGAAGTGGGAAAAGTGTGCATTGAAGAAAGAGCAAAAAGAAATAGTTTCCATGCGTGAAACAGCAGACATTTCATTGAACAAAACGACATCACATTTAAGCAGGACATGAGAGATTTAACATAAACAGAAGGCAAAATAGTTCAAACTGCTACTGTTGTTTTCTTAAAATTTATTTTTGAGCAAGGGTTTGACCTAACATAGATATTTTTTTTGTTTAGTTACTGAGGTTATAGTTAAAGAATGCATTTCTCTACTATTTGATATAACCCCTCGTTTTATAAACTGAATTAAGCAACTCATCTAATTTTAATATCCTGAAATTTATGAAAAAAATCTTTAAATAAGTTATAATCTGGAAATAACAGCAGAAATACATCTTGATTCACTGTGTAGATGAACATGTTACCATACAGAGAATGGATCTTGTGAGAAAAATAAGGGGGGAGGGTGGGGGGGAATAGCATATCCCTCTCATCCTCTATGGCGGCTATTTCTTCATGTCAGAGTACCCTGTTCTGTCCCCCTTCCCCACACAGACAAACACACAACCAGGCATGCCTGCCAAGATTTTATTAAGCAATCAGATTAGAAACCCTTGCAGATAAGAGTTTTGGCGAAATGCCTGCCAAGTCAATTTTCACTCACAGTCAGCAAGAGAGAGTTTATCCTAAATCCAGTTCAGTAGCAAAAAGTAATCCATGAAGCAAGAGTTAGCCAAGGTCCAATCCAAATATGCACAAGCCAGATTTCAAGTAACGCCATGTGACTCTCAGGTTTTTAACTTTGACCGTCACAAAGCCTGAAGAGCAATCACACCCACTTTTATTCCTTGTGACTCAACTCAATCTCTGGCCCTCCCATCCCTCTTTCATTACTGTGCATGCTTCTCCCTTCGACGCTGCCTGGGATGAAGCCAGGATTCATCATCCTCACTCCCTATCTGTTGTTGTTCCGATATGCTTTCCTCCTGGCATATCCCAAGCTGTTCCTCTTGGCCTTCAGACAGAACCTGAGGCATTGCCAGAGAGGAGAGTCCTGAAGAGAGAAGCCTTTTTTTTTTTAATTTGATTTATATGCCGCCCTTCTCCAGAGACTCAGGGCAGCTTACAGTGCGTTAAGCAATAGCCTTCATAGTTTTGTATATTTATACAAAGTCAGCTTATTGCCCCCACAATCTGGGTCCTCATTTTACCCACCTTAGAAAGGATGGAAGGCTGAGTCAACCTTGAGCCTGGTGGGATTCGAACTTGCAGTAATTGCAAGCAGCAGATGTTAATAGATGTAAATAACAGGGTGCTTTAAACCACTGTACTACAGGCTCTGTACAGTTATCAGTTCCTCCCCATCAGCTTCTGAGTCCTCTTCCTCTGTTAGGACAGGCTCGGGAGTTGGGGTCACAATGTTTTTTTCAGGAAGCAGGGATACATTAAAAATAGGGCACAGGAGAAATTGGGAACAAGGGAAAAGAAAGTTGAAACTCTTACAGGCCAAAACTCTCCAAGAGCCATGCAGGTTCATGGAGAAATGCTGTTGCTCACAATATTTTGAGCTCCTTTCCACTGTTCCTAATATTCCAGAATAATGTCAATGCTATCACTGTCCTTGCTTTTAGTTTTTTTTCTCTAGATAGTTCAATTTAATAATGGGGGGCTAAATATCTCATTTGATTCTATAAACAACAATTATTTATGTTGAGCTCAATTGTGGATGATTCTTTAGTTGTGATTATGCAATTTTCATAGGAACAACAATGGGGTTTACCATTGACTGCTTTTTTTCTCCATACAGTTCTGGTATTCCCTAGATGACCTTCACTTAAGACTCTATCCATCCCCCTCAAATTAGCTTCTGAACATAGCCAAGATCAGCAAATGTTTGGGGATCAGTGAACAAACTGAAAGTTCGTGGAGAAGTCAATGGAGTTGAAAAGTTTGGGGACCCTTGTTCTAAAGAGTACAAAATGATTTTGTTTTTTAAAGTTGTCAAAGGATGTAACAGGTGGCTATAGTATCCGCAGATACTGTAAGCCCCAGAATTGATGCAGTCTGCCATTTGTGAAGGCCCAAGGTGATGCACTTAACAGGTTAAAATATTTTCATTGCTCCGAGGCCTTATCTAGCAGGGCCATACAGACACCCAGAAGTTTCATAATCTAAGAGTTCCAAAGGAAACAACCTGGCTGCCCAACTTCCAGGTATTAAATCCATTACTTTTTTTTTTAAAGTATCTAATCAGTGCATTCTGTGATAGCCTGAATACATCTTCATCTTACATGGTCAGAGTAATCCTTCTATTTATCTCCTCAGGTTGCTGGTTGAGAACTGCAGGCCTGAATATTCAGTTGTGTTGTGACAAATGCAAGGTTTTTGATCATGCCAACAACTGGCTTTGTTGCAGTGGAATGCCCCAGAGATTTGTAGGGTGGAATGCCCCACCCTACATCTGTTCCTGAAGTTGCTAAAAGCCTGGCTCTGCTCCCTGGGCCAAAAGTGGATGCTGAGTCTTTGTTAGTTTTTGTTCTTTCTGCGCCAACTCAGACAGTTCAAATTGCCCAAGGAGCTGCTGATAGTTTTACAGAGGAATTATTGAATCTGTCATCTGCACCTCTATAACTGTCTGGTTGGCTCTGCAACCCAATAAGACAGACATGGACTTCAGAGGGTAATTAGAACTGCAGAAAAAACAATTGCTACCAACCTGCCTTCCATTGAGGACCTGTATACTGCACGAGTCAAAAAGAGGGCTGTGGAAATATTTATAGACCCCTCGCATCCTGGACATAAACTGTTTCAACTCCTACCCTCAAAACAACGCTATAGAGCACTGCACATCAGAACAACTAGACGCAAGAACAGTTTTTTCCCGAACACTATCACTCTGCTAAACAAATAATTCCCTCAACACTGTCAAACTAGTTACTAAGTCTGCATTACTATTAATCTTCTTATCGTTCCTATCACCCATCTCCTTCCACTTATGATTGTATGACTGTAACCTTGTTGCTGGTATCCTTATGATTTATTGATTGACTGTTTCCTAATATCATTTGATTGTTATTTGTACTCTATGACTATCATTAAGTGTTGTACCTTATGATTCTTGATGCATGTATCTTTTCTTTTATGTACACCGAGAGCGTATGCACCAAGAGAAATTCCTTGTGTGTCCATTCACACTTGGCCAATAAAGAATTCTATTCTGTTCTATTTTTGCTGGTTTGGAATATGTTTGGTTGTTAGATTTTGGATGTCCATTAAAAAACATTGAGGCTTTTCTTTGTGTGTATTGTAAGATGCCCAAGATCTTTGGGCAGTCAGGAGGTCTCCCAGGAACAGAAGAATGAATAGAAAGTATATCCGGCAACATGCAAGATATTATCCAATAACTTGAGTATAAGAAATTGTTATCTAAGTTAGCCCTTTAACTTGCCATCATTCTTTATGGAAGGAAGGAAGGAAGGAAGGAAGGAAGGAAGGAAGGAAGGAAGGAAGGAAGGAAGGAAGGAATCTGAGAAAAGTCCTCATTTCCCCGAAAGATGCTCTCCAACACATAAGCATAAGAAGCTGTTACCTAAGTTAGCCCTTTCACTTGCCATTGTTCTGTTATTTCCATTAATTCTACTTAGACATGCTAAGACATCCCTCCCTAGTTATATTCTAAACATGTTTCACAGTTTCACTGTTCTCCACATGACACAAATACCTAATTTATTCAATGCCTTCATTTTAGTTAAGAGTTTTTATATATAAAAAGGGATCACCCCCACAACTCTGCCTTAAAGCTTTTTTTAGAAGCTAATTCCTTAATGAAATTAATAATTGGCTTATGTAGTCTTTTCAAAGTATTTCATTTATTATTAGCTGAAAATGACAGCAGTTAAGCAAACACATCTAACCAACAGTTAGATGAAAAACTCCCAGTTGAAAGAAACATAAGGGGAATGTCAAAACTGAAGAAAGAAAACCTTTGGGAATTTCTTTACTGATGAAACAACTTCTCGACTACCATAAGGTATTTAAATTGCTACACATATTTTAAACTCAATTTTATGGACTCACTTTTTCTTAACGTTCAAATTTAGAAGCTATCATGAAGTACATTTTGAGCTATTTTTCCACTCTTTTTCTCCCAAAATATTAATTTTTTATCAACGTGGTGGATTATCTCTTCTAGCCATACACAATGGAAAAGAATAACTAATATTATACACATAGTCCTCGTTTGTGTAGTTTGTTTAGTGACCGTTCAAAGTTACAACGACACTGAATAATGTGACTTGTGACCATTTTTCACAGTTATGATCTTAGCAGCCTCCTCATGATCATGTGATCAAAATTCAGATGCTTGGCAACTGGTTCATATTTATGAGAGTCCCAGGGTCATGTGATCAGCTTTTGCGACCTCCTGATGAGCGAAATCAATGGAAAAGCCAGATTCACTTAACAACCGGGTTACTAACCTATCAACGGCAGTGATTCATTTAACAACTGTGGCAAGAAAGGTTGTAAAATGGGGAAAACTCTTTTAACAAATATCTCACTTAATGACAGAAATCTTGGGCTCAATTGTGGTCATAAATCAAGGATTATCTGTACTGTTTTAGGATCTTTCAATGTGTTTGCTTTTCTTTTTTTTAAGGGGAAATAAAAACTGTACATTTCAGCATCAACAGAGATGCTTTCTTGCGAGCCTCAACCCAACAGTGCTACTCAGCAGGTTCTGACAAGTTCTGGAGAACCAGTAGCGGAAATTTTGAGTAGTTCGGAGAACCGGCAAATACCACCTCTGGCTAGCCCCAGAGTGGGTTGGGAATGGAGACTTTGCAGTATCCTTTCCCTGGAGTGGGGTGGGAATGGAGATTTTGCAGTATCCTTCCCCCGCCATGCCCATCAAGCCACACCACACCCACTGCTACATTTCCACAGAACCGGTAGTAAAAA
The DNA here is from genome assembly GCA_012654045.1 of Ptyas mucosa. Lineage (NCBI taxonomy): Eukaryota > Metazoa > Chordata > Lepidosauria > Squamata > Colubridae > Ptyas > Ptyas mucosa. The sequence goes on from WNWU01000001.1 coordinate 29,703,934, forward strand.
AAATTTGAATTCCACCACTGCCTCAACCCTATCAGTGGCTGTATTCAGCTCATGGATTGCATTTGTATGTATGTCGAGATTCTTTGACAAAGCCAAATTGGGCTGTGGAGCATTGATTATGTTTATTCACATACAGTGTGTGACTAAAGGAAAGATGGCTTGCTATTCTGCATACCTTGGATTTCCCTTGAGAAGGTGTTATTGCAAAGCACTAGAGGTTCCTCTGTGTTCCGGAGTGATGCCTAGTGTCTACAGCCTGATTTATATTTCTAGCAGTTGCTTTTCACATGATAATTCATGATATGGAGGAATATAAAAGAATGTTGCCATGATCTGCAATGGAAGGAAACGTGTGACATTCTGTTGTTGGTGGAACTGCAGTGATATGAACGCTGGACACAAATTACAACTGACTAGCATTTGCAATCAATTTTCTAAAATCCATGGGAACCCAGGAAAGGAATCTTCATTAATTTGTATTAAAGATTTATGGAACAAAATTACCAGACTAGAAATACGCATCCATAAATCAAATGGGATGGATTTTCTTGAGCACACATCCACAGTAATATAGTAGAAATGTGTTTTACTATAGTTCCATTTGTTCTCTGATGATTTTTCCTCCCTTACTTTATGCACTGGTCTTTGATGGAATCTGCCTTAGTTCTACACCCGTGATGGTGAACCTATGGTACGTGTGTCAGAGGTGGCACGCAGAGCCCTCTGTAGTGGCACATGCACCATCGCCCCAGGTAAGATCTCCATGGCGTTTCTTTCGTGAGCTTCTGTTTCCCTGCAAGTGACAAAACAGAAGCTCATGAAAGAAAAAGATCTTACCTCTTGCTGCGCTGCTGGTGTTGGGATACCCCACCTCCCACCAGTCAGCTGATCTTCGGGTCTCTGCATGCGTGTAAGTCCATGCATGTGCACGCACATGTCTGTGAATGCGTGTGTCCATACATGCCTGTGCATGCACACATTCGCATAGGTATGTGCATGTCCGCACATGTCCGCATATGCACACATTCACACATGCATGCACACATGTGCAGTTTTAGGCATGCACACATGTGCAGTTTGGGCACTCGGTACCTGAAAGGTTCACCATCACTGTTCTCTACGCTAGAAAACATTTGATCAGATCAGATCCTCTCTTCTTTCATTGTGCTTCAGAAGGTGCCCCGACTGCATCAAAATAAAAACACCATGGCAATATAAGGTAAGTGGCAGCTCGTGTTTATGATGCATTGAGTTCACATTGAGCAGCACTGAAGCTCAAGAAGGCCATTTATGCTAAACAAGGCAATGAAATGGTCTTGCTCTAAATACCCATTCTGAGAATACGTCTTGCGCTTCTCCACTTTAAAACAAATAAATAAATAATTGCGCGGCTTGAAAAGCCCTAGCAGGTATTAGGAAACTTTTATTTCATCTCCTTTTTCCTAATGCTCCATTAACCTCCAACATCTGCTCTCTCTCTCTGTGCGCCATCAGCAACTCCACTAATCTCTCCATGCTCTCTGTTCCCTCCTCACAGAAAGAGTCATCTTTAATAATAAAAGAGTGCCCCTCTAGGCATCTCCCCTCTGCTCCTCTCAAGATCAGCCATAGGGGATCCATAGTGCTGCCTTGGCAGAGGTTTTCTTTTGTCTCAGCTCTTTCAGCTGCTAAAAGTGACCATGTGCTTACAGGACCGTTTAGAAGCAATACCAAAACATGTGCACCCTATTTTGTAAATAAGGCAAGCTGACTTTCTCACACACTGTGGGATAAGTTCCCTGTTATTTGCATAGGCTTATTTTCCCTTTTTTTTTTTACATTCCAGAGTGTACTAATCCTGGAAATTCAGAACAATTTCCAACTAGAGGAATAGACGACCAAGCCTAGCAGATTCCACATACCTTCAGACTGTCCTTGGACAGTAGGCGGCATAGAAATATGACTAATAAAATAAATAAATAAATAAATAAATAAATAAATAAATAAATAAATAAATATGCTGGTAAAGACATTGTGTTCTGACCCAGCTCCTAAACATGACAAGCATGTTGTTTTTAACTAAATGTTTCCTTTATTAGGAGCACCAGCAGCCACCACCAAGAGTCTCTCTCTCTCTCACTCACAGATACATGCACACAGCAGGTGAATAGAATAGAATAGAATAGAATAGAATAGAATAGAATAGAATAGAATAGGAATTTTTTATTGTCCAAGTGTGATTGGACACACAAGGAATTTGTCGTGGTGCATATGCTCTCAATGTACAAAAAAGAAAAGATACATTCATCAAGAATCATAAGGTACAACACTTAATGCAGTCTCTAAGTGCCTATGGAAATCGAAGCTCGCTCCTTTTCCCCCTGAAATGGCCCCATCACACCAGGAGTCTCTCTTTCTACCCACACTCATAAAAGAAGTCCTGGAAGGTGTGCCTATTCTTTTTCCAGCAGCAGAGACACATACACACATGCTCCAAAGGTTCCAAGAAAGAATTCCAGTACAGTTCCAGACAGGATTCAGAAGTTTGGACTATCAGTGGCTGACCGTCAGGGAACGAATAGTTGTCTGCCACAATATTTGTCTTCACTCCCTGCCTTTTATCCCCAGAGTTAGGGTGGGGCTTAGCTAGCAGTGGTGGCTCTTCCATCCCGAGGACCAGCCCACAGAGTCCTGCTGCTCTCCTCTTCTCTGTCTTCTGTGCATCCGTGTGTCAGGCACTGGACCCAGCTGTTCTTCCTCTTCCTCATCAGCCACCTCCAGACCTGGGGGCTGTTGACTCTTCATATAGGGACTAATGGATGGCCCAGGCTCTGCCTCTGTCTCTATTTCTGACAGCTCCATTTCCCCTCAGAGCTCTCAGATTGCCTTGATGCTGGCCCCGATTCCTACTTCGCCTCCTCATCTGATTCACTATAACACATTGTAGCAACACAATGACAAAATGCTGCCAGAGCATGTGCAACATAAATGCAACATAACCAGTGGTGGGATTCAGCCAGTTCGCACCACTTTGGGAGAACCGGTTGTTAACTTTCTCAGCAGTTTGGCAAATTGGTTGTTGGAAGAAATCATTAGGGTAGAGAACCAGTTGTTTAATTACTTGAATCCCACCACTGAACATAACACTTGGTCTAAGACAACAAATCAACCAACCACTGAATTGTATTGAGAAATAGAAGACCAAGGAACTTTTATTCAGCAACCCTCAGAAAGATTATTCTCATTTGAAAAAGAGCCAGCAGAGGGACCAATTAAGAATCTGAATAATCCCTTTTTAAATCTAAACCCTATAGACGTGATGGCGAACCTATGGCACACATGGCCAAAGTGGCATCCAGCATGTGTAACCTTGCCTGTTTGTCTTCTGGGTTTCTGATGCACATGCGTGCATGATGATCATCTCCCCTTCACGCGTGCAGCAGTGCTGAAAACCGGTATGCGCATGTGCACCAGTCAGCTGATTGTCGGATGCGTATGCGTGCCAGAACCCGGAAGTTTGGCTTTTCTGGAACATGATCCCTTCATGTGCGTGCTGAAAACTGGCCTGCACATGCATGCCAGCCAGCAGACTCTCAGGCGCTCATGTGTGCTAGAACCAGGAAGTTCAGCTTTTCCAGAGCACAGCCCCGATGAGCACGTGCGCACACGATGTTTCCACGCAACCTTTTCGGCACTCGGTCACTGCCCTATAGGACAGGCATTACAAAACCTGGTAAAATCATCATATAAACAGTAAGGAGGAATGGCAACTTCCTGTAACATTAGAATGGGATGTTTAGAGATAGCTGGCTGTATGTCCATATGCACAGTCATGCACTCATTGATTTCCATATTAAGCTGAACCTTAGAATTGCACAGAAAGCAGACTTGCATGCGATGCACATGCAAAGACCTTCCCTGGGCTGTTGGTCTGAGATCCAAGCTTGGCAATTTGATTGGAAACGTTTTGTCACTATTCGAAAGAGACATTGTCAGTGCGCTTTGAATTGTGCCCTTCTGTCAATTCAAAGCGCACTGACGATTTCTCCTCGAATGGTGATGAAAGGTTTGCAACTAAATTGCCAAGCTCAGAGCTCAGACCGATAACCCAACTACCAACCCAAGGTACTTATATTCAAATACATTTCAAAGACCCTTTCTCTATAGTTACCTGGGTTTTATAAGCAAATGTGTATCCTTAACCATTTGTCATGGCGAGTTTTATGATCTTTTTCATAATGTCTGAATCAGGCTAATGTACCTTCAGATTGGGAAGCATAATTTCCTATCATTTCCCTTCCTTGAACCCACATAATTGTGAGATCCAATGTTTTTGCTGTGAAGCACTGCTGGTTTCCATATAGTAAAACTGATGGAAACATTCATGATGTGAGTATTGGGGTTTTGTAGAACTATTGCAAAACTTTTATTTTAATATTGGCAGTCTGTTTCATTAATTTTATTCATAACCCAACTTAGTCCTTATATAAATCTTATTTGTGATGGATCATTTGGGTTGTAAAGATATGGTAGGAGCACTCTTGCCCCCTAGTGCCCATTTTCTACTTGCTTCATATCAATGATTATGGATTATGGTGAGGTTATTCCTGTGAGTGATGGAGGAAGGTGAACCTTTTTCAGGTTCTAAAATCCTCTTTTTGATCTCAGGAAAATGTATTTTTCTTCTCTGAGAAGGTTGCAACCTCAGTAGAAAGGCAAAACATCCATCCTTAAAGGAGGCTGTTATATGATGGTGGTGATTCAGTTATACATCAACCAAGATCTCAACTCCAAGATGGACTCATTATAGATTGGGATCTAAAGATCTGATCAAATTCTGTTTCACTTAATCCACTTTTAAGACTGAGAGGATTTTTCAAGAACAGATTATAATATAGAACACACATCTGCTTTTCAATGAATGATAAAAGAGGGAATTAAACATATTTTTGGAGGGCCTAAAACCACTCTTAGAATTTCCACTCAAATGACTTCTTACAGAGAAACCCAGAAACATGTTTTTAAGAACTATTCAGACTTATATTGACATAAAAGCCTACATAATAGGCTTTTGTAAGTTGAGTTACAAATGTTTTGCGAAAACCAAGAAGGAGGATAAATAATGAATCTTGCAGAGACAGAAAAAACCCAGTTGGAAATGCCTGATCAAATTGTATTCAGTTAAAAACTGAACTAAATACTACAGGTGCAACCTCTGGTTAATGTGTATAATGGATAATGAAATAAGATATTTAATGTTCCAGATGATTATGATATTTCATCCTAAACAGTGAATGTTTTATTTTTTCCATTCTAGTGAATCAGAAGTGTGCCAAAAACTTTCTGCAAAATGACAATATACAGTGTCCCAAAATACAGTAACATTTTCCGGGGGCGGGGGTATTCTTGATGTTTTGTTTTTTGCTGTCACTTTAAGGAGTTTGATATTTGAGAATTTGTTTACAGATAAAGAAGTTGGCCATTGTTAATAGAAAGCAGAACAGTACTGTTTTGTAAACAGTAAATCAACCGATTCTCCTTTAAACCCTTGACTGGATTGCATTATTGTTTTTTTCAAACAGAAAAGCTTAGCTGATCCCAGACTTCCTACATTGCTCACCTTCTCTATTCTAATCGTTCCATGCAATTCATCTAAATTTACCAGGTTGAAACCTTTTGGGCTTTGATGGCCTTCTCCATCAGAGCAAAACAATGTCCATATTGCTGTAATGCTACTGCACTGCAAAGTAGAGGAAAAAAGCCTGGCAAGGAGCCAATGTCTCCAATCACTAGGCAAAGGATCATAGAGATCTTCAGGCAAGCACTTTCCACTTGGCATAAAGGCAGAAGATGTTAATAGTTTTTTGCGGGCAACAGGAAAGGCCATCAGGAGCAGCCATTGGGAACAGACCTGACAATTTTGCTAATATTCCCCAATATGTTTACTTCCTATTAAGGAAGGACAAGAGAAACAAATTGAGGGCAAAAGAAGAAGAGGACAACAGAAAATGTGCTGGCTGGCTGGAGTCACTGAAGCAGTAAGCATGAATTTAAATGGACTCCAGAGGATGGTAGAGGACAGGAAGGCCTGGAGGAACGTTGTCCATGGGGTCGTGTTGGATCAGACATGACTTCGCAATGAAGAAGGAGAAGGAGAAGGAGAAGGAGAAGGAGAAGGAGAAGGAGA